>JADMNL010000031.1:194505000-195105000 GCA_016271365.2 Neoceratodus forsteri
AAGAAATAAAAAAAAGAAACAGTGGAGTAGTGTAAGGTACATATTGTGTGTTTAAATCAACAGTTCACATTACTTGTAAACAAAAGTGACAATGGTGTCTTTAGTGTGAGAAGTGACTAGGCTCAGCAGCGGAATTGTGCTATGGTAAGCTTAAAATAACTCAGGTGAAATTGTTTATTCTAGGATGGTGGATATGTTGTTCATCCAAACTTATTGGCACGTCCCTTTCCCCTTTAAATCTTGCCGGAAGTCTTCAAGCTGGCTCCTTCCACCCACCCAGGTGGTAATACCTCGGCTCCGCCCCGTGACGCCAGATCTTCCTTTCTGCTGGAAGATACAGGTTGCCTCCCTCGTGCTCACGCATTTTGTAGGCCCTGGCTTTCAAAACTTCGGATTTACTGAAATTAAAACTCGTTCGAGTTAGCGATCGCGCTTTTGCATCTTCAATCATGGAAGAAAAATCTTCCCCCTGATTTCGCCGGTGTCCTTGGGGCCAGAAGATGTCGTGCACTGATCCTCATCTCACGTGTGTCTACTGCCTAGGTGTCGGCCATGACACCTCATCCTGCAGCTTTTGCTTGGCCTTCCATCCCAACGTCCTGGACAACCGCCTGGCATGCTTAAAGTTAAGGAGTCCGGAGAAAAGGAATCCTCCAGTGAAGTCCAAGGAGGCTAGGTGGGCGGTTTCCGTTGCTGCAGGTTCCACCAAACAGCCAGAATGCATGAAGGTGTTCGAGGAAGAAGCCACCTGTGCTTCAGACACTCGAAGCTTCTTTGTTCCACTCAACCTGGGCTCCACATTCTCGGGCTTCTTCAAGGAGTTGTGCCAGTCTCTCCCCACCTGGGGAGAGGCACTCACGGGCTCACACTCCTCCCAATCTCATAAGCGAGATAAGGAACTGAACATGTCTTCGTCTCGGTGAAGGTGCTCTTGGGACCGAGAGAGGTCTCAGTCCTAGAAGCATGTGGTCTCGACCTCGGTCGAGATCGCTTCCTTGGCCGCAGGCTTCATGGACCTTCCGTCGGACCAGCCGACCGAGGATGTGGCCGATGAGGTCGAGATTGTCCTCGACCCCATCGACCCGCTGTCGCCGGCCCCAGTCGACGACTCTTTGGAAAGGACTCTGGTCCTTGTCTTTCCCAATGAGGAGACCCAGCCCGCTGGTGTCCCCATCGTGGACCCGGTTTCGGAGCCCCCGGGTATCACCGGTCCTGCTGGTGTCTCCCGAGTGACCGAGTTGGCCTGCCTGATCTTGGTCAAGGTCTAGAACCCCCTTGTCCGGACGGCCGAGGAAGAGCCATAAGCGCTCCAAAAAGAGGCGATGCCACCGGTCGTCCTCATCCTCCTTGGATGACGAAAACTCCGGCACTAGGAGGACCTCATGCGGCAGCAGCTGATTTTGTCCGGGCACAAGGTGACTTCGTCTCCTACCCTGGCCATTACTTGGCTTCGCCTCCTAGGCCGAAGCCAACCCCCTCGGAACTGAAGCCTTAGTGTGGTGAAGCCGCCGACTAAGCAGCCTGTGGGAGGGGCTCCTTCCAAAGAGGACCGACCAGATAGCGGACTTCCCCGACGTCTGTTGGTCACGATCACCCCGGACCACCCTCGGCGGGTTGAGGGTGATTTGGGCGGCAAGCCGCTGTACCCCAACTCTTCAGACTCTGATGTCACCGGGCTCCACTCTCATCCTGGGGATTTTGAGTCATCCATTTGCACAGGGATGGAGGAAGGTCCTTCCTCCTTCCAAGGGATCCTTCGCCTTATCTCTGACTCCACGGGGATGCCCCTGGAACCCATCCAGAAAAAGGCAGAGTACCCTCTCAAGGACATCCTCAAGAGAGGGGATACCCCAATGGAGGCCCTTCGTGTGACCAAGGCCATTGTTGGTCCGGCACTCGAACTGTGGCAGCGTCCTGCCTCATGTCCAGCACCATCTGCCCGCATGGCCCACAAGTATGCGGTTCCCATGGGGTCCCTTGTGGGGTTCACAGAGCACCCTTCAGCCAAGAGCCTGGTGACCACCTCTGTGTTCAGGCATACTGGCAGTTCTGCTGACTCTGACCAACCTCTCGACAAAGAGTCCAAGCTTTTGGACCATTTGACATGGAAGGTTTATGTGGCGTCTTCCCTGGGCCTTCAACAGGCAGGTTTGGCCATCATCATGGCATACTTCTCTCATGCCCTCCTGGGGTCATTAGATGAAGTCCTCCCACATCTCCCTGCGAACATGCAGACCACGGTTAAGCAGGTCCAGGACCAAGGCCAAGCTGTTGCTAAACAGCAGCTCCAGATGGCCCTGGACATTGGGGATTCTTGTGTCCGCTCAGTGGCCGCCGCAGTTGCCTCTCGCCGCATTGCTTGGCTGAGGCTCTCCTCCTTCCCGGTAGATACTCAGCACAAGTTAGCTGATGTTCCCTTCCTTGGGACCGACTTGTTCGGCCTGGGAGTGGCCGGTCGCCTACAGTGCATAGAGCAGTCCAGTGCCACTTTGGATACCACTTCAGCTGAGAGTTCTTTGGGCAAGAACCAGCAGAAGAAAAAGGAGAAGCCTTTTCAGCACTCTTCCCTTGTGGTTCAGCAGTCCTCCTTCCAGGGAGGACAACAGCATCAGCAGCAGGCTCAAGCTTGGCACCCTCAGCCCAAGCCTAGACCCCAACAGGCCTGCAGAGGAGGCCGAGGCTCGGGTCCCAGAGCTTCCTCCTCCTCCAAGCCTGTTCGGTGATGGGGTGGGGGTTGCCACCCCTATTCCCGTCACACCAGCTCTGGGTCTTCCCGTGGGGGGCTAGCTGTGCCACTTTCTTTCCACCTGGTCCGCTGTCACCACGGACAAGTGGTTTCTCGAAGTGGTCGATCAGGGACTGCCTCTAGAATTAGAGCAGTACCCTCCCAGCCGAGCCCACGCCCCTTGGGAAGAACGGATTTCCGCACACACCCAGTCGGCCCTTCGAGATGACATCGCTCAGTTCCTCCTCAAGGAGGCAGTAGCTCCTGTGGCGGATCCTTCAGCAGACCCAGGCTTTGTCTCCAGGTACTTCCTGGTGCCCAAGCGGATGGGGGGCTGGCGCCCCATTCTAGATCACCACAATCTGAATCAATATCTCATGTCACGCACCTTTCGGATGGTCACTCTGTTCTAGATCATACCATGTGGTTTTGTTTACTGGTTCTGCAGGACACGATCTTACTTGGAGAAACAGCTCTTGCAGCAGGTTACACCATTAGGACTGAATCCAGCAGGCACCAGGACCCCACGGAAATTTTCTAGCTAGCAGTATCCAGCGGGGACCGCCCCCAACGTCAGCCCCACCCCCGACGTCAGGCATCATATAAAAGGGGGCAGTCCCCCAGAATCCCCAGTACTTTTCCTGCCGTCGACGCGCCAGCATCGGCCTCACGGTCCCATTCTAGCGAATGACTCCTAGAACTTTCAAAGTTTTACGTCTAAATGTCGGCATCTCCAACTCCTTCCTCAGAAGGACGTCCCTCCAAGTGTGCCTGCGGCAAACAGATCCCTTTCAAGGATCTACATTCATCCTGTCTGCGGTGCGTAGGCCCGGAACATGACACCAAGGCCTGCTCCTTTTGCCAGAGGTTCAATAGTCTCACCCAGATCCGCTGCCAGAAGGCACTTCAGGGGTTCCTCTTGGAAGAAAAGTTGAAAAGCATGGACAAAGACCCTTTCTCTAGAGGTGAGTCTACCTCTTAAGTCCCATAAGCACTGGGACAAGCATCGGGGAGAAGGCCAGGTCCAGATCTCCTAACCGGGCCTTGGACTTGCGCACCAGCTCAGGCTCCATGCGCTCAGACCGCTCTCAGCCCCCTTCAGTAAAGGTTAAATCTTTAGGCAGCACTTCAGCTTCTCTGCATCCCATCAAGACTTCCAGGCCTTTGGCTTCCTCAACACCCTCCCGGGCCTCCTCGAAGTCTTCAGACCGTCACCGGTCCAAGTCCTCTTCAAAACTACCTCAAGCTTCCTCAGAGAGACGCCGGGACTCCGACACCAGATCGGCCTCCCAGCCGCCGAGGGGTCCGAATCCCCCTCCCAGGAAGACTAAGGACCTGAAGTCCCTAAAACGGACGACGGACCCAAAGCAGGCTACCGACCCTTAATCGGTTAAACGCCTGTTGGACCAGACGTCGGCTAAGCAGCCGACGTCAGTGAGACGTTCACGAAGCCGAAGACTGCCTCCCCGTCACCGGTGGACACCGGTCGCCCGGGACTCTACAGAGGAGGACCTGACATTGCCTGATGACCAGGCAGGTGACAATGAGGACGCCGGGCTTCCACAGGAGCCTTCCCCAAACCTGGTTACGCCCTTGGACCCGATGCCAGCGACAGACCACCGACGCCGGGTTCGTCATCCGGTATGAATATTCAGGAGGTCAAAGATCTCTTCACCTTTTGGTGGGACACAATAAAGAAGGACGTGATCCCAGTAAAACCTCCTTCCTTCCTCCTCCTCCTACTTCTTCACCTCCTACTCCCCCGCCGCAGGGGCCAGCAGGAAGACCCCGACCCCCAAGGAACCTACCCCACCTCCTAGGGGAAGATCCAAAGAACAGAAAAGGCCCCCTTCAAGATCTCCCTCAGGGTCTCCCAGTCCTAAGCAACCCAGACATCAATGGTCCACTACGCAGGGGGATGATTGTAGACCTGACACCTCAGATACCTCCAGGTCTCCTTCTTCAATCAGCATCCCATCACCTGACCCATGAGACCTGCCCAGGTCACCTCCGGATGATCCCTCTTTTTCCAAAATTATGAGGCACATCCAGGAGAACATGGGATGGGATTCGGAAGATCTCAACCCCGAGAGACAGCGCCTATCTCGTTACCTCCGGCAGAAGGACCCTAAGCCTGTGGTGGTGCCACCCTTGATGGACACCTTCGCGGACGTCACCAAGGCTGCGTGGAAACGTCCGCATTCCACCCCTGCGGTGCTGAAGAAAGCTGACCACCTGTACAGGGCCCCTGCAGAGGACCCGTACTTGGCACAATAACCCCTGGCTGATTCCCTGGTTATTACGGCCTCCCATGGTAGGTCTCAATGACCACAGCACCTGAGTACACAGCCACCGGACCAGGAATCCAAGCATTTGGATGCCCTGGGAAGGCGCATGTATGCGGCTGCTACATGCTCCATCAGGTCACTGAACTATCTGACTCATATGGTTCAGTTTCAGAGTGCCCTGTGGGAACAGGGTCAGGACCTGGTTGACAAACTACCGGATGGCGAGCAGAAGGCAGAGCCCTTGAACCTCCTCTGCACAGGGTCAGACGTGGGGACCCAAGTGTTAAGAGCCACATATGATTCTGCAGACTCGTCTGCCAGGGGCGCAGCTTCAGGCGTCTGTCTCCAGAGACACTCCTGGCTCCGTGTCTCTGGATTTACCCTGGATGTACAGAAGAGTATCCTGGACGTCCCTTATAACAGAGAGGTCCTGTTTGGTGAACCCTCTGAAAAGGTCATTACCAAGCTTCAGGACTCCGGGATGGCAGTAAGGACTGTACAGACCATGTACAGACCCAAATCTGGTTCCTTTCATAGGAACCAGAACCGTTTTCGCGGCCGACAACGACAGCAGCCATGTTCTGGCCAGCAGCAAAGGGGCACCTTCCACCGTAAGGCCCAACCTAAGTCTTCCCCAGGCTGAGGTCAGCTGTATACCAAACTGGCCCAGCCTGTGGGGGGTATTGCCGCCACAACATGACTCCTTCCTGGGCCCCACCCCTCCTCTGGATCAACGGGCAGAAAAGGTCGGGGATCGCATCACTCGCCACTTTTCACGGTGGCAGTCGATTACCGCTGACCGGTGGGTCCTTCAACTGGTCAAGAGAGGTCACGTTATAGAATTCCTTGACCACCCACCGTCAAGACCTCCCCTGCTTTCCCGTTATTCGGGTAAGCACACACTGCTCATACAGCAGGAGGTGCTCGCGCTTCTGGGAAAGGAAGCTATAGAGCACGTACCGAGGAACCAGAGAGGTGCAGGTTACTATTCCCACTTCTTTCTGGTTCCCAGAAAGACAAGGGACCTCCATCCGATACTGGATCTCAGCGATCTCAATGCTTCGGTCCTTTTCAAATGCTTCCGCATGGTGACCCTTCCCAGTTTGATGCCCGTGCTCAAGCAGGGCACCTTTCTAGCGTCCTTGGACATGCAGGATGCCTACCTGCACATACCCATTGCTCGAGCGCACAGGAAGTTCTTGCGCTTCGAATTTCTAGGTCGCCATTATTAGTTCCGAGCCCTCCCTTTTGGACTGTCATTGGCACCTCGGGTGTTTACGAAGTGCATGGCAGTCATAACGGCGGCTCTAAGGAGACAAGGCCACTACGTGTTCCCCTACCTGGACGACTGGCTCCTCATGGCACCCTCTCGGGAGGCTCTGATGTCCGCAATTCACTGTACTCAGTCTCTGTTCGGGACGTTGGGCATCATTATCAATCAGGAGAAGTCACACCTGGTTCTGTCACAGAATCTGCAGTTCATAGGCACAGTTCTGGACACCGTCCAGGGGAGAGCTTTTCTGCCCTAGGACTGAGCGGAACACATCAGATCCCTCATTAGGGACATATTTGCAAAGAAGACAGTCCCAGCAAGACTGGTCCTTTGCCTGCTCGGACACATGGCTGCGGCCATTGCAACAGTCCCGCTAGCCCATCTCCACGTGTGGGTGACCCAGTGGATGTTACGGGTTCAATGGGATCAGAAGCAAGCCTATTTGCAGCTTCCAGTTCAGATCACGAATGCCATAATCCGGGATTGGCAATGGTGGCTAGATTCACAGAACCTGTCGGCGGGGGTTCCCTTCATTGCACCGTCTCTGATTGTGATGCTGTCCACGGACGCCTCATTGTTCGGTCGGGAAGCACACCTCAACGGGGTCAGGTCTCAGGGCTCATGGACACCCCAGGAAGCTCATCTCCACATAAATATTTTGGAACTGAGAGCAGTTCTTTATGCCCTGCAGGTCTTCCAGTCAGAGATCCCACCGGGTACTCTCCTGTTACAAACTTACCTCAACAAACAAGGAGGCATCCATTCCTACATGCTTTGTAGGGAGCCCATGAGGGTGTGGGATTGGGTTCTATAATACAGCGCAAACCTCATTGCTGTTCATGTCCCAGGAGTGGACAACGTTACCGCAGACAGCCTGAGCCGCTCTCAGGCCAGAGTCCACGAGTGGGAGCTACTCCAGGAGGTAGTAGAGGATCTGTTTCACAGATGGGGTACACCAGAGTTAGACCTTTTCGCATCCCCATCCAACGCAAAACTGCCCAATTTCTGCTTGCCAGATCCAGGGCCTGGTGTTTTCTGGCGAGACGCGTTGTCCCTCTCCTGGACAGGCAGATTCCTCTACGCGTTTCCTCCCTTCCCGTTGATCCAGAGGGTCCTTTTGAAACTCCGCAGAGAGCAGGTGACGATGATATTTATCGCGCCTTTTTGGCCCAGACAGATTTGGTTCCCTCTGCTACACCAGCTGTCCCAGGAACCTCCGGTGCCTCTGCCAATCAGCTCTCACTTATTGTCCCAGGAGGCAGGTTCTTTGGTCCATCCGGACCTTCATTCTCTGAACCTGCACGCCTGGCTCCTAGAGACATAGCTATCATGCAGTACGGGGTCTCGCAAGAGGTAGCAGATGTTCTAGCGGCTGCTAGAAAACCGCCCACTCATGACACATACGCCATGAAATGGCATAGATTTTGCCTCTGGGCCCAAGCACGAGGACTTTCCCCCATGGATTGTCCGGAAAGGTCGGTCCTGGACTACCTACTATCTCTCTTCCAGGCACACTTGGCCTACTCCTCTATTAAAGTACACCTTTGTGCCATCTCAGCCTATCATACACCTATAGGCCGACGTCCCATAACTCAGTTGGACACAGCATGAGCCATCCTGGGAGGTGTCCTGCACCTTAGACCTCCGATTAAGGATCCTATTCCTCCATGGGATTTACCCTTTGTCCTGGAGCAGCTCACGCTGCCACCTTTTGAACCAGCCGCGGATTGCGAGCTATGTCTCCTGACATGGAAGACGTTATTTTTAGTTGCTGTTAACTTTGGCCAGAAGGATTTCTGAACTTCACGCACTAATGTGCAAAGAACCTTATTTGGTTTTTCACCAGGACAGGGTGTCCCTAAAGACAAATCCAGAGTTTCTACCTAAGGTGGTCTCAGCTCTCACCCTCAATCAGGACATCGACTTACCAGTGTATTTTCCTAAATACTGTAATAGAGGAGAGGCCCTGCTGCACACTCTAGATGTGCATAGGTGTCTAAGATTCTACCTGACCAGAACCAGGCACCACCGTAAATCTGATCAGCTTTTCGTCTCCTTCGCCCACAGGATGATGGGAGCTCCGGTTTCTAAACAATCGCTGTCCAGGTGGCTCATCCATTGTATCACGTTCTGTTACCAGAAACGTAACAAACCTTTACCAGGTGCGGTTAAGGGACATTCCACAAGGGGGGGTGGCTACCTCCTTTGCGGCTATGAAGAACATGTCCACTTCAGCTATCTGTGCAGCAGCTACTTGGAGCACCGTGCACACCTTTATCAGGCATTATAGCCTGGACGTTGCATCACAGCGAAGAGCTGGTTTTGGTCTAGCAGTCCTTCAGGGACTCCTATCCTAGGTTTTGGTCCAACTCGTGATCTCTACCTAGCCTCCTCCTACCTGCGAGGGATTTCCAGTATTGCTTGGGAATTGGTCCTAATGGTGTAACCTGCTGCAAGAGCTGTTTCTCGAAGTAAGATAGTACAGTTACGTAAGAACTTACCGTAACAGTAGATCTTCGAGAACAGCTCTTGCAGCAGGTAGTTTCCCCTCCCACCATCCCATCTGGAGGTAGAGTTGTTCCGATATTTCTTTTCTAGGATTAGGTGTTTCTAACACCGCTCTGAATACCTTTTGATGGCGGATCCTCAGTTTCCACTTCTGATGTCATCTAGCGGCCGGGAGTCTCCGGCAGGAGAACTGGGGATTCTGGGGGACCACCACCTTTTATATGATGCCTGACATTGGAGGCGGGGCCGACGTCGGGGTTGGTCCCTGCTGGATACTGCTAGCTAGAAAATTTCCATGGGGTCCTGGCGCCTGCCGGCTTCAGTCCTAATGGTGTAACCTGCTGCAAGAGTTGTTCTCGAAGCTCTACTGTTACGGTAAGTTCTTACATAACTGCACTTTCTTTCACATCCCAATCTGTCCATCCCATCAGCGGTTCCTCCACTTCAGGGTCGAGGGAACCCTGTACGAGTTCCAAGCCATGCCCTTTGACCTGTCATCAGCCCCCCTGGTCTTCATCAAATGCACTGCAGTGGTGGCGGCCCATCTCCGGTGTCGGGGGGGTTGGGGGAGTCAGAATTTACCCCTACCTCGACGATTGGCTCTTTGCAGGTTCCACCCAACAGGAGGTGGAGAGGTGGATCGGGCCCTCCAAACCTGCTCCCAACTCGGCCTCCTGATCAACGAGCCCAAGTCGGAACTCGTGCCTTCCCAGGTGAAGGGCTTCATCGGGCAGAGCTCGACTGTTGTCAAGCCAGAGCTCGGCTCCCGGCGGACAGGGCAGAGGTTCCCTCCTCCTTTGCCCAATCATTTCTGGTTGGGCACTTGTGCCCTGCCTGGGACTTTCTGCGCCTTCTGGGTTACATGGTGGCTTGCACTTCAGTGGTTTGTTGGGCCCGGTTGCACATGCGCCCCCTCCAGTGGGAGCTGGCCGCCCAGTGGACTCAAGCCACGGTCATTTCGACCAGCTGATCACTGTAACTCAGAAGATGTGAGATGCTCTCCAATGGTGGACCGCCCCAGACCGGTTGCAGGAAGGGAACCCATTTGTCCGCCCCGAGTCGATGGTCGTCCTCACGACCGATGTCTCTCACATGGGCTGGGGAGCCCACATGGGGGAAAACAGGGCCCATGGGCTCTGGACCCCTCAGGAGTCCCGATGCCACATCAACCTGTTGGAGCTCAGAGCAGTCAGACTGGCACTGTCAGCTTTTGCTCCTCAGCTCCGGGGTCAAGTGGTTCAAGTCCAGATGGACAGTACCACGAACACGTACTACCTCAACAAACAGGGCGTAATGCACTCCCGTCTGCTGGGCAAGGAGGTGCTCCTCATCTGGACCCTCGTGAGCCGGTTGGAGGTGAATCTCCTAGCCATCCATGTGGCAGAAGCCTTGAACCAGCTGGCGGATGCTCTCAGCCGCATAGGCCAGACGTCCCACGAGTGGTCTCTTCATCCAGAGGTAGCTTACAGTCTGTTCTACCATTGGGGCAAACCGATGGTGGACCTGTTTGCCTCCAGGAAAAACACCAAGCTGAGGCTGTTTCATGCCCGCCCCCCTCAGCAGGGCTCACTGCAGGGGGATGCCTTTTCGAGGCCGTGGACCCCAGGCCTTCTCTACGCCTCTCCTCCATTTCCCTTGATCCACAAGGTGTTAGTCAAGGTGAGGAGGGACAAGGCAAAGGTGATTCTGGTAGCCCCAGACTGGCCGTGCCAGTTCTGGTATCCAGATCTTCTCAGCGGCAGGCCCCCGGAGCGGCTTTGTACATGCCCGGACCTGATATCTCTGAATCGGGGGAAGGTATTCCATCCGGACCTTCAATCCCTGCACCTCATAGCCTGGTACCTGAGCAGCTAGAGTTCCAGGCTTTGGGTCTTTCCAAAGATATCTACACCGTGGTGAAGGCATCTAGAAAGGAATTGACCAGGAAATGGTATGCCTTCAAATGGAAAAGATTTTCCATCTGGTGTCAGGGTAAGGGCCAGGACCCCTTATCCTGTTCTGTGGCTAACATTCTCGACTACCTTTGGTCTCTCTCCAAAGGGGGTCTGCGGTCATCGACCCTCAGGGTGCACCTGGCAGCCATTTCTGCTTACCGGGCGTGGGCCGGTCAGCCAACATTGGCACAGGAAATAGTGGTCATGCGCTTTTTCAAAGGCCTGGATCACATATCCGCTCCGCTGCGTGAACCTCCACCTCCGTGGGATTTACTGCTGGCACTGGCAGAGCTCATGGGCAAGCCATTCGAACCCATGCACAAGTGTGAGTTATCACACTTGTCGCGGAAGACGGCCTTCCTGGTGGCTATCATGTCTGCCAGAAGGACAGGGGATCTCCAGGCGCTTTCGGTGGACTCTCCTTATCTGGTCTTCCACAGGGACAAAGTTGTCCTGCGCGCCCCCAACCGAAATTCCTTCCGAAAGTGGTGTCAAGAGTTTCACCTCAACCAGATGTTGACTCTGCCAGTATACTACCCTAATTATACCTCGGAGGCCGAGTACAGGCTCCATACTTTGGACCCGAGATGTGCTCTCTCCTATTATAAGGAGAGGATGGCGGAAATTCGTGGAGAGGTTCACCAGCTGTTCGTCACCTACACTGAAGCCACTTCTGGCAGACCTGCAGCCAAATGGACCATTGCAAGATGGATTACATCATGCATAGGTCTGTGCTATGAGTTGGCGGGCAAGGAGCCTCCCAGAGGGATAAGAGCTCATTCTACCCACCATACTGCTGCATCGGTGGCTGCTTCCAGGGACATCCCTGTCCAGGAAATCTGTCGGGCTGCTATCTGGAAGTCAGCAAACACCTTTATCATCCACTACCACATCGACCTTGAGTCACGCCGGGTTGGTGGTTTTGGGGCCTCAGTTCTCCAGTCTCTGTTCCCTAAGTAGGGGGTGTGCGCCTTGCCTCCCTCCTCCCGGAGAACTGCTAGGAGTCTGCCAATAAGTATGGATGAACAACATATCCACGATCCTAGAAGAACAGGTTACTCACCTGTAACAGTAGTTCTAGGAGTGGTATATGTTGTTCACATCCACGGACCCACCCATTTGTACCTGTACCTGATGACTTCCAGTGGGCTAAGATCTGGCATCACGGGGCAGTGCCGAGGTATATACCACCCGGATGGGTGGGAGGAGCCAGCTTGAAGACTTCCGGCAAGATTTAGAGGGGAAAGGAACATGCCAATAAGTGTGGATGAACAACATATACCACTCCTAGAACTACTGTTACAGGTGAGTAACCTGTTCTTTTGGGGCCAGCCAGTAGTGCAGTAGACGTGCCTTGCACTTCCACGCCAGCAACCCGGGTTCAGGAGCAAACCCTGGAGCCCACACACTGACTGCCAGGCTGGCAGACAGTGCTGCCATTGGCAGCATGTTCCAGCTGTTGGTGGTAGTGGTGGGGTGCCCCAGGATTGGTGCTGCAGCGGCTTCTACTGGTGAGCCAAGGAGCTTGATCTCCCGACAGAGACATGCTACATATGTGCTTATGTGCCGTCTAAGGGATCCAGGGGAAAAGACCGAGAAAATCAACCGTCCACAGCAGGATGAAGGGCCAGCACCCCGCAGACCCCAAACTGCTGACAACAGCTTCTGTCTCTTAACCCCTTGGTCTGGACCCTGGAGGTGAGAAGGAAAGGCCCCCTGATGAAGCCCTACCGTTAGAAGCCCCAGGGGACCCTTGCTACTGTGTATTCACACTGTGAAAGTCTTTGGTGGATGAGTTTCAGCTTGTTACTCTGTACTTGGCATTGCTGCACAATTAGAGCTTTGGCAAACTACATCTGCCTTAGGGCTTGTGTGTATCTGTTCTTAGTGTGCCTCTTTCCTGGCATGGCAGTTTGTGTTGAGGTTGCTACCCCCTGAGGCAGTACCGGATTTCCACACTGTTGAAGCGCTGGGCCATTTCCGGTTTGTGAGAAAGAGGGGGGGACATTGAAACTCGGAGAGACATGGGTAAATCCGGGAGGTGGTGGGTGTTGAGGGGGGAGGTGTGCTGGCCTGACAGGGGCAAGCCTCTGGTGCTGGTGCTGGTGGTGAATACAAATCGGAACAAAAAAAAGGTATCCAAATAGTAAGCGCTCCGAAAGACCACAGAGACCATGAACTCCAACAATTGTTGATTTATTTCCACCCTTAATGGCAAGTAGCCGAGGCGCTAGGGGCATTCACGCTGCTGGAAATAAATCAGCAGTTGTTGGAGTTCATGGTCTCTTGTGGTCTTTTGGAGCGCTTACTATTTGGATATGTTTTGTGCAAGGCTTGCCACCCTTTTGTTAGTGCACCACTTTCATATCCTTGAGCACAGGTACTAGTGTATGAATAAAAAAAAGGAAAGTTCTTTTTTATCTTATTTTCTAAGACTCCAAAGAAGAGATGGCACCGGCCCACCCCTGCCAACTCTAGACCAGTCTCGGTAGACACTGGAAAAGCATGCCTATCAAAACCCTGAGCAGATTTTTTCTTACCCCTACTAGAACAAAACATTACACACAAAGTAGGTCAGACAGATGCTGGAGGGGGGTGTGGAGAAGAAGGCACCCAGTATCATATTTCTGGGAATTGTCCGGTCCTACAGCCATATTGGAAGGAATTAGGACGGAGATTTGGTCAGATGGTAGGCTTACAAGAAACTCCAGGTTTTAAACATCTGATTCTAGGCAAATTGCCAGGAGGCAAGCAATCTAATTGTCAAAAAAATCCTTTATAGGCGAACTATTGGCAGCAAGAAGCAAAGCCGTTAAAAGGATGTGGTTCTACAACCCCGATACAAGACTGGATAAATATTATTAAAGGATCCACCATGTAGAAAAACTCACAGCGGATTTAGGTCTGCAGACAGACAAATTTAACGGAGTCTGGTTTCCATTTATGAAACATATAGAAGAGGTGGAGGGCACCTCAATACTGTCGCAACGGGCTCAAGGGTACTAATCACATGTTTGATGGGCATGGCCACTCGAGGTTGGGGAGAGAAGAAGAGGGGGGAAAGTCTTTTTTTTTTCTCTCTCAGATACCATGACAAACATCTATGGAGATTGTGCACTGCACATTCGGAGTATGCCATAATTCTGTAGTGTAAAAACTTACTTAAAGAAAAAGCCACACACAAGCTCTTTATTCAGTTATTTATTTACTGTTATTTGTTATGGTGATTAATAATTATCATTCTATCTATGATAGAGTTCCCTGTTACTTTAAGATGAGAAATTTGAAGATATACTACGTTAACTAAGAGACCTTTATAATAATGAAAAAATTTAATTGAGTCATAACATGGTATATTAAGATTCACATACTCCCCATACTCAGGGAACTAGAGCATGGCATGGACTGCTTCAGCTATAAGGTAAAGTATGAATTATCCTGAAAGCAACTTGTACATGTATGCTGATACACGTGTGGCCCTATTAATAAAGAAGTTTAAAAATAAAAGGACACCTATCACAGCTGGTCTAGAGTCTGCGGTGGTAGGCTAGAGCCATCTTTTCTTCACATTCTCAGAAAATACTTAAGGCAAAGAAAAAACACGATTTTACCTAAGTTATTTTTAGCTTACAGCTGAGTGACTCAGGAATGGAGTCCTAGCCACTCTCTTTACTGAATTTAAAATGATGCTAGTGTCTTTTCTTTGGGGGACAGGCAACATGAAGCATCTTTTTAAAATATTCTATTTGTGTACTTATTTGTTGAAATTGGCACCAAAAAACTGATGGGGTTACTCCATAACGTGTAATATCTCAGGTTCACAGACGTCCCTATGAACAGTAGGATTCATAGTGCACGATACAGAATTCATTACAGTGACATACACCAAATGTTAAATGTAAAAAGAAACCAACGCAAAATGCCAAATAGGAACATACATAATAGCTGTGAAGTGCAATTAGTCATACAGCAGCAGGCAGGAAGATGATAACTGAGAGCATTAAAATTGAGTTGCTTTAAATACAAAGGCACTACAGAGAGATGAAAAGAAAGTGGGTGTTAAGAAATCATACAAGTCAATTAATATAATGGGGAGGGATAAAAATGGGATTCAGGTGGGAGGGTACCTGCATATTTCTTCAAGATGCTCAAGCGGTAACCTAGGAAAAGTGGAAAGATTCAGGGTTTGTTGAAGCTGGGTCGTAAGAACATTTCATTCTGCTGGGGCTGAGAAGGAGAAAGAAGGCTGCCTGCGTACATCTGTATGGAAGTTAGGTACCGTCACTTTTAATAAGCTATTATCTGGCTGTAATTCCATCGAAGGGTTGTGCTGATATACAACAGGAACGTGAAGCTCGAGGGCATTTGAATTCATCTGAACCCTGAGAGGAAATTCACAGCCGTGTTGCATGTGTGGTTGCTTTTCTGTTATGTTTTATGATATTTGAGCCTGTGAATATTTTAAGATTTAATCCAATTAAAAAAAAAAAATTCACACTTCAAAAAAATAGAAGTGTGCCAACCATTTCAGGGAGGGCGATATGGAAGCCACAACGGTGGAAGGGAGGAATACATTTCATGGGGTAGTTGCTTGCTGATTTTTACAGCCAGGCTGTTTTGATTGTTACAGATGGATTTAACATTCCACTGAGGAATTCAGAAGCCAAAATACCACTGATGTGTGGTGTCGAGTCGATAGTATTATGAATCAACAGCAGAAGAGTAGCATTAGAGATTTTGTGACGCTCGATATTTGTGTAGAAAATTCTCTCATTATATATGTTATAGGTTTATATGTGCTGTCATGTTGTCTCTCATGGTATAGAGTGTTGTCGTCACGTGCAGTTTGGTCGACTGAGTGGTTGTGTCGCCCATATTGTGTGAGGCGATGCTCACATGCATGTTCTTTCACCATAAGATTGCAGATACAGTACAAGAACTGCTGTGTATTCTGTGCCTTGCACTACGGGAAGTAAAGGTCATTGCTCATTTAACAACAGATATTGTATTATTGCTGCTGAGGTTTTTTTTCCTTTTTCACCTGCCTTGTGCTACTCTCCTTGGTCAGTCCGACTGACCGCATTTGGACCGGTCCCCGTCACCCAACATCCCTGGGATTTAACCTTCTCCACTGTTGTCCTGCCACAGGACCTGGACAAAGGTGCCCAGTCATTCTGGGGTCAGAGAGGGAGCGGACCGTCACTGTGCTGCAATCAGAGGCTTCTTCCTCCATTTTCTTCTGTTGGGGCCAACGCACACACAATGACGCATGTGCGTAGTCCACCTCTGCAGAGACACGCCTGGTATCTGGGCATGGAGTCCCCCTCCATTGCTCTCCCATGATCCTGCCACCTAGATTCCTTGGCAGTTGGAATAGCAGGACAGGTACCCCCCAAGAGAGGAGAACTGTCCTACAGATGCTTTATCCTCCCTCCCTTGGTCAGCCTGAGTGACCTTGATCCATGCCCAAACCTGGGTGGCCGGTGCAGCAGACGGTGAGGCAGCATTGCCGCAGCCTGCCACGTCACTGGGCCAGCCTGCTGAGTTTTTTAATGGATTTACGTTAATATGTTAATTTTATAAATGTCATTTCTCAGCTGTGGTTTATTGCAGGATTTAGCCATGGGTAAAGACCTTAGCTGACCAATCAGGTTACATGATTTTTATGTTCATTGTATTACAGCATAGGAGGTAGTATAGCGTAGTGGTTAAGGGCACTGAGCTGCAAATCTGGAGACCTGGGTTTGAATTCCATCAGTCTCCACTTGCATACTATGTGACCCTGACAAAGTCACTTAACTTTGTTGTGCTCCCAGGTCGCACCTGGAAACAAGCTCTGGCTTAGAGTGCCTTTTCTGGTTAAACAATTTCCCCTTCCTCGTGTTATTGTCTGGAGTTGTGATAGGTTCATTTAAGCAATAGGACATGACATGGTATGGATTATTGGGGGATTTACCCGCATCTCGTGTGGTGTGTCATGAAGCACAGCTGAGTGACTTAACCACACAAGAAGTGGGTAATCCACCAGTTACCCACATCCAGGAGTGTCTTATTGTAATTATACAATGGACTCATATGTAGTATAAATTTACAAATGTGTTTATGTTTTGTTTTGCTTTTTATAAGTGCCATTTCTCAGCTATGGTTTTGTGCAGGATTTAGCCATGGGTAAAGACCTTAACTGACCAAGCAGGTTGCAGAATTTTTATGTCCTTTGTATAATAAGCATCATAAAATTGGTAAAAGAGTCCAAGATCTATGATTGGTTGGATGTGATCACATGACTGCACATTATGCCAGCACATTATCACAGGTCAGAAATACTTTGCTTTCTGAACCTCATTACTCAATTTTGTTTTTGTTTTTTTTTTGCTCCATTTTCTGCCCCCTCTCTAGCTGGTCCCATCACCCCCAGCCCCATCACCTGGCTTCTCCCAGACTCACCCCCCATGTCGGAATGGCAAAGAGTCTGCCTTAATCCAATCATCAAGGATCTGGTAGAGTTGCTCCAAGGTTGCCGGTACAAGGCCTACAAGGGGTCAGCAGATCTATGCTGCCAGCCAGGATGATTTTTCCACCTTCTTTATTTCCCCTGGTGGAGCGGCATGCACTACGGTCAATGATGTCACCATACACATTCCCATACATGTGATGTCAGACAGCTACTGCTTCTCCACTCCAAGTCATGGTCCCAGCACACTGTCCCACAGCTACCGCCAGAAGTCAGACTAACACTGGGTGCTGCCCCCCCCCCACACTTATCCCCCCAAAGGTGGAGAGCAGTCTGTTGGACATTCAGTCCTCCTCCTTCTGGATGCCCTTAGAACCCCGAGTCCAGTCCTGAACTCAGGTCGCCAGCGTGGCGGGTGGTAGCTCTACCGCCAAGCCATTGGGCCAGCCATTACTCATTTTTTAAAATAAAAATGAAACCTTTTTCAATTTTAATCAAGCACTCCAGGGTTTGCATAATTGTGAGTTAACAGCACTTCTGAGGTGCATAAAGCACTCAGCGTTGCTTCTTTCTCACTCCCTGAGGTGTGCCATAAGCCTGCAGTAATACACACTCTGTTATGCATTAGTGCATTAATAAAGCACATCAGGGAGTGTGTCATGCTGGAATAATGTCATGCCTCTGATGTGTCTGAGTGCCACCATCCACTCGAGAAGAGATGTTATCCCAGCGACATACACCCTGAAGTGCCGTATTGTGAGTATAAAATGGATACATTTATGTGTTTATGGTCGTAAGTAGGCTGTTTTGAGGCACTGGTTTCACCAATGAGGTTATGTTGGGATAACATCACAGGTGAAACCGGCCCTTCACCAATCAGCGTTCAGCATTTTTTCTATCCATTTTATAATTGTTTTCTGTGCCTTATGGTCCTGGTCATTCCTGTAAACACAAATTCTGTATCCCAGTGGAAGTTACCAGGTTACCAAAAATAAAAATAAATAAAAATTCAACCAAACCGTGTTGCTTTTCCAAAGAGCGTTCCAGTTATAACGTACTCTGTTTTAGAAATCTTAAATATTTGTTTGGAGAAGTGACTGTCTTTTGCTGCTGTAACTCTGTCTCCTCATGTGTTCTTGGGGTGGGAGAACCAGTTCAGCCCCCCTGAGGACAAAGAGGTAAGAGATGCTCTTAGTGCCGTATAAATATATATAAGCGGTCCTTGTAGGCAGGCAAATCCTCAGTGCTGATTGGCTAAATCAGCACTTATGATTTATAATTTATGTAAACTGCATATTCCTTGGCTCTTAAGTATTAGACTTGATATATGCAAAGACTCATGTTACATTGTGGTGTCTATATGGTTCTCCTGCTTTAAAAAAACAAAACTTTCAGGTGCCACTGGACGCTGGGGACTGCTTGGCTTAGGTGGGATGTCAGTAGACACCTGGGACTGCTGGATTTGAGGGCAGAGTGACGGAAGGAAGCACCACTAAGCACCAGGGACTGCTTGGCTTTGGAGAGGGTGAGGAAGAGGGTTCCGCTGGATGGCAGGGACTGCTGGATTTGAAGGCAGGGTAATGGAAAGGGGTGCCAGTGGCTGCCAGGAACTGCTTGACTTGGGGCAGGGTGAGGGAGGGGTTGCCACTGTACTCCCAAGGACAGCTAAATACAAGGCGGGGGGGGGTGCCACTGGATAACAGGGACAGCATGACATGGGGAAAAAAACACACGCACTGAAAGTGCTCATAAAGTCTGTACCGAGCCTATGCCTGAATGAGCGGCTGAGCATGGAGCGAGGTGAGAGAGGGGGTGCCACTGAACTCCAGGTACTGCTAGGTGCAAGTTGTGGTAGGGGTGTCACGGAGCTTCGAGTGCCACATGGCTTGAGGCAGGGTGAGAGAGAGGTGCCACTGAACTCCAGGAACTGCTACGCACAAGGAATTGAGGGGGTGCCACTGGACTCCAGGGACTGCTAGGCACAAGGAGTTTGGGGAAGAGGTGCCACTGGCCACCAGGAACCGCTACTCACAAGTAATTGATGGGGGTGCCACTGGACTCCAGGGACTGCCTGGTTTAGGGCAGAGAGGGGTGCAACTGAACTCCAGGGACTGTTTGGCACAAAGAATTGGGGGGGGGTCACACTGGACAACAGGGATTGCTTGGCTTGGAGCAGGGTGAGGGAGGGGTGCAACTGAACTCCAGGGACTGCTAGGTTCAAGATATGGGGGGTGCCACTGGACAACATAGACTGCTTGGCTTGGAGCAGGGTGAGGGAGGGGTGCAGTTGAACTCCAGGGACTACTAGATGCAAGACATGGTGGGTGCTGCTGGACACAAAGGACTGACTGGCCTGGGGCAGAGTGAGAAAGGGGTGCCACTGGGCACCAGGGAGTGCATGGCATTGGAAAGGTCTTTGTAGGGGGTGCCGCAGTGCCAGGGACTGCTTTATTTGGGGCTTGATGAGGGAGATACCGGTGGATACCAGGGACTGCGTGGTTCGTGGCAGGCAGAAGGAAGGGAGATGCTCCTTCACACAGGGTGGCATGTGGGAAGTGGTGGTGCCGCACACCAGGATTTTTAATGATTACGTAATGCAGGATTAATTTCACCCCAACTTTGTCACCCTCTTTCAAAGCATTGGTAAGTGAGTAAAAGTATGTACCTTTAAAGACAGTGCCAGTGCTAGAAATACCAACACTGTATCAAACAATCATTCAAACCCCAAGGAACACCACTCTAGACAGTTAACAAAGATTCAATTGACTTTTTACTCTTGACATCACATTTCCCTACTTTTCTGGCTTTGTGCTTCAACCCCAGCTGATCCCTTAATGTACTTTTCTAGGGACATGGATAAAGTTCACTATCCACACATTGGCAGTTCCACTGGAAAGTGCTGAGTCACCAGAACATCTTCAAGCTACGCACCTCCCCAACCCACCACCCAGGCGGTATATCCCTTTGCTCCGCCCCATGTTGTCAGAGCTTCCTTTCCACTGGAAGAGTTTGGCCCCTCATTCGCAGCTCTGTGCATTGTAGGCTACCAAGTGCGTCACTGGCAGTTTCAGCTTTTTCCTTTGAATATTTTGGATTTTCTTGTCCCTTTCTATTGACCACTGGTTTGGCTCCAGGCTTGTTGATGGAAGGTGGAACACAAAGAAGCAAATCCAGCTCCTGGCTTCAAAGTCTGCATCATGTGCCACCAGAAAATGTTGTGAATGGACCCATATGTGTCTTGCCTCTACATTTTGGTCTCCATGGCCTGTTCCAAACGATGCTCCCTTCCTGTTCTTGGCTGCCCAGCTGATAGGGACCCAACGCGTAGGCCAAAGGGCCACAAGAAGGCCTCTGATGCAGCAAGGTCTGCTGTGCTGCTCTGCTTGCAGCCACAGAAGAGGCAGCAGCTGCTGGTGTGGTGGGTGCCTTGTCTGCCTTTGCGCTGCTCCCAGCTCAGTCTAGCGTGAGAGTGTCCTTCACTGGAGAATTCCTTGAGATGTGTATGGTCTTCCAGGCCTTTGGGGAGAGCCCAATCCACCACGGTAAGAAATACAAGCTCCACCCAGTTGTGGTCATGGGACTGGGCTCCCACTCCCTTGATTCCACCGACCACTCAACTCCGGTCAAGCTTCTGTGGTCAGGGGCCAGATCGAAAGCTCCACAGTGCCCCTGTTGGGCTTGTCAACCTCAAAACTGGCTAAGCAGGCAGTTAAGAATGTTCTTAACCCCATAGACCAGTTGTCGGAGGGAATTGATGAGGAGTCGATCTCTAAGACCCCAGTTTTCCCAGTCCTCATTCAGAAGAATGTGGACTGGTCAGTATCCCTTATTGGCACCACTCAGGAACAGTATCTACCGAAGCCGGTACTTCCCCAAACACCTCAGCATGTGGTCCATAATGAACCCCCATTGGTGTCTCCTCAGCGTTGGCCCTTAGGTTGATGGTGAAGGTTGAGCTCTTGGGCAAGGTGCTGCTTGTGCTTTTGCTCGACTGAGAGGCATCGCGGTCGATGTTCCTAGACCTCATCCTTGGGCAAGGAGTGGCTCCGCCATCATATGCGGCAGCACTGTGAAGAACTCCTATGGCAGTAGTGGACCATTGCAGAGCATGGTAGGGTTCTACCCCCAACACCTGTGGTCAATTGGCAGGCACCGGTCGTGCCCATGCCATTCTATCCTCAGCAAATGCCCCTAGCACCTGTCTGACCACCCTTGTGAGTGGAGCCACCTCCACCGCATACCTTTGTCGGGGCTCCAGTGAAAGATTCCCATGCTGCGTCCAGCTTGTCAGGCCAGTTGGTGGTGAAAATCCCATAGTCGGACAACTCGGGGGCGGTCCATGGCGGCAAACGTAGAAACATGGACAGTAACAGCAGAAAAAGACCATAGGTCCATCCAGTCTGCCCAAGTTCCCTATAATCCCTGGAACCTACTGTTTCTCCAGGGTACTAACCCTTCCCTTCCTCTTTGTTCTCCTCCTTGGTCCTGTTGCCCCCGGTAACCACTATTCTCTTCATTATGTCCCAGCCCTGCTTGAATCCCCTGACTGTTTCTGCTCCCACCACTTCAGCTGACAGACTGTTCCAAGATTCAACTACCCTTTCTGTTAAGTAGTACTTCCTCACATCTCTACTGAACCTACCTCCTGTTAATTTCCATTTGTGTCCACGTGACCGTGAATTGGTATTCAGGTAAATAGTTCCCCGCACTTCATTTTAATTCCTTTAAGGAACTTGAAGGTCTCTATCATATCTCCCTTCTGGTCTCCAGTGAGTACATATTTAGTGCCTTGAGGCGCTCCACATGGGATCTACCCTGCTGGCCCTGAATCATTTTTGTTACTCTACGCTGCACTGTCTCCAGCCTATCCACATCTTTTCTGAGGTGAGGACTCCAGAACTGTGCGCAGTACTCTAGGTGAGGCCTCACCAGGGAGCTATAGCGGGGAAGTATTCTCTCTTTTCTTCTCCTATCAATACCCTTCTCGATACATCGCAGCATCCTGTTAGTCTTGCAATAGGCCTTATTGCACTGACTTGATTGCTTAAACAGTGGCTCATCCTTGCTGTTGTCAAGGATGCATACCTTCAACTGCATGTTGGTCAAGGAACTGACTGCCAGCCAGAGGCTGGTGGTATTAGGGGTTCTGCTTTGACTCAACTCAGAGTCCATGTCTGTCCCTCTGGAGCCTGTTCAGAAAAGGGCTAAGTTCCCTTTCACAGACATCCTTGATAAGGACGAATCCTCATGGCTGAGGCAGTATTGGGACTTGCCCTGGAGCTTTGGCAGCATCCTGCCTGACACCCTCCACTCGTATGGTCCACAAGTATGCACTCCCTACTGGGTCCCTTTCTCGGTTCATGGACCATCCCTCAACCAAGTGTTTGGAAATGGACTCTGCTTTCTGGAAGTCCAGAAACCAAGGGGACATGGACAAGCTCCCAGACAAAGAGTCTAAGAAACTTACCCATGTGGCCATGGAGGTCTGTGCTGCTTCCACTCTGTCTGGCAGGCTGTACCATGATGATGGCCAGCATTGATCACTCCCTGTTGGGAGTGCTGGACAAAGTCCTCCCTCACCTACCTGCTGACAAGCAGCTGCTGATGAAGTTGGTCAGAAAGCAGGCTCATGCATTGGCTAAACACCAGCTCTAGGTGGCCTTAGACATGGTCGACTCCTGCACCCCTGTCATGGCAGCAGCTGTTGTGATGCATTGCAGGGCCTGGCTGAGGCTCTCCACCTTTACAGTGCACACTCAGCACCAGCTGGCCAATGTCCCTTTCTTGGGTACTGACCACTTTGGCCCAGGGGTGGAAGGTCATCTCCCCATGATAGAGTAAGTCCAGTGCCAACCTGGACTCTGTGGCTTTGTCCCATAAGGCCCAGAAACTGAAAAATAAGGTTTTTCAGCTTCGGTCCTTTCAGCCACAGCAGCCCCAGCAGGGGCAATACCAAGCCTGGTGTTCTGCGGCTAAGTTCTCCGGCCAGGGGCCAAAGAGAGGCAGGGGTAAGAGAAGTGGTGCCCGTCCACCCCAGCAGTTGGTGCCCCTCCAAAGCTGCCCAGTGATGGGTTGGGGGGTGTCTACCACGTCCCTGTCCAATCCCTGAACCAGCTTCCTGTGGGTGGTCAACTTCGCCACTTCTGGCCACACTGGTCCTTTGTTACTACAGACAAGTGGGTTCTCAAGGTGGTAGGCAGAGGATATTCTCTAGATTTTGAGACTCTCTTGACTTCCCAAATCTCAAGGTGATAGGCAGAGGGCTGCCTCCTAATTTCGAGGCTCTCAACTTACCGAGCTCATGCTCCCAGGGAGTCTTTGGTGTCACAGGACATGCTGTGTCTGCCCTAAGGGAGAACTTCTCCCAGCTTCTTACAAAAGGAGTGATAGCCTGTGTCTCAGATGCCCTGGCAAGTCAGGGGTACATATCCAGGTGCTTTCTGGTCCCGAAACGGACAGGGGGCTGGCGCCCCATACCAGAGCTGCACAGTCTCAGTCAGTACATGAGGAAGCACAAGTTCCAGATGATAAACCTGAACCAGATCATAGCCTCACTAGAACAGGCCATGTGGTTCTGCTCCCTGGACCTCCCAGGATGCATTCTTCCACATCCCAGTCTGTCCATCCCACTGGTGCTACCTTTGGTTCAGTACAGAAGGGGTTTTGCATCAGTTCCAGGTCATGTCCTTCAGCCTCTCGTCTGTGCCAAGGGTCTTCACCAAGCGCATGGCAGTGATGGCAACCATCCTGCAATGCAGGGGCATCAGGGTGTACTCCTACTTGGACAACTGACTGATAGCTGGACCATTCAAGGAGGCTGTGGAGTGGTCCAGGGATCTGGCTGTTCAGACCTGCAGAGCCTTAGGCCTCTTGGTCAACCTGACCAAGACACGACTGACCCCCTCACAAGTGATTTACTTCATCAGGGCCAAGCTAGACTACCTGTGAATCGGGCACTGGATCTTACCTCCTTTGCCTGATCATTTCAGGTTGGGTGCCCACGCCCTGTCTGGGACTTCCTACATCTGCTAGGATACATGGTATTTTACACCAACGTGGTCCAGTGGGCCTGTTGGTGGATGCGGCACCTGCAGTGGGAGTTGGGCTGTCAGTGACCCCAGCACCAAGGAGACGTGGACCAGCCAGTCCCAGTGACCCAGCTGATGTGGGATATCGTCCAGTGGTGATTGATCCCAGAACATCTGGAGGCAGGAGTCCCATTTGTCTGCCCAGAGCTGACTGTCACAATCACGACGGATGTGGCTTTGGTGGGGTGGGGCGCACACCTGAGGGACCACACAGCCAATGGATTCTGGTCACCCAGGGAGTCCTGTCAACCACTTCACCCTGCTGGAGCTCCCTGTAATGTGGCTAGCTCTGACAGAATTCCCTCCCTTAATCAGGGGTGAGATTGTGCAAGTCCAGACGGACAACGCCGCAACCATGTTCTACCTGAACAGGCAGGGCGGCACGCATTCCCTTCCCCTGTGTTGGGAGGTCCTTCTCACCTGAACTCTTGTGCACAGCCTGGGTGCAGATCTCCTGGTGATTCATGTCGCCAGGGCAGTCAGCTGGCAGATGCTGTCAGCCAGGTGGGAGAGATGTCACACAAATGGTGAACCACCTTTTCTTCTTGTGGACCACACCTCTAGTTGATCTATTTGCCTCTTGGAACAGTGCAAAACTGAGACTGTTTTATGCCTTTCCCTCCCTCACAGTCTGGGGCACTGATGGGGGATGCCTTCGTGAGGCCCTGGGGCCCAGGCTTGGTGTATGCCTTTCTCCCTTCCCCTTGTTCCACAAGGTGGTGGTCAAGGCCCGAAAGAACACGTCATGGATGATCCTGATCGTTTCAGACTGGCCACGGCAGTTCTGATACTCTGAACTCCTCAGCCTCAGCCTCAGCAGCAGGCCTCCATGGTGGTTGCCTCTTCATCTGGACCCGCTGACCAGACAGCAGCGGATGGTCCTGCACCATGACCTTCAGTTCCTTTACCTCACAGCCTGGTTCTTGAGTGGCTAGAGTTCTAGGCTCTGGGTCTTTTGGAAGCTGTACTCCACGTTGTGGAGGCCTGCCGAAGATTCTTTTCATCTGTGCTGTGCTCTTTAAATGGAAAAGGTTTTCCATTTGGTGTCAGGGCAGGGAGCTTAATCCCCTTGCCTGCCACTGGCTGGTATCCTCTAGTATCTTTGGCCCCTCTCCCAGTGGGGGTTGTGAGCAGCAACCTTCAAGGTGCACCTCTCTGCCATCTCTGCATACTGTGTGTGTGGGCTGGTATGCCAGCGGTGGCCCACGAGAAGGTGGTCAGGTGCTTTTTCAAGAGCCTTGACCACCTGCCCCCTCCAGTACATGAACCACCATCACCAAGGGACCTATAGCTGGTGCTTGCTGTGGTCATGGGCAAGCTATTTGAGCCTGTGCACAGGTGTGAGATGTCACACCTGTTGTGGAAGATGCCCTTCTTGGTGACCATCACAGCCAGAAGGATCAGTGAGCTACAGGTGCTCTCAGTGAAGTCTCCTTATCTGGTCTTCCACAAGGACAAGATCATCTTTAGCCCCCTCCTGAAGTTCCTCCCAAAGGTTGTGTTGGAGGTTCGCCTTAACCGGGAGATGAACCTTCTGCTTTATTTTACCAGCCTTTCTTCAGAAGCCGACTGTGAACTCCATACTCTGAACCTACAGAGGGTGCTCCCTTATTATAAGGAGTGCAGGCTGGAGTCCAGGGTGAGGCTCGCCAGCTGTTTGTGATACACACTGAAGCCACACTTGGCAGACTGACTTCAAGGCAGACAGTTGGCAGGTGGATAACATCCTGCATTGACCTCTGCTATAGGTTGACTGGTGGGGAGCCTCCTGTAGGGCTTAGGGCCCATTCCAGCAGACGTACCGCTGCCTCAGTGGCTGCTTCCAGGGACGTCCCTATCCAGATCTGCAGGGTTGCCACCTAAAACTCAGCGCACACCTTCATCTCTCATCACAGCATTGACCTAGAGTCTTGCCGGGATGCTGATTTTGGGACCTCGGTTCTTCAGTCTTTGTTCGCGAAATGAGTGTGTGCAAGTCTTGCCCCCTCCTCCCAGAGAACTGGTAGAAGTCTGCCAGTGTGTGGCTAGTGAACTATATCCACGCCCCTTGAAAAACAGGTTACTCACTTAGTCCTAGGAGTGGTATATAGCTTACATCCACCCAGCCTCCCGTGGCAAGTGGCACACATATCCCTGCTTCCAGCATGTATGATCTGACGTCCTGGAGCAGAGCCAAGAGATATACCCTCCAGGAGGTTGGAGGAGCATAGCTTGAAGATGTTCTGGCGAATCAGCACTCACCAGTGGAACTGCCAGTGTGTGGATGTGAACCATATACCACTCCTAAAACTACAGGTAAGTAACCTTTTTTTTTTTTGCCATCATAAACATTACAAATGAATTTGGGTTATAGATAAGTTTCATAATACTTATTTAAAGCATCAGTGCAACGAACCATGTTTCTTCATAAAGCTGGTTTTAGTTGCAGCTATTTAAAAGCTATTAGCACACCTGTCAAATCTGCTTTTCTAGGTACCTCCTATGCATGCTGTGCACCATAATTTTTCTAATATTTTCTCAGTCGTTACACTTGTCACTTCTACATGCTATTTTTATGCCAGATGTATGGGCCATTTTTTTGTTGAGAAAAAAAAACAAAATGAAATCATTTGTAAGATACTCAGATTATAGTGGAACCTGAAAATGTTACCGCAAAATAAAACTGGAAGCTGCCAGGAATATTTTATAGTGAAGAAAGGTAGGGTCACATTGTTTGCCCATTTTCATTGCACTGCTGCTTTTAAGGAGCTTTTAAAATAGCCTCTTACACCGGAAGAACTGCCTCTGATCCTGTTATGAGTGGACTTTCCACTCCCAAATATTAATCTCTTTCATAGGAATCTGATTCAGCTTTGTATGGAAAACGCCAAAATGTCTCTTTATAACGTAGAAGAATTAACGCACGCACCCATGCTCTGATGTGGTCTAAATTTATGATGTACATCCTTAAAATTGAAAAAGTGCTCTACTGCCTGAAACAGGATAGAGCCCTCTTTGACAAGATGTGGGCTCCTTTCATAAAAACATATAAATTTGCTGGCAGAAATAGGCCACCTGGTCTATCAAGTCTGCTCGAGTGTGCAGCTAGCACCCTTACCTTGCAGCTGCCCCACCCCCTCCCCTTCTCAATTATCCCCTCCACCAGCTTCTCCCATCCCCTTTTGAAACTACCTACTGTCGTACAGGCTACCACCTCCTCTGGTAGAGCATTCCATTCTGCCACAACCCTCTCCATGAAAAAGTGTCTCCTCATTTCTGTCCTAAATCTTCCCCCTCCAATCTAAGGCCATGCCCTCTTGTGTTCCTCCCCCTCCTCAGCCTGAGTATCTCCTCAGTGCCTGCCTTGTTTATCCCCTTTACATACTTAAATGTCTCAATCATATGCCCCATGTCCCTTCTCTCCTTCAAGAAGTACATGTTTAGCTGTCTCAGCCTCTCCTCGTATGGTCTGTCGTCCAATCCCTGGATCATCCTTGTTGCCCTGCGTTGTACCCCTTCCAGTAATTTCACATCCTCCTTCAGATATGGGCACCAGAATTGCACACAGTACTCCAGGTGTGGCCTGACCAGTGCCCTGTATAGAGGCAGGATCACCTCCCTGCTTGTGGAGGAGATACCTCTCACAATACAACCCAGCATCCTGTTGGCTTTTGGTGCCTCCCTCCTGTACTACTCTGTATTGTTCATCTTCTCCATTACAACCACCCCTAGATCCTTCTCCTCCTTGGTGGAAACTAGCTGCGCCCCTCCCAGCTGGTACCCCCTCCCTAGGTTCTTTGCTCCAAAGTGCAGGACTTTACACTTTTTTGCATCGAACCCCAACTGCCACGCTTCCGACCACTCCACCAGTTTGGCCAGGTCATCCTGCAGCCCCAGCCAACCTGCTGTATCATCCACCACTACCCCCAATTTGGTATCGTCAACAAATAGAATGATCTTATTCCTGACGCCATATGGGATGTCCACTATGAATATTCCAAACAGCACTGGGCCCAGTACCGATCCCTGTGGCACCCCGCTCGTTACAGCCCTTGGAGATGAGCATTCCCCTCCCAACACCACTACTACCCTCTGCTTTCTCCCCTGCAGCCAATTCTCAATCCATTTAACCATCTTAGTCCCAACCCCCATGTATCTCAACTTCTCTCCCAACCTCCCATGCAGCACCGAATCGAAGGCCTTACTGAAGTTCAGGTATATGACAGCCACTGCATGACCCATGTCCAATTCCCTCGTGACCCAGTCGTAATACTCAACTAGGTTCGCCTGGCAGGATTTTCCAGAGACAGACCCATGCTGGTGACTGTCCTGGAGCCCATTGTCTTCCATAAAGGTCACCAGCCTTTTCTTAAGTATTGTCTCCATCAGCTTCCCCATGATGGAAGTTAAGCTTACCAGCCTGTAATTACCCGGTTCATCCTTTGGTCCACTTTCATGGATGGGTACCGCGTGGTCCAACATCCAGTCATGTGGTATGCACCCTGTGTCCAGGGAGATATTAAACAGTTCCGCCAGCGGTCCAGTCAGGATCTCGGCCATTTCCTTCAATACCCTGGGGTGTATGCCATCCAGTCCTGGTGCCTTATCTACCCTCAGAGCCCTTAACCCCTCCAGTACCCTACCCTCAGTGATCACCCTGTCCATTACCCGCCCCCCACCCCTGCAGTAGCTGCCTCATTTCTCCTTTGTGAACACAGAACAGAAGTACTCATTTAGTGCTTCTGCCTGATCCACCCCTTTCTCTGCTCACTCCCCATCCTTCCTGATCCTAACTATCTGGTCCTTGCAGCTCCTTTTCTTCCTTGTACAGATCACTTGTAAGGCTGCATCTAGAGTGTAGAGTTCAGTACTGATGCCTACACCTCAGAAAGGACATTAACCTGCTGGAGAAGGTCCAGAGGGGGCTACAAAGATGATAGGGGGTCAGCAGTGTAAGTCATATGAAGAGAGGTTAAGGGCACTGAACATGTACTCCCTGGAAGACAGGAGAGAGAGAGAAGGGACATGATTGGGACCTTTAAGTACTTGAAAGGGATAAATAAGGTTGATAAGGAGAGTCCCTTTAAGCTGAGTGGCAGCCATAACACAAGGGGGCACAGTCTTAAGCTGGAGGGTGGGAGGTTTAGGCCGGAGGTCAGGAAGCACTTTTTCACAGAGAGGGTGGTGGACTCTTGGAATGCACTGCTGGTAGAGGTAATCTTATTGAAGACAGTAGGCAGCTTTAAAAGTGGCTGGGATAGACATGGGGGAAAGTAAGGATCATGGGTAGGGAAGATGAGAGGAGTGAGGAAGGAGGGCAGGGACATTAGCTCAAGCTGTGGACCTTACAATACGAGCAGACTTGATGGACCAAATGACCTTCTTCTGCTGGCTTCTTTGTATGTATCTGAAGAAGTCCTTTTCCCTGTCCCTGATGCCCTGCACCAACCTAAATTCTCTGGAGGCCTTAGCTGCTCTGACTCCCCTGGTAACTTCCTTGGACCTCTTCATATACTCCTCCCTCCCCTCTCCCTTCACAGATTTCTTGAATTTCTTGAACGCTGCTTTTTTAGCCCTCACCATTTATAAGACTCCACTACTTAACCAGCTCGGTTTTTTAGCCCTTCTATTTTTGCTCTGCAATCTGGTACCTGTCTCAATAGCCTCCAATATCCCCAATTAGATTTTTTTCCCATTTCTGATTTCGCATCCCAGTGTGGCTGTATTCCTTCCAGATGCCCCCTTAAGATTTCACCCATCCTACCAAAGTCAGCCTGTCTGAAGTCCACCACCCTGGTCCCTGTACCCGCTGCTTTTCTGCTCATATTAAGTGTGAATCACACCGAGTGGTTGTCACTCCCAGCCAGTGAGTCCTCCACCCCCACTTCCATTATAGCCTCCCCGTTGGCCAGAACTAGATCCAGTTTATTTCCCAACCTAGTTGGCTCAGTGACCGTCTGTGCCAGGAAGCAGTCCTGGAAGGCATCCAGGAGTATTTGCTCCCTAGCAATTGAGTTGGCTGGGGTACCCCAATCCACTCCTGGTAGACTGAAGTTTCCCACGATCACTGTTACCTTTCCCACACACCTTCTTAATTTGCTCCACCAGCTCCCTGTCCAGGTCTTCCCCTTGAGTCGGTGGCCTGTATACCACCCCCATCCTGAGAATCCTATTCCTTGTGTCCTGGAATTGCATCCACAAGGCCTCTGTCCTACCTTCCTCTCCCTCTTCCCTTGCACACTTTATCCCTTCCCTTATGTACATCGCTGCCCCTCCCCCTTTCCCTTTGTCCCTGTCCTTCCTATAAATCTTATACCCTGGGATCATCGGGTCCCAGTCCTAGTATTGGTTGGCCCATGTTTCTGTGATGGCAGCTATGCCTACCATCCCCTCTGCCAACAGAGCCAGTAGTTCTGCGGTTTTGTTCCCCATACTCCTTGCATTCAAGGAGACAACCCTCCAAGATGTTCCCTTACACTCCTTACCAAATTTCCCACTCTTCTCAGCCCACCCTTCGATCCCTTCCTGCTTCCAACCCAGTTTGTACGGGGGTAGGCTCATTTGTCTCCCCTCTCCAGAGAGCCTTCCCTTCAGCAACCCACTCACAACCTCCCCCTCCGCCTAGTTTAAATTAACCTTTGTTTCTATGTATTCCTCTAACCTCTGTTTTAGCACCCCCCCTTTCCCTCCCTGCTCAAATGTAATCTGTCCTCTACATACAGATCCCTATTGATCTTACTTCGAGAGGGTTCCTGCACTAGGTCATTACTTATAGGACTGCACCCTCTGGTGTCAGGACCGCACAGCAAGCTTTTCCAGCTGTGTCTGGCTGGGGACCGCCCACCAGATGTCACGTGACTGACATCAGTGTGACCCTATATAGTGGGCGGTCCCCACACCCACCTTCCAGTTCATTTCCACCGTCGACCAGCTCTAGTACCTCATGGTTACTCCAGCTTTGTCGATCGCCATTTTATTGTTTTCAAATCGCTGTTTTCAGTACCGATATCCATTTATGTCTTCTCAGTCACCGCCTTCAAAGGCAAAGAAGAAGTGCACTAAGTGTGGGGTGCAAATACCTCACAAAGATGGCCACTGTCTCTGCCTCTTTTGTCTAGGCCCAGATCATGACATCATGGCCTGTCCCAACTGCCAGCCTTTCAAACAGGCCACTCGCAAGCGATGACCGCAGGCTCTAGAGGCCCATCTCCTTAAATCTAGGATGGCTTCTCTGGAGAAGGAGATGCAAAAGATCCGGGACTCTGCTTCTTCCCTTTTAGACAAACAGAAGAAGAAAAAAGATAAGTAGAGGCACAGAGAGGAGGAGTGCAGTGAGGACTGGGATCAATCCTCATCCAGCAAGCCTTCAACTAGCAAGGCCATTTCTAGGATCGTGGATATGTTGTTTATCCACACTTATTGGCATGTCCCTTTCCCCTTTAAATCTTGCTGGAAGTCTTCAGACTGGCTCCTCCTACCCACCCGGGTGGTATATACCTTGGCTCCGCTCCATGACGCCAGATCTTCCTTTCTGCTGGAAGATACAGGTTGCCTCCCTTGTGCTCATGCATATCGTAGGCCCTGGCTTTCAATACTTCGGTTTTATTGAAATTAAAACTCATCCGAGTTAGCAATCATGCTTTTGCGTCCTCAGTCATAGAAGAGGAATCTTCTCCAGGATTTCGCCGTTATTCTTGTGGCCAGAAGATGTCACGCACCGATCCCCATCTCACGTGTATCTACTGCCTAGGTGTCGGCCATGACACCTCGTCCTGCAGCTATTGCTTGGCCTTCCATCCCAACGGCACGTTTGAAGTTGGGGAGACCAGAGAAAAGGAATCCTCCGGTGAAGTTCAAGGAGGCTAGGTGGGCGGTTTCCGCTGCTGCAGGTTCCACTGAGCAGCTGGAACACATGAAGGCGTTCGAAGAAGAAGCCACCCGTATTTCGGCTAATCGAAGCTTTTTCGTTCCTCTCAACCTGGGCTCCACCTTCACAGGTTCCTTCAAGGAGTTGTACCAGTCTCTCCCCACCCAGAGTGAGGGCCCGCGGGCTCGGACTCCTCCCAATCTCGTAAGAGAGAGATAAGGAACCGAGCACGTGTTCATCTCGACAAAGGCGCTATTGGGACTGAGAGAGGTCTCAATCCCAGGAGCATGAGGATGTGGCCGATGAGGTCGAGATTGTTCTCGATCCAATCAACCCACTGTCGCTGGCCATGGCCGATGACTCCTTGGAGAGGATTCCAGTTCTTGTGTTCCCCAATGAGGAGACCCAACCCGCTGGTGTAACAATCGAGGTCCCGGTCCTGGTTCTGTACCCTCGGGTTTCACCGATCCTTCCGGTGTCTCCCGAATGACCGAGTCAGCCTGCCTGTTCTCGGTCGAGGTCTAGAACCCCCTCGGCCGAACGGCCAAGAAAGAGCCACAAGCGCTCCAAAAAGAGGCGATGCCACAGGTTGTCCTCGTCCTCCTCGGATGAGGAGAGGCTCCGACGGAAACTCTGTGAATGCTACGAGGACCTTATGTGGCAACAGCTGATTTTGTCCGGGCAGAAGCCGGCTCCGCCACCTACCCCAGCCATTACTTGGCTCTCACCTCCTAGGCCGAAGCCAACCCCCTCAGAACCGAGCCTTCGGTTCCCCCGCCCACGGGACTGGCCCATCTTCCGGTTCGGCCTATACCGATCTCTCCACCGATAGTGGTGGAGCCGCCGCCTAAGCAGCCTATGGGAGTGGCTCCTTCCAAAGAGGACCAACCAGATACCAGGCTTCCCCGATGTCTGTCGGTCACATCACCCCCAGACTGCCTCAGCAGGTCGAGGGTGATTTGGGTGGCAGGCCGCTCTACCACGACTCTTCGGACTTTGATGTCACCGGGCTCCACTCTCATCCTGGGGATGATGAGTCATCCATTGGCACAGGGATGGAGGAAAGTCCTTCCTCCTTCCAAGGGATTCTTCATCTCATCTCTGATTCTACAGGGATGCCCCTGCAAACCATCCAGAAAAAGGCTTAGTACCCTCTCCCAGACATCCTCAAGAGAGGGGATACCCCGATGGAGGCTTTTCCAGTGGCTGAGGCCATTGTTGGTCCGGGTACTCGACCTATGGCAGTGTCTTGCCTCAAGTCCAGCTCCGTCTGCCCACATGGCACTCAAGTATATGGTGCCCATGGGGTCCCTGGCAGTATTCACAGAGCATCCTTCAGCCAAAACCCTAGTGACTGCTTCTGTGTTCAGACGTACTGGTAGCTCGGCCGACACTGACTGACCCCTGGACAAGGAGTCCAAGAATATGGACCATTCTGCCTGTAAGATCTATGCAGCCTCCTCCTTAGGCCTTTGTCAGGCCAGCTTGGCACACTTCTGTCATGCCCTCCTGTGGTCATTGGATGAAGTCCTCCCTCATTTCCCAGCGGACATGCAAACCACAGTGAAGCAGGTCCGTGATCAGGGCCATGCTGTTGCAAAACAGCAGCTCCAGATAGAAACATAGAATTTGACGTCAGATAAGGAACGCTTGGCCCACCTAGTCTGCCCATTTCCCTACCTAACGGATAAGCTGCAGATCCTAGTTAACCAATAGCCTACTTCCTCCTGCCCCCCACTAGAATTGCCTTATGTCTGTCCCATGCATTCTTGAATTCCCCCACTGTTTTTGACTCCACGACCTCCTCAGGAAGGCTGTTCCATGTATTCACAACCTCCTCTGTGAAGAACATGCTCTCACATTACCTTTGGAGCTGTCCCCTCTATCTTCAAATTGTGCCCCTTGTTTTTGCACATCTCTTTTCTGAAAAATGCTACCTCTTGGACTTTGTTGATTCCGTGAGGTATTTGAAAGTTTCTATCATGCCCCCCTTTCCTCGAGGCTATACATCTTTAGTTCCTTTAGTCTTTCTTCCCTTGTGTCTTCTCGATGCAGACCCTGCATCATTTTGGCTGCCCTCCTCTGACAGCCTCCACCCTGTCTGTGTCTTTGCAGAGATAGGTCTCCAGAACTGTACACAGTACTCCAGATGTGGTCTTACCAACTGTCTGTACAGAGGCCAACAACTTCCTGTTTTCTACTGGTGATGCCTCTCCCTATGCATCCCAGTATCCCCCCAGCCCTCCTTACTGCCTTCTCACATTGATGGCCCACGTTTAAGTCGTCTGATATGACTACCCACAGGTCCCTTTCCATTTTTGTTGTTGTCAGTATCTCATCCCCCATTGTGTACTCTTCCCCTGGGTTTTTGTTTACCAGGTGCATTACTTTGCACTTCTTTGCATTGAATCTAAGCTTCCATACATTTAACCATTACTCCAGCCTTGCCAAGTCCCTTCTCATCCTTTCCACCCCACCTTGTTTATCAACCTTGTTGCAAATCTTTGTGTTATCTGCAAAGAGACATACTTTCCCTTCCAGTCCCTCTGCAATGTCACTTATAAAGACATTAAAAAGGACCGGCCCCAGTACTGAACCCTGCGGTACCCCACTGGTAACCCTCCTTTCTTCACTGCGGACTCCATTTACTATTACCCTCTGTGTCCTGTTGTCAAACCAGTGTTTTACCCAGGCTACCACCCTAGGACCCACTCCCAGGCTGGCTAATTTGTTTATTAATCTTTTGTGTGGGACTACGTTAAATGCCTTGCTAAAGTCTAGGTAGGCCATGTCCACAGCCCCTCCCTGGTCTACTGCTTTGGTCACCCAGTCAAAGAAATCAATTAGATTTGTCTGACGCGACCTTCCTGCTGTGAATCCATGCTGCCTTGGGTCCTGTGCCCCACTGGCCTCTAGGTACTCAACAGTTATTTCCTTCAGAAGTGATTCCATCATTTCCCCTACCACTGCGGTCAAACTGACAGGTCTGTAGTTTCCTGCCTCTGTCTTGCTCCCACTTTTGTGAAGGGGAATCAGATCCGCCTCCTCCAGTCTCTCAGGTACCACCCCATCCTCCCATGATTTGTTAAAAGGGTAGTCACTGGTGTTGCTAGTTCTTCCCTTAGTTCTTTTAAAATTCTGGAGTGAATCCCATCAGGCCCCATTGCTTTAATCCACCTTCAGTTTTAAGAGTTCTTTCAGAACCCTTTCTTCTGTGAAAGGACTAATATCAACCCCCCTATCCAGAGTGCTTCTATTGACTGATTTAGGTATTTCACCCTGGTTTTACATTGTGAATACTGAGCAGAAGTATTCGTTCAGTATCCCTGCTTTTCACTCTGTCGCTTCTCGCCCAACCACCTTTCCTCTTGTTCAGCCTCCATATCTCTGCCTTAGTCTTTCTTTTGCTCCTCATGTACCTATAAAGGTTTTATCCCCTCTTAACCAAGTTGGCTATCTTTTTCTCGGTTTGGGTCTTTGCTATTCTGACTGCCTTACCCGGCTTCCTTCTGCTTTTAACTGGCAGATCTCGTCCTGCTCCTTCTGTGTTTCCTTATACTCTGAATGCTATCTTTTTTCCTTACCTTCCTGTTACTCTTTTCAGAACCATAGTGGTTTTTTTTTTGTTTTGATTTGTTTATTTGCTTCACACAAGGACTTGTTGCTTCTGTGATGGCGGTTTTGATGTTTCCCCATTGTTGCTCCACCCAACCTTCTTGCTTGTTTGCTAGTGCTTTTCTGAAGCACTCTCCCATTTTGACAGAATCAACCCTCCCGAAGTCCAGTACCTTCAGTTTTATGTGGCTTGACTGTACAGCTAAGTTTATCGTGAACCACACTGTTTGGTGGTCGCTTGTTCCCAGATGACTACCCACTTCAAGATCAGAGATCCTCTCTCCATCCCCATTTGAGAGTACCAGGTCTAAGATTACTCTCTCCCGAGTGGGTTCCAAAACTAGCTGTCTGAGGCATGCCCTCTGTAGGGCATCGAGAATGGCCCTGCTCTTGGATGTGGCTACAGCAAGGTGCTCCAGTCAACATCTGGCATATTCAGGTCCCCATCAGCAATATCTCCCCTTTCTCTGCCATCCCAAGGATGCCTTCTATCATTTCCTTGTCCATTTCCTCCCCCTGAGACGGGTCTGTATACAACCCCTGTGCAGATTGTGGGGCCATTTCCAGTCTCCAGGGTGACCCACAGTGCCTCCTCTCCTCCTTGTTTACCCTTTAGTTCTGTTGCTTTTATCCCTTCCCTTACATAGAGAGCTACTGCTCCTCCTCTTCTTTCCTCCCTGTCCCTCCTGTAGATTGTGTACCCTGGTATGTTGACATCCCAGTCATGGTTCTCTGTGTACCATGTTTCTGTGACTGCCACAATATGCAGGTATCCCTCTAACATCAAGACCACCATTTCAGGGAACTTTTTACCTAGACTATGGGCATTGGTACTCATTACCCTCCATTTTTTATGGCTTTATTTCTTTTTGCCCCATCCCTGTCCCTACTGCCTTTGTCTTTTTCTCCATTTGCCCCTGCTCTTCTCCCTATCGACTGCTCTATTTTGGTGTTTACCTCACTAATTACCCTGATTTTGGGGGCTAGGATTTCTTCTCGCCTTCAGTGCCTCCCTTGGCTAGTTTAAATGCTTGCCACTGAAGCATTTAAACCTATCACCTAGGATCCTGGTTCCCCTCCAGGATAGATGCAGACCATCGCACCTGTATAGGCCTGCATCCCTCCAGGTGGAGCCCCAGTCCCCAATGAAGCCAAATCCCTGAGCTCTGCACCAGCTTTTCAACCAGTCATTGAATCCCATGGTGCGGAATGCCCTAGCCTCATCCATGCCAAAGACTGTTAGCACTTCCAAGAAAGTTACCGTGTGTGCTACTTGTCTAAGGCCCCTCCCCAACTCCACAAACTCCTGTTGCACTGCTCTGATCCCATTCTCAGCCAGGTCATTCGTTCCTAGGTAGATAATGACATCCAGCCCCCCCCCCGCCCCCGCTGCTCCCACGATCCTGAGGATTTGTTTCTGTCCCTCCAAGTCTTGGCTCCAGGCAGGCACCCTCACCTCCCTTCCCTCCTCCCTCCCCCAGTTCCCACCCCTAACACTGAGTCCCCCACCAGGAGTTGTTTCTTTCCTGTGGGGTCATGGGCCACCCTCCTGTGGGTCTCCATTGTGGAGGTTCCCAGCATCCTCCTTGGTCTCCACTGCAGGTGCCTCCATAGAAGAACCATGCTTCACTAGAGTGGCGAATGAATTGTGGAGAAGGCACAACTGGAAGGATGTGCCTCTGTTCCACCACCCTCACCCTCCCTGAGCCCACCGTGGTCCAACCTCTCCTCTTTTTTGGCAACCTCTGAGGTAGTGGCAGATTGCCCTGGACATTGGAGATTCCTGTGCCCGCTCTTTGGCAGCCACAGTGGCCACTCGCCACAGGGCTTGGCTGAGGCTATCCTCCTCCTTTCCGGCAGATACCCAGCACAAGTTAGCTGACATGCCCTTCCTAGGCACTGACCTCTTCGGTCCAGGAGTGGCTGGTCACCTCCAGCACATAGAGCAGTCCAGTGCCACCTTGGATGCTACCTGTGCAAAGGGTTCTTCGGGCAAGAATCAGCAGAAGCGCAAGAAGAAGCCTTTTCGGCACTCTTCCCCTGTGGTTAGGCAGCCCTCCTATCAGGGAGGCCAGCAGCAACAGTAGCAGCAGCAGGCTCAAGCTTGGTGCCCCAGGCTCAAGCAGGGTCCTCAACAGCCCCATAAAGGAGACCGAGGTGCCGGTCCAGGAGCCTCCTCCTCCTCTAAGCCTGCTCAGTGATGGCTTGGAGGTTGCCACCCGTCACGCCAGCTCTGGGTCCTCCTGTGAGGGGCCGGCTCCGACACTTTCTTTCCGCCTTGTCTGATAAGGTGGGTTCTAGAAGTGGTCAGCCAGGGACTGCCTATGGAATTTGAGCAGTACCCTCCCAGTGTGCCCGTGCCCCTGTAGAGGAAAGAATCTCAGCTTGCACTCATTCGGCTCTTCGAGATGACATTGGTCAGTTCCTCTGCAAGGAGGTGGTAGCTCCAGTGCCTGATCCTCCTACAGACCCAGGCTTCGTGTCCAGGTATTTCCTGGTGCCCAAGCAGGCGGGGAGGGGGGGCACCCCATCCTAGATCTCCACGGCCTGAATCAATATCTCAGGTCTCGCACCTTCCGGATGGTAACTCTGAACCAGATCATACCATCCCTGGAGCGAAACATGTGGTTCTGTTCACTGGATCTGGAGGATGCGTTCTTCCACGTCCCAATCCGTCCATCCCATCAGTGGTTCCTCCGTTTCAGGGTCGAGGGGACCCTGTACGAGTTCCGAGCCATGCCATTTGGCCTGTCATTGGCTCTGAGGGTCTTTCACCAAGTGCATCGCAGTGGTGGCAGCCCATCTCCAGCGTCGAGGAGTTCGAACTTGCCCTTATCTCGATGACTGGCTCTTGGCAGGTTCCTCCCTCCAGGAGGTGGAGAGATCCAGGGATCTGGCTCTCCGAACCTGCTCCCAACTAGGCCTCCTGATCAATGAGGCCAAGTCGGAACTCGTGCCCTCTCAGGTGATGGGCTTCATCGGGGCAGAGCTTGACTCTCATCAAGCCAGAGCTCAGTTCCCGGCGGACAGGGTGGATGTTCTTTCCTCGTTTGCCCAATCATTTGCCCTGCCCGGGACTTCCTACGCCTTCTGGGTTACATGGCAGCATGCACCTCAGTGGTCCGTTAGGCCAGATGGCACATGCATCCCCTCCAGTGGGAGCTGGCCGCTCAGTGGACTCAGTGCCTCAGTCATTTCGACCAGCTGATCACTGTGACTCAGAAGATGTGGGACGCTCTCCAATGGTGGACCGCCCCAGACCAGTTGCAGGAAGGGATTCCATTTATCCACCCCGAGCCAATGGTCGTTCTCACGACCGATGCCTCTCTCGTGGGCTGGGGAGCCCACATGGGGGACAACAGAGCTCACGGGTTTCGGACCCCCAAGGAGTCCTGATGCCACTTCAACCTGTTGGAGCTCAGAGCAGTCAGACTGGCACTGTCAGCTTTCGCTCCTCAGCTCTGGAGTCAAGTGGTACAAGTCCAGACGGATGATACCACGACCATATACTACCTCAACAAACAGGGCGGCACGCACTCCCATCTGCTTTGCAAGGAGGCGCGCCATATCTGGACCCTCGTCCGCCGGTTGGAGGCGGATCTCCTAGCCGTTCATGTGGCAGGAGTATCGAACCAGCTGGCAGATACACTCAGCTGTATAGGCCAGACATCCCACGAGTGGTCTCTCCATCCAGAGATAGCTTACAACTTGTTCTCCCGCTGGGGCAAACCATTGGTGGACCTGTTTGCCTCCAGGGAAAACACCAAGCTGAGGCTGTTCCATGCCCTCCCCCTCAGCAGGGCTCGCTGCAGGAGGATGCCTTTTCGAGGCCGTGGACCCCAGGCCTCATCTACACCTTCCCTCCATTTCCCTTGATCCACAAGGTGTTACTCAAGGTGAGGAGGGACAAGGCAAAGATGATTCTGGTAGCCCCAGATTGGCTGCGCCAGTTCTGGTACCCAGATCTCCTCAGCCTCAGGCCCCTGGAGCGGCATTGTACACACCTGGACCTGATATCTTTGAACAAGGGGAAGGTATTCCATCCGGACCTTCAGTCCCTGCACCTCACAGCCTGGTACCTGAGCGGCTAGAGTTCCAGGCTCTGGAGCTTTCCAAGGATGTCTACACTGTGGTGGAGGCATCTCGTAAGGAATCGACCAGGAAATGGTATGCCTTCAAATGGAAGAGGTTTTCCATTTGGTGTCAGGGTAAGAGTCTGGACCCCTTATCCTGCTCTGTGGCTAACATTCTCGATTACCGTTGGTCTCTCTCCAAAGTCTCTGATTTATCGACCCTTAAGTGTACCCTATGGCAGTCATTTCTGCTTACTGGGCATGGGCCAGTTAGCCGACATTGGCTCAGGAGACAGTGGTCGGGCGCTTCTTCAAAGCCTGGATCACATATCCCCTCCAGTACGTGAACCTCCACCTCCATGGGATCTCTTGCTGGTTTTGGCAAAGCTCATAGGCAAGCCATTGGAACCCATGTACAAGTGTGAACTTTCACACTTGTCGTGGAAGACGGCCTTCCTGGTGGCTATCACATCAGCCAGAAGGACAGGGGAGCTCCAGGCGCTTTCGGTGGACTCCCCTTATCTGGTCTTCCACGGGGACAAAGTTGTCCTGTGCCCCCACCCAAAATTCCTTCTGAAGGTGGTGTCAGAGTTTCATCTTAACCAGGTGCTAACGCTGCCAGTGTACTACCCTAATTATACCTCGGACGCCGAGTACAGGCTCCATACTTTGCACCTGAGTCATGCTCTCTCCTATTATAAGGACAGAACGGTGGAAATTCGCAGAGAGGTTCGCCAGCTGTTTGTCACCTACACTGAAGCCGCTTCTGGCAGACCTGCAGCCAAATGGACCATTGCAATGTGGATTACGTCATGCATAGGTCTGTGCTATGAGTTGGCGGGCAAGGAGCCTCTCAGAGAGATAAGTGTTCATTCTACCCGCCATACTGCTACATTGGTGGCTGCTTCCAGGGACATCCCTATCCAGGAAATCTGTCGGGCTGCTACCTGGAAGTCAGCAAACACCTTCATTACCCACTACCACATCTACCTTCAGTCACACCAGGATGCTGGTTTTGGGGCCTCGGTTCTCCATTCTTTATTTCCCAAGTAGGAGGTTTGTACCTTGCCTCCCTCCTCGCAGAGAACTGCTTGGAGTCTGCCAGAGAGTGTGATGAACAACATATCCACGATCCTAGAAGAACAGGTTACTCACCTGTAACAGTAGTTCTAGGAGTGGTATATGTTGTTCATCCACTTGCACCCACCCGACCTCCCAGCTTTAGGCGCACAACCTGCTTCCCAGCGGCTAAGATCTGGCGCCATGGGGCGGAGCCGATGTATATACCACCCAGGTGGGTGGGAGGAGCCAGCTTGAAGACTTCTGGCAAGATTTAAAGTGGAAGGGGACATGCCAAGAAGTGTGGATGAACAACATATACCACTCCTAGAACTACTGTTACAGGTGAGCAACATTTTCTTCCCCGTTGTCCACCTTTGTGGTGACCCAGGCAGCTTCCGGGACTACTTCCAGTGCTGCCGTCTTTCAACCCATCACTGCCAGTAAGTGGACCGCTGGCTCCTCCAGCAAACGCCCGGTACTTGCTGGTAATTCGGACCCCAGAACCTCTGGGGCCTGCCCAGCCGCCGATAAGTCAGACCTCGCTTTATAGCAGTCTGTGATCTGCCCTTCTTCGACCAATAAGCCAGTGAAGGATTCCACCCTCCTCTGCCCGGTCGCTGTTTCGCCCAGTAAGTCGGCCATCCCTGATGACCACCCAGGCACTGCTCTTTCATCGGGGGCTCACGCCTTCCCACCCGGCAGAGCAACCTGACTTCCAGTCAGACCTCTCCCTGGCCAGGAAACTTCCTCCCCATCTCCCCCAGTGGTTTCTCCTGCCCCACAGCCTACATCTGGGACAGAGGAGGAAGAAGGACACCTAGAAGTGGTTCTTTCCTTGCCCACTTCTACGGCGGTTCCTCAGTTCCCCCCAAGGGACCCCCACCCTTCGTCAGCTACTCTGACATCTGATCACCTCACGTCTTTCCCCCATTGTCGGCAACACCGTCAGGTACCTTTCATCAGCCCCCTGCTTCAGGGCCTATTGACAGGCCTGTCACTTAGGGTCTGACTTCCTTGGGGCTCACGTCAGGAACTCCAACGTTTGTTCCTTTTTCGTTAACTACCCCAACGACGGCGATCCTGACGTCAACTATCGTGACCTCTGGTATCTATCCTGGTCCATCCAGACATTTTTCTGAACGTCAGGCATTCCACCCTCTGCTGTCGAGTCCGTCAATGCCCCATTACTCCCAGGGCTACTTTCCTGGATACCAACAGGGATTACCCATATTATCAAGGTTACCCCCCCTCCTCATTTTGTGGGTTCGAGAGCTCATTTTTGTTCACCCCCCACTGACCCTCTTCCTCCTCCTCCTCCTCCTTTTCCACTACCAGACTTCCAAGCGATGATACAGTCATGATGGAAGGATGTGAGTTCCCAGCTGTTGTCATTCCTGGAAAATAGAATCCCAAGTCCGGTGGTAGTACCCACAACCCCCCATCCTCTGCCCCTCGGCATACAGTGCATGTCTTGGGTACTACCCCTCAGGACATTCCTCTTCCAGACTTTGCGTGTCCAGAGGGTGAGGAGCCACCTGATTCGGACGAGGATACATCCGAATCATCATCTGATGAACTGTCCTCTCCTTCTAGGGGCAAAGAGTCTCCTAAGTCTCCTCCAGAGGACCCTTCATTTAAAGAACTCCTCCGCATTATCCTGCAGGCCAGTGGTTGGCATACGGAGGATCTGCATCCTATGCGCTAGGGCTTGGCAGAGCATCTCAAACTAGAGACTGCCACCTCCATCCCAGTTCCTCCTCATGAGGACCTTACGTCCACTATTTGGAAACTGCCACACTCCATCCCTGCTGTCCCTAAAAAGGCAGACAGGATACATCGCTCCCCTGAAGGAGTTCTCTTCTTGGACTCGCACCCTAAGGCAGATTCAGTGGTAATTACTGCCTCTCATGATTGCTCGGCTAACCCCAAGCACATGAGTACGTCTCCCCCGGACAAGGAGTCCAGATAGATGGAGCAGTATGGCAGAAAGGTCTATTCCTCAGCCATCTGTGCCCTACGCTCATTGAATTATGTGGCACAGATGGTGTCTTTTCCAAAAGTCACTTTGGCCAAGTTGGAAGACAAGATTTCCTCTTCTGGAGGATTCTGACCTGAAAATGGAAATCGCTAAGGAGCTCCGTCTTTCCAAAATTTCCTTCAGGCATGCTCTCAGGGCAACCTACGATTCTGTTGATTCTGTAACCCACTCCTCGGCTACGGCCATTAGCCTCAGGAGGCATGCTTGTCTGTGGATTTCTGGTCTTGCTTCAGACGTCCGGGTAGCCATATTGTACGCTCCCTTTAGGGGATCGGTCCTCTTTGGAGGGAATACCAAGGACTTGATCATGGGCCTCCAAGACAGTGGTCAGGCCCTTAGATCGGTCCACTGTATGTACAGAGCTGGTACCCCCAAGAAGCAGCCCTTTTGTCGGCAGTTTAAGTGTCAAGGGAAGTAAGTGGCCACCAAGAAACAGAACAAAAGGTGAGCTGCCGGCACTTCCTTTTGCTCTCCACTAGCCGCTGAAACCCAGAGACTGGCAGGAGGGCCTTTGCCTCCCCCGCCCCTCTGCCTCCTGACAAGCCCAGTCTTCCCTCCCCTCCACTACAAAGCATGAAGCCAGTGGGGGGAAGATTCGCCAGTCACGTCCAGGAATGGGAGGGCATCACCTCGGATGCGTGGGTACTTCAGCTCATATCGCAAGGACACACGCTAGAGTTCCTGGAGCTCCCTCCAGACTCTCCTCCTGGTTGCTCGCACTACTCTCCACACCAAGCCCCATTAGTCTAGGAGGAGATCAGGACTGTGGTATGAAAGGCCACAGCTGAACCTGTGCCTGCTGCCCAGAGGGGAAAGGGGTTCTATTCCCACTTCTTCCTGGTCCCACAGAAGATGGGCGACCTCAGACCAGTACTGGACTTCAGCAGTCTGAACCTCTTTGTTGAGTACAAGAGGTTCCGCACGTTGACTGTTCAGAGCCTCTTGCCTCTTCTACAGCAGAATCACTGGCTCTGTGCTGTGGACATGCAAGATGCTTACCTGCATATCCCGATCTTCCCGGGCTACCGCCGTTTCCTGAGGTTTTGTTTCCAGGGGAAACACTTTCAGTTCACAACTCTCCCCTTTGGCCTGTCCCTGGCACCCAAGGTTTTTACCAAGTGCCTAGTGGTGTTGGCAGTGGCTTTACGCCGCCAGGGTATAGCCGTGTTCCCATACCTGGACGATTGGATAATTTTAGCTCTGTCCAGGGACAGCCTTCTGGACTCGCTCTCGGTCACCCTGGATCTTTTTTCATGACTGGGGATCACGGTCAGTTTCCCCAAGTCATCTTTAACACCCTGTCAGAACCTACAGTTTATAGAGGTGGTTTTGGATACAGTCCAGTGCAGAGCCTTTCTCCCCTCGGACAGAGTGGAGACCCTCCGGGAGCAGGCCACTCTGGTGATCTTCTCCAGATCTCTTCTGGCCAAAGCATTGCTATGCTTGCTGGGCCTGATGGCAGCCTCTGTCTCCACAGTTCCTTTAGCTGGGTTGCATATGCGGATATCCCAGTGGATTCCTCGGGTCCAGTGGGGTCAGTGCTTGGACTATCTGGACCATCCTATTCTGGTCTCCAGAGCAGTTCAGAGGGATCTACAATGGTGGATAGACGCTCTTAATTTGTCCAAGGGACTTCAATTCCGAAGTCCTCCCCCCCCCCATGGACCCTCAGCACGGATGCTTCGTGCCTGGGTTGGGGAGCGCACCTGGGGGACCATCGATCCTAGGGTTCGTGGTCCCAACCAGGGATGTCCTTACACATCAGTATTCTGGAGATGAGGGTGGTATTTTACGCCCTTCAGGCTTTTCAGACTACCCTTTTGAGAGGAACACTGCTAATCCAGACAGGCAATATGTCAGTAGTCTGGTACATCAACAAACTGGGAGGCACCCGGTCGTACCCCCTATGCAAGGAGGCGATGCGGGTGTGGAATTGGGCAGTCCAGCACGACCTGTTTCTCATAGCCATGCATGTTCCAGGTGTGTTCACAGCGTCCTGGCGGACAGCCTCAGTCGAACGTTGTCCCTCACCCATAAATGGGAATTAAGTCAGGCAATAGCAGACACTCTATTCCAGAGGTGGGGTCGTCCAGAAATAGATCTGTTTGCCTCCCTATCCAGCGCAAAATTTCACAGCTTTTGCTCGCTCGTTCCAGAGTGTGGAGCTTTCTGGCACAACACTTTGTCGGACAGGGAAGTTCTTGTATGCCTTCCTCCCTTTCCCATTCTTCAGAGGGTACTTCTCAAGCTACAGGCAGAGAGTGCTCAAATGATTTTAGTGGCTCCTCTCTGGCAGAGACAAATTTGGTTTCCACTACTGCAGTAGCTCTTAGTGGAACCCCCAATTCCTTTACCTCTGACACGACCTATTGACTCAGGATCAAGGAGGCAGGCTGGTACATCCAGGACTCAGGACATAGCATCTTCACATGTGGCTCCTTCAGACATAATCAGAGCTCGCTTTGGGGTCTCTCATAAGGTTACTCATGTCCTGTTGGAAGCCAGAAAAACCATCCACTAGATCCACCTACGCCATGAAATGGAAGCATTTTTCCATTTGGGTAGCTTCTAAAGAGTTAGATCCCTTTACCTGCTCTGCAGATCATGGAATACCTCCTTCACCTGTCTGATTCGGGTCTGTCGTACTCGTCCCTTAAGGTCCACTTGTCTGCTATTTCGGCCTACCACGTGCCGGTGGAGGGGAAAACCGTGGTTCAGTTGGCGGTCTCTAAAACCTTCTTGAAGGGGATCCTCCACCTAAAACCTCCCATTCGTAACCCTACCCCACCTTGGGATTTGAATTTTGTGCTAGAGAAGCTTATGCTTCCTCCTTTTTGAACCAGCAATGAGTTGTGACATGTGCTACCTTTCTTGGAAGGTGCTATTTTTAGCTGCCATTACTTCTGCTCGAAAGATCTCCGAGCTCCAGGCCCTGATGCATAAGGAGCCTTATCTTATCTTTCACAAGGACCGGGTGGTCCTGCAAACAGATCCTAAGTTTATTCCTAAGGTGGTTTCTGAGTTCACTTTGAATCAAACTGTTGAACTCCCGGTTTACTGCCCTAACCGTTCGAATGGGGGGGGACAATCTCCTACACACTCTGGATGTTCACAGAGCCCTCAGATGCTACGTTCACCGTACTAAGGAGTGCAGAAAATCTGATCAACTTTTAGTCTCCTTCACCCCCAAATCCTTGGGATCAGTAGTTTCTAAACAGTGCCCTTCTAAATGGCCAGGTAACTGCATTTGCTTCTGTTACCAGAAGTACAACAAACCTCTTCCAGGGGAGGTCAGAGGTCACTCTACTAGAGGAATGGCTACCTCTACGGCGTTCCTGCAGAATGTTTCTGCGGCAGAAATCTGTGTGGCAGCAACTTGGCGTTCCGTCCATACCTTCATGAAGCATTTCAGTCTGGACATTGCCTCTAGGCTAGGGCCGGTTTTGGCCCTCCTGTCTTGCAGGGCCCACTGTCCTAGGCTGGTCCTGTGCTGTCTTTCTGTTGCTCCTCCTCCTGTGACTCTCTTGATCTCTCTAAGAGTGACTGCTTGGGATTCAGTTCTATAAGTAATGACCTGCTCCAGCAACCCTCTCGAAGTAAGATAGTACAGTTACATACGAACTTACTGTAACAGTAGATCTTCAAGAGAAGTTCCTGCAGTAGGTCACCTTTTTCCCTCCTTCCCCCCAGTTCTTTTGCATTTTCTTTCAGTCATTCTGAACTGGGCTCCAGGATTCCATACTTTCTCCTGCTTGGATCTCCGGCAGGAGAACTGGAAGGCGGGCATGGGAACTGCCCACTATATAGGATCACACTGACGTCTGTTACGTGACATCTGGTGGGCGGTCCCCCACCAGACACTGCTGGAAAAGCTTGCCGTGCGGTCCTGACATCAGAGGGCGCAGTCCTATAAGTAATGACCTATTGCAGAAACCTCTCTCGAAGATGTACTGTTATGGTAAGTTCTTATGTAACTGTACTTTCCACACCCTGCCCCAGCCTCTCACTGACCCATACCCCTTGGATCGACTTCAATTTCCCAGCCAACTGTTGAATACTCTACCCTACCCTTCCTTGCCCTGGGCGCTGGGAGTACCTCAGAGAAGGCCACTGAGCTCCCCACCTCCTCACTCAATTTACCCAGTTCCATGAACCTCTCCCTAACCACCTCTACCATTTCTCTGCCAAGTTGTTTGTACCCACGTGCACCACCACATGTGGTTTATGTCTTCCCCTCCTTGCACACTTGAGAATAGCCTGTCCTGCTTTATCTGCCATTAACCTAGGTACAGACTGTACCCATATGCGACTGTCTTTCCCTTTTACTCCCCCATCTGACCCCTTTTAGTATGGAATCACCCAGCACTAGCACGTTCCCTCCCCTCATTTCTCATCCCTTCCCCAAACTCTCTTTCCTTGTGCCTGCCTTGAGAGTCCACCCTGTCCTGCACATTTGCGACCCTGTCTATACCCTCAACTGCACCCCCAGCCACCTCCCCAGTCCTGCCCCTTCCCCTAACACTCTCTGACTTGTCCCCTTCCCACCTGGAGCTCCCTCATCGTCAGTGCCATCCCTTCCCTTCACCATGAACCCCCCCTCTTCATCCCCCCAATATGGTAACCTCCACGTCCAGCCCCACAGCTGGACCCTTTTTATTCCCCTTAGCTGGGATCCACTCCCCCTCCCTCAGAGCTGTGCTTCCTGGGAGACACATAACCTCCCTCTCCCTCCTGATGCCTGATCCTATCTCCATACCCCAAACTATTGAATCCCCCACTAGGAGAAGCTTCCTTCTTCTCTGGGATTCTCTGGCCCCATCACATGTGCCCCCTCCTGGTGGGTCTGCCCTTCACCCCTGGTCACAACCTTGGGTTCCCTTTCAGGGCTCTCCCTCTCCTTGAGAACATCATTTCTAGGGACATGGATATGTTGTTCATCCACACTCATTGGCAGGTATCCTTGCCGCTTTAAATCTTGCCGGAAGGTCTTCAAGCTTGCTCCTCCCACCCACCCGGGTGGTATAACTCTCAGCCCGCCCACACGCCAGATCTTCCTTACCGCTTGGAAGCTTAGGTTCCTCCTTAACGCTCTGCGTTCATGTATGGTTCCTATTTCTCCGCTTATGGATTTAAAAATAATATTTTGCAAAAGACCTCAGTTCGATCCTCGCGTTGCGAGTGGACAATCGACTCGATTTTGGAGATGCCCATGCGGGCAGAAGATGTTCCTGATGGATCCACACTCCACGATGTGTCTACTGTTTCGGCGTCTGACCCGTTGGCTTCATGGCCTGTAAGCTCATCTTTCTCGCCCACGCCCTAAGACCGGGCTGCCCGATTGCAACTGGGCTGTCCCGGTAGCTTCTCTCCGGTGAAGTCCAAGGAGGCCCGTTGATGGTGTCTGCAAGTATGGCTTCGGCGTGGATCAGCTCGAGCGGATGGTCGCCTAGAGGAGGCGCGCTGGCCGATCTTCTCGGCCGCATTATCCCGCCTCTGGTTCTTCCTTGCCATCGCTCTTTAAGGAGCGCCGGTCTGTCCTTTCTCCACTAAAGAGAAGGGCTCGCGCTTGCTGGACCTTTTCTCATCCAAAAAGAGGACAAGTAAGTCCTCCGTCGACGCCTGGGGAGCGGAAAGGTCCTTCCCCGGGCCGCCGACCGCCGGCTTTTCGTCGATCGTCTGCTTGGCCACTGGCCTCACGGGTACCCCTGGCCAGGTCAGTTGACCGAGACTCCACTGATGAAGTCTTAGATTTTTCTACCCATTGACGGCTGTCGCTTTAGCAGCCGGATTCTCTCTCGGTTCCTCCCCGAGGAGTTGAGGATCCTGGTCAGCTTGTGCCTCCCGGTTCCGGAGCTCCTCGGATGGACCTTCCTTGAGTCAAGGAGTGCCGTGTTCCGCCTTAGACACCTCCTCGCGACCGAATTCTCGGAAATTCCGGGACTCTGGGGTCTCGGTTCGACTCTTCGCGTCCAGCCGCTCCACTCGGCCAGGCGGTGTCTCGGGTCCTCGTGTCTCGTAAGCTGGCGTCATTGCCGTCTCTCGCCCTCCTCCCTCGGATGAGGGAGGCTTCAGCAAATTATCGCTTTACTGTAAAGGACCTTATGTTGCAACAGTCCTCCTGGCTTCGGAATGTGTCACGGCGCCTTTCCTCCTGCCATTAAGTGGCTGTCACTGAACGGGCCGACTACAACCTCTGAATTTGTCCGAGGAGCTTCACACCCAGGCCGGGTTGTCTGCCAAAACCAGGTTCAATCACTGCGGTGGAACCTCCGCCTCACAGCCACCACCTGGGGCCCACCAAGGATTCTCTGGTCGGCTAAGGGTTTCTGCCCCATCGGCTGTCAGTTACCCTCACTCCCGACCGACCCTCGGCAGGTGAAGGTGGCTCAGGCCAGAGGCAGCTCTTTGAGGACTCTTCCGAGTCGAAGCGATTCCTCCTTCTTCTCCAAGCGACTGGACTTGGAGTCTTCTAGAGGTCAGCCAATGGACGATAGCCTGTCGTCCTTCCTTAGGACTGCTTCGCTCATCTCGAGCGCCCACCGATGGAGCTCAACTCGCTTTCCAACGGGGCCAGGTATCCCTCACGGAGATTCTGGACCGAGGGATCTCCGACGGAGGCCTTTCCGTGGCCGAGGCCATAGTGGGTCCGCACTGGAACTTTGGTAGCGCCTGCTTCCTGCTCCTGCGCCTTCGGCCAGGATGGCCAGAAGCATGCGTCCCTACCGTTCCTTGTCCGGTTTTGGAACCCCTCTGCTGAGGGGTTGTTACCGACAGCCGTTTCGGCGCGCCGGCAGCGCCGAGGATGTGGACAAACCTCCGACAGGAGTCCGAAATTGGACTATGTCGCTAAAAGTCTACGCTATGTCCTTCTCTCGCCTTCGCCAGGCCAGTTCGGCCGCCTCATGGCACATTTTTCTCATGCCCTGTTGGGCTCCCTGGATGAGGTCATCCTCATCTTCCCGCCGATCTGCAGACTACGGTTGGCAGGTGCGGGACCAGGGCAGGGCAGTGGCCAAACAGCAGCTCCAGACTGCTTTGGATGTAGGGGACTCAGTGCTAGATCGGTGGCGGCCGCAGTGGTTATGTGCGTCAAGTGGCTTGCTGAGGATATCCACCTTTACTTCGATACCCAGCAACAAGTTACGGATGTTCCTTTGAGGACTGACCTTCTGCCCTGGGGTGGAAGGTCACCTGCAGAGGATCGAGAAGTCCAATGCCACCTTGGACTCGGGTCTCTTCCGCTCTCAGAAGGACAAAGGCCGCAAACCACAGCCTAAGCTCCTTCGCCCTCAGCCTCACGCGCCCGGTCTTGCTAACGCCAGGGCCAGCAGGCTCGGCCTTGGCATCCCAAACCCATGCCGCCGGGCTTCCTCTAACAGGAGGCAGGAGAAAGGGCCCAGGAGGGTCCCTCGCGGTCCCTCCTCCCAAGCCTGCCCAGTAGCGGGCTGAGGTGTCGCCCCATCCACGTCACCACCTTACCACGGTCCCCCGTGGGGACGGCTCCGCACTCCGTTCCGCCTGGTCCGCTGTTACCACGGACAGGTGGGTCTTGGAGGTGGTGGGAAGAGGCCTGCCTCTGGAATTTGAGCAGGCACCACCTCAGAGCTGCCGCCTCGGGGGCTCCGGGATCCCCAGCTCACCGGCGCTCATCGAGCCGACATCGCCTCCTCCTCCAGAAGGAGGTGTGGTAAGAGGTGGTGGACCTCTCCTTCAGACCCAGGGTTTGTGTCCAGGTACTTCCTGGTTCCGAAGCGGACGGGGGCTGGCGCCCCATTCTCGACCTCACGACCTAAACAAGTTCCTAAGGTCTCGAACCTTCAGGATGGTCACTCTGGCTCAGATAATACCATCCTTGGAGCGGCGTGTGGTTCTGCTCTGTGACCTGCAGGGCGCTTTTTCACGTCCCTATCCGTCCGTCTCACCAGAGATTCCTTCGCTCGACGGAAGGATCCTCTTCGAGTTCAAGCCATGCCCTTGACATGTCTCCAGCTCCCAGGGTCTTCACCAAATGCATGGCAGTGGTGACAGCGTTCCCTCTTGCGCCGAGGGGTCTGCGTACCCTTACCTGACGACTGGTTGATAGCAGCTCCCTCCAGGAAGGAGGCGGAGGTCCAGAGATCTGCCTCCAGGTCTGCTCTCAACTGGGCCTCCCTATCAACAAGGCCAAGTCGGAACTCGGGCGAAGCAGGTGATTCTATTCATCAGGCGCAGCTCGACTCTCTTCGAGCCAGGCGCGGCTCCCGCGGACAGGGCGAGGTTCTTTCTTCCTTTGCCCGATCATTTCTGGTTGGGCAATTGCGCCCTGCCCGGGACTTCCTGCGCCTCCTGGGTCTCATGGCGGCCTGCACCAGCGTGGTCCGTTGGGCCCGCTGGAACATGCGTCCCCTTCAGTGGGGACTGGCCAGCCAGTGGTCACAACGCTGCGAATCCCTGGACCAGCTTGTGTCGGTGACACAGGATGGAACTTCCAGTGGTGGACCGTTCCAGATCATTTGCAGGAGGGCATCCTGCTCGTCCGCCCGAGCCGACAGTCTCTCTATCGACCGATGCCTCTCTGATGGGTTGGGGTGCCCATCTGGGGAACACGGGCTCATGGCCTCTGGTCCGCGGGGAGTCCCGATGCCACATCAACCTGCTGGAGCTCCCAGTCCGCCCTAGCTCTCACCGCCTTTGCTCCGTTCCTCCGGGGTCCAAGTGGTCCGGTCAGACGGACAATGCCTGACCATGTACTATCTAAACCGCCAGAAGGGGGCGCGCTCCATGCTTCTATGCAAGGAAGCTCTCCGCATTTGGTCACTCGTCGCAGCCTGGAGGCGGATCTCCTAGCCATTCACGTGGCAGGAGCCTCCAACACCCTGGCCGATGCCCTGAGCCGGATAGGGGCTGCATCCCACGAGTGGTCTCTCCTGCCGGAGGTAGTACAGCATCTGTTCTCCCTTTGGGGCACCCTCAGGTGGACCTGTTTGCCTCATGGAGAACGCAGGCTGAGTCTGTTCCATGCCCGCCTCAGCAGGGCTCGCTGCAGGGATGCCTTCGAGGCAATGGACCCCGGCCTCTTTTACGCCTTTTCCCCATTTCCCTTGATCCACAAGGTGCTTCTCAAGGCGAGGAGGGACAAGGCGCAGGTGATTCTGATAGCCCCAGACTGGCCTCGCCAGTTCTGGTACCCAGATCTCCAGTCTCAGCTCCAGGACTCGCGGCAGCTTCCAGCTCGCCGGACCTGCTCTCAGTCAATCAGGGAAGGTGTTCCATCCGGACCTTCAATCACCTGACGGCCTGGTTCCTGAGTGGCTAGAGTTCCAGGCCTTGGGTCTTTCCGCGAGGTCCTCAATGTAGTTGAGGCGTCCCGTAAGAGTCGACTCAGAAAATGCTATGCCTTCAAATGGAAAAGGTTTTCCATTTGGTGTCAGGCAAGGGCTTGGACCCTTCCTCCTGTTCCTTGGCAAGCATCTTGGACTATTTATGGTCCCTTTCTAGTCAAGGGCTTAGGTCGGCGACCTAAGGGTGCACCTGGCAGCCATCTCTGCTTACCGGGCGCGGGCGGGAAGCAGTCAGGTAGCGCGAGGAGAAGGTGGTCTGGCGCTTTTTCAAAGGCCTTGATCACATTTCCTCCAGTCGGGAACCCCCACCTCCGTGGGATCTACTGCTGGTACTGGCAAAGCTCATGGGCAAGCCATTCAACCTATGCACAGGTGTGCTCTCTCACCTGTTGTGGAAGACCGCTTCTTGGTGGCTATCACGTCAGCCAGAAGGATGGGAGAGCTCCAGGCGCTTTCCATCGAGTCTCCTTACCTGGTCTTCCACAGGGACAAGGTTGTCCTGCGCCCCCAACCGAAATTCCTTCCGAAGGTGGTGTCGGAGTTTCACCTTAACCAGGTGTTGACTCTGCCGGTGTTCTACCCCAATCACACCTCGGAGGCCGAATATAGGCTCCATACTCTGGACCCTAGAAGGGCGCTCGCTTATTATAAGGAGCGCACGGCTGAAATTCGGGGAGAGGTTCGCCAGCTGTTTGTCACCTACGCTGAAGCCGCATCTGGCAGACCTGCAGCCAAGCGGACGATAAGCAGGTGGGTAACCTCCTGCATAGATCTCTGCTTTAAGTTGGCGGGCATGGAGCCTCCCAGAGGATAAGAGCTCATTCTACCCGCCATACTGCTGCACGTGGCTGCTTCCAGGGGCGCCCCTATCCAGGAAATCTGCAGGGCTGCTACCTGAAGTCAGCAACACCTTCATTACCCACTACCACATCGACCTTGAGTCACGCCGGGATGCTGGTTTTGGGGCCTCGGTTCTCCAGTCTCTTTCCCAAGTAAGTATTGGGGGTGCGTCTTGCCTCCCTCCTCCCGGAGAACTGCTAGGAGTCTCGTATCGAGTGTGGATGAACAACATATCCATGTCCCTAGAAATACAGGTTACTCACCTGTAACAGGAGTTCTAGGAATGGTATATGTTGTTCATCCACACGACTCCACCCGACCTCCGGCTTCGGGAGACAACCTGAGCTTCCAGCGGGCCAGATTCAGCCATGGGCGGAGCCGAGTTATACCACCCGGGTGGGTGGGAGGAGCAAGCTTGAAGACCTTCCGGCAAGATTTAAAGCGGCAAGGATACCTGCCAATGAGTGTGGATGAACAACATATACCATTCCTAGAACTCCTGTTACAGGTGAGTAACCTGTATATCTGTTCTTTAGTTGTACCGGGTGGGGGGGGTGCTTGAGTTCCACCTTCCTCAACCTCCCTGAGCCCACCGTAGTCCATCCAGGCCTCTGTATGAGTACCCTCTGTGGCAGTGGCTGATGGTATAGTGGTCCCTGGGTGGGGGTAAAGGTCCCAGTACTCCTGCCAACTGTGCTTGAAGTCTGGCAACCTCCTCCCTCAGTCCAGAGAGGTGCCTGCAAATGGGGCAGCATCGCTGCTCTGCACCCACTCCTTGTGCCATCCTACACACTCCTTAAGCATGCCGCTACCCTCTTTTAGTGTGTTGTGTTTTTTTTTTTTTTTTTTTACAGTCCCTCTCCCTTTTGTGTTTCATGACTATAATGGGACACAGCTGCATGTAAATAATCAGTGTAATGACTTTTCATGCTCCAGTTTTGGTATATTTATTGTAAGGGAGTGGCTTGTGACCATAGTCACCTTTTTGTGTTTTTTTTTTGCTTGTTTTTGTTTATTCTTTGATATCCTTTTCCCCAGTAAAGAAGCATTGTACAGTGGCAGTCCCCTTTGCAGTCTGCATTTATTTGGTGATGGGTTTGTCTGTTAGGGTTTATTTTGTCCTTTTCTATCTTTTATTTCTCTATTCCTCCTTTATTTAATTGATTTTCCCTAGGGCCACAGATGATCTACAGTTCATCTTGCATATCATACTAGTTATATTATAATGTGTATATCTTATGTGCTCCAGTACTGTAATATACTTGTGGTATTATTAGGGTTTGGAAAGGGCTAGTAGTCCTAAAGATGGATGAGGCCCTGAGGCCAGGTGGGATGCATTCAAGAGTGCTCAAGGAATTGGCACTGGAACTAACTGAACCCCTGGTAGGGCTGTCTGTAGCTCAGTTCAGGCAGGGGTAGTTCCAGAGACTGGAGGGTAGCAGATGTAGTCCCGCTCCATAAGGGTGGGGTTAGACAAGGAGCAACTGGATAACTTCAGACCTGTCAGTCATAGCTCTGCTGTGGGTACTGATGGAGACACTAGTCAAAGAGGACGCCATGAACTAACGGGAGAGGAATGGACTCCAGGATAGTAAGCAGCATGGGCTTGTGGCAGACAGGTCCTGTCAGACCAGCCTGATAGTATTCTGTGACTGGGTAATCAGGGTAGAGGGTAGGGGCCATGTGGATTTACTCTACTTTGATTTCGGCAGGGCTTTCGGTTCCTCACAGATGGTTGCTGAAGAAGCTAGAGGATCTGTGTATAGCGAAGGACACAGATGGGTGAAAAACTGGTTGGAAGGGAGACAGCAGAGGGTTGTGGTTAACGGGAGTCAAATCAGAAGACAGGGTGGTCACCAGTCCGGGTGTCACCAGGTTCGGTCCTGGGCTCAGTCTTTTTCAGTATATTCATTAGCGACATGAGAGAAGGAATCCAGGTTAAGCTAAGCTCTGTGGCAGGATAGACAGCAAGGAGGGGGATAGTGAGATGCAGAGAGACTTGCAAAAGCTAGAGAGGTGGTCAGAGGTTTTTGTGCCAAAAAATGCAGAGTAATGCAAAGTGATGCGCATAGGAAATGAGAACTCAAGGGCAGAGTACTGGATGGGGGGAGGACTGTGTACAACCTCTTAGGAAAGAGATCTAGGGGTTGTCATCATTAGTGACTCCTTAAAACAATCAAACCAGTTTAACAAAGCCCATAGTAAGGCAAGCAGGATGCTGGGGTGTATAGGAAGGGGTATTGGCAGCAGAAGGAAGGAAGTATTACTACCTATTTATTTTATTTATTTATTACAATCTAGGATTAAACCACTTGAGCTCAGAGCTCTTTACTCAGGTTCCACGTCAGGATTTTCAACACAACAGGTAGGTGAATTCGTATAGAGGATTGTAAGATTACAGGGTATACAACAGGAATTATATTTTTTTATTGCAATTGTTTCACCAGGAAAGGCACGCTGAGCAACAAGACGCTCATCTCCCAGTGCGACCGGGGGGGGGGTGGGTACACATGGATATGATAACATGCAGGTTATCAAGTGAACAGTTAACAGAAGCAAATAAAAAGCAGCATAAGGATACACGATTGCATGAATATACAAGCAGCGCACATTGAATGCTTTGGATATTATAGTATCAAATAACAATTTTTGTGACAAGAAGCAGCAGACAAGGTAAATTAGCACAGTAGTAACAGATGTAAACAACAGAGGACATACAGTATATCACAGTTATACACAGTACATAGGGCAAAATAGGCCCAGGACATAAGTGCAAGGTTGGGGTTATATGCCAGCTTCTGTAGCAAGGCTAAGGCCGCTGGTAAGGCATTGGGGAGGGGATAGTGGGGCATGGCAGGTTCAAGGACAGAAGCAGTTTGTAGTAAGGAAGTTTGCTAGGGCAGTAGACAAAGAGTAGGAAGAGGAGGACCCACCGAATTTGCGGTGGGAGGGCGTTCCGGAGTTTGAGTAGCCGGTGTGAGAAGGCAGCTTGACCGGCAGAGGTCTTCCACCTAGGGACTGAAAGTTGGCGGGAGTCACTGGATCTGAGATGATGGGAGGGGGGTAGGGCATCTGTGGCAAGGTAGGATGGGATGGATCCGAGCCATAGATTGGAGACAAATTTAGCACAGTGAGAGATGCGGCGGTTTTCGAGGGACGGTAGTGCCAAGGCTCGATGGCGGTCGCAGTGGTGGGTGAGGGGAGAGGCATCGAGAGCAAAGCGGCAGAAGGCATTATAAAGTGTGTCCAGTTTAGATAGGGTGGACTTAGGGGGTCTGCACTGTATACAGTGTCACAGTAGTCGATAGAAGGCAGTATCATCTTCAGGACCAGTTCACGTCTGACTCAGGGAGGGAGGTTGCTCCGGTTCCTATATAGTGCACTGAGAATGGGGCATAGGTTTTTTGAGATAGCATCGATGTGGTCAGAGAAGGAGAGATGGCTGTCGAGTCAGACCCCCCAAGTAACGGAACGAGGAGACATCTTCAAGTTTTTGGCCATCCAGGGTGGCGAAGTAGGGAAGGGAGGGGATTCTGGCCAGGCGTTGTCGTGAGCCGAAGGTCATAGTGACAGTTATTTTTGCATTTAGGGAGAGCTGGTGCGAGCTAAACCATTGCTGTACCTTGTTAAAGTCAGCTTGGAGGTTTGATTGTACCACATCTGGGGCAGAGCCCGAGTAGTAGAGCACAGTATCATCTGCATACAGGTGGATTGAGGAAGTAGAGCAGATGAGTGGCAGGTCATTTAGGAATATAGAGAACAGAATGGGACCAAGAATCGACCCCTGTGGGACACCGGTAGTTAAGGGAAGCGGGGGTGGAGATCGCATTTGAGACTCTAACGGACTGAGTTCTGTCAGAGAGGTATGATCTGAACCAGTTTGTGGCTGCGACAGAGAGGCCTAATTCAGCTGAGACCTGAGCAGTATGGGTGGGAGACAGTGCCGGCGGCTTTGTGGAAGGTCGACAAAAATGGGCTGAGGTGATCTGTCCACTGTCCATGCCTGTCAGGATAGTGTCTGTAAGCCTTATCAGGGAGGCGGTGGTGGAGTGTCCCTTTCTGAAGCCATACTGGAATGGTGTGAAGAATTTTGAGTCGGTGAGGAAGGAAGTAAGTTGGGTGAGCACTAGGTGCTCTTGTAGTTTTGCTAGGGCTGGGAGGAGGGAGATAGGGGCACCTCCTTTTGGCAGAGGGATGACAATGGCGTGCTTCCATGCGTGGGGGACAGCAGCAGCAGCAAAGGATTGGTGTGGGAGTTTGGCAAGCAGAGTTGCTATAGCGGGAGCGGACAGGTATAGAAGTTTGGGGTCTAATCCATCCAGGGATTTGCCTTTTGAAGGGTTGAGAGAAAGTAATGCATCTAGGGCCTCAGTTGCAGAGATGTCTTTAAAGGAAAAGGAGCAAGGCCTAGTCTGGGTCTTTATGTCTGTAGGCGGTGAGAGAGATGTAGTGTTGGGCAGGGAAGAGAGGTAAGGAGAGTGGCAGCACAAGTGGAGAAGTACACACTGAACTTAGTGGCGACTGCTGTGGGCTCTGATAGGAGAGCGTTATTAACATTTAGCATTGGAATGGGATTGGCAGCCGGTGGGGTGAAACGTAAGTGAATGACCTTCCAGAATTTGGAGGGTTTATTTAGGTTTGACTGGAGAGAGCTGTTGAAGTGCTCTGCTTTTGCAAAACGAGTGGCTCTGTTACACTTGTTACAGAGCATGTGGTATGTGGAGAGGTGTTGTGGGAGGCGTGAGGATTTATGCATTTTCCAGGCTTTGTCCCATGCAGTTTGACATGCAATCAATTCTTGGGTGATCCAAGGCAGGTAGTTTCCTCGTAATCTTGTACGACACAGCGGGGCGTGCATGTTCCAGATGCTAAGGAATGTGTTTTTAAAGTGTAGGAAGACATCATCAATGGAGATCGTAGGAGGGGCAGGGGCCCAGTTTGCTAACGCAAGGTCATCTAATACAGGGGCTAGATTGAGGGATTTATAGGAGTGTTGGACTATAAATTTAATGGAGGATTTTGGGCGGTGGATTTTACGCACTAAGAAGGTTACGTGGTGGTCGCTGAGGGAGTCCGGAAGAATACCAGCTTGTTTCACCCAGTGGGGGTGTGTGGTAAGGACCCAGTCGATGAGCGAGTGGTTACCAGATTTTAGGTTAAGCTGGGTGGGCTCAGTAATGATTTGTGAGAGGTTTAGGGTGGAAATTTCAGTCCTGGTTTTGTTGAGGGCAGGAGCTAGCCAATTGTGGTTAAGACCGCCCATAATGTAGAGTTCCCCTGTCGTGGTTAGGCAGGAGATTTGCTTGAGGAGGTTGGTGACAGCAGAAGCTGGTATACCAGGTCGGCAGTATATCCCAGCAACATAGATTGGTAGTGAGAAGGGAAGGACAAGCTGAATTTGTATTACTTCAAGGACTTTTGGTTTGGACTTGGTCAGCACCACTGAATAGTGCAAGTCCGAGTTTACGTAGATGGTTATTCCGCCACCTTTAGAGGCTTTATCCTGGCGGGCCATAGCGTAGCCTGGGATAGCGTATATAAAAAACACAATACAAGTCTAAACTAGGAAAAAGAGGTTTCATCAAACATACAAGTTACGATGCCCAACAGTGATACCAGTCAGTTGTCAGCCCTGAGGGTGCTTAGAAAGGTGCAGGGGGGAGCCCCAAGTGCCATGAGCAAAGAGGTAGTGTGATATTAGGTTAGCAGTAGGGAAGGTGGAGGGGAGTAAAGGTGAAGCCAGTGGGTGAAGGTGACGGGGGGGAGGGTAGGCTCATGAAGGAAGAAGTTTAGGAATTGTGGGGCAACAGATGGAAGTAACGATGAGGGTAGAGCTAGCGATGAAATAGATACTGGTGAGGCCCCACTTGGAGTGCTGTGCCCAATTCTGGAGTCCTCACCTAAGGAAAGATAAGGACAGGCTGGAGAGACTGCAACATAGGGTGACCAAAATGAAAATAATTCAGGGCCAGCAGGGCAGATCTTACATGGATCGGCACAAGGCACTGAACATGTACTCGCTGGAGGCCAGAAGAGAGTGGGGAGATAGACACCTTCAAGTTCCTAAAAGGGGTGAGCAAGGTAAACTGTGAGGAACTATTTAGCATAAGTAGTGATAAAGATCACAGGGTCGCAAATGGAAACTGACGGGGGTTGGGGGGAGATTCGAGAAGGAACTGAGAAAGTTTTATTTTACAGAAAGGCTGGTGGAGCCATGGAACAGTCTTCCAGCTGATGTGGTGGGTACCAAAACTGTTAGTGGTTTCAAACATGGCTGGGACAGAGTGAAGGGCTTAGTGGTTGCTCAGGGTGATAACGGTAGGGAGGGGAGCATGGGGGTAGATAGTGTGCATTAGAGCCATGTATGGACAATAGGTCCTGGGTTTGTTAGGGTTTATGGGCAGACTAGATGGACCAGTGGTCATTTTCTGCCATCATTGTCTATGTCTCTGTGCTACTTTCATTGTTATTGTATACCCTTTGTTCCCTCTTTCCCAGGTCACACCTGGGAAAGAGCCTTGGCTCAGTATGCCTTTCCCGGTTGGAAGGGGTTATGCCTTAACACCAGAAGCCTAGGTAACAAACTCAGCGTGCTCCAGGTGCTGATGGCAAACACCGAGGTGGACCTTGTGGCCATCACAGAAATGTGGGCCTCAGAAAATAACAACTGGGAACTGGTGGTCCCTGGGTACTCGTTTAGGAGGGCTAGAGGAACACGTAGAAGTGGAGGAGTAGCCATTTTTGTCAAAGGTGGCGGAAGATGGGTGCATCGGGGTAGTTAGGGGGAGACAGAGTCGGTGTGGATGCAACTCACAGCAGCCTCAGGCAAGAAACTACGTTTAGCGGTGATCTGTAGACCTATGGGGCAAGGGAAAGAGAGGGACATAGAGCTTAGGGAAGAATTTGAAAGAGAGGTAGCAGAGAGGAAGTAGTGGTGGTAGGTGATCTGAACCTGCCAGACATTGATTGGGATGTTTCAGTGGCCAGGAGTACCAGAAGTCAGGTCTTGCTGGACACCTTCCAGGACGTCCCCTGAGAAAGACTCAAGAGAGTTGAAGCGCTGGGGCAAGTGGAGTTGCAATGTCTACCTGCAAATAGCTGAGATTGTAGCCCGTTGTTGTTTAAATGTATACTTTGCTTTGAAATAAAAACATGTTGCACCGACTATTGTATCTGGCTGCTTACTTCTGTTACATCACCTGAGTGCTATGGAGCCTTGTTTTTTCCATTTTTGTTTGGGGCTGGCCACCCCTACTACGGATAGCACCATCTTAGCACCGCGTTTGCATGGTTCCCACTCTTAGTCCGTTGTTGCTGAAGGGGAGGCAACGGAGGGTTGTGGTCGATGGGGTCAGATTAGAAGAGAGGGAGATCACGAGTGGGGTGCTAGAGGGATCTGTCCTGGGTCCAGTCCTCTTCAGCGTGATCATCAGCAACATTGGTGAGGGAATCCGGGACAGACTGTGTCTCTTTACGGATGACACTGAGCTCTGTGGGAGAGTGGATAGCGTCGAGGGAATTGGGGAAATGCATAGGGACTTACAAAAGCTAAAGGGGTGGTCTAAGGTGTGGCAGATGAAATTCAGCGCCATGCAGTGCAAGGTACTGCACCTAGGGAACAAGAATCCCAGGACAGAGTACTGGATTGGTGGTCTGAGACCTAGCACTACAGCTGAGGAACAGGACCTAGGAGTTATCATCAGTGACTCCCTCAAACAATGAAGTCAATGCAGCAGAGCATATAGTAAAGGGAGTAGGATGCTGGGTTTTATCGGGAGGAGTATTGATAGCAGAAGGGAAGAGGTAATGCTTCCCCTATGTAGAGCCTTAGTGAGGCCACACCTGTAGTACTGCACCCAGTTCTAGAGTTCTCATCTCTGGAAAGACAGGGATAGGCTAGAGATGATGTGGCGCAGGGTGACAAAAATGATTGAGGCCAACAGGGTAGGTCCTGTGAGGAGTGCCTCAAGACACTGACCATGTACTCACTGGAGACCAGAAGGGAGATATGATAGAGACCTTCATGTTCCTAAAAGGAATTACGAACATAAGAAATTTGCCAGCAGATAAAGGCCTAGAGGTCTGTCAAGTCTGCTCGAATGTGCAGCTGGCACCCCTTATTTTGCAGCTTTAAGAAAGTGAACTGCGGGGGAACTGTTTAGCTTGATTACTATGGACATGAGTGGAAATTAACAGGAGTGAGGTTCAAGTGGGACGTGAAGTATTATTTTACAGAAAGTATGATGGAGCCGTGAAACAGTCTACCCGCCGAAGTGGTAGGTGCAAAACCCGTTGGTGGTTTGAAGCGTGGTTGGGACAGAGTGAAGGGTATAGTGGTTGCTTGGGGTGGCAGAAACTGGGAGGAGAGTGGGGGGGGTTGGGAAAAGGTAGGACCCTGGAGGGACATTAAGTCCAGGGGCTAAATTGGGAACTGGGGCGACTGTGGGTCTTCTCCCATCACTGTCTCTTTTCTTTTCTTCCTATATAGATTTTTATCCCATGTTTTACCCCCATTTCACCCATCCCCATGCGGGTATGTGTGCTGCTGTGAGCGCATGCGCCTCTCAGGCACCACTTACGCTATCGGACCTCCACTCGATGGGAGCGGAGCAGGGGGTGGCGGCGACAACCTCCCAGGAGAGGAGAGCTGCCTTTTCTGCTGTTCAGTTCTGCTCCACCACCCAGCCCCCTTGCCGGCTATGTGATGACCCAAGGTCATTCCCAAACCCGGGTCACCAGCGTGGCATGAAGTAAGGCATCCAGTGCCTCAGCCCTCTGGGCCAGCATATCACTGTCTGTTTTTCTGTGTTTCTAATACAAATAAAAGTTGTAAAACATCTCCCTTACAGTTAAAAGTTAATGCTTGCCAGCCCAGTAGCTCGGTGGTAGAGCTACACCTACCATGCCAGTGACCCGAGTTTGGGAGTAGACTCTGGCTACTGGGAGTTGGCCAGGGAGCGAGGATTAAGCATCCCCTCCTGGGGAAGAGAAGGTCTGCTGTCAGGCTACCAACTACCACCAAGTGGAGTTTGGTGACAGTGCAGGCACAAGTGACGCAATTGGGAGTGAGTTAGATGTTTGAGGCAGGATGTGTGTGTCTCCACACTGCATGTCCTAATGTTCATGCCATGGCAGGGGCTCTGGAGAGAAAAGAGAAAAAGCAGTCCTGACTGCCCGCACGGAGCCTGCACCACCACCCTGAACACCAGCCCATATCTGGATATGGTCTCTGGAGAGAGGAATATGTCCCTTCCCCTCCTGGCCCTGCCATGGGGGGAAGGGGACACAATCTGTCAGGGATTTAGGGCATGGTAAGTCCCAGGGGAGGTGAATGCTCGCTGGGGTAGGACAGGGCTGCTAGCCCCCTACACTGCGCTAAAGGGAAAAAGCATTGTAGGAAGAAAAAAAAAAAGTTGAATAGTTATTCAGAATCTGCCCTTGAGCAACAATCCAAGTTTATATGTGCTGCAGCATCATCTTATACAGTTTGGGCAGCAGGACCGCGAAGTGAAGCAAAGTGGACCTGAGATGTGCTCTCTCCTATTATAAGGAGAGGACGGCGGATATTCGTGGAGAGATTCGCCAACTGTTTGTCACTTACGCTGAAGCTGCTTCTGGCAGACCTACAGTGAAGCAGACTATTGCAAGATGGATTACATCATGCATAGGTCTGTGCTATGAGTTGGCGGACAAGGAGCCTCCCAGAGGGATAAGAGCTCATTCTACCCGCCATATTGCTGCATCGGTGGCTGCTTCCAGGGACATCCCCATCCAGGAAATCTGTCGGGCTGCTACCTGGAAGTCAGCAAACACCTTTATCACCCACTACCACATCAACCTTGAGTCACGCTGGGATGCTGGTTTTGGAGCTTCAGTTCTCCAATCTCTGTTCCCTAAGTAGGGGGTGTGCACCTTGCCTCCCTCCTCCCGGAGAACTGCTTGGAGTCTGCCAAACAGTGTGGATGAACAACATATCTACGCTTCTAGAAGAACAGGTTACTCATCTGTAACAGTAGTTCTAGGAGTGTTATATGTTGTTCATCCACACAGACCCACCCGACCTCCCCAGCAGCGGATGCACACAACCTGGCTTCCAGCGGGCTAAGATCTGGCGTCATGGGGCGAAGCCAAGGTGTATACCACCCAGGTGGGTGGGAGGAGCCAGCTTGAAGACTTCCGGCAGATTTAAAGTGGAAGTGGACAATGCCAGACAGTGTGGATGAACAACATATACCACTCCTAGAACTACTGTTACAGGTGAGTAACCTGTCCATTGGTTCTTTCAACTAATAGTGCCTGATCAACAGCAAACTTCTGCAGTGTATTTTTCTCCATGTTTTGTAGAGGCTCACACTACATTTGCTTTCGTCTTCACGTACCACATTTCTCTGAGGACTGTAACATAAGGAATTTGTCGAAGGGATTATAGCATTAGCTTTTTTTTTTTTTTTTTACCTGGATGGTGGATGCTGGATGCTGGACTAGCCTGGAGGAGAGTGGAGAATACAGAATGGAGACTGGATATGCTCGTTCAGCCAGGTTGTGAGAGAGGGAACTCGTTTTTCTCGTCAACGACAAGCCAAGATGCAGTCCCTCAGCCAGACCACAATCCCACACAAGACTCGATGTCTGTCCAACCAGGCGACTCGAGAGTCAAAGCGACTACATTGATGCCCTGTACTCCGGCAGCGGACCAGTGCCCTTGTCACATCGTGCCTTGTCATCTGTTATGCTGGCTATTTGTTTAAAAATGATATTATCGGGGCAAGGCGAGCCTACAGCCCACCAACAGCAGTCAGTCAGCAAGCACGCTAAGCACTGTAGGGGCGTGGATCCCAGCCAACCTTACAAACCGCATTCGTCACGGTGAATAATCAAATTACGTAGATCCCGATATCCCCTGAGCCTGGCTGGCAACAAGAAAAATTACTGTATAGAAAAAAAAAAAACAAATTAAAAAAAAAAAAAAGAAAAAGGTCCCTCTCTCGTAACGGCAGCCCTGAGTGGTATCGTGAAAAGGAGGCTTCTCCTGTGACGTCTCAGTCTCCTGTTAAAGAAAGAGATAGGTCAGTGGTGAAAAAAAAAACAGGACCACTGGGGAAAAAAAGGACCAAGGTTAAGCCCTCAGGTTGTGCTGCCCCCCGCCTCCCCAAATCCCTCACAGACATCAGGGTTAGGGTCTGGCACTGGCTTAAATCCCCCAGCCAATTCCATGGTCACTCTCTCATCTGCGAATCAATCCTCGACAACAAGTTGCTTTTCCAGACTATGTCAGTGTTATTTTCCTAGCTTCTGCCTCCGGCTCCACCATCAATGCCAGCCCCATTGACACTGCCTGGTGCATTGTTATCAGCCTTGACGACATCACTAGAGTCCCTCTACCAGTGTCACAACCGAGTAAAGGAATTCCTCCATCTACACCAATAGTGTCGATCTTGCCTCTTTTGCTACCTCCTCCTGTCGTCAGCCTGTTGGCTATTCCTGTCGATGAGGAAGAGCCGGAATACAGTCCAAACTTAATGGAGGAGGAAGAAGATAAAGGGCTAACACTCCCTTCTCCACCCCCCCCAATCTGGTGCACTCCAGTTGCACATTGTCCTCCTCTAGTGAGGACCAAGGAATATTTTACCTAGTATACTGTAGCAAACAAAATTATGGTTTTCATCAGCTGCTGCACAAAATTGTTTATGTATAGTAGTCCCTTGCCACACATCTGAGTTCACACAAATGTGGGTGTACAGCTGTTTTACACAAGGTTACCTGTAAAATGCTTCACACATTATTTTGTATGGCTAGAAGCATAGAATTTGACGGCAGATAAGGACCGCTGGCCCACCCAGTCTGCCCATTTCCCTACCTACTGGATAAGCTGCAGATCCTAGTTAACCAGCAGCCTACTTCTTCCTACCCCCACCCCCCCAGAACTGCCTTATGACTATCCCATGCATGCTTGAATTCCACCACTGATTTTGACTCCACAGCCTCCTCCGAAAGGCCGTTCCATGCATCCACAACCCTCTCTGTGAAAAAATACTTCCTTAAATTACCTCTGAGCCGCCCCTCTATCTTCAAATTGTGCCCTCTTGTTCTTGCACACCTCTTTTTTTGAAAGATGCTACCTCTTGGACTTTGTTGATTCCCTTGAGGTACTTGAAAGTTTCTATCGTGTCCTCCTCTCCCTCCTTTCCTCGAGGCTATACATATTAAGCTCCTTAAGTCTCTCTTCATATGTCTTCCGGTGCAGACCCTGCACCATTTTAGTTGCCCTCCTCTGGACAGCCTCCATCCTGTCTATGTCTTTGTGGAGATTGGGTCTCCAGAACTGCACACAGTACTCCAGATGGGGTCTCACCAGCTGTCTGTACAGAGGGATAATAACTTCCTGTTTTCTACTGGTGATGCCTCTCCCTATGCATCCCAGTATCCCCCCAGCCCTCCTTGCTGCCCTCTCACATTGCTTGCCCATCTTTAGGTCATCTGATATGACTATCCCCAGGTCCCTCTCCATTTTTGTTGTTGTTAGTATCTCACCCCCCATTGTGTACTCTTCCCCTGGGTTTTTGTTTCCCAGGTGCATTACCTTGCACTTCTTAGCATTGAATCTAAGCTGCCATACATTTGACCATTCCTCTAACCTTGCCAAGTCCCTTCTCATCCTTTCCACCCCACCTGTGCATCAACTCTGTTGCAGATCTTAGTGTCATCTGCAAAGAGACATACTTTTCCTTCCAGTCCTTCTGCAATGTCGCTTATAAAGACATTGAAGAGGACCGGTCCTAATACTGAACCCTGTGGTACCCCACTAGTAACCCTCCTTTCTTCTGAGTGTACTCCATTTACTATTACCTCTGTGTCCTATTCTCCAGCCAATTCTTTAGAGGCTGTCATCTTGGGACCCACTCCCAGGCTGGCTAACTTGTATATTAATCTTTTGTGTGGGACTGTGTCAAACGCCTTGCTAAAGTCTAGGTAGGCCATGTCCACAGCCCTCCCTGATCTACTACTTTGGTCACCCAGTCAAAGAAACTCTCAGATCTGCCTGGCATGACCTTCCCTGTCAGAATCCATGCCTAGGGTCCTGTGCCCCTCTGGCCTCTAGATACTCGACAGTTCTTTCCTTTAGAAGTGATTCCATCATTTTCCCTATCACTGGGGTTAAACTAACAGGTCTATAGTTTCCTGCTTCTGCCTTGCTCCCACTTTTGTGTAGGGAATCACATCTGCCCTCCTCCAGTCCTCGGGTACCACCCCATCCTCCCATGATTTGTTAAAAAGGGTAGTCAGTGGTGTCACTAGTTCTACCCTTAGTTCTTTTAGAATTCTGGGATGAATCCCATCAGGCCCCATTGCTTTGTCTACCTTCAGTTTTAAGAGTTCTTTCAGAACCCTTTCTTCTGTAAATGGGCCGGTATCAACTACTGTATCCAGCGTGTTACTACTGTTTGTTTTATGTACCTCCCTATCTTCCTTTGTAAATACTGAGCAAAAATATTTGTTTAGTATCTCTGCCTTTTCACAGTCTCCCTCTGCCCACCCTCCCTCCCCTTTATTAAGCCTCACTATCCCTCCCTTGGTCTTCCTTCGCTCCCTGATGTACCTATAAAAGGTTTTATCCCCCTTCTTAACTGAGTTGGCTATCTTTTCCTCGGTTTGGGCCTTTGCTGTTCTGACTGCCTTCCCAGCCTCCTTTTGCTTTAACTGATACAGTTCTCTGTCCTGCTCCTTCTGCGATTCCTTGTACTTCCCGAATGCTTTCTTTTTCTCTTGAACCTTCACTGCCACTTCCTTTGAGAACCATAGTGGTTTCTTACATCGTCTTGTTTTGTTTATTTGCTTCACACAAAGGCTCGTTACCTCTGTGATGGCAGTTTTTATTATTCCCCATTGTTCTTCCACCCCTCCTTCCTGCCCATTTGCTAGTGCATTCCTTAGGCACTCACCCATTTTGGCAAAGTCAGCCCTCCTAAAGTCCAGTACTTTTGTCTTTGTATGGCTTGACTCTGTTGCTGTGTTTATTGTGAACCATACTGTTCGATGGTCGCTAGTTCCCAGATGGCTGCCCACTTCACATCTGTAATCCTCTCCATCTCCATTTGAGAGAATCAAGTTTAATATTGCTCCTCTGGAGTGGGCTCCAGTACTAGTTGTCTAAGGCATGCCCCTGTAGGGCATCTAGAATAACTGCACTCTTCGAAGTGGCAGCTGCAACTGCACTCCAGTTAACATCTGGCATATTCAGATCACCCATCAGCAATATCTCCCCTTTTTCTGCCATTCTAAGTATACTTTCTATCATTTCCCTCCCCTGAGAAGGGGGTCTATATACAACCCCTGTGCGTATTGTGGTGCCATTGCTTGTCTCCAAATTTACCCACAGTGCTTCTTCTCCTCCCTGTTTACCCTCTTGTTCTGTTGCTTTTATTCCTTCCCTTATGTAAAGAACTACTCCTCCTCCTCTTTTACCCTCCCTGTCCCTCCTGTAGACAGTGTATCCTGGTATGTTTATGTCCCAGTCATGGTTTTGTGTGTACCATGTTTCTGTGACTGCCACGATATCCAGATGTTCCTCCTCCATCAAGGCCACTAATTCAGGAAGCTTGTTACCCAGACTACGGGCATTAGTACTCATTGCTCTCCATTTTTTGATGGCTTTACCTTCTGTTGCAGCATCCCCCACTGACCGTTCTACCTCAGTCTTTTTCTCATTTAGTACCCTGTTTTGTAGGGAGAGGCTGGGATTTTCCTGCTGCTTGTCAGTGCCTCCCCCTTTGACTAGTTTAAAAGCTTGCCAATGAAGCATTTAAACCGATTGCTCAACAGACTTGTTCCCTTCCTGGACAGATGCAGACCATCCTGCCAGTATAGGCTGGTGTCCCTCCAGGTGGAACCCCAGTCCCCAATGAAGCCAAACCCCTGTGCTCCGCACCATTTTTTCAACCATTCATTAAACTGCATGGTGCCAGTTGCCCTCGCCTCCCATGCTTTTTGATAGGCAGCACCTCTGAGAAGGATACTGTGTGCTACTGCTCTAGGTCCTCCCCAACTCTGCAGTGTCCTCCTGCACTGCTCTAATCTCATGATGAGCCAAGTCATTTGTCCCTAGTGGACAATACGTCCAGCTCGGAATCCCTTGCAGCTGTTCTCGTGATCCTGAGGATGCGCTTCCTGTCCTTCCAAGCCATGGCACCAGGCAGGCAGGCACCTTACTTCATTTTTCCCAGCTCCCCCCAGTTCTATACCCCTAATAACTGAGTCCCCCACCAGGAGCTGGTTCCTTTCCCTTTGGTGCCCTCTGCCTCCTTTCTGTGGGCCTCCCTTGTGACAGATATCATCAGTCTTCTCAGGTGCATCCATAGGGAGCTATGCTCCCCAGAATGGTGTATGGATTTGGAGTGGAACAATTGCCTGGGTGTGCCTCTGTTCCACCCTCCTCACCCTCCCTGAGCCCACTGTGGTCCAACTGCTGTGCTTTCTTCGCAACCTCTGAGGTAGTGGTGGTGGCGCTAGTGCTCCCTGGATGGGGGAGGTTCCCTTTCTACTGTCCAGTGTGGCCTGGGGAAGGTTTCCTTACTACTGTCCAGTGCGGCTAAAGACAGGCAACTTCTTCCTCAGGGCAGATAGTTGTCTGCAAATAGGGCAGCATCTCAGCCTCCAGAAAGACTCCTGGAAGACTGCTGCCCCACAGCCATTACATTGCACTACTCCCCACATGTTTATCTAGTTGTTGTTTTTTTTAATTGTATTTGTGTGTGTGTGTATGTGTGTGTGTGGCTGCATGTGTGATTTGTTATATAGAAATATATATATATATATTATACAACGTGTATGCTTATATTATCAGTGCAGTGTGCTAGAGAGGATATGACAGTGAAATGCACCTTGCACTCAAGGAAATGATGTCAGAACCTCAGGTATAAAGGAACTATTTCCAGGGGTGGGAAGGGGTTGGGCCTAAACTGTGTCCTCACAAAACAATTGACTAAAAGCTCTCACCCACCGCTGCGATGAGTGCCTTCCTGTCAGCAAGATACCCTACACAACAATTTGACAGAGAAAGTACCCTGCTAATCAAAGAGAAAAATCCAGACATCCAAGTCAGACACAGGTAAACCTCTCCAGCCCAAAACAGCCTGGTGGTTTGTTAGCCACAAAGGAAAATCAAATATGCAGTTATTTCAGCCCTTCTGAGGATGCTGACAAGATAAGCAGTTTTAAAACCCCTTTCTGAATTAAAAACTAAAACAAATACCAAGCAATGCCACTTTAACAGTGAGGAAAACTTCTCTCAGATGTAAGCAAGAGAGAGAGAGTTTAGTTACAGATAATTCGTCCAAAATAGTATATCCCACCCAGCTTCTCAGTTGTTTCCAAGCACTCCTGTACACAACTTGGAAGAAGATGGGCTTCTGCCTCACACAGGATCACACCACTAGTTTATAGTAATTGAATAATGCTGACAAATGGTCTAGCTAGACAAATGGCTATGATGCTGAGCTCTGACTTGTGAAGACAATTACCCCACCTCAGGCTATGTTTGGCATCCAGTTACAACCTGCAGCTTTTGCTATTTTGAATCACACAACCCCACCTAAAGTTACAAAATATATTGATGCAGATTCTCACAGAATTCTAGTAATCAGTCCAGTTAGCCACAAAGGAAAATCAAATATGCAGAAGATAAGCAGTTTTAAAAACCCCCTTTCTGAATTAAAAACTAAAACAAATACCAAGCAATGCCACTTTAAAAGTGAGGAAAACTTCTCTCAGATGTAAGCAAGAGAGAGAGAGTTTAGTTACAGATAATTCGTCCAAAATAGTATATCCCACGTAGCTTCTCAGTTGTTTCCAAGCACTCCTGTACACAACTTGGAAGAAGATGGGCTACTCACATTAAGTTTTGTAACACTGCAGTTATAACATTTTCCCTGGTGAAGACAGTTTACAGTATACTCTTGTGTCTCCTCCTGAGGATGCCTCCTTCTAGATTCGCCTCAGACAAGTGCGGTTGAAGCTTGGCTTCACTGCTGAGGTGGAGGAGTCCTCAGTGAAGAATCTCTGTGAATTTCTGGAGGTTTCAGCTTTGCCTGCGGTCATTATACCTCCTATCCATTCAACTTCAGAGGGTGCCACTGTAGCTGCTTGGCATGGACCTAGTGCTCTACCAACTGTGTTTTATAAGGTGGACAAATCCATACACCTATTCCCACAGGTGGGAATGTTTCACGGTTTAGTGTACTGCCCATCAGCTGGACCCTTTTACGTGTCCAGGTAATCACATTTTGCCCCTTACAGATGCAGGCCTCTGGTGTTCCTCGGCGAAGGTGCACCTGGCTGTGGTGTCCGCTTTTCATGCTCTCTGTGATGGCAAAATGGTTACCTAGCTCTTGGCTTCCTGCAGGTTCCTTACAAGGATTCTTTTTCTGCCCCCCCCACAACTCCAAGATCCGGTACTGGTATGACACCTTAGCAGGGTTCAGGAAACCATTGCTGAGTCTCCCTTTAAGCCTGCTGCTACATGTGAACTGCGCTTCCTTTCTTGGAAGACATTGTTCCTTGTGACCATGACATCTGCTAGATGTATTTGTGAATTACAAGCTCTGGTTGCGGAGCCTTCTTATCTTTTCCTTTTTTCACAAAGATCAGGTTACCTTGTGTACTAATCCTCAGTTTCTACCAAATGTCTTTTCTGAGTGTATACCATATCAGACTCTTAACCTTCCAGTTTACTTCTCGACTCCCATGGCTGGAGGGAGCATCGTCTGCATACACTGGACGTCCGTCAGACATTGCGTTGGTACCTGGATTGTACTAAGGATTGTAGGAAATGCTCTTGGCTGTTTGTTGCCTTTGCCCTCAGGATGGGGGTGCTCCCCTGTTTCTGAGCAGGGCCTTTTCAAATGGTAGGCCTGTTGCATTATTTTTTGTTACCAGAAGTGCGGTAAGCAACTTTGTGGTCCTGTCCATGCTCACTCCACTTGTGGCGTGGCTTTTTCTTTGGCTTTTGTTCACAGTATGTCCACTGCTGACATCTGTGCTGCTGCTACTTGGAGTACCGTTCCCATGTTCACTAAACATTACAGTCTGGACATTGTCTCTCATAGACGTACCGGATTTGGCCTTACTATCTTGCATGATCTCCTGACCTAGGCTCCTTAGAGCCTACCTTCCTCTCACAGTGCTGTGGTGTGCTTGGGAATTATTACATTGTGTGGCTCAGTGGAGGGAGAGTGATTTATTTATGTATTTAATTAATTAAAATTATGATAAACGAGAAAAGCATACTGAGTTGAGGCTCGTTTCCAGGTGCGACCCAGGGAGATATCCTTGAAGAAGACAGAATAGTAACTTATTGTAACAGTAGATCTCAGTGAGGATCTCCTCCATTGAGCCACAGCTCTCCTAACCACCTTCCTCCTTTTCACTCTGGCGGTTTCTGGTTTTCCTGCCTGTTTTCACACGCTGGTTCCTGTCTTATGCCCACTTGAGACATCTTAATACTCAGGTTTCCATATTCTCTCTTGTGTGCCTGGTTTGGTCCTGGTTGCCTTGGTCCCCGCTGGTCTGATGGTCCTCTTGGCTTGTCTGTGGCAGGAATCTGAGGCATTTTGGGGCCACCCACATTATACAGGCAACAACGATGCAAGTCGACATTGGCGGCCTCAGCTAACAAATGTTTCTGAGTGTTCCTCATGCTGATGGCTTGCAGTTTTATGATGTGACTTAATGGAGGAGAGTCTCTCGAAAATCTACTGTTACGGTAAGTAACTGATCCTCTCCTGCAGAACAGTACTTAATGTAGAACATGTTTACTAGGTAACAAATAATAAAATGAACTAAGTAAGGCTTTGTTCACAAGGACTGCTGTGTTGAAAAGCACACTTACTAGTACATCTTTAACGTAATTTTTTTTTAATATCTTGTTGCAGATGCACATTCACCACAGAGCACCTCCCCGAGTTCCAGTACCCCCAGTTCCCCAGCAGGCCACATTAGGCCAAGCTCTCTGCACGGACTAGCACCAAAGCTCAGTGGACAGCGCTATAAGGTTGACCGGCGAAAGTCGACTAGCAGTATCCCTCCATCACCTCTTGCTTGTACTCCATCTCCAACTCCACAGCCTCCATCTCCACAAAGATCCCCCTCCCCTTTACCGTCTTACAATAAAAATGTTCATTCTTTCCATGGAAAGACCCTCTCACCTCCAACCATCGTCAGACATGTAGCTCGCCCAAGAAGTGCAGAGCCACCAAGATCTCCATTACTGAAGAGGGTGCAGTCAGCTGAAAAAATATCTGTGGCATATCATTCAGAGAAGAAAATGCTGGGACCTCGAAAGAATACCTTGCAAGTGCCTCAGGGCGATGGGTCATTTGAAGTTTCAGGGGGTGTGGACATTGAACCTCCGGCTTTGTTTGCTACAGTAGGGTCAGAACAGGGGGAGCACAGTCGTCTGAATTACACTGGGAACCAGAGGCTGAGAGACTGGTCATTTGACAGGCAAGACAGTGAGGAGTTTATCATCATGAGAAAGCTGAATTTGTCTGAACGCCGAGATTCCTTTAAGAAACAGGAAGCAGTTCAGGAAGTAAGTTTTGATGATCAAGATACCCTTCCAGCCACAGCTGATTCTGGTGACCAGAAAGGAGGAGGAGGAGGTCTCCTGGGAGTGTGGCGACATTCCCCCCATAAAGCTTCGTGGATTGAGGCAGGATCCGATTCGAATGAGGAGACACTCTCTACTAGCTTCTCTGAGCCTTTTACCCTTGGGCAGAAGCTACCATTGGTGCCACAGATTGCAGTCCAAGGCTCCGAGGGGGAAGATCAAGAGAAGGGTACAGCAGAATGGGAGTGCCAGGGGTCATACTCAATCCAGGTGACTGGCGGCATCTCTGCAGGACACTTGGAACGTGGGAGTCCTGAAGGTGCTACTCCAGAGCATCTAGATGTGGATAAAGAGACATCCGGGAGTGCACGTAAAACCCAGGACAGAAGAGACAGTAGTGCAACAACTCGATTGTACAGACGAGCGAAAACTACAGAGTAACAGCAGAATAATTTTGCTGTCATACGAGAACTGAGCACCAAAAACGCCAAGGAGATGCTTCCAGTTTCAGTCCTTTATGTTGTTTGCAAGGCATAAATCCACAAAGGGTCCTCATCTTCAAGGTTCTCTGATCCAGTGTTTTTATAATGTGCTTATCGGACTAATTCTATTCTTCAACCATTTTTAAAATGCTTTTAGAATCCCAGGTTTATAGCAGCCTTGCCTCTTTTGGGTAGGAAACATCTCCTTTCCAGCTTAACACTCCTAACAATAACAGACATTGACAAGAAAGTCACCACCCTGACTGTCCTTTCAGAAAAAATGTTTTCTACTAAAGGAAGCAAGTTCTTCTATTTTTGTGACATGGGGGTGGGAGGTGGGCAGAAGGAGAGTGCCTTGCAAAAAGTGCAGTTGCAGACCAAAATTCAAACGGGGAGAGAGGCAAGGCTTTTGAAGCGACGGACCAGAGTTTGCTCAGCTCTCTGCTACTAAATTATTTATTACTTTTTATAAGCTAATGGGTCCAAGAGATACTTATGTGAAGGAATTCTTCAGCAGACCTGTGTTTTATAAAGCGCAAGGCTTATGTTTTTATCCATTTTATACCCACTGAAAAGGCATACCTCTGACTGTTTTTTAAAGAGTTTACTAACAGTATCTGAACAAATGCAACAGACAAACTGTATTTAGGAAAGCATCCACTAACTCTGCCTCTTAATATCAGTAACGTTACATGTTAAACTTTCTGGGGGAAAAATGTTTGGTAACCTCAGCCTTTGCTAGGTTATTGCAGAACATAAAATGGGGAAAACTTTGTTTTCTTCTGACTTACCATTGTGTTCCCTCATGAGATACAACAGCATTTAAGAACAATAAATGAGGGGTTTGCACTGCAATCATTCGGAAGAATGAAAATACATTTCTTCAACTTTTCCCAGTCAGACATGACAAAACTATCTTTGATATAAAAAGACAATTTATTTTCTGTTGAGAAACTTCTATTGAGATTCTTTTAAAAAAAGTAAAGTTCAGTCAAGGTCACAAAAGCGATGCCTTTCTATAGGGCTGCTATTGTGACCAATACATTTAGATACTTTTTTATTTTTATGTTTGCCCCAGTCCTTCGCCATGTAGCGGTTCCCAAGCCCAGACACCCCTTACAATGACTGTGAGCCGTGAAGTTAAATTACCTGATACCATGTTGGGGGGGGTGCTTTTGGCATAACCGAAAAAAGGACTTGAATTAACTGTTTGTGTCAGAGTCTGTGAGCTGTCGCTAACTTTTCATTTTCTTTAAGGGCCTCTACCCCCAACAACCACTATTTAAAAAGGGGGGGGGAGGCAGAGCCCTCCAAAATAAACCAGTCAAACAGCGTTTAAAAAGTCTTATTACCTAACTGGACCAACATAAGTAGTGTGAAGGGGAAACACGAGCCTGAAATGCTGTTATGTCCAAGCTGGTGTTTTTCTAGTTTGGCAGATCTTTTTGGAGACGGTCTTTGAAGTTTGGCACAAAAGGAGCTTTACAAGAGACACCTGTAGTGCATCCATATAGTAGCTTATAAAACAATAATATCTATTTAACCATAGTTGTGTATGGATTTCCATACAGTCTAAATTGGTAGTAGTATGGACAAATGTTATGCACGGCTCAAAGGTCACAAAACACTGTTGTGTATGGGTGTGATATCACAACCATACACAACTTTTCAGGTATCCAATTCCTTGTGCTAGTCTGTTATCAGCGTATCCTTTAAACGCACTCCTTTTACAACTGCACGTTTGATGACAGTCACCACATGTTTAAAGCACTGCCCTGGTCGCCACAGTTTTTTCAAAGTGCAGTTAGACTGCAAACAGCTTATTCATGAAAAAAGAGAAGGGGGCACTTAAAAAGAGCCAGAGCTGATATGTAATTAATCACCATTTATTTTATAGAGGTAGACAAATGGAGACACATATGTAAACAGTTGTCTTTGTTTTTTAATTTTCAAAACCATATATTATATAAAATAAAATCTGGGCAACCATGCCCAACTTGGTATGTGTTTCCCCCTCGGGGTTGAAATGACATCATGGACATCTGGAGCTTTGTTCTCAAGATCTGTACAAGGCCATCTCAGCCCCATGATGAAAACGCAGCCTTGCGTACAGTTGACAGTACAGTATTTTATATATGGTCAGAAATTGAGCCTTCTGATTGGCAGATACCATTTTAAAAGGGTCTGGTTAATAGCCAGTAGCCTCCTGTACAACAGAACAATTATAATGTGAACTATAAACATATTAATTTTTTAACCTGGGCTGATACGGTGACTGCACTACACTGAGGGGTATCACCAAGATGAAGCCTGTATGTGGAGTGTGTCATTCTTAGCCTATATTGAATGAGATGCACAAGCCTGTTACCTGTTCTGGTGATGTCTTGTGGCCTGCCTTGTGCAGGGATTTGCATACCCATGATGCATTGAAGTTTGAGGCTTTCCAGTGTACTTGTGTGGTTTGGAGAGATGCTCAGAAAAAGAAAACCTTTAAGTTTCAAGAGTTTATTACATTTGAGACATGTTTGAAAAAACAGTATTTTCACAATTCAGTGTATATTTTCTATATTCTCTGCATTTCTCTAAGCTTGTATGGAAACAAGGTCCTTGTCCCCTAGAGTCCATGTGATCCTGCCATTAATCCTTTGTTGATGTCATAATCCTCTGTGTGTGACATCACAGTTCATTGCTCCAGAACTGTTTGTCGCAAACTGAGAACTGCAGCTTAAGCTATGGATTAAAAAAATGGATAGGTCAGCTTTAGGGGACGCAGAGCCTGTTTCCATGTAAATGAACGATAAGTAGACTAGAAATACAGGCAGTCTGTCAGATATGTTAGTTTTTAATTCATTTAATGCCGTTCTGACTTTTTCTTGAGCTGTAGTCAGATGAACAGAAAACAGTAATCACTGCTTGAGCTTGCAACTTTTCTAGTAGTCCATCGTTAGCAAACCGTTCACGTGGGGTGCTTTCAGTCTTGCCAATATCTTCCTCGTGAGGAATCTGCAGTGTAGATGAGCATGAGGACTCGTAATCGACACAGGATTCTATGCTGTTGTACCACAGCTGTGTCGTACTGTGGCTACTTTGGTACAGCAGCATTCTGACATCACTGCTGTAGCACAGCAGCTTCTGGAAGCGTATGGATTTCCATGCACAACACTGAACCATACAATATTGACTGAATGACATCTAAATGTAATGTTTTCCAAGGTTTCCCCAAAGAGATAAACTCTCCTTAACAATAGTCTTAAGGCACCCCAGAGGTTGGGTTTCCTTTGTTAACCCTTGCTGTGTCATGGACTGAACTATCAGTCCGGAATTCCTATGAGTTCTAGTTCTGTCTGCAGCCTAAGGGTTAATTTAAATGTAGGGGCATCAGGTGCTCAGCTGCCAAACCACCCCACCCCATGACCCTCTAGAGATTAGGTGATAGTAACCTTATCCCTGACTGTGCCGTGATGCTCAAAAACATTTAGTAAACACAGTACAGGTTTTTCTCAATTTTCAGTGGATATATCAGACATATTGGTTCAAACCAGAAAAAAAAAACACAAGTAAATCTGTATTTCTCTGTCTTTCACTGAGCTTTTTAAAAACATTTGTCCTAGTGTTGAACAAGTACTAGAGAACCACCTTTGGTGTATTCAGCAACACGAAGATACTCCAGCTTCACTTGAAAAGGTTTGCTAAAAAATCTCAGCTGGCAGCAGCAGATCCCCAGTTACCCAATATCCCAAAATAAGAGTGAATTTAAAGGGAACAGAAACCTTGTTATGTTTGATTTTTGTCCCGTCCCCCGCCGTCACGTCCTTGGCACAAGCACGCACGTGTGAAGGCACACGCATGCCACGCACTGCGGGACACCCCACCCTACCAGTCACCCATGTCCACCTGCACTGTCACCGGACCTCCACCCGCTGACGGCGGGACCTCCACCCACTGACAGCGGGACTGCAGGAGGGTGACCCACCCCTCCCTGGGAGAGGAGAGCTGCCGCAAGGCAGCTCAGTCCTGCATGAATGCTGTGTGATTGTTACAAGTAAATATGTGTGTTGCCATTGGGTTGTGCATTTGAGAAAGAGTAATGTGCTCGGGGACAGCCTAGGTTCCAGTTGTCTCAGTGGCACAGCTTTTTAGCACAGTCAAAACGGTATTCCGGGTGGCCCAGTCCCAGCTGAGGCACTTAATTCTTTCTCACCTCTGTTTGTACATTTTCTGGTTACCCGTTTCAAATAAATCAGTACACTGAGGATCCCTTGTTAGTGCTTCCCTTTTCCCAAACAGTATTCGTTTTTAATTACTTATGAGTTCCAGAACCCAGTGACTTCAGTTGAGTGGAAGCCAGCAGTGAAGTTTTCCATGCAGGGCTTCTACTCAGCTGATGTCACAGGGCTCTGGAACTGCTAAGTCATTAAAAAATGAATATCGGACATGAAGATGTCTGCATTAAAAAGGGACCCTAAATCAGGGGGGAAAAAATAGGATTATTTCAAAATAAAGTCACAAAACAGTACCGTGGAGGTATCAAACTTCACAAATGTCCACATTTTTTTTTCCAATTATCTTTCCCTCCTGGTCGCGGTCCATGGGGCCTCTTTCAGGCATCCAGCCGGATCCTGCTCTGTCTGAAGTCCTCCTGTCTGAGACTCCTCTAGTCCTCTATCCTCACCCTCATCCCGCAGCTGGCACCCCCAGCTTATCCCCTCCAGGGTGGGGCCACCCTTCCTCTTTGAGCACACTTACTTGTAGACTCTGACTGCGGGTGAGGGCCCGGGTGGAGGAACCTGAAAGGCCAGACAGGATGGACCTGGCTGTGGGCATGGGGGCAGGTACCATCGCCTACCCCATGAACCGGTTTTTTTCCTTGTTCTGGTGCCGAACCCCCAAAGTGCGTGGCACACTCCCTGATGCAAGGCAACCCTGCCTTACATCGGCCACACTGATCACGTGCTGCAGTGCCCCCTGGTTGCCACCAGGAGCCACTGGCACGCCAGGCCTTCCCATCCCAACCCTCCCTCCCTCCCTCCCCGGGGAGGAGAGCACCCTGATGGGGGCTTGATCCAACATGTGAGCAATACGGTTTATGTTCCCTTTAAAGCAATTATTTTCTCTAGTAACATTATTTTCTCTGGCAACATCCCAGCTCGATCTGCTGCTCCTACCCCCACACCGTCTGGGCCGGTTGGGATCCACAGTGTGGGGTCGAAAGTACTGGCGGGTATCATTAGTCATAGGAGGGAGATATGGATTTTTCTGAGTTTTTTCCCTCCTCCGGCACTGGGTACAGCTCTCGGGCGAGACCATGCACACTGTGATGCCCTGCAGAGGAGACAAGCTCCTTTCTCCCACCGTATGGGTCACTGCGGTAATAGAACCTGAAGCGCCTCCCTCCCCATCTCAGCACGCTACTGTGTGGCAGCACCACCTTCACCCCTGGGTCGCCAGTGCAGAAGCACATAGCAGGTGGCCCCATAACCCTTGTCCTTTACAGTTCAGTTTGTCCTGATGCTATATAGGAGCTGAGTTTGTAATCCTCTGCCTGTAACATTAGAGCATGTTGCCCTGGAACTGGAGCTGGTTGTGAATCACGTGCCTAGGGTTATGACCCCCAGTGCTGAATGGCTTCCAAACAAACTTTAAAGGATGAGGATCATGTTTTGATGCACATGTCTTTATCTCTCCCCCCCCCGTAGGTTTTTCTCTCTTGTGCACCCCCATCTGCATACCAGTCCCCCAGCCTATCACCTACTGTATCTTTTGTGGGTTTTATCCCACCACTTGCATGGGGCCACTTTGGTAGGTGGGTGCCTTTAGTGGTAGTGCAGGACCTGCTGGTTGATGCATCATTCTGCCTGCCAATGAGGGTTTTTTTTTTTTGCACTGCACACCGCCCTTCCCTTTTCCACCCAAACTCCCTACCCCTGCCTCACCCCTCTGGACTTACTGTCCCTTAGTCGATACCACCTGGCTAACCCCCCCATGGTGGGGCCACGGCACCAGGCAAACCTCTCAACGACAGGAGAATGTGTCGGCGGGAAGCGTCCACCAACATTTTCCACCAGTTTTTTCCCCCAAGGGATTCAGCGTGCAACGAAGCATACCACTGTATGCATGCGCACAGTCGCGCTTTCATCTGGCGGCGTGCACCCCCCAACATGGTTTATTCCACTGTGCTTACCACCCAGATTTAGCCAGGAGACAGTCGCAGAGTGGAGAGTACTGACCTGTCACCTCCAGCGAGAAGAGCCATCCCTGGATGCTTGATGCTCCTTCCCCCTGCCCAGCCCCAAGCAACCCAAGTCCGTTCCTGAACCCGGGACGCTGGCCTAGCAACACGTAACTCTACCAGGCTAGCCACAAATCCTTATATTTAAAGAAAAGAATGTCTTGAAATCAATTTTATTTCCAGTTGTTGAGTAATTAGGTTCTGCCAATGCCAACTAGGATGTTTCACTGAGGACCGGGAACTCGGTCTAATTGCAGCAGAGCTTTCTTGAAAAATATTGGTGGAAAATAAAATCCAAGAACTGCCAGCACACAGTGTGGATGTACTTGAACTATCTCGGCACAGTCCGTCATATTCTTACCCCCACAGAATGATCTGAATCGCAGATGCAAACTTAAAAGGACATTAGTCCACTTTTAGGTTGAGGATGCTGTGCAGAATTTTGCTGTCTTTGACCTTTGCTGAGCTGATCAGCAAATCACAGAGCTGCACTCTGTCTTTGCTCCAGAGATCTTCCATGTGTTTGTTTGAAAGGGGATGTGTTCCTGTTAGTGCCCTGTGGAGAAAGCCACCTGAAAAGACTTTCCAGGCAAGAGCAAACCACTGTATCAGGTATATGTGAGGTGGCATCTGTCATGAGATCGAGCATATGTGTGGGTGCATCTACCACTAGATAGGGCATTTGTGAAGCTGCACGTACATTGAGATAGGGTATGTGTGAGGCTGCATATACCACTAGATAGGGAATATGTGTAGCTGCATTAACCACAAAATAAGGCATGTGTGAGGCTGCATCTACTATGAGATTGGGCACATGTGAGGCTGCATCTACCACTAGATAGTGCATATGTGTGGCTGCATCTACCACTAGATAGGGCATTTGTGAAGCTGCACGTACATTGAGATAGGGTATGTGTGAGGCTGCATATACCACTAGATAGGGAATATGTGTAACTGCATTAACCACAAAGTAGGGCATATGTGAGGCTGCATCTACCACTAGATAGTGCATATGTGTGACTGCATCCACCACTAGATAAGCCATATGTGATGCCACATTTGCCATGAGATAGGGCATATGTGAGGCTACATCTACGACGAGATAAGGCATTTGCATGCCTGGATCTACCATGAAATAAGCTGCATCTGCCACTAGAGAGGGCATATGTGAAGCTAAATTTACCACAAGTTAGGGCATATGTGATACATCTACCACTGAATAAGGCATATATGAGGTTGCATCCATGGGATAGGGTATATGTGAGGCCACATCTACCACCAGTCAGGGCATATGTGATGCTGCATCTACCATGAGGTAGGGCATAGGTAAGGCCACATTTGAAATATTGGGCACAGTTTTTGACATTATACCGCAGAAGGGATATGGATGAACTGGAAAAGAACCCAAAAAACAGCAACTAGGATGAATACAGGATTGGGAGGGGGGCATATCAGGACAGTTTAACAGATCTGAATTTCTCTTCACTGGAATACAGGAGACTGAGAGGAGATAATGATACCAGTCCATAAGGTGATGCATAGACACATTAAAGCGAACCTTTCCTGGTCATCATTTTAAATGCTCAACAGGAGCCTTACCTGCCCCAAAGTTCAGTGGTACAGAAATTATAATTTTATTATTGCCAGAATTCAAGTGGGAAGTGACTGTAAGTTGGCTCCATGCAGCTGCGAGCCTGATCCTTTCCACTTCCCGATTTGGAGAGACACCCCTGCATTCTCACGTTTTGTGATGTGAAAGTATGGAGATCGCAAAGGCATACTTTTTTTTTTTTTACTTTGTATTTATTGTTTCATTGTAAACCAATAGAATACATTTCCAGCAGAGACATATCAAGTGTTAGTAAAAAAAAAAAAAAAAACACATCGAGTGCGCCACTCATAATATACAGTATTTAGACTTAATCTGCTGCTTAAAGATACGTCTATGGGGGTTACTTAATGTAAGAAATCCTTTTTAGTCCATTAAACCTCTTAAGCTGTTTTGAAAAGCCCATGAGCTGCACGGAAAAGGCTAAAACTTGTATTACTATATAATGTCCAAGTGTCTACTCGCCTAAAAAGAGGATAGATAGTGAGGTCCATGCTTTAACATTTATAAGTGCACACAAAAGGTGCTCAATGCACAGAAGATAATGCTACAACTCTTGTACATATAAATTTAAACGCAGTAGCTCATATTATAAAACTGCAAAAATTGGAGCTATTTAGAAGTTTAAAACAAATTAAACCTGGTCACCTTTACAAAAAGAAAACCAAAATTGAAACTACTTTGTTTAGTAACAGTGCTGTGAAACATAGTGATGCAGGTATAAAGAATATTTTACATAATTGAAGGTCCTTATGGCAGTCTGAGCGTTTGCTCACGCACTCCCTCAAAAGGGCACATAATAATCAGCCGACTGAATAACTCTAGTTCTCCCTCATCTCGGATCTGGTGATCCCTGTATGTTTTCATGTCTCGTCGTCTTCAGAGGAGAACTCTTCAGGATCCCTCGAGCGTCTTCTTCTCGGAGCCTGCTTCTGAACCCAGCGACTGGCGTCTTTCGGATCCGAGAAAATAAAAATCTTGCCCTGGTGAGTAATCCTCAGATGAACAGGGAATATTATGCTATGCTGGATCCCTGCCTCTCGCAGAAGTGTTCTAGAGCCATCAAACTGTTTGCGCCTTTGCCTGGTGGTGTAACTAATATCCGGATAAATTCGGACTGTTTCTCCTTCACACAGCAGAGTTTTATGTTGTCTGGCTAAGTAAGGCCAGAAGGTAGTCCCTTGTTGCCACACCGTCCGTCACTGCCAAAACTGCTTGTGGGGCTTCCGTGTTGTCTGGTTTTCCTCAACTGGTTATGCGATAAGCTTTCTGTATATTTTTTTTTTACATGCTCCCTGGCATCTTCCCCGAACTGCTGTAATAACCATTCCTGCAAAAATAAAACCAAATGGTCCTCTTCACATACTTCCGGGAGACCAAGAAGCCGAATATTGGAAGCCCTGGTTTGATTTTCCAGAGTCTCCAGTCTCATACACAGATGTCCATTTTCTTTCAGCACTGTAGTGATAGCACCCATAGCAGCATCGGAGCATTTTTTGGGTTCGGATGACTTGACTGTTACTAGATCAATGGTGGTTTCTAGGTTAGTCACCCTATTGGCAATACCATCTATATTATCTGCCAGACCCGAGACGGAGAATATGAGCCTATTTATTTTTAGGCCAAGTGATTGTAGAGTTTCCTCTCCAGTACTTTCTGAGTCCGGGGCCTGTATGGTAGAACTAGACCACATGGCAGAGGTAGTGAGAGCATTTTTGGCTTTTGCTCCGTCGGGGTGATTGCGTTCCTTTCAAGGGTTTCCCATCCTGAATCAGCAGGTTTCCGATATCGATTGCTGTATAAAGAATCATAAGTTGTGACCACAAAAGTTCTATTTTTTTACTTCAGAACTGAGCAATATAGAGGAGCATTATCGAAAAGCAGCCATCTTACTCTGGCTCAACAGCGCCCCCCCCCGCAAAGGCATACTTCATAGAGTTGTATAGGGACCTGTTTTTAAGTTCTTTTTATTATTTTTTTTTTTACATTTTAGGGTGCCGATGTCAGCAAATCAAGGCCACCGCTCAACTAACCAGACATTGAGCGGTGACCTTAATTTGACATCAGCACCCTAAAATGCTAAAAAAAAACTTAAGAATGGGTCCCTGTACAACTCTATGGAACATGCACCCGCAGTCTACATACTTTTACACAGTGTTGGGTAATTTATTTGAAAGTAACTAGCAACTAACCTATTACTTTCAAAAAATGTAATCTGTTATAGTAATTTTATTATTTTTGTATTGTTTTTGTTTAAAAAGAATTAAGTAACTATAACTGTAAGGTGTATTACTTTTTCTAGTACTTCACCATCCTAGCTAGTGACTGCACAAAGCTTCCTGGAACAAGTTTCCAAATGTAATAGAAAGTATTAGAAAAAGTAACTTACCCAACACTGTTTTTACATCACAAAGCATCAAAAAACAGGGCATTTCTCCAAATCGGTAAATGGAAGGGATCAGGCTATCAGCTCCACAGAGCCAAGTTATGATCTCTTCTCTTTCAAATTCTGACAACAATAAATCTATGATTTCAGTACCATTAAACTTTGGGGCAGGCAAGGTTCCTGTTGTGTTTCTGGAGGGGGGAAATGTCAAAAACAGCAGAAAAGTGTTTTTTAAACTTCATGAGAGGGATTTCTGGGAGCTCCAGAGAATGAGAGAACAAGTGGCCATGAGGTGAAGCAGGGGGGTTTATGCTGGTTGTGAAGAAACACGTTTTTAACGGCAGAATTGTTCCTCTATGGAGCACTCTGCCAGGTGAGGTAATAAGGGCAGAATCAGTTTTGCAGTTTTAGAGGATGTAGCTGCCTACCTGGATTTGAAGGGTATTAGAAGGTAGGCATTGCCTTCTTTTGCTCTGACTAATGTAATGTGAAAACCCAGTGAGATATGCAGTAGCTGATAATTATATTGGTCTACTTACACAGTAGATAAATATATACTCAGGGGTGGAACTGGCAAAAGCTGGGTGGTCAGCTAGATCATAATATTGTTCAGGCTACTAAAATGTCAAAGATAGCCTGACTTCTCTTGGGAAACCTTAGTTTTGTAAACACTGAAAGCTCAGAGTAGACCTAAGCAGTTGTCTCTATTAAGGTTACTTGAGCACAAGATATTTTTTTGGAGGGATGGACCAACCCTGTTTTAAATAACGATGCAGGTGGGACACTACAGTGAGTGCTTTTGATTTTTAACATATACCTAGGCCACCACAATTTTTGATGGGCAGCTGCACTGCTGAGTTGTCAGCGTAATCACTGCCCAAGAAAGCAAGGTTTTGTCTGTGTGTATACATTTCTGTGGAAGGCAGCCTAGCCTAGATGGGTAAAGTACCAAGCTATGAACCTGGAGATCCAGCAGACCTGGGTTTGAAACCCACAGCCACTACTTGCATAGTGTGTGACTCTGAGCAAGTCACTTATACCTCACTGTGCTCCTGCGACACACCTGGAAATGAGCTTTGGCTGAGTATGCCTTTCCTAAATTCTAAAACTAAATACATTCCTGAAGTGCAGCATGTACTGTAAGTAATGGTTCTGAAGTTGGCAGACCATGAGCTCATATGCAAATAAATACAATTTCAAAACTAATAAAAAGTCATGACGTGAGTATAAAAAATCCTAAAACTTGATTGGCTGGGTTCAGAAGCCACTGCAGGTATGCCAGCACAACAGCGCTGGAAAAAGATCTGTGACCTCACTAACCTTACCTTAAGCAGGTACAGTTGTGTCACTACACTTCAGTTCACCCCTGTTTGAAATTAAATGCAGCATCTGTGATGTACAGGCCAAACAAAAATTACAGTGGCTCAGTAGGACTACTTATTTCTCCCCTTTTTGTTTACCTTTTTTTCCCTCATGTTACTTATTTAAGTTTTTAAAAATGCTTTTTTTTTTTTTTTTTAAATAATCCTAGTGGACCCATTACATAATTGCAGTAAGGTACTCAGTTATGTGGGTTGTGCTGGGATAATGGCAGTTCTCATGTGGGAAGGCACTCTGCCTTTGGCCTCAACCAACCCGAGACATGCCATCCCAGCATGAATTAGAAAGTCACCAGGTTTGAACAGGAAAGGCCAGTGGTGTTCGGTGATGGACAGAATACGCAGAGCATATGTTGACGCGTTCCTTGTCTAATGGAAACACCAACATTTCTCTGATATGTCACTTTTACAGAGTCTGTCTTCTGAACAAAGATTTATTTTTTAGATAGTATTTATGTAAGAAAAAGCTCCACGATACAAAACCGAAGTAGTTAAGCTGTACAAAAAATGGACTATATTTGCAGTTGGGATCAATTGTGAACGTCACAAAACTAGATACAGGAATCATTTGTGAATCCTGTAGATAGATACTGCAAAAGAAGAAAATGTAGTGGTCGGCCTAGCAGGGATCTGCATATGTATCAGTATAATAATAATCTGTGCGTTTCAAATGTTTTACTGCATTTTTGGCAGGCATGACTGTTGAAGTTCGCAGATGCACGCTCGCAAAACTTATGGGCATAGTTTTTTCAGGAAAGCTAGGTGACAGTTGGCAAGTGGTGTGTGCTGTAGCTGTATCAGTGTCTGAATCCCTTGCCCAAACTTGTACAAGACCCGACATACATGACCACAACAAATGGCTCACATGTTAGGCATTTCGCATATAATCTGTTAGTGACGGTTTGGACGACAGTGCCTAAGATCTCTACATGCCAGTCTAAACAGAAATCTGAGCTCTTTCAGTTCATATCAAGAGGTCTTGATTTAAAGGGATGCTATCAACCCTCTTGTGGTCTCCTTTGGCACTAGTTGTTAACTAAGGGCCTGGTCCACCAAGGTGGTCTAGATACTACACAAGTGGTGAGATTCACAGCCCCCCCACACACACATACACACACTTGGAAAGTTGTTCATTTACTTCGGACAGTGAGCATCCAGGGGATTATGAGTTATGGCAATCCTTCAAGGAAATAAAAAAAAATTCTGGACATGGCCCCGATCCCGCCCTGCCAGCTTAGAGGTCTTAGGGCACCCAGCGCTAGCCACAGTTGGACCTTGGGAAGGTCTAAGGAGCATGGGCTGACTTATTTTAGGGTCTTTGCTGCAGGGTTTCCCCAAAAGTAACACTGCCACCCTCCATACTCTTCCTTCTGTGCGGAACTCTACACCACAATAGTGCAGAAGAATTCCTCCATGCCCGCTCCCCAACCACCTGCATCCACTAAGTGGGCAGATCAGGCACTAAAGGGATGTTTATTCCTTTTTATTCGTACTATGCAGTTCGCCCCAAGTGTGATGGAAGAGGCACTGCGTGGGCACATAAACCCCTCCATACCAGCCGAAGATTAGAATTCCTTTTCTGGATTGGGCCCTAAGTGTGTGTGTTTTGTAGGGGGTGGGGTGGCAGTGTCTTAAACACATAACTAGATTGTATTCGTAACAAGGCAAAAAAGAGAAACCTGAAATAAGGCAACATCATTGAACGAAACACACCACATGATCAGAATTGGAGAGGTGATTAATCACTGGTAATGCCCACTCCAACTATTAATCACAGGGTCAGGCTCTAGCACCACTACCTGTCACAGGAGCAAACAAAACACACATCGCGGCCAAAACGCAGCATCTCACCGCGCCGACACAAAGCTAAACAGTTCCAGCGAACAGAACTGTACAAACGGAAACAACAACAAGTATTCCTGTTTTACAAACGCATTGATGCCCTCTGGAGTCGACTTCTACTGGGGAATTAATGCATGGTTGGGTGGTTGTAGGCACTCTGCCAACCCCCATGCCACAACTCCCCAACCATGTATTAACTCCCCAGTAGAAGCCTCCTTCATTGGCCATTAATGCTTACGTGTAAGACCTCTAGAGGAGGTTTCGTTTCAAGACTCTCGCAGGGGGTTATTTTTCCTGTGATCACACCAAAATGCAGTGCAATGCTCCATTGCACTGAGCTTATGCTCCGCATGTACTGTTCCTGTAGTGCTCTCGTGCTAATGCAGCAGGTGTGTATATATAAGTCCAGAATCAAAATATAGTTCCAAAGATACTCAGCAAAAGGTTTTTTGAATTAAAGATAAAATTCAGACATTTTAAGCACAAAATTCTGTTTTAGGGTTAAGATCCTGCAAACACCCACTTTTGCTTAAAGTTAAAATTGGCTATGTCTGTGCGTGTGCATGTGTGTGGTGGTGGGGTAACAGTGGCCCTTTAAAATTACAGGTTATATGATCAGTGACCTTTTGAGTCAGTCGGCAGTGCCTCAGCAGCTTTTTTTCCAACTCTAACCCACCTGCCTGGACTTAGCTTTTCGCTCGAACAGAGTTACCTAAAGAAAGCACTTCAGACTTCAGCATTTATCTTTCTGTATCATTCGATGTAATAGACTATGCATAGACTGTAATGAGAAATGAAGAAACTTTGCAAACTCCAGCTGAGTTTAGAATGCTTTTGTAAAACAAAAATAGCCTAATGTTGTGCCAGTGGTGGATATTATGCATAACGAGACTTGAATGGAATGTACCGAGATAACAGTGATTTAGAAAATGTTTTACTGAAATGTGGACAGCCATACCATAAGGTGGCACTCTGGCTAAATATGCTAAAGTGAGCTTTGGGAGCTAAAAGAGCACCAAGTTCTGTTAAAAAAAAAAAAAAATCCAGACACAGAAATTCCTGGTAAGTCATTAGGTCCGTAAAGAAAAATGTTCAAGTCCCATGTTTGGGGAGCAAGGAATCACAATTCTACTCTTTGGAGCCAGACGCCCAATCCCATCCACTTCCTGCAGAGCTGGCCGCAACCCTGCACTCAGGTGTTTCGTGATGTTTCATTTGGGAGGGATCTTATTAGATGAGTAGTGGCTCTGACTTGGAATAAATAACCATCTAAAATATTTCAAAAAGTATGTTAAAAAAAAAGATTACCTGCCCTCATGAACTTCTGTGAAGCACACTCTCTTGATGAAGATGTCACAGAATGTTTGAGTGCGTGGTTGAGACCAGCACTCCAGGAAGTGAAAGGAGTCTGGCAGCTGCCTCCACGTGGCCAAATTTTAGCAACGAGAGACTATTTGTGATGTCATATGGATAGCAGAATCAGCCCTGAGGTTTTGCCCCAGAAATGGAACTTGATGTTGGAAGTTTAGACTCTGCAGTGTGGTCACACTTTTTAGATGACATTCCAACACCAGATTTATTTCTCCACTGAAGAGGCCATTTGACCTGGAGTCATGTTCCAGTCCCTGTGGCTTAGTGTTCTTAGCTATGACTATATGTTTATTAGTTGGTAAAGGGCTTGAGATTATTTCATGCTCTGCGTTATGTTCATCTTAGTTTTGTTCAATTTTATGGGTTTTTTTTACAGGTTCTATTGTGATTCTGGTTCCAAATCAAAGAAACATACATTTTGTTAAATTGCCTTTCCTGTTTAAAACAGTTGTACTTTATTTGGTTTGTACAACCCTTTAACCCTTTTTTTTTTGCTTCCTGTTACACTGGCAGGGCAGGAGGGCCTAAAAGGAAAACTGAGGCTACAGGATCTAAACCATGTATATCCTGTAAGCATTGGTTGGCATAAGCAGACAACAGCTGGTTCTGTGGCAGTGAGCAGTGGGGGACAGCTCTGACCCACTGGTGACCTGGGTTCAGACGCTGAGCCCAGAACATCAGGAGCAGAGGCCTGCAAGGAGAGTGACAGAGGGTCACAGCATTACCTGGAGGTAGTGTGGGTCCACCTGCTGGCATGGGGGGGTCCACTGCTGGCATGGGTGACCACACTTTACCAGTCCCCAACCCCCAGGATGCCGACATGTCAGACGTTCCAAGTAAGAAGGTGGGTATGGGCAGAGAGAACTGGGAAAAATGCCCAGCCATGGCAACCTTGAGTGACTGCCTCCCTGAGCTCTCCCCATGCCACCCCACCCTCATTGGTGGCACATCTGCTACCAGCCCTGATGCCCAGTAATGGTTTCAGCTATGTACTTCCCTCTCTTATCCTTCATCCCACTGGGGAAAAGGGTGGTCCCCAGTGAGGGATAGAAGTGACCCATATACTGGAGGGATACACTGAGATCTGATGGTGAGTGAAGAACTGGCACAAGGTGGGGCCTGACTCAGAGAGGCTCCTGGGGGCATGGAAAGGTAAAAAAAAGGAAAAGCAGATGACCACTCACAATGTCAAAAGTTTTCTACCCTAAAACAAAGAAAAAAAGTGCAGTTAAACATTCTTTGTTGCACCAGCTTTCACAAGAGTGCTGTCCTATAAAACATCTTGCATATAAAAGTATGTAGAAAGTGCCACTGAAGGTAGAAAGTACGCTTCAAATGGCTGTTCTCTGCAGCGTTCTCTGACACCCAAGGAGGCTTAAAAAGCTGCAGAGCACTTCTCTAAGAGCAGTCATCTGTGGGACCCAAGGAGACAAAAAGTGCTGCTGTGCCATCGTTCATTACGATGGTGCACGGGGCTCCTAGCTGGGAATGCTCGGAAGGCTAATGGCTAGCTGAAAGGTCACAGCGCCCTAATGCCATTCAGCTACAGGTCTGCCATTGGAATATCAGAAGGGGGAGTGGACTACAGTGCAGCTTAACATTCTAAGGTTCTCTCTCCGAGGAAGCACCTCAGGGCTGAGAGTTATTTATTTATGCTATTTGTATGACTCACAGATACGCCCTCTAAAAGAAACACAGTCACTACAATGTCTTTTTTTTTTCCCTTTCTTTCTTTAATCCCTTTCTCCTGAAAACATGGGACTTGGCCATTTTTCTTTATGGACTTAATGTCTTGATGGAAGGTGCTGTCGGGGCAGTTTTGTGTTGAGTTGGTGCTCGCTAAAGGAGAACTGCGCTGAACCTGGAAGTAATTTTTTACCCAATAGAAGCTTTTTTTTTTTTTTTTAAATATTGGTTCCAGTTCTGTTATTGTTGCATCTATATGGACCATATCAGTGAGCATTTCTGATTAAGATTTTAAGTCCAGCTCTAGAACTGTGTGATGTACTGTAGTTTATCTCCCTCCAAATCCCCAGAGTTCTGTAGTAGAACGTGGGTGCATTGTGCCAAAAATTGAGAAGCTGAGCAAGGGACATAAACGACATCATATAGTTCTAAAATGGTACTTACCAGCGGTGTGCAGATCAGAAACGCCCACTAGGATAACTTCAAATCCAGTGGGGATGGAACAGTAATAGAACTGGAACCAGTATTTAAAAATCAGCTTCTGTTGTGCAAAATGCCTTATGGGCTTAGCACAGTTCTCCTTTAATATGACTGCAGACTAAGTGCTGCAAAGGTAAAAATGTGGGTCCCTCTCATACTGTTGCTTGCAGTGGAATGGAGTCCATGCCATCAGCAGCTGTGTTTGTAAAAGAACATGGTCTACCCAGATCTCATCTTCAGATTGCAAGGTTGGACATGTTCCGGGCATGGTTATTCAGCACGCTTAACCAAGCAAGTCATTTTGTTTTTATGTGTTCTAACTCCTTCAGCAATGTGTTTAAATATATGCTGAAACTTGATTGCAAGTGCTCTTCCATATTCTGGCAGACCAGTGGAAACCAGTTGGCTTTGCATGTGGGCATAAACGTATACTGTTGCTGCACTTCCAGCTGAAGGAGCCAAACAAACAAATGAGCCGCAATCTCCCAGTTGTTGCAGCTTCTGTGGAAGGTGACGCAAAGTATCAAGTTGTGGTCCTCATCTCTGTTTTAATGTTAGATATCTAGAAATATTCTAATTTTGCCTCTTTGTGCTGGTGGATTTTGTATAAAGTAACCAAAATTTCTCCAATCTCTTCCTTGCTGCCTCTCTTACGGTTTCTACTGTTTGACATGATGTAAAAGTTTACATTTGATAATGCATGTGCTTTTTTTAGACTGCAATGTTTGCAAGAAAAAAAAACTGACACAAAACAGTGGGGCTAAATGTTAAAAGTTTTAAAATATTTATTTGTATATTTCTTTGTATAGTTTATATTAAGACATTATTGCCACGTGTTACATGTTGCCAGGTGGTTCTTTTTTTGGGGGGTGGGGGGGGGATTGTTAACATGTCGTATGTTTGGCAGTGCAGATCACATGACCAATTGATGTAATTTCTACTCAAAGCCTAAGAGTAAAAATGTGTTTTGTAATCTGGCAGTGATATTTGTCTTTGCAGATCTGTGAGGTATGTCTTGCCTTGCAGCTGCCTGGAAGTGATGGCTGCATCATTAGAAATGGTAGTACAGCTTTGTAATAAAGTGATCTCTGCTAACCCACTGGGCCAGCTAATACCAGTTGTTGCAGCCTAATTTCAGTTTTGAAATGGACCCTTTTGCATCATTCTGAGAAAAATCCTACTCTTTAAATGCAATAGGAAACAGTTCTTTTACCTTTAAATGCTAATACTGTTTTGACCTTTTTCTGATTAATAATCGCATGTCCTGTTGCGTTTGTAACTACACACTGAATTTCTGTCTCAGCAGCTTCTGCGTTGTTTTCATACTCTATGAACATTCTATGACATCAGTGATGCCACTCCAAGCCATTCAGATGAACAGCATAGAATGGTGAAACTCATGTCATGGAATGTATTGGGACATATGAAAAGAAAGACCAGTAGTTGCTGAGGGGAAGGGGACCCAGTGTAGATTTGGGAGCATTACAAAGCTAGATAATCTTATCAGTTGTAATATATGGCTGACATGGAAAGGAAATTAGGAGAGCATTTAACAGTATGAAAATTTATTACACTGATAACACCATTGTGGTCTGTGTTTTCAAGGTAACAAGCCTGAGGACGAGGTGTTTATTAACCCCTCTGGTCCAGTTGTTACAGAGGAAACCCAGAGCACTATTGGTGTTATAGCAATTAAACTGAAAAAAGGAAAAACTTTTCTTTTTTTAACTGCCGAAATCTGTGTGGCACTACAGCAAATCTGTGAGAAACTAGGAACTGTTTCTCACAGACACAGTGTAGCATTGCTTGGTGTGACTGATTGGCTGTTGCATGTTGAAGTGGGAGGGTAGACCGGGCTTGCTGTCTGATTGGCTAAACAGACACAGCAGCCAATCAGAATGCAGAACCTTTGTCCCATTGTTATACTTAGCCAGTCAGAATGCAGTGCCACTGTCCTATTATTCATTTTACTTTCTGATTAGCACAGACTAATGGGATAGCAAATCTGCATTCTGATTGGCTAAGAGGGATTTTCTTTCTGTATAATTCCTGTTATTTTTAAGGAGGTGCTTCCAGTCGCCAGTAAACAAAAATCCCAACTGGCATCCGCAGACCCCAATTATACAACATTCCAAAATAAAATTGGATCTCAAGTTATTAATTTCTTCTAAAAAGGCTTGGATCAAACAAGCAATCTGATTGGTCAAATCTGGTCACATGACTGCATATTAATTTCATATTACTTCCCAGTTCAAATTTTATTTTTTCTTGATTTTTTTTTTTTTTTTTTTTACTTTTGAAACTCATTTTTATAACCACAGTAATACACTCTAATGCCATAAATGACTGCACTCCCAGGTAGCTGAAGGCACTCAGCTGCACCTCGTGCCTCACAACCCACCTGGGCTTGTAATAATTTAGCATTACTGCACACCTTGCGGTGCATTACTGCTTACTTTTTAATAAGGATAAATGTGTGAAAAAGTAACCATTGTCCTTTTCAGTTCAGTTTTTAAGCTGTTCAGAAGCCAAGGTAATAATCCATTGCTCGTGACATCACACTCCATTGTTATGAAGCTTACTGTGATCTCTCATGAGAAGATCACAACTTCAGGACCTGAATAGTATCAAGGAGAAAATGTAACTTTGTTTTTTAGTCAAGCTTTGGCCCCCAAGCTGCCACCTGCACCTTTCAGTTGGGTCTGGTTACCAGCAGATTCTCTGCTTCTGTTCCAGGACCCCACCACCACCACCATTGTAACCGGTGGGGATCCACATGAAGCACAGACAGTGGGTTCCGGTGACTGTCATTTACACAGCTTGTTGCGCATAGTCTTTCTTGGCCCAGGTCATCTACTGCACAGCACTGAGCAGTGCCCCCTGCACTCCACGCAGGTACAGTGTCACCCTGTAAAGGAGGCAAGCTGTGTGACCCACCACAGCGGTTGCTGCAGAAGCATGGTGCCTAACTGGGAGAGTGATGCTAAGCAGCATTGACACCCCAGCCCCTCTCTCTCGACCACCCAAGCCAGCTCCCAAATGAAATTCACTCCTGACCCCAGGTCCCCAGTGTAGAAGCATGAGATTTGAGCAAACCGATTCATAATTTGATGCCATTTGATCTTTTGTGGTAGTTTTTTTTTTGCTTAGATTAGTTATAACTTGAGACTACTACTATAATTTTCAAATGGTGGGTACAAGAGGCAAAGCCCCCCCCCCCCACACCAATGTAAGCATAAAAATGGTTTAATCAAGAACTCGCTATGAATCACGTCTGCCATATTGTGGACGGGTGTGATCTGTACTTGCACCCTCAGTTTTAGTCTGCATTGATGTGTAACTGGAATCTGTGGATACTTACTGGGATTTCTTTTCACTGGTGAATGGAGTCCTCCTCTAACAGTATCGTAGATCCATCCGTGATCAGCTGGAATTAGTGAATGATTGGACTTTTAGCCCTTTGCAGCACTTCCACCCTGAGTTCTGCAAAAGGACTCTTAAACGACTGCAGCACAGTTCATTCCATTGTGCTGCAGGACTCAAAAATGGCCGGATGCAAAATTCTATCACTTCTGGGGCTAGCTGCCTATCGTATTGGCTAAGATGCACATAAAATACTGTGAGCATATGGGAGGGGTTTCTGGAGAATCAGTGCAGAGAAGGGAGCCAGACATTAGAGAAAACCTATTTTTAGATACAAAAAATGACCAAATGTGTATATTGCATATCAACATACGAGATCTATGTCAGGATGTCTGGTATGCAGCAAATTCCATGGCCATGGACCAGTAGAATATATTACTGGAACCCTGATAGCTGATCACATTAGGTCTAGTTCTTACATTTTGTAGTTTGTGTTTTACTTGACATAAAACAGATTGATTGAGGAGGAAAGGGATCTTGGGATGATAATTAGCAGTGGATTAAAAATCTCTTCCGAGTGCAGCAAAGTATATGGGAAGGCAGCCATGAGTGTTGGGATGTGTAAGGAGGGCATTCAGTTGCAGAAGGGGAGTAATACTGCCACTGTACAACTCACTGGTTCCACCACACCTGGAGTACTCTGTGCAGTTCTGGAGCCCATACACGAGGAAGGACAAAGATAGGTTGGAAAGCAAACAGTGAAGGGGGACAAAAAATGTTCCAGTGACAGCAGGGTGGTCCTAATAAGTAAAGACTGGAAAGTCTTAATATGTACGCTCAAGGACATAAAGGAGAGGGGAAATATGACCAAAATATTCAAGTATATACAGGGGCACAGTTAATAGGGTGAACTCCACTAGAGTTAAGAAATGGTTCATCCACCAGAGGCCACGGTCTCAAGCTAGAAGGGGGGGAATTTAAAAAGAGCATTAAAAAGTGATTTTTCGTAAAGCAGGTGATGGATGGTTGAAATAGTATGCTGGTCAGTGTTGGGACTGTAGCTGGATTTAAACAATAGTGGGACACCTTTAAGGGGCTTATTAGAAAGTAATACATCATGGGGCTTCAAGACAGACTTGAGGGACTTCTGGTCTTTTTTTGTCCATATTCTGATACATTTCTACCATGTCCCCAACTTTAAATTGAGTACGAAACGTAAACATTTGATAATGCTTAGTTGAACAGCGTTTGCCCTCTATAGTATTACCAAGGTTCCAGCAGATATTGGACTGAATTTTCACAAGAATGATGGGCACAAGAGGTGCAATTTTTACATCAATTTGTGGTTGGTATCTGTAGGCCATTGTCACCCACATGATTTTGCAGCCCGTATTGTCTGCGGAATGGTCCACTTATGTTCACATCTAACATTTGTGATCTTTAAACAAAAGTTTGTTTTTAGTATTTTAGAAACACCACCTACTACTTAATTCATCAGGTGGCCAGAATTCCCTCGTATGAGCTTCAAATAGGGAGGCAGTATAGCGCAGTGGTTTAAGGCTGTGAGCTGCAAATCTGGTGACATCCAGCAGACCAGACCTGGGTTTGAATTCCACAGCTTCCACTTACATACTGTGTGACCCTGAGCAAGTCACTTAACTTCCCTGAGCTCCCAGGATGCTCCTGTCAAAAAGCTTTCAGCTTAGTGTGCTACTCCTGGTTAAACAACTAAAAAAAAAATATTCAAATAAAAAAATTATACAGATTAACATTTAAATGTGCAGCCTTCTTTTGAAACTTGCAGGGTAAAAGTAAGTAGACACCACAATGTGGCACAACCTAATTTTACATGTTTCCCCATTCCCATCCCCCCGACGAGTTTTGTCACCATGGTTGCACCGTTCCTCTATCCAGGAGGGCAAGAGTGTGACTGTCATAGTAGCCGACTCCAGTGGTGCTCATGGGTCAACCGGCAGTGTGTACACTTATCGCAGTCTGCAACTTTCAGATTTGCATCCACTGGAATTCCTCGGAATTTCAGAAATCCCAGTCAGTTCCACAAAATTCAGAAATTCCAAAAGCAGAATTAAAAAAAAAAAATGCAGAGTAGTAAACCATGGTTTGTATAAACTGCAGAACAGTAATCTGCCATTTTTGTCATCCATGGAGTCATTTTCCACACACCATGGAATAATATTTTGTGGATTATATAATCCATGGAATACTGTTCCATGGTTCCATAGAAATGCTTTTGGAAGTCTGTGGAATTTAAAATGAAATTCAAAAACAGCATTTTGGAAGCTGAATTGGCATTGCGCACAAATTCTGCCAGTGGAATGCCACGCACCATACAGCTCTAGTGTGCATGAAGGGTGGGCAGCCCACACTATCCCTCGCTGGGAGAAGAGCACCTGACATCCCCAGTGCATCACGAGTACTCAGTCTTCTGCTTGGCAGGCAGTATAATCTACTGCCCGTGCCACTACAGAATGTTCATATTACAGCCACAGTTCCCTGCTGGCAAAAGAAAATTTGCAGCTGTAAGAGAAATGTCTATGTACTGGCCCACTGATGCAGAGGGCTGAGGAGCTTTAAGTGCCATACCTCTCACCACTCCAGTGGCCTGTGTTTGGGAACGAGCACAAGTTGCCAGGGGTTGGCCAAGGAGGGAGAAGATTGAGCGCCCATGGGGCTGCTCTCCTTTCCTAGGGAGGGAGAACTGCACACTTCCCTAAATGACTGCCACCAGATGGAGGCCTGGTGGCAGTGCGGATTGAGGAGGGCAGAAGCAGGGAGGTGCTATGGGACTCCACAGCATGCGCATGCCTCCACATGAGCAAGTTGGCGAGCATGCCCCAGTGTGGAGATGGGGAAAAAAATGGTGTTAGGACGGGCATTATTGAAGCCTGCCTACTAAGACTCGCCCACGCCATCACTGGAGACCCTGAGGCCGGAAAACTGGATTTTGCTTTGGGGGGGAGGGGATGACCCTCCCATCCTGACCCTGCCATGGGGGGGGGGTCTATGGAGGTGCTCCAGTTCTTGGGTAAGTCCCTGGGGAGGTGCACGATGGTGGTATCTGTGGGGCAGAGCTGAAGGGAGCCTAGTCTGTCCTGGCCACAAGGAGGGAAAACAGAATATAGGGGGGAAAAATGTCAATGCTTGCAGGTCCGCACCCCTCCAGTCCTACATTTTGACAATCTAGCTTGTGATACTGTATTGCTAAGTAGTGCAGAACATATCATCGTTCAATTCTGAATTGCCTGCAGGCACTGGGTAGGGCCATAGTTGCCTGATGTCTACTATTTATGGGCATGTGACGGAGGCAGTGTGGTCTAGTAGTTAGAGCAGCAGCTTCAGCCCTGGGAGGTGAGTGGTTCAAATGCCATCAGAGCAAAATCCTTACTGGGTGACCTTGAGCAAGTCAGTTGCCAGCCAAGGAAAAACTAGTGATCAGATCTGTGAGACACACTCCGGAAGACTAGACACCACTTGTGGAGTGAAGCCTCAGTGATCCTAACATATGGGGGGGGTTACTTCTGACTACCTAAACTGGAAAATTCTGAATATTTAGTAACTATGGCAGTGGCACCATAGTAACTTGTAGCTTAGAAAAGACTGGCACACGGAATTAATGTATTTGGTCCTAACATAGTTAACAAAATGGGTGTTCAGTAAATATAGTCTGCGTTGCCCATAATGAAAGAGTACAGCCTTCGCAGCCTATCCGGCTTAGTGAATTTTGCATCATTCATCTGCAGTTTTGTTCTGAAAAGGTGGACCAATTCTTATCTCCTTTTTTGCACTGACAACTAAATATGCTGTCTTTTATTTTAAAAACAAATGCATAATTTTACATTGATCTTGCATGCCCCCCCCCCCCAAATCATTGCCAGTGAGTTAAGGCTAGCAGGGTCATGTGAAAAGCAACTGCTGCTATTAAAATGTTTTTGTACAAAACTAAAATATTTTATGGAAAGATTGCGTGAAAATGGACAGGCCAGTGTCTTCCTGTGATGTTTTGAAAACAGGTCTTTTGCTTACCATAAGAGTTGTCATGTTATAATAAAATTGTTCCATGAAACTGAAAGCATGGCTACCGTGCCATTTTTTTACTGACCTACTCCTGACAGGAAAGACCAAACAAAGCCTATCATGCTACTTTGAAATTGTTGATCACAGAGTGCATGTAGTAACGCTATGAATAAACTAATCTACATGAGAGTGACTCCACAACCATTGTCGATGCCTTCTCCTCCTTACTAGGGTTGCTGGCAGTCTGTCAGATGGAATCAGATTCATCGGTTTCTGATCCAATTTTTGTATTTTCTCTGTAACGTATTTTACCAGGTAAGGAAATGTGAGTTTGAATGGGCTAGTTTCCAAGTGTGACCTGATCTAGGATTTGTTTAATTGCAGTTTGAAAATCCTAATTCCTAAACTGAAACTTAAAACCTATTTGTATGTAGGAATTTAGGATTTCAAATCCGATTCCAATTTTGAAGTCCTTTTAGGTTATGAATCGGATTAGGATTTAGAAATTCCTGAATCTGAAAATCGGATCATAATCGGATGGTTCCGAGCATCTCTACTCGCTAATTGTTTTGCGAAAAGCTGGGCTACAGTCGGCCCAGTGGTGAAGAGGGTTGAGGTGCTGGACGCCACACCTCGCCCTACGCCGGTGACTCAGGTTCAGGAATGACCTTGGGTTGTTGAGGATTGGCCAGGGGGGAAGGTGGGAGTTGGATTGAGCCACCACAAGGGAGGGTTCTGGTCGCTTCCACCGCATAACTAACCCCAGGTGGAGGCCTGAGGGTAGTGCAGGTGAGCGGCAAGTAGGGAGGTGCTGCCGGATTGTGGCATCGCGCGTACCTGACTGCGGCATGGGATAAGGAAGAAAATTGGAGCTGGCAGGCTCCATGAAGGTTCCGGCAGCGATCCCAGTGATGAGGCGCTGACCGGGAATGGATACGAGCCATCCGAGAGGAGGGGTGGAGCCCACCTGCCAGCTCCACAAAAAAAACGCGGGCATAAAATGTAAATCGACAAAAAAAAAAAAAAAAAAAGCCAGGCTACAGGAAGGAAACCTGATATAGACAAAATCTGGAAAAAAAATATAACCCTTTGAGACAAAAGGCAGAGACGTTTGTACAGCTGCTGCAGTTTCCATATTCGGGGAGTTTGCTGATGTCCATGATGGGATGTTTTCCTGCAGTGTTTCCCGATTTCCCCATGATTTATCACAAGCAGCACTTTATTATTTGTGTTGTAACCTGGCACCCAAATAGCACAGTGTAAAAGTGGTTGTGCACTCAAGGAACTAATGCAGTTATTTCTCTGTCTGCCAGCTTTCTGTTGTGAGATTGTACTTTGGTTGTAATTTTATTTGTTGATTATTATTTACTAAGGTGATTTCAGCCAGTCAGCGTGCAGAGCCACTGTACTTCTTAATCTTCATCGAGGGTGTCACTTGCATCACGCCACACCTATGGAACTATAGCTGCCAGGCACTGGGACCACATGGAAACTAGCTAGCAATCTAGTTGGGGCCGCCCACGATGATATCAGACACTGACATCCTCCCTATATAAATGTGGTTGGCCCTCCTCCGTTCTTGTCCCGCCATCAGACATCACACGTTGGACTCCACAGAGACAACACTGCTTCAGTCGACTGCCAGATCTCTTCTGTTTTTTTTATTTTCTCACCCTAGTTTGTAAGTCACTTTACTCTTTAAAGTGATTTTCACCACCATTTAAGTCGACGGACCCCGAGAAACTTCAGATACTGCAGGTGTGGTAAGAAAATCTACGATAAGGATGACCACAATGCCTGCATCCTCTGTCTTGGCACCGTCCATACCTGGTAGCGCTGTCAGAAGGCCTTAGAATCCTTCCTCCTGGAACAGAGGGTCACCCAAATGGAGAAGGAGCTCCAAGCAAGAAGCACCTCCACCTCACCAGCTCCATCCACAGGCTCCCACTCCTCCAAGTCATCTGGCAAACACAAGCACTGGAAGAGAGAGCAGAGTATAGAGAAATTCTCTCCAATGCGCTGTCAGTCACCGCTTCAAAAGGCACTGACTGTAGCCATGTCGACTGCTTTGGGGGAGACCCTCAGTGCCGCCTACACCCTCTCTTCCACTGGATCAGCCTTGGCCATTCTTCCCGCCGGTTCTTACTTAGCCAGCAATGGCTCGTCAATGTCAAGCCTTCTGACACCCCTGCCAATGCTCCAAGCCACAGTTGCCTATAAATAACATTGTGGACCTGGCAGGGGTGAAGATTGAGAAAAAAAATCCATGGTGCACTTGAAAAGTAGATTTGACACGTATGCTAATATTTTGATTAGTTGTAGCTGAAACTAGCCTTTTGGAAAAACATTTTTCATTGCACTGCTGCCTTTAAAGAAAAAAACAACTATTGGTACTCATCCAGGATTCCCTTCTTTGAGCTTATGTGGCTGCAGAGATTGATATAAATGTTTGAAATCATCCACTCTCCGTCAATGCTGCTGATGATTCTCTTTGCACAGAATAATCTCTTAATTCCATGCAACATTTGCACACACAAGGTTTTTAAAAGTAAAAAGTTACTTTTCTAGGGACGTGGATATGTTGTTCAATCCACACTTGTTGGCAGGTTCCTTGCCGTTTTAAATGTTGCCAGAAGTTCTTCAAGCTGGCTCCTCCCACCCACCCGGGTGGTAAAACCCTCGGCTCCGCCCCATGACGCCAGAGCTTCCTTACCACTTGGAAGCTCAGGTTCCCTCCTTTGCGCTCTGCAGTTTAGGCCTGGATCCCCACTCTTCAGAATTTCCTAAACTAATTTTAAAATTTACAGGACTCCGGTCTTTGTCTTCCCTTGTGGCTGCAATGGACAAATCGACTCCCGACTTCCATCTGTGCCCTTGTGGGCAGAAGATGTCCTGGACCGATCTGCACTCCACGTGCATCTACTGCTTAGGGCTTGGACACAATTCGCAGGCCTGCGAATTGTGCAGGTCTTTCTCGGCTTTGGTCTTGGAGGACCACGCTGCCAGACTTCTTCTTGAGCACCCCGAGAAACGGTACCCGCCGGTCACGTCTAAGGAGGCCTGTTGGGCAGTGTCCGCGGCGGCGGGCTCCGCGGAGCAGTTGGAGCAGATGATCACCCTCGAGGAGGAGGCAGCCCAGGCCGCATCTTCGTCCTCCTCGGCCACGGCATTTATCCTGCTCTCCTTGGGCTCCTCCTACACTGCTTCTTTTAAGGAGCTTTGTCAGTCCCTCTCCACAAAGGGAAAACGGCCATCGGGACATTCCAGTTAGTCCAGAAAAAAGGACTCTAAAGGTAAGTCCTACCGGTGACGTTCGTGGGAGCAGGAGAGATCCCCTTCACTGGACTGTTGACTCTCGACTTCGGTCAAGGTTGCGGCTGCGGCCGCTGGCTTCGCGGTGTCCCCGTCAGGTCAGCCGGACGAGACATCCATCAACATGGTTGAGATTTTTCTTGACCCGTCAGACGGTTTGTCACCTGGAGATGCCGACAACCCTTGTTCACCGGTTCCCCCAGTGGTTACCGAGGACTTGCCTGTAACGAAGTCCCTGGTTAAGGTCCCTGCACCGCAGGAGGGGCGGGTTTCCCCAGTTCCCTCTTTGACCCACCCTCGGAATCCCCGAAGGTCTCGGTCTTGGTCCTCTTCCAGGTCCCGCCGACATCGGTGGTCTTGGTCTCGGCACCATGGAAAGTGGCATCACCGCTCGTCCTCTTCGGAGGATAGGCTCCAACGCAAGTTGCGTCGGCGCTATGAGGACTTGATGTGGCAGCAACTTTTACTGACAGGTAACAAGCCGACTCCATCGCCTTCTTCGGCCATTAAGTGGCTGTCACCAGAGCGGCTGAAACAGCCCCTCATGGTAGTCAAGGAGCCGCCCCCAGCGCCGGTTGTTCGGACTAAACCGGCTGCTCCACCCATTGTGGTGGAACCTCCGCCTCCACAACTGAAGACTGCAGCCCTGACCAAGGATTCTCGGTCGGGTCAGGGCTTGCCCCATAGGTTGTCAGTCACCCTCACTCCCGATCGACCTCGGCAGGTGGAGGGTGGCTGAGGCACTCGGCAGCTGTTCGCAGACTCCTCGGAGTCTGACGATGACTCCTCCCTGTTCTCCAGGCCAATTGACCTGGAGTCTGCAGGGGGCCAGTCGGTGGACAAGAGCGTATCCTTGTTTCTGGGTATGCTTCAACTCATCTCAGAGTCTACTGGGATGCAGCTCGAACCTGTCCAAAAATGGGCCAAGTATCCCCTTACGGAGATACTGGACCGAAGGGGATTCCCCTACGGAAGCCTTTCCGGTGGCCGAAGCCATTGTTGGCCCAGCCCTGGAGTTGTGGCAGTGGCCAGCATCTTGTCCCGCGCCTTCGGCCTGGATGGCTCGAAAGTACGCGGTCCCCACCGGTTCACTCTCCGGTTTCTCGGAGCACCCCTCTGCAGTGGGGTTAGTGACTGATAACGTTTTCCGGCGTTCCGGGAACGCTCGGGACGTGGACAAACCGCCTGATAAGGAATCCAAAAACTTGGATTAGTCAGGGCGGAAGGTTTACGCTGCTTCCTCCCTAGGCCTTCGTCAGGCTAGCTCGGTCATACTGATGGCACATTTCTCACACGCCCTTATGGGCTCCCTGGATGAGGTGATTCCTCATCTCCCGACTGACCTTCAGATGATGGTCAAGCAGGTGCGGGATCAGGGAAGGGTGGTGGCTAAACAACAGCTCCAAACTTCATTGGACATTGGTGACCCTTGTGCCCGGTCAGTAGTACCCTTAGTGGCCATGTGCCGCAGAGCTTGGCTGCGGATCTCCACCTTCACCGCAGACACCCAGCACAAGTTGGCAGACATTCCCTTCCTGGGCACCGACTTGTTTGGGCCCGGAGTGGAAGGCCATCTCCAGAGGATCGAGAAGTCCAGTGCCACCTTGAACTTGGTCACATCTGCCCAGAAGGACAAAGGCCGGCCGCAGCAGCATAAGCCCTTTTGCCCTTCTGCTCCTGCGGCACGTCCGGCCCAGCAACACCAGCATCAGGGCCAGCAGGCTCACACTTGGCGCCCTAAGGCCAAGTCTGCCGCTTCCTCTAGTAGGAAGCCTAGAGGCAAGGGTCCAGGAGGTCCCTCAGCGGGCCCTTCCTCCAAGCCTGCCCAGTGATGGGTTGAGGGGTGTCACCCCCAACCTCGTCACTCCTCCCTGGGTTCCCCCCTGTGGGGACGGCTCCACCACTTCTTTTCCGCCTGGTCCACTATCACCATGGACCGCTAGGTGCTAGAAGAGGTTGGCAAGGGTCTGCCTCTGGAATTCGATGAGTTCCCCCCATTGAGCCGTCGCCCTACGGGGGGCTATGGGTTCTGCAGCCTCTCTGTTGGCTCATCGAGGCGACATTGCCTTGCTCCTCCAGAAGGAGGTCATCAGCAAGGTGGCAGAACCCCCCCCGACCCAGGGTTTGTGTCCAAGTACTTCCTGGTCCCAAAACGGATGGGAGGCTGGCGCCCCATTCTCAACCTGCACGACCTGAACAAGTTCCTAAAGCCTCGCACCTTCAGGATGGTCACTCTGGCACAGATCATTCCATCCTTGGAACCAGGCATGTATGTGATTCTGTTCTCTGGACCTTCAGGACACGTTCTTTCATGTCCCAATCTGTTCGTCTCATTAGCGATTCCACCGCTTCCGAGCAGAAGGATCTCTCTAAGAGTTCTGGGCCATGCCCTTCGGCCTCTCTCCAGCTCTTGGGGTCTTCACCAAATGCATGGCAGTGGTGACAGCATTCCTGCAGTGCCGAGGGGTCCAGGTGTGCCCTTACCTGGACGACTGGCTGATTGCAGCCCCCTCCAGGTTGGAGGTGGAGCAGTCCAGGGATCTGGCCCTCCAGGTCTGCTCTCAGATTAGCCTCCTCATCAACGAGGCCAAATCGGAACTCGTGCCATCGTAGGTGATTCAGTTCATGGGGGCAGAGCTCGACTCTCTTCGAGCCAGAGCCTGGCTCCCGGTGGACAGGGCCAAGGTCCTTTCCTCCTTTGCCCAATCATTTCTGGTTGGGTAATTGCATCCTGCCCGGGACTTCCTGCGCCTTCTGGGCCTAATTGCGGCCTGCACCAGCGTGGTCCATTGGGCCCGCTGGCATATGCTTCCCCTGCAATGGGGGCTGGCCAGCCAGTGGTCACAGTGCTCCGGTCCTCTGGACCAGCCGGTGACAGTGACCCAGTAGATGTGGGACGGCCTGCAGTGGTGGCTCGTCCCAGCTCACCTGCAGGAGGGTATCCCGTTCGTCCTCCCCGAGCCGACGGTCACTCTAATGACCGATGCCTCTCTGATGGGTTGGGGTGCCCATCTGGGGGAGCTCAGAGCCCACTGCCTTTGGTCCCCTCAGGAGTCTCTATGCCACATCAACCTGCTGGAGCTTCGAGCGGTTCGACTAGCCCTCACCGCCTTCACTCTGTTTGTACGGGGTCAGGTGGTTCTGGTCCAGACGGACAACACCATGACCATGTACTATCTCAACCGTCAGGGCGGGACACACTCCTTGCCCCTGTGCACGGAGGCTTTCCCGCATCTGGTCTCGTGATCAGCCTGGAGGTGGATCTCCTAGCCATCCATGTGGCAGGAGCCTCCAACAGTCTGGCCGATGCCCTCAGCCGGATAGGTGCTGCTTCTCACCAGTGGTCTCTCCTGCTGGAGATAGTACAAGACCTGTTTCCCATTGGGGCTACCCTCAGGTGGACCTGTTCGCCTCCAGGGAGAATGCGAAGCTGAGGCTGTTTCATGCCCACCCCCCCTCAGCAGGGCTCGCTGCAGTGGGATGCTTTCTCGAGGCTGTGGACCCCGGGGCCTCTTCTATGCCTTCCCTCCATTTCCCTTGATCCACAAGGTGCTTCTCAAGGTGAAGAGGGAAAAGGCACAGGTGATTCTGGTAGCCCAGACTGGTCCTGCCAGTTCTGGTACCCAGATCTCCTCAGCTCCAGGCTCCCGAGACGGCTTTCAGCCGCCCAGACCTGATCTCATTCGACAAGGGGAAGGTTCTCCACCCAGACCTTCAATCCCTGCACCTGATAGCCTGGTTCCTGAGTGGCTAGAGTTCCAGGCCTTGGATCTTTCCGACAAGGTCCTCAGCATTGTTGAGGCGTCCCATAAGGAGTCGACCAGAAAATGCTATGCCTTCAAATGGAAGAGATTCTCTATTTGGTGTCAGGACAAGGGGTTTGACCCTTCTTCCTGTTCCTTGGCTAGCATTCTGGACTACCTGTGATCCCTTTCTCAGCTAGGGGTTTGGTCGATGACCCTTAAGGTGCACCTGGCAGCCATCTCTGCTTACTGGGCGGGCTTTTTCAAAGGCCTAGACCACATATCCCCTCTGGTGCGTGAACCTTCACCTCCATGAGGTCTATTGCTGGTATTGGCTAAGCTCATGGGCAAGCCATTCGAACCGATGGACAGGTGTGACATCTCTCACCTGTCATGGAAGACTGCCTTCTTGGTGGCTATCACATCAGCCAAAAGGATGAGGGGAGCTCCAGGTGCTTTCCATTGAGTCTCCTTATCTGGTCTTCCACAGGGACAAGGTTGTCATTCGCCCCGCACCCGAAACTCCTTCCAAAGGTGGTGTCGGAGTTTCACCTTAACCAGGTGTTGACTCTGCCGGTGTTCTACCCCAATCACACCTCGGAGGCCGAATATAGGCTCCATGCTTTGGATCCTAGAAGAGCACTCTCTTATTATAAGGAGTGAACGGCTGAAGTTCGGAGAGAGGTTTACCAGCTGTTTGTCACCTACGCTGAAGCCGCACCTGGCAGATCTGCAGCCAAGCGGACGATAGGCAGGTGGGTCACCTCCTGCATAGATCTCTGCTATAGGTTGGTGGGCATGGAGCCTCCCAAAGGGATAAGAGTTCATTCTACCCGCCGTACCGCTGCTTCAGTGGCTGCTTCTAGGGACGTCCCTATCCAGGAAATCTGCAGGGCTGCTACCTGGAAGTTAGCACACACCTTCATTTCCCATTACCACATTGACCTAGAGTCACGCCGGGATGCTGGTTTTGGGACCTCGGTTCTCCAGTCCTTATTCCCTAAGTAGGGGGTGCGTGCCTTGCCTCCCTTCTCCTGGAGAACTGCTAGGAGTCTGCCAGCAAGTGTGGATTGAACAACATATCCACGTCCCTAGAAATACAGGTTACTCACCTGTAACAGAAGTTCTAGGAGTGGTATATGTTGTTCATCCACAACTCACCCTATCTCCCGGCTCGACACGCAACCTGCTTCCAGCGGCCAGGATCTGGTGTCATGGGGCAGAGCCGAGGGTTTTACCACCCGGGTGGGTGGGAGGAGCCAGCTTGAAGACCTTCTGGCAACATTTAAAGCAGCAAGGAACCTGCCAAGAAGTGTGGATGAACAACATATACCACTCCTAGAACTCCTGTTACAGGTGAGTAATCTGTATTTTCATTCTGGGGTGAGTCTTCAAAAAACCAAACACTTTTAACATTTTCTAACAATAAAAAAATAAATAATTTTCAATACATGATAGAGATGCAGACGTGTCGCTTGACACTATAGGATAGCTGCCTTTTACACCCTTAAAGACAATAGGAAACAGCTTTTACCCACTGGGGCCAGCTGCTCAAGCATTATCACTAACAGGGTTTGCACCGGCACTGTCCGGGTTTGCAGCATGTGTTGGGGGGACCATATTCAGAGGCCCAGGTATCGCACCCTAAAGCCATTAGCACCAAGGTGCTGACATAACAATGTGCCCGTGTAAATGAGGAGCCCTCTCCTGCATATGGGTGAAGCGACATATTAAAAGGTTTGCAATGGCAGTAAATGGCACCCAAAGTGGTGCTATTTACTGTTGCTGAAAATCACTTCTTAACCGGGCATTTAGCCTGTGCCCCACCCACCTGCACTGATGGCAGGGTGGCTGTACTGCAGCTGCCCATCCCTATCGCCTGTCATACGAGCGAGGTTGCAGTCCATGGTGTGTAGTGGCACCCCCACCCCAGTACCCAATACCAGTCCTATGCACTGTAAATATCCCTGGTGTGAAGCAGCACCCCCAAACGCCCATTCTGTGCATGCATTACATATCCCTGGTGTCCAGTGGTACCCCTACCCACCCACCCCCTGTACCCTTCCAGAGTAAGCGATCACAAATCCCTGGTGGCTAGTGGCACCCCCACCCCTGAACACCCATCCCACATACAATTCCCTTATCCCTGGCATCTAGTGACACCCCCAACCCCCCATTCGGTCTCCTTATCTCTGGTGTCTAGTGGCACCCACTCCCCAAACAGCCATCTCTAGTGTAGTCCAGTATTCCTGGTGTCTAGTAGCACCCCTTCCTACCCTCTGAACACCCATCCTGGGTTAACGATCACAAATCCCTGGTGGCTAGTGGCCCCTCACCCCTGAACACCCATCCCGTATCTGTGTACATATCCCTTGTGTCTGGTGAGGCCCCCCAATACACCCATGCCATGCAGTGTGCAGATTCCCACTGTCTAGTGGCACCCTTCACCCCCTGTACATCCATGCCATTGCAGTGGTCAAATCCCCAGTGTCTAGTGGTACCCCCCCATACACTTGTCCCATGTCCAGAACATCTCCCCATTGTCTAGTGGTGCCCCCCCCCATATGTGCATGCCATTGCAGTGGTCAAATCCCTGGTGTCTAGTGGTGCTCCCCATCCCTTGTACACCTGTCCCATGTCTGGAGCATCTCCCTGGTGTCTAGTGGTACCCCCACCCCCATACACTCTTTCCAGTTCAGTGTTCAAATCCCTGGTGTCTAGTGGCACCCCCACCCCGAGCACCCATGCACAACAAGATGGACTGCCATGTGTCCAGTGGTACCCCCGCCTACCCAAATGCCCATTGACATACAGTACAGTATGCATTGGTAGTCCTGTGTCATCCCCCCCCACACTGCCCACTCATGGAACACCACCATCCAGGCCCCCCTTACCAGCGTGTCTGGGGATACATGGGGACTTCCGATACAGCTGTCGGCACAGCCTTCCTCTCACCTCCTCGGCCGGCCACCATATGAGCTGACAAGGCACATACGTGCATATGTCAACAGGCATTCGGGAGGGTGCCACTGGACACCGTGGTGGTCCATCTTGTTGTACACAGGTGCTCAAGGGGGCAGGTGCCACTAGTCACCAGGGATTTGAACACTGGCATGGCACCAGTGTATGATAGGATGGGAGGGTGCTGCTAGACACTAGGGATAGTGGACTATACACAGGATGGCTGCTTGGAGTGGGGTGCCACTAGACACCAGGGATAAGGACACCAAACACAGGATGGGTATTCCTGGGAGGTGCCACTAGACACCGGGGATAAGGACACCAAACACAGGATGGGTATTCCTGGGAGGTGCCACTAGACACCAGGGATAAGGACACCAAACACAGGATGGGTATTCCTGGGAGGTGCCACTAGACACCAGGGATAAGGACACCAAACACAGGATGGGTATTCCTGGGAGGTGCCACTAGACACCGGGGATACTGGACTATACATAGGACAGCCGTTTGGGCAGTGGGGGGGCGGTTTGCGATTAGCCACCAGGGATGGCATCAGGCACACACAGGATGGGCGCTAATGGGCTGCCTCACACTGTGCTAATGAGCCAGCGGGTACATTTCATGTTGTGGTTGAATATATCCCACAGGGTTCTTGCTGCTGTCTGTTCCACGAGTCTATTCCCTGTGGGCTGGATACAGCCACGGTCCATGGCGAGGCAGTGCAGTTTTACATAGCACTGCACCAACACAGGCCAACAATCGGTCAGATAGTGCAGGTCCACAATCCAACAGAATTTAGCAGCCACTGGGTCGAGTGCAGCTGCAAGCGCAGCACAAGCTGTTTACGCCATGCTTGCACCTTCTGTTGAATATCCAGCCCTAGATGCCCTTTTGTTTTAATTTTAGTGTCTATTCAATATCCTGATATGTTTTGCCTTTTTGTGTTAAATTAATAATTTCATTTTTTTACCTTTGTAGCTACCCCGAATCCCCCTCTCTTCAGCAGTTGATATTCTGTGTTTTCATAGTGCCAGAACATCCTACAACATCAGTAACACCATTCCAGGCCATTTAGATAAATAGCATGGAATGGTGTAACTGATGTCATGGAGAGGCTTAGGAATATGAAAAGGAAGAGCAGTAGCTGCTGAGGCGAGGGGGAACTTTACGTAGATCTGGGAGCACCCTAATGCTAGACTGTTTACTTATCAAAAATTGGTCAAAGCATACTAGAATACATAACTGGCATGAAAGGAAGATGGGAGGACAGTTAACTATGTTAAAATTATTTCCTATCACCTTTAACACGCCAAAACTGCTGTCTTTGTACATTGGGAGATCACGGAGGGGGCAAGATGTGTACTCCTGGTAGTCCTGTGATATTCCAGTGTAAAGTAAACAGTCATCATTCCCTATGCAGTCATTCCATTCATTATACCAGGAGTTGGCTGTACACAGATCTTAGGTCAATATTGCTTCCTGATTGGTCAAGACATGGTCACATGACTGAACTAGTGCCCTCACACAGGGTGGTAGTTCACATAATGGGCTGTAGTGTGCATGATCCCATCATGATTGGTTGATTTTCAGTGTTGCTGCCTGATATCTGGGTAACCTCCAGTTGGGAGGGGGGCAAGGGCAGAGAGAAAGTGTGTGTGTGGCAAATCCTGGAAGATGCGGGATTTAAGCAGTGCTCTGAATCTGTGATCAGTTGTTTTAAGCTGCAGTTGCTCATTCGGGAATGCTGCTGTGAGTGCAGGGACTTGCGGGGGAACCTGTTCACCTTGGCATCCCCAGATTACTGGCAGCTGTCTGTGGCTGATTTCCAGTGTTCCTACCCGACCTCTGGGTAACCTCTAATCAGGAGCAGAGAATGGACACGTCCTGGACCCTTAGAAACTGTAACATATTAAGTGGACGATAGTGCAGCAAACCATAGCGCAAGGGCGTCACACTTGGGGGCTTGAACTTGGGGTGGCAGTTAGCATTGTGAGCTGAAGACAGGATTAACAGTTAACTACAAGACTGACTTGGCTCCCTGTCAGGGATATGAAATTGTTTGCAGTTGCAACAGGCAAACTGGTAGCCGTTCCTCTGAGTAGGAAATCCCATATCAGGAGGCACTCTTTATCTGGGGAAAGGTAACAGCAAGATTAATAACTAACTCCCAAGGTAAACCAAGTTCCCTATAAAAGATATGTAATTTATGTACAGCTGCAACAATCAAATTAGTAGACTTTCTGACCTGGGTAAGGAAACCCTCATTAGAAGATATTCTTTATCAGGGGTAGGGCCATGTTTTTGTAGTAGCAGCAAAACTGAAGAGAAACTCACAGCAGTAGTAACCCCATATGCTTGGGTAGGTAATACTGTGTAAACAGTAGTAAGAGGGATTCATATTAGGTAACAGGAATAGCTAAACATCTGGGGCCCGATTTTCAAAGTATTGCCTGGGCGCAAAACTGAGTTTGGCCATGCAAAGCAGGCTTTGCATGGAAGCGCAATATTGAAAAGACCAGTTAGTGCAGGCAAACTCAGTTTTCACGTGGGCAAAGGACAGAAGGGGGTGGCATGTAAATGAAGAGACGAGGACCTGAATATTGGCACACTTTAATATTCAGAGTATGTGCGCCATTTTGCACAATCCCCTTGTGCAGTACACATTCCGCCTATTGAAACCCTGACTTACTCCTACGCAACCCTAGGAATTGGTGGAGAAAGTGCGGTGCCACCCAGTACAGCGGTCCCTGGTGGCTAGTGGTGCCCTCCCCTGCCAATCGCTGTCTCGTTTGGAATACCAGATATCTCCCTGGTGGTCTAGCGCCCCAATAACGATCGCTGTCCCATTATGATTTTATATTTTATTTCCCTGATAGTCTAGTAGTTCCTCCCCCTCACCGATTGCCATCCTGGTATGATTTTATATTACTTCTCTGGTGATCCCTCCCCCCTCACTGATCGCCATCCCGTGAATCATAATATCTCTGTTAGTCTAGTGGACCCCACCCAGCCAGGTAGTGACCCACCACCCCGCTCCCTCCTTTCCCAACCTGGAGTCGGCAACCAGTACAGCCCTTCTGTCTCCAACCCACCTGGCCACTGACTGAGCAGTCACTAAATTAGGAATTTGGACCTTTTTCTTTACAGGGCTGCACTGGCACATAAATATATAGCTATGGAATATCAACAGCCAATCAGAACACAGTATTTAACTTGCCCATTTTCCAATTAAGCAATAAGGCACTCCAGGGTGTGGGTTATTGGGAGATTTACCCACGACATGTGTGGTGTGTCACAGCGCAGCTGAGTGACTTAACACACAAGAAGTGTGTACATCCCCATTATACAATGGAGTATGAAAATCCAGTAACCTCATTGGTCAAAACACATCACATGACCGTGATAAATCCTCCAGTATACCCACTGTAAAAGTTTTATATCACTATAAAAACAAAAAACAAGTTGAACATTGTATAATAGCAATATACCATGACAGGGTGGGTATATGGGTGGATTTACCACTTCTGGTGTGGTAAATCCACCCATATACCCACTCCCTGTCATGGTATATTGCTTAAATAACCCACACCCTGGAGTGCCTTATTACAATTATACAATGGACCCATGTGTAAAATATATTTTAAATGTGTTTAAGTACGTTTTTTATAAATGCCATTTCTCAGCCGTGGGTTATTACAGGATATACCATGGTCATGTGATGTGTTTTGACCAATGAGGTTACAGGATTTTCATACCCCATTGTATAATTAATGTTATGCAACCCTGTATGTAGTATCCTTCCCCCCCCCCCCCACACACACACACAAACCTTCTACTGTAAATCACCCCTCCCACAGGACTCAACTAGAAACTAGCTGTATGCTCCGTGTGCTCTCCTGGCCAAAAAATTTAAATAAGGACCCAGGAACCCACCCCCCTTCAGTTCCCCAAGTTAAGAAAAGGAAACACCAAAAGGGCTGTTTAAATTTAGAATGCAATCCAAGCAAACAGGATCCGTTTGAAGGATACAAGTGCTAGGAAAATGGGAATGAACTTGATGGAGCATAAGTCTGCTTCCTTGAAGACATTCCATAAATACAGTTATGAACTTAACATTGATTTTTTTTATATTTTAAAATGATTTACCAAGAAAAACACACTGGAGTTTAATCAGTTCTTAATCATGTCTGGTACAGAACGTTTCGTATTTAAGATACAGTGCTGGCATTTGTTAGTTTGCCAAAAATGTCAACATATTGTTTTTCAATGTTAATATATTTCTAACATAATTAGATTAATCGTCGGCATATTTTTCTTATTCTCAGATGTTTTTATGTTGTTTTTTTTTATTTATTGCATTTTACAGCAACAGTATATATTACAGTACAGTATATATGCTTCCATGATGTGGACATACACAGATTGTTCACTTTTCACAGGATACCTTGACGCAGGATAACATGGGTCACATATCTAATCATCCATGTGAGGGAGTGCAATATCTTTTAAACACATATTGAAAGCACCAGTCCTCATTAGGGACATTAAAAAAACAATTCATACACTTTACGGATATAACAACATGCTCTGGAGTGAATTCATAGAAATTCCAATTTTGCTAATTATCAGAGGATATTTAGGCATGTAACTCAAGCTCTAGCCATTCTTCCAATCTATTAAATGTAAAGAATGATCTTTTTACAATAAGCATACAATTTAACTGCTGTTACTTTATAATTATTTAGATTCCATGAATATCTCCAAATCCCACATACCTGATGAGAGTGGTATGAGTATGTGAGTGGGTTGGTTCTAATGTGGTCCAACTCTCAGATGTTTTAAGACTGCTTTTAGTAAGTAATAAGTCACGACAGAGTGTGCACTATAAGATTTTAATGCATACCCCCGTGGTGTAGTAAGGCCAAAGGCCAAGTGTCCTTATGCCCCTGAGAAGTGCAATTAAAATCCTATGATGCACACCCTGGAGGGGTTTATTACACTTATAAAATGACTGAGCAGGTTCCTTGAGCAGGAAAATGAGATTCAGCACCTGACCGTGTGTTTGTAGAGATTTATACACAGGTGATGTCTCTCAGCCAATGAAATCTCCAGATTTTTTCTTGCCATTTTATAATTGATAATAATTAATGACATTAACAATGGCCACCACTAGCAACTTTTAAAAAGCCCTCCCCTTGAAGTTACTTTTTGACCTTACATACTTGATTCGTGCTATGGATATATTAGGAGGGTGCTAAGCATGTATTTCTGATGGTAAATTGCACAGCACCACGTCAAAATGTTCTATTTATGCATAGTGGACATGGCCAGAAAACAATGACCTTAAAAACTTCAAAACCTCACATCTCAGTTCAGGAGTGAAATACAATGAAGAAAATGGAAACATATTGATTTTTTTTTAAAGATACATTATTACTAAACAACAACAAAATATTATGATTTTTTTTTTTTGTCAACTGTTGTTTTAATTTGAGTGATAGTACTGTACTCTTCTGCATGGGTTCCAGGAGATAAACATTCCAATTCACTATAGGCAGCCAGTTTAAGGTTTAGTTTATAAATTCATAGATATGTCAAAAACCTGTGTTTCAAAAGAAAAGAAAGCGTCTGGAATTTATGGACATTTTCTAGTGAGAGGTTATAAAAGTCAGTTATTTAATGTTCTCAGAAGAACCCTAAAATAAAAATTGAAATGTTTGCCTGTGTTTTCTGGAATTCTAAAATGAATGGATTCAAGGCCAGCAATGCACTTAAGTAACAGAAAGGTAGTTGGAATTATCAGATAACTTACTGTAGTAAAGCTTGCATAAAAACTAAGCAAGATAAGAAAGGCCTTCAGAATACAATTTGAAATAAAACTAATTAACCCTTAAGGAGCTACTGATACCTCCAGGAAACCTTCCGTCACAATAAAACTTATATTTCATATATTGTTGTATTTACCTTCTCCATCATTCTTTATTAATATTTATTTACTGAACATTTGGTGACTGGGAAATGCACATTGATCTAAACTTCTTCCTAAGTGTGCCACAGGGAAGAGGGAACGCAGAAATAATCTATAATTACAAAAGTATTATATAAAGTGCAATTGTGTATAATGAGATGGTGCAATGAATAACCCATCAGTAAACGAGCAAATAGTAATGCTTAACTACAGTGTAGCCATAAAATATTATACAACGTGCAGTTGTCCATGACAACTACTGTATATTCAGACATAATCTCACAAGGTACAGTATATAGAATAGTACAAAGGTAGTTGTGCATAGTGAGAATTTTTTACACACCCAAGGTGTGTGATGCTTCATACGAAAAAAGCCAGCAGATACAAGCCAAAAGTTATCTCTGTTCGATTTTGCAGCTCATGGTTTACACCAGTACTCATAAACCCCGAGAGCAAAGCCTGAGGGGTTTATAATAGCATCACACACTGAGGGTGTGTATAAAATTTGAATTTTCTAGGATTGTGGATATGTTGCTCATCCACACTTCTTGGCATTGTCCCTTTCCCTTTAAATCTGCCGGAAAGTCTTCAAGCTGGCTCCTCCCACCCACCCGGGTGATATAACCCTTGGCTCCACCCCATGACGCCAGAGCTTCCTTTCCGCTGGAAGATTCATTTTGCCTCCCTCGTGCTCACACATTTTTAGGCCCTGGCTTCAAAATCTTCGGTTATTCCGAAAATTCTCCTTGTTAACATTAGTGATTGCGATTACTTTTCCTTCAACTGTGGAAGACCAGTCTTCCCCCGGATTTCGCTGGTGTTCGTGCGGCCAGAAGATGTCGCACACCGACCCGCATGCCACATGTGTTTATTGTCTGGGTGTCTGCCATGACACCACGATGTGTGAGTTTTGCCTCGCATTTCAACCCAACATCCTCGACCATCTCGCATGCCTTAAGCTGGGGAGTCCTGAAAAACGGAACCTGCTGGTGAAATCCAAGGAGGCCCGGTGGTCGGTTTCCGCTGCCACGGGATCCACCGAGCAACTGGAGTGCATGCAAGCCTTTGAGGAGGAAGCGTCTTGTGCCGCAGAATCTTCCTCTCGGAGCTTCTTCGTTCCGCTCAACCTGGGCTCCACCTTCTCAGGTTCTTTCCGAGAGTTGTGCCAGTCTCTCCTGACTAAGGGTGAGAGTCCTGCGGGCACACACCCCTCTCGGTCCTGTAAGTGGGAAAAGGACCGGGGATCATCTTCATCTCAACTGAGACATTCTTTGGATCAGGATAGATCTCGGTCCTAGGAACCGGCCATTTTGACTTCAGTCGAAATCGCTTCTTTGGCCACTGGCTATGGTCTCAGTTCTGGAGGGATTCAAACTGTGAACTTCTTGCTAGCGTACTCAATGCACAGGCTTAGATAATTCTGTCTTCGAGGGGGTTTCTTCCTCGAAACGTCATAAAATGGATACTGATTTCCCTCTTAGCAGCTAAAGCTATATTTAACTTAGATAAACAGGAGATTCTTGATTAAGGCGTGTTCTAGTCTGAAATTAGCTTCTGACCTTCCAGATAACATCTTGTATCTAAAACCTGGGTGTGTGTCATCTCACATGCTGTCTCAGCATCCCTCATGAGAGACAGTCCGTAACACATTTTTATATTACAAAAAAATCATAGTGTACTCAGAACTGGCTGTCCACATGTCACAATCCTCCCCACCTAGACTGAATTTGGGGGCTCTATCCCCGGCATGGGATGTGCTTCCCAAATCAGTTCACTCCTCATACACGCGAAACAGACCATCTTGAGTTCTGGTTTCTGGTTCCAGCTCTGTGTACAATTGTCATATCATATCCTTGCAAAGCAAGACTCCATCTTAGCAATCTACCATTGTTCTTTCCCATCTGCGTCAGCCAAACCGGGGGATTGTGGTCAGTCTGCACCACAAAATGCTGCCCATACAAGTATGGCTCTAATTTCTTTAAGGCCCACACTATGGCAAGACACTCCTTTTCCATCGTGGAGTATGCCTGCTCCCTGGGAAGTAACTTTTTGCTCATTATGCTATTGGGTGATCCCTCCCTTAGCTAGATGTCTGACTCAGTACTGCCCCAATACCCATGTCTGAGGCGTCATTCTGAACTATAAAGGGTTTGCTATAGTCAGGACTTGTCAAAACAGGAGCACTGCACAGTGCCTCCTTTAGTTTGGAAAAGGCTTCCTCACAGGCTGGGCCCTAGGTAATTTTCTTGGGCATCCTTTTCTTTGTCAGGTCAGAGAGGGGAGTAGCCAGGGCACTGTAATTGGGTACCAATTTTCTGTAGTACCGTGCTGTCCCTAGAAAACTCCTGATCTGCTTCTGTGTTTCTGGTCTGGTCCACGCCTGGATTACCTCTGTCTTTATTTGGTTAGGACGGAGCTGTCCTTGGCCTACCACATGCCTGAGGTATGCCACTTCTCCCATGGCCACCTGGCACTTCTCAGCTTTGACAGTGAGCCCGGCCCTCTGTATCCTGCCCAGCACTTCCCTAAGGTGGGATAGGTGCTCTTCCCAGCTGGTACTAAAGATGGCAGCGTCATCCAGGTGTGCCATGCCATACTCCTCAGCGCCATTTAACACCTGGTTCACCAACCTTTGGAAAGTGGCCAGGGCATTCTTCATTCCGAAAGGCATTACTTTAAATTCAAATAAGCCTAATGGAGTGATGAAGGCCGACCTCTCTCTAGCTCTGTCCGTCAACTCTACCTGCCAATACCCCTTGGTCAGGTCAGTCATTGTAAGGTAGGTCACCCCTCCCAACTTGTCCAGAAGTTCATCCGTCCGGGGCATCGGGTGGGCGTCTGACTTTGTGACTGCATTCAGTCCACAATAGTCAGCACAGAAATGAGTAGAGCCATCTGCTTGGGCACAAGGACTATGGGTGAGGCCTAGGGGCTGTGGGATCTCTGGATTACCCCTAAATCCAGCATCTCCTCCACTTCCCTCCTAATGTCCTTTTGGACAGCCTCTGACACCCGATATGCTATCCGCCGTATGGGCATCTGTGTCCCTGTCTCTACATCATGCGTTACTAAGGGGGTTAGTCCAGGTTTGGTGCTAAACAATGGGGCAAAGTCTGCTAAAACCTCCCTTACTTTCTGGATCTGGTCCGTGGCCAGCTGGGGAGACAATTTTACTGCCTCCACCGAGAACTCCCACTTACTTTCTTCCAGCATGTCCAGAAGGGGGTCTCCGTCCATCCCCTCCCCAGGACTACACACTGCAAACACCATGTCAGCCCTATTTGCATATGGCTTCATCATTTTGACATGGTACATCCTTTCTGTCTGTCTTTGGTCAGATAACTCTATAATGTAGTTCATGTCATTTACCTTCCTAACCACTTTATACGGTTCTGCCCACTCAGCCTGCAGCTTGTCTTTCCGGACCGGAATAAGGACCATGACTTCCTGACCCACCAGGTACGAGCGAGCTTTGGCTCTGTGGTCGTACCACACTTTTTGTTTCTGTTGGGCAGCTGCCAGGTTGCTCAGGGTTGTCCTCATAAGCTCCTTCAGCCTTTTCCTAAACCTAAGGACGTAATCCACAATGGGAGTTCCCTGGGTGGCGTGCTTGCCTTCCCAGTCCTCCCGGATCAAGTCTAGGGCCCACGACCCGTGTCCATATAGAGTTCATGGGGAAAACTCACGACTTGGGCACCTCCTGTATGCAAACAACAGGTGGGGAAGGTATTTCTCCCAGTCCCTCCCATGCTGTTCAGCAAACGCCCAGAGCATTGACTTTAGCTCACGATATCCCTGGGGAACAACAAGCTGCCTGCCTAGCATCCCTCCCTCTGTCTGCACAGCCTGAGTATACATAAGTCCATTTTCCCAATAAACCTTATGTCTGCCGTCACCTCTCCGTGCACCGTCCAAGTCTGCCCAAGCCCTCAGCTTCTCTAAACTAGGGTCACTTCTCTGAGCAGCTGCAAACCCCTCACACATTCCCAAGACATGGGACAGGCCCCCTTCAGTCGCTAAACTAGGGTCCCTAGCACTAGCATCAGGGCACTCAGGATCACTGTCAGTCCCAACCCTCTGACAATGGGTCACCCCTCCCTCTTCAGAGTAACCCTCTGTAGCTGTGTGGTTACTTGCTACTGGGGAAATTTTTAACCCCTTTTCATTAGTCTTCCCATCTGGAGTCACAGGCTGGGGAACCAGCCTCTCAGTGGTTTCTGTGGGGTTCAGGGAACTACAATTTTCCCATGCCGCTTGGCTACAGGTAACTGCACATACCATCCCCTGTTTGAGATTGTTGCCCAGGATCACATCCACTGCCAAGGTTTTGGCTACAGCCACCTGTTGCACAGTTCTCCCAGTTTCACCCCAGTCCAGGAGAACACTAGCGAGGGGCAATGTTTTCGCCTCACCAGTACAGTCCTGTACAGTGATGTATTTATTGGGTATAAGCTGACCAGGCTGTACTAGATTCCCCTTTACCAAGGTCAAGGATGCCCCTGTGTCCCTTAACCCTTGTGTCTGTACACCATTCACCATGACTGGGTGCATGTGTTCCCTCATGTTCACAGGCATGCTTCCAGGGACACAAAAAAGGAAAATTACGTACCTACCGTAATTCTTGATCTTCTCTTGTATCTTCACCATTCATTACTTCCTGGGTGTAAGCGGGGCGTGCACCCGTCACGAACTTTTTTTTTTTTTTTTTTTAAAGTTGCCTAACGGCCCGCCCTCGAGGCGGCGTCATGCGTCATCGCAGAGGCGGCCGTTAGTGACCACTCCTCCTCCAACTCAGTTCTGTGGAGTCGAGAGGCAAAAGGAAAGCAGAAAATATAGATAGCGAGGCAAGATAGCTGAGGGATAGTAAAGCAAGGAAGAATGAACTGAAAAGGAATAAGCCGATGGAGGAAGGACAGAGGAGATAAGAACATCCCTAGCCTAGGGAGTGCAGGGCCTCCTTACCTGGGCACTCTAGGAGGAGAGATGAGTAAGGAAATGAGAAAATAGAAGAAGAAGAAGAAAGAGAAGAGAGATGGGATGTTGAAGGGACCAGAAGGCCCAACGAGCATAGTTAGCTTGTAGCTGAAGGCTCGACTAAAGGGAAGCAAGAATCGAGATAGAGCTGAAGAGAAGGTTCACGAACCCGCTAGACAGACTCAGGAGGGCATAGTCCTCATCTTCAACATGCCATTGTTCTTGACACCCACTCGGCTCCTGGCCGCTGGAGGGCCTTTAACTGGAGGACAGCCGAGAGGGAAGAATAAAACCCAGCAGCATGAGCGCTGCTCAGGGTTTAGAAATGGAAAATGTAAGCTTTTCAGGCGTTTCAAGATAGAAATGAGACTCAGACTGACTGGCTAAGGCCGCCAAGGCTTAGGCTGGCTAAGATTGATATGGTCAGCAGAGCTCACTGTAAAATTGTCCAGGAGGACATTTAAAGGGAGAAACCACTAGCAAAACAGCGAGAAGGATAGCCTACCTTCTCATTTGCCTTCTTGTTTGATTTCTCCATTTTTTATTTTTTTTTACAGATAAAATTTTTTTTTTTTTTTAACTAGATGCATGACCCAGATACCAAGATGCCTATAGCAGTCGGAGAGAGTTCCCTCAGCATTTTTTTTTTTTAAAGAGAAAGGAACAGACGTACTCGTTCCTCTGCTCTGCAAGGTAAGAATAGAGGGGGGAATCAGATTTCAGGGCAACTATCTGAACACGGGATTGCAGGATCAAAACTGAATAGCCTGAGCCAGGCCAAAAAACCCCAGAGGTATCTTGCCATAAGAATAGCAAGAGATAGTTGTGCAGTCTGATCGCCAATGCAATCCACGAGATGGCCCATGAATCTTAGAGTAAGTAATTTTTCTGGATTTTAGAACCCCTCAAGAAAGATCTTTTTTTTTTTTTTTTTTTTTTTTTTTGAAAATTTAAGAATTTTCCCTATATTTTATATAAATGCAGAGAGGAAGGAGGCGGAGGTGGAGAAGCCACAGGAAGAGGCACTGAGGGATGGTGGGCAGGTGTAAGTAATGAATGGTGAAGATACAAGAGAAGATCAAGAATTACGGTAGGAATGCGTAATTTTCCTATCTTCCTTGTCAATCTTCACCATTCATTACCCTGGTGAGTACTAAGCTCCTCTTCCCCTGGAGGGGGAAGAGGCCATACCCTGAGGGAACAAGACCCCCAGCCTTCTGCTGGTGAGAAACAGAAGGAGAAGACCCTGGCTTATTCAGAAAGCCTAAGAGGGAGAAGAGCTAGGAGGTGCCTCCCGAGGACGAGGAGACGGAGGGAGCTCCTGTAAAAGTCTCCTAGCTCTGGAAGAGAAAAGAAGGGTCCCCCGGAAGGCGGAGTGAATCACCCTACGCCGGGCCAGGGGTGACAACCTGGAAAGACGAGGCCATGCCGTCTGCCTGATGCAGATCGCTGTCCCCGCAAGCCTGGAAGCCACCTCATTGGCGTCATAAGATGCCCTTGCTTGGTGTCTTGCCAGCTCCAGGCCTCACCGCGGAGAGGGCTACGGCTTGTCTGGTTTGCTCCGTATCAGGCATAGATGCCAGCAGCTGGGACATCATCGACCACAGATGCCGGTTGTAGGCAGCGTGGTGAGCCTGATGTGATGCAATACATGCACTCACACGAGCAGAAGAGAACACTCTTCGCCCCCAATGGTCGAACTGGAGAGAGTCCGAATCCGGTGGGCGGTCGTGCGCCAGGCAACGATGCCCAGAAGGAGTATCCAGGTATACCAAACCTGAGGACGGGTTGGGAAGGGAACCTAGAGACCTGAGGGGCACAATACCTATGCTGGCAGTCCGCGGGGTTGGGAAGAAGCGCAGGGACTGCCATGACCGGATAGACGCCTCCTGGAAGGGATAGGCCAGGAAGTTACCACCAGATGCTGGGCACTGAATTCACCAAGGAATTCACGCTGTCCTGCTCGGTATTGTCTCTCTTCGAACGAGGAAACTGGAGATCCTCACCATCCTCGAGAGGAAACGCTGATATTCTGTGAAATCAGCATCGGAGGACAGATGAGCAGGGGTTCCTCTCCTCGGAGGAGGGAGACGAGGATGATGGGGAACTGGAATGCCCAGAGGATTCCTCAGTGGCAGTGGAGAGTCGAAAGACCCGCCTCATGCATGTACCTAACGATGAGGGGAAGGCCACCAGAGAACCCTGAACTGCTCCCAGGATAACGGACCCATAGGCCCGACATGGCCTGGGAGTGGGGTGTGAAGGCAGAGAGATGGGAGAGGCACCTCCGCGAGGCAACTGCTTTCTGCGAGGGCTCTGGAATCCGGGAAAGGAGCCCTGAAAGAGGGATCCCGGATATCAGACCAGGCCGCAGAACGGAACTCTGGGGAAGCGGAGCCTGAAGAGCCCTGGGGAGAACCTCCCTGTGATGGCGCCTGGGACTGCATGGATCCAGAAGGGCAGTCCGCACAAACGCCGCTTGAGGACACCCTAGAACCTGGAGGGAGGCGGGCTCTGCACTCTGCCCTGGCCACCCCTGAGGTGGCCAAGGAAGACCGAGCAGCAGACCCCTGCCCTCGACCTCTCGGACTCGAGAGGACCTCTCCTCGACCACAGCGCCCCTGTCCCTAGAGAGAGTGACAGCACCCGTATGAAGTAGCTGTCACCGGCCTCAGAGAGGGAGCCTCCCCCTGCCCCCGCCTGCCCCCGGGCTCCCCGCCACCCCAGCCGGGAACCCTCAGGAGGCGCAGAAGGGGGACAGAGGGAGGGCCCGCTGCGCCTTGGCACCTCTAGCCACCGGGACCCAGACTCAAGAGTGGGTGCCAGGATGGGTCCACGCTTGAATCATCGCCCCGAGGAGGACGAGACCAGCAGGACTCAATGCTGGCCACCCCAGGTCCTCGAGGCTCGGGCCGCGAACGGCCCGGTACTAAGGGAGGCGCCGCCGCCCCCACGCCGTAGCAGCCAGGCCTAGCTCACCACCTTCAACGGCGCTGCAGCGCCGGCACCGCCTGGAAGAAGGACCAGGCCCACGGCGCTCGGGCGTTGCCGAGGCGCAGGCGGTATCACGACGGCGCCGCCTGACCATCGACGCCGCGAACGCGCTTAAGGCCCAAAGCGCACCGCCAACGGCGCCACCCATCACCGGCTCGCGAACGGCGCCAGGATCCAAAGCGGTGCCGCTAACGGCACCGCTGATCACCGCCGCGTAACGGCACCGACTCAAACGGCATTGAAACAGCGCCGCTCGATCACCGGGCACCGCGAACGCGCCAGGATCCGAACGCGCCCGAAGGCGCGCCGAGGGTCCACCCAGCTAGGCCTCAAAGACGAGGGCCTTGCCACGGGGAGCCTGCACCAAGAGGTGACTGCCGAGGCGGTGTCGGGCGCCTGCGCCCGGGAGGGACCACGACGCCTCGACACCGCAGAAGGGGCCTCCCAGGCAAGAAAGACGAGGAGACACCCTCCTCCTCAGACCGTATAGGCCCGGGAGGGGACCCGGGGGAAAGGCCTAGAGACCTTACCTGAGAATCCCTTGAGCGACGTCGTCCCCCGAAGGTCGGCGGGGCTTTGCCGAGCTTGAACGTGCGGACTTCGAGGACACGGCGGTCCATGGAGAAACAGGCGTCGCACGAATCCATGTCATGGTTGGGTCCCAGGCAACGAAGACAAACGTCATGCCGGTCCGAGACGGAGAAATGCCGGCCACAGTAACACTGACGATAGCGCCGCCTGCCTTTCAAACACGCTTAGCTCCGGACCCGACATAACGCCGTAAATCAACAAGAAAAACAGTAGGAAAACACACCCGCGCTTTAGAAAGAAAAAGAACGGTCTTACCGATCAAGGCCGAGTGTGTGAAAGAGGAGTCGCTGACGAGTGGACAGTGGACGCCCAAACAGGTGCTGCCTCGACGGCGGGAGAAACAGAACTGAGTTGGAGGAGGAGTCTTGTCACATTACGCCGCCTCGCATGACGATGACGCCGCCTCGGTGGGCTTAGGCAACTTTAAAAAAAAAAAAAAAAGTTCCTGATCGGTGCGCTCCGGCTTACACCCAGGAAGTAATGAATGGTGAAGATTGACAAGGGAAGATCAACCCACTTCTTTTCTAGTACCATTTTGCATATTATTGCTCATTCTTTTGGGACACTGTCTGGCAATATGCCCAGTTTCTTTACATAACCAACATTCACTTCTCTTTTCAGAGAAATCTTTTCTCTGAAACCTGGGGCTAACTGGTTTTGGTGGAGGCAGTGAGGGTTTTAACTGCCCTGAAGGCGCACTTTTCCCTTTCTGTGCTGCCACGACCGCCCCATTTGCTCTCTGAGCAGGTCTGCTCTTGGCATAATGGTCCGAGAGTTCAGTAGCCTCTTGCACTGTTTTGGGATCTCATTCCTCTAGCCAGGTTTTTAGTTCTGCTGGGCATGCCCAATAAAACTGTTCTAACAAAATCAAATTTTCAATTTTATCAACAGAGTTTGCCTCAATTCCTTCCCGCCAACGTTTTAAAAATTGACGACGTTTCGTGACTAGCTCCTCGTAGCTCATGTCAGTGCTTCTCCCGAGTTTACAGAATTTAGCTCTGTATGATTCAGCAGTTAATTCAAATTCTTTTAACAGTGCAGCGTTAAGTTTGCTGTAATCATCACTGTCCTCATTGTCCATTTGACCCAATGCATCCCGAGCTTTCCTGGTAAGTAACGGGGATAGCTGGAAGCTCCAGGACTCTCTAGGAATTTTAGCCTAAATACAGATTTTTCAAAAGAATTTAAAAAGGCATCCATATGCTCCCCCTTTTTAAATTCGGCTATCAATTTGGAGTTCAGTTTGTAACCCAGTCCTGCAGTCCTAGTTAAACCCAAGCCACTTACCTGCTCTGGTGCTGCTGGTTGGAGTCGTAGCTTCTCCAGTTCATGTTGCCTCTGGTGCTCCTGCTCCTCACGGTCAGCGTCCCTCTGTTCTCACTCTGCCTCATGGTCCACCTCTCGTTCACAGTCCACCACTCGCTTCTCTCGCTCCCTCTCTCTCTGGAACTCCAGCTCCATCCTGTGCAACTCAGTTTGCAGCCTGAGTACTTCAGGATCCAGGATACTGGTGACCTTCCCCTGCTGCTGTGGACCTTTGCTGACAGTGCCCCTGTTGCCCTCCTCATTGGATCTGGACACTGCACTGGCCACTAGCCCTGCCACACTCGAGGTTTGGTCCTTTTCAGTCATGGTCTGTGACTCGCTGCTCTGGGTATCTGCTACCATCAGGGCATCCACTAGGTTCTGTTTGCTGGCTTTCACCTCGAACGGGACTCCTCTGTCCCCGCACAACTGCTTTAAGTAGTCTACAGTGTGCCTGCTGTAGTTGGAAGCCATCTTCCCTAACTACTGCTACTCTGACATGCACTTTAGGAAAAAAAATAAAACTGGTAGGAACTTGACTGTACGCCAGGTGATATAGTTTTGTCTCCTTTTTTAAAAAAATAAATCACTGCCTTTTTCTTTCTTTGCAAGTGAGCTGATGGTCTCAAGCTGACACACTGAACAATAAAAGCATGTAATACCAAAATATCGCACCACTGCCAACCAATCTGTAACAAACCCCCTCAGCAGGTCAGCCCTCTACTCCCAAAGTGCCAACCTCCGAGCACAGTCTTGTGAACAGTTAACAGAAACAGGGTAAACCTCCTGTCTGTTTTGTGGGTTCAAATCAACCTTTGGTCTCAGTTCTGGAGGGATTCAAACTGTGAACCTCTTGCTATCGTACCCAGTGCACAGGCTCAGATAATTCTGTCTTTGGGGGGCCAAATATCTTTGCCTATGGGCACATAACCAGGTGTATAAAATGAACCGTTAAAAACTCTAATAAAGACCTCAGATTACTCTTACCTTTTTCCAGTTTGGTATCACCATTCAAGCTTATGCACAGTGTCTGCTTTAACTATATATACTTCACTTGTTAAAGAAAAGAAATTCAAAGACAGACCAAGTAGGCTCTAAAAATAGAGTTTTACTAAAATAGATAAAAAAATATGTAAAACATAAAATATAGAACCATATATCACAAGAACCATACAATCTTTTAAAAGAACAAGGTTTTAACAGTGCAATTCCTACTACAGTACTTAGATCTGTCTCTTTCTCTCTAAATACTGGCTTAAAGTGCTCAAAGATGTTTCTTTGTCAGAGTGTAGATAAAAGTGTCTCTGAAAGAAAACAGAATACTGTTTACAAAAACTGTCTTTGCCAACCCCTTTCTGTGAGGTCACCTAGCTCCTCCTCTGTTTATTAAAAATCATACACCCAGGATCTTTTATCATTTTAGAAGGAAAGTTAATTAAGGTTACATCAGCAGAAACTCCTTTCCCCATGTGATTTCCCAAATCAAGTCTGTAAATGTCCTTTCATCTATAAGCAGTATCCCTTCTCACACAGACATTAAAGCATTTATGATTTCGTACCAGTGTGCCAAACCTGGTTTCTTCCTTGAAATGTCATAAAAGGGATACTGATTTCCCTCTTAACAGTTAAAGCTATATTTAACATAGATAAATAGGAACTTCTTGATTAAGGCCTGTTCTAGTCTGTAATTAGCTTCTGGCCTTCCAGGTAACACCTTGTATCTAAAACCTGTGTGTGTGTGTGTGTGTGTGTATCATCTCACATGCTGTCTCAGCATCTTTCATGAGAGATAGTTCATAACACATTTTTATATTACAAAAAAAAAAATCATAGTGTACTCAGAACTGGCTGTCCACGTGTCACACTTGACCCCAGGAAGTCACCAGTCCCACCAGTGTCTCCTGAGCGACCAAGTCGGTCTGACCAATCTTGATCAAGGTGTCAGACTCCCTCAATGGATAGGCTGAGGAAGGGCCATAAGCTCTCTAAAAAGAGGTGATGCCATCGGTCATCCTTGTCCTCAGATGAGGAGCGGCTCCGAAAGAAGTTCTGTCGGCGCAACAAGGACCTCATGTGGAAACAGCTGATTCTGACCGGGCACAAGCCTTTCCCGGCTCCTACTCTGGTCATTACTTGGCTTTCGCCTCCCAGGCTGAAGCCAACTCCTCCGGAGTGGATTAAGTTGGTTCCTCCACCTGCAGAGCTGATGAAACCTCCAGTTCTGAATAAAAGCAGTCTCTCCGTCGATTTTGGTGGAACTGCTGCCCAAGCAGCCTGTGGGAGGGGCCCCTTCTAAGGAAGCTAGACCAGACACTGGGCTTCTCCAGCATCTCTTGGTCACTGTCACTCCAACCGCCCCTGGCGGGTCGAGAGTGATGTGGGTGGTTGACTGCTGTATCCAGATTCCTCGGATTCAGATGAAACTGGCCTCCATTCTCATCCAGGGGTGATGAATCGGCTGGTGGGATAGAGATGGAGGAAGGTCCTTCGTCCTTTCAGGGCATTCTTTGCCTCATCTCTGAGTCAACAGGGATGCCCCTGGAGCCTATCCAGAAAGAGGTGGAGTACCCTCTCACTGACATTCTCAAGAGAGGGAATACCCCGATGGAAGCCTTTCCTGTGGCCGAGGCTATAGTTGGCCCAGCCTTAGAACTTTGGCAGCACCCTGCCTCCTGTCCAGCTCTGTCTGCATGTATGGCCCGCAAGTATACGGTGCCCATGAGGTCCCTTGTGGGGCTCACAGAGCAACCTTCGGCCAAAAGCCTTGTGACCACCTCTGTGTTCAGGCATGCTGGTAGTTCTGCCGATACTGACAGACCTCCTGAGAAGGAATCCAAATATTTGGATCATTCTGCCTGGAAGGTCTATGCGGCCTTGTCTTTAGGCCTCTGTCAGGCTAGCTTGGCCGTCATCATGGCACACTTCTCCCATGCCCTCTTGGGGTCCTTGGACGAAGTCCTCCCACATCTCCCCACAGACTTGCAGACCATGGTCAAGCAGGTCCGGGACCAAGGCCAGGCTGTTGCCAAACAGCAGCTTCAAACAGCTCTGGATTTCGGGGACTCTTGTGCCTGCTTGTTGGCAGCCACAGGGCTTGGCTGAGGCTCTTCTCCTTTCCAATGGATACTCAGCAAGCACAAACTCACTGATGTGCCTTTCCTGGGCACCAATCTCTTCGGCCCAGGTGTGGCTGGTCACCTACAGCACATTGAGCAGTCCAGTGCCACCTTGGACACCACTTCTGCTAAGGGTTCTTCTGGTCCTAAGAATCAGCAGAAGAAGAAGCATTTTTGGCACTCTTCTCCTGCGGCCTAGCAGTCCTTCTTTCAAGGGGGGCAGCAACAGGCTCACGCTAGACACCCTTGGCCTAAGCCCGGACCCACCTAAGTCTGTAAAGGAGGCCGAGGTTCAGGCCCTGGATCCTCTGCCTCCAAGCCTGCTCAGTGACAGGGTGGGGGCTGCCACCCCTACTCCCATCATGCTAGCTCTGGGTCCTCCCGTGGGGGGCCAGCTCCACCACTTTCTTTCTGGTCCACTGTTACCACAGACAGGTGGGTCTTAGAAGTGGTCGGCCAGGGACTGCCACTGGAATTTGAGCAGTATCCTCCAAGCCGAGCCCGCACCCCACGGGAGGAAAGGGTATCCACTCTCACTCAGTCAGTTCTTTGAGACGACATTGCTGAGCTCCTCCTCAAGGAGGCAGTAGCTCCAGTGGTGGACCCCCCAGCAGATCCAGGATTCGTTTCCAGGTACTTCCTGGTTCCCAAGCGGATGGGGGCTGGCACCCTATTCTAGATCTGCACAACCTGAGTCAGTATCTCAGGTCACGCACTTTCTGGATGGTCACTCTGTCTCAGATCATACCATCCCTGGACCGAAACGTGGTTCTGTTCACTGGATCTCCAGGATGCGTTCTTTCACATCCCAATCCATCTGTCTCACCAGTGGTTCCTCCGCCTCAGAGAAGAGGGAACCTTATACGAGTTCCAAGCCATGCCATTCGGCCTGGCATCAGCCCCATGGGTCTTCACCAAATGCATTGCAGTGGTGGCAGCCCATCTCAGGCATCAGGGGGGCAGAGTTTACCCCTACCTGTACAGTTGGCTCTTAGCAGGTTCCACCCAGCAGGAGGTGTAGAGGTCCAGGGACCTGGCCCTCCAGACCTGCCCCCAACTCATCCTCCTGATCAATGAAGCCAAGTCGGAACTCGTGCCTTCTCGGGTGATGTGCTTCATCGGGGCAGAACTCAACTCTCATCAAGCCAGAGCTCGGCTTCCAATGGAAAGGGCGGAGGTTCTCTCCTCCTCCTTTGCCCAATCATTTCTGCTTGGGTAATTGTGCCCTGCCCGGGACTTTCTGTGCCTTCTGGGTTACATGGCAGTGTGCACCTCCATGGTCCATTGGGCCCGGTTGCACATGCACCCCCTCCAATGGGAGCTGGCGACCCAGTGGATTCAGTGCCATGGTTATTTCGACCTGCTGATCACTGTAGCCCAGAAGATGTGGGATGCTCTCCAATGGTGGACCGTTCCAGGCCAATTGCAGGAAGGGATCCCGTTTGTCCGCCCCGAGCCGACGGCCGTCCTTATGACCAATGCCTCTCTCATGGGCTGGGGAGCCCACATGGGGGACAACAGGGCCCACGGGTTCTGGGCCACTGAGGAGTCCTGTTATCACATCAACCTGTTGGAGCTCAGAGCAGTCAGACTGGATCTGTCAGCTTTCGCTCCTCAGCTCCGGGGTCAAGTGGTTCAAGTCCAGAAAGACAATACCATGACCATGTACTACCTCAACAAACAGGGCAGCACACATTCCAGTCTGCTATGCAGGGAAGCACACTGCATCTGGCACCTGTGAGCCATCTGGAGGCACATCTCCTAGCCATCCATGTGGCAGGAGCCTCAAACCATCTGGCAGATGCTCTTAGCCACATAGGTGAGACATCCCTCAAGTGGTCTGTCCATCCAGAGGTAGCTTGCAGCCTGTTCTCCCACTGGGGCAAACCATTGGTGGACCTGTTTTCCTCCAGGGAAAGCACCAAGCTGAGTCTGTTTCATGCCCATGCCCCTCAGCAGGGCTCACTGCAGGAGGATGCCTTTTCAAGGCCTTGGACCCCAAGCCTCTTCTACGCCTTCCCTCCATTTCCCTTGATCCGCAGGGTGCTCTTCAAGGTGAGGAGGGACATGGCGCAGGTGATTCTGGTAGCATTAGACTGGCCACACCAGTTCTGGTACCCAGATCTCCTCAGCCTCAGCAACAGGCCCTGGGAGCAGCTTCCAGCACGCCTGGACTTGATCTCAGTCAACCAGGGGAAGGTCCAGACCTTCCATCCCTGCACCTCACAGCCTGGTACCTGAGTGACTAGAGTTCCAGGCTTTGGGTCTTTCCGAGGATGTCCTCACCGTGGTGGAGGCATCCAGAAAGGAATCGACCAGGAAATGTTATGCCTTCAAATGGAAAAGGTTTTCCATTTGGTGTCAGGGCAAGGACCTGGACCCTCTGTCCTGTCCAGTGGCTAACATTCTGTACTACCTTTGGTCTCTCTCCAAAGGAGATCTTCGGTAATCGACCCTTAGGGTGCACCTGGCAACCATCTCTGCTTACTTGGCGTGGGCCGGTCAGACGACGTTGGTGCAGGAGACAGTGGTTGGGTGCTTTTTCAAAGGCCTGGATCACATATCCCCTCTGGTGCGTGAACCTCCACCTCCATGGGATCTACTGCTGGTATTGGCAAAGCTCATGGGCAAGCCATTTGTACCGATGCACAAGTGTGAGCTGTCACACTTGTCATGGAAGACGGCCTTCCTGGTGGCTATCACATCTGCCAGAAGAACAGAAGCTCCAGGTGTTCTCAGTGGACTCCCCTTATGTGGTCTTCCACAGGGACAAGGTTGTCCTGCACCCCCACCTGAAATTCCTCCCGAAGGTGGTGTCAAGAGTTTCACTTTAACCAGATGTTAACTCTGCTGGTGCACTACCCCAATCACACCTTGCAGGCTGAATACAGACTCCATACTTTGGACCTGAGACGGGCCCTCTCCTATTATAAGGAGAGGACGGTGGAAATTTGGGGAGAGGTTCGCCAGCTGTTTGTCACCTACACTGAAGCCGCTTCTGGCAGACCTGCAGCAAAACAGACAGCTGCAAGGTGGATCACATCTTTCATAAGTCTGTGCTACGAGTTGGCGGGCAAGGAGCCTCTCAAAGGGATAAGAGCTCATTCTACCTGCCATACCGCTGCATCAGTGGCTGCTTCCAGGGATATCCCTATCCAGGAAATCTGTCAGGTTGCTACCTGGAAAACAACAAACACTTTCATTACCCACTACATATCAACCTTGAGTCACACTGGTTTTGTGGCCTCAGTTCTCCAATCTCTGTTCCCCAAGTAAGTATGTAGGAGGTGTGCACCTTGCCGCCCTCCTCCCAGAGAACTGCTAGGAGTCTGCCAAGAAGTGTGGATGAACAACATATCCACGATCCTAGAAAAACAGGTTGCTCACCTGTAACAGTAGTTCTAGAAGTGGTATATGTTGTTCACACGGACCCACCCGACCTCCCCAGCTGCGACGCATAAACCTGGCTTCCAGCGGGCTAAGATCTGGCATCATGGGGTGGAGCCGAGGGTTATACCACCCGGGTGGTTGGGAGGAGCCAGCTTGAAGACTTTCTGGCAGATTTAAAGGGAAAGGGACAATGCCAAGAAGTATGAAAACATATACCACTCCTAGAACTACTGTTACAGGTGAGTAATCTGTGTGTTTTGCATACCTACCCATCTGTTATTTTATATAATTGTTGGGGTGTGTTTTTTTTTGCCTGCATCATTTTATTGAAAAAAGTAACAGTTTGGCGAGTAGATGGAGCTGCCATTTAAAGCATTAAAACAGCGCTGGTGTTTACAATGGTGTTTAAATCCCCCCCCCCAATTTGAGAGCTGGCTTATCGTGTTCTGTGTCTCATTCTCAAACCCCCCCCCCCCAATCTTACAATGTGTGGTAGTGGAAGTGGTAGCACTAGGTCAGGTGCAGTCAGCTTTCATGGCGTTTCTAGTTTCACTTTTTTTTCCTTTTTTTTTTTTTGGAGATCACAACCCTGATATTGCTAAGCCCTGATGAACTAGAGTTTGTGGTGCTGGCAAGTAAAAGTCCCCAACAACTGTAGAAATGTGGAAGGAGGTGTTGTGAAGATGCTGAAGGGAAGCAGTGTGAGTGTGCGAGAAGCAGTGTGCGCATGCATGGAACAAGAGAAACCCAGTACATGTTCACCATTATAACCAGCCACTCACTATAGCAGGATATAGTTAGGTTTTTGGCCAAGTCCTCTCAAGCTGGCTATTTGGCCTGGTGGCTAGAGCCACTTCCTATGAAGTTGGTGGACCTGGGTTCAGATCCTGGTGCAGGATACATTTTTTTTATGTAGGTACTTTCCATTGTTTCTAAGTCTGCCCCCGGCTTGATAATAATTTAGTTAGGGGGAATGGGAAGCTGTTCCCCACCCAGAAAAGGGGACTGCAGGGGGCATGGCCCCCGTATAAAAAATAATTTTTTTTATGTCTTAATGTCTTTTAGTTAAAAGGTTGTTGACCGTCACTGTTTGCGTGCGGTTAATGTTATTTTGGTCGCCCTTTTGACGTTGGGTGCTTTTTCATTCGCGGTTAGTGTTATGTGAGATAAGGGAATCACCCTTATCACATAAAACCATTCTAACCTGCACTCTGGGGAGACAGTTTAGGGGCAGGAGCTAGAATGGGCTGTGTGGGATTGGACCAGGGGTTTTATTGAGAAAAGAGGGATACCAAGTGAAGTGAGGTGGAAGGTTGTTCCGGGGAGTATGGGAGAAAGAGGCCTGTCCAGCAGAAGTATTGAAGAAAGGGAGAAGGAAAGGCAGTAAGAGAAACGAGGTTGGCCTATAGAAAATTTAGGAAGACCAAGAGAGAGGTGGATAGGGAAAATTACCTAAGGTTGGCTAGTGAGTCAAGTAAGGAAGTCCAGAGAGCATAGGCACAGAAGGAGCTGCAGATAGCTGAAGGAATTTAGAAGGAGAAGAAGGTTTTCTTTCGATATACAAGTGAGAAAAGGGACAAGAAGGATGGGATTATTAGGCTTAAGAAAGAGGTCAAGTGGGTGGAGGATAATGGGGAAAAGCAGAGATACTAAATGAATACTTCTATTCCGTCTTCACCAGGGAGAAGGATGGACCAGTGCTTTCAGGAGGGAGAAGAGGAGTAGGGGGAGGGGAACACACATGTAGTGATAGAGGAGGACAGAGTGAGGGAGGGGCTGCTGGCATTGAAGGTGGACAAATCACCAGGTCCGGACACAGTACATCCAAGGGTACTAAAAGAACTGGCTGAGGAGCTGGCAGGGCCACTGGCAGACCCATTTAATAGTTCACTGGAGTCAGGAGTGGTACCACAGGACTGGAGAACAGCACATGTAGTACCCCTCCACAAAAGCAATCCCAAAGATGACCCAGGGAATTACAGACCAGTCAGTCTGACCTCCATTGTGGGCAAGTTCATGGAGACCATATGAAAGGAAAGGTTGGTGGAATATCTGGAGGAGCATGGTCTTCAGGATGCGAGGCAGCATGGGTTCATGGGGGAAGGGAGATCGTGTCAAACAAATCTGATTAACTTCTTTGACTGTGTAACTAAGACAGTAGACAGGGGCCAAGCGGTAGACATCCTCTGTCTTGATTTCAACAAGGCCTTTGACTCTGTGCCCCACAAAAGGTTGATCAGGAAGTTGGTGGATCTCGGGGTTGGGGAAAAGATGGCCAGACGGGTGGAAAAGTGGCTGAGGGACAGAACCCAGAGGGTGGTTGTGGGGGAGAATTATCTGGCACTAGAGAGGTAACCAGTGGGGTCCCACAGGGCTTGGTGCTGGGGCCGGTGTTGTTCAGTGTCTTCATAAATGACATTGGAGATGGCATTAAGGGCAAAATGTGCCTATTCACAGATGACACCAAGCTCTGTGGAAGAGTGGACACAGCTGAAGGGATATAGGACCTACAGAAAGATCTGGAAAAGCTGGGGAAGTGGTCCAGGATCTGGCAGCTTGGTTTCAATGCCAAGAGATGCAAAGTTATGCATATTGGAGCCAAGAATCCCAGAACAGAGTACTACCTGGTGGAGTCCGAGTATCTGTATCAGAGGAGGAGAAGGACCTGGGAGTGATGATCACTAGTGACCTGAAGCACTCCTCGCAGTGCAAGAAAGCAGCAGCAAAGACAAACAAGTTGCTGGGATGCATATCTAGGGAGTTCAGTAGTAGGAGAGAGGAGGTTATACTGTCCTTGTACAGGTTACTGGTAATGCCGCATCTAGAGTATGGAGTTCAGTACTGGTGCCCACACCTCAAAAAAGACATTAATCTGCAGGAGAAGGTCCAGAGAAGGGCTACAAAGATGATAGCAGGTCAGCAGGGTAAGGCATATGGGGAGAGATTGAGGGTACTGAACACGTACTCCCTGGAAGACAGGAGAGAGAGAGAGAGAGGGGGAAAAATTGGGACCTTTAAGTACTTGAAAGGAACAAATAAGGTTGATCAGGGGAGTCTCTTTAAGCTGAGTGGCAACCATAACATGAGGGGGCACAGTCTTAAGCTGGAGGGTGGGAGGTTTAGGAGGGAAGTCAGGAAGCACTTCTTCACAGAGAGGGTGGTGGCTACTTGGAATGTGCTGCTGGAAGAGGTCATCTTGTTGAAGACAGTGGGCAGCTTTAAGAGAGGCTGGGATAGGCATGGGGAAGGTAAGGATCATGGGTAGAAAGGATGGGAGGAGTGGGGAGGGAGGGCAGGGACATTAGCTCAAGCTGTGGATCCTGCAATACGAGCAGACTTGATAGACCAAATGGCCTTCTTCTGCTGGCTTCTTCATATGTTCATATGAAAGAGTGAGAGTGCGAGCTCCTAAGGGAGGATTGGAATGGAGAGGAGGAAGGAGAGAGATAGCAGAGAAGCAGGGAGAACCAAAACTTGACTGTGAGGGCAGCAGAGTGATGGGGCACCTGGCAGCAAGAGAAGGAAATAAAAGATCTTCTTCGAGGGCATCTCTTGCAGCAGGTACTACTCTTGGGTGTCCACCAGAGGGCGCTACTGTGCACAGTAGCTTTCACCAGCAGTGTTGTTTGGGGGCTGCCCACAGTGACATCATCATTTCTGCGACTATAAATACATGGGCGGCCCCAAGCATCCTCAGTTCTTTTTCCCCTGCTGTCTTCAGCTCACTGTACAACATAGCTACTTGCTGCTTAGTGTAATCGACTAAGTCTTCGATGAGCAATCAAGCCAGAACGGTATTTTAGCCATTTTCTTCAACATCAAATGTCTTATTTGGAATCCCTTTTTAGAAAGTGCCATTGCAGCCGTAAAATATACTTCTACGACAACCACTTTGTGTCCGGTGTTTGAGATCTGCAAATAACATCTCCACCTGCAGACTGCCAGGAATTTAATCAGGCCATTTATTACCAACAATTACAAGAGATAGAATCCTATTTAATGGAACAAAAGATTGCTTTTCTTGAGAAGGGGACCCATACCCGGGACCCCTCATCGACGACCCCAGCCTCTCAAGCAACCTACAAACCCTCAACCAAACACAAACATAAGGATAGAGACGGATCATCGACATCATCGGAAGGTAAGAAATCATTGACGGCCACTGTTTCAACAGACTTCTAGGAAAACATAAACTGAACTTACAAGCTCAAATGGGCAGACTGGGTGGGCCATAGGCCCTTATCTGCTGACACTGTCTATGTATCTATGACATCCTCTAAAAATCGGACTGACGACTTTTCGTTGACGAGAACTCTCCCTGTCTTGTCAACGGCCCTTACAGAGGCCTTATCCATTTTGACCACAACATCTACCACCACGTCCTCTGGTCTCCTGTCGATGCTGGCTTGCCCTCCCACAGGCTTGCATGCCTTGTCGCTGGTTCCTCCTTTTCATCATTCTGTGATTCTCCGTTTCAGTCCCCGTTGACCACATTGGGGTATGTGATTAGGGAACAGGGTTTTTCCTAACTGTGCTTCCAAAACTCCCACCACCCTCCCAAATGGTTACACGCCGGGGAGAGGCTGAAAACTTTAGGGGAGCCACACATTATACTCCGGGGAATCGGCCATACCCTCAGCTAAGACCGACTCCTTCCATTGCCCCCCTGACCAGTTCTAATACAGCTGACAGTCTACCATGCAGTCATCAACTGCCTCATCCGTTGACTTAGCTACTGTAGTACAGACAGTGCTGCAAGTTATGCACAGTATGCAGGCTCCTCAGCCTCCACAGTGTATGGGGAATCAGGACTCATAATCTCCTTCTCCTCCTCCAAGTAAACGACCCAAGAAGGAATCAGTATATACTATAAAGAGTGTATGGATGCAGGCAATGACCTCTGCCCTCCCTCCGCAGCCCCCACTATATCTTCTGTGAACGAGGATGCTGGCCTTTTTACCCCAGCCTCTTCTCTCAGCGATCCTACATTCCTTGAAATGATGACCCAAATTCAAAATGTCATGGGCTTCACCACTACAGAGCAGGATAAACACTGTTGTAATATGGCAGACTATCTAGATCTCCCAGAGGATCCTACAGTAGTGGTTCGAACCCTCAGCCAAGCGTACCAGGATGCAGTCCTAGCGGCTTGGCACCGTCCCTCCAGTCCCAAGGAAGGCAGATCGAGACCTTAATGTCTAAGTTCCCTGCCTCCTGACAAGGAATCCAGGCACTTGGATTACATGGGAAAGAGGGTTTATCAGGTTGCGACCATGAACCTCCACATCCTAAATTATATAGGACACATGTTAAAGTATCAGAAAACATAATGGACCGTTGCAACTAAGGTCACTAACAAGCTGCCACAATCTGCTGAAAAGGACCATTTCCTGAATACCATTTCTACTGGCACCTCTCTCTTCCTGCCACCTTCTATGGGCAGGATATGATGCAGTGGACACATCTGCTAGAACATCTACTATGGGAATAACTCTACACAGACACGCATGGCTAAGAGTCTCAGGGTTCACCCCTGATGTCCAACATACACTTTTGAATGCTCCATTTAATGGCAACAAATTATTTGGATCAGACACACAAACAATATTAGATGACCTTCGGGCATTAGGCCGAACTTTAAGAATGGTGCATGGGATGTACCAATCCTCTGCATCAGACTGAACTTTAAGAATGGTGCATGGGATGTACCAATCCTCCCAGCCCACAGGCCAAAGGAAATATCAGTCCTTTCAATTTAGAAGGGCAGGACGCCAACAAGGCAACTCTAGACAGTCCACCAGGGACAGGCAGCAGAGCCAATCTACATCGTGAACCCCCTACTCCCACTATCAAGGGAGCCTGGTCCACCTCTACGGTGGTGACCAGTGCCCCTACCAGCTTCTGACTCAATGGTCTTTCTCTACAGCTTCCTTCAGTTGGCCTCGGAAGCTGTAGGTGGATGCTTTGTATGCCACCTAGAGGCCTGGCAAGCCATAACGTCAGACGATTGGGTACTAGAGATAATAAAAACGGGGCACACACTCAAATTCATCTCCACTCCCCTGCCCCATCCTCCCCACTCTGTGGTATACTCACCTCACTGATACTCAAGAATGCAATTCAACCAGTACCACCAAGGGAACACTGAAAGGGATTTTATTCCCATTTTTTTCCTGGTGCCCAAATGCACAGGAGACTTAAGACCAGTTCTGGATCTAAGACAAATCTATATATTCAATACAAGAAATTCTGGATGGTCACCTTAGCCTCAGTCATCCCCATACTACAACAGTGGGATTGGCTTTGCTTCTTAGACGTGAAAGACACATACTTACATATCCCTATCCACTCTGCACACCACAGGTTCCTGTGCTTCCAACTCATGGGACAACACTGTTAGTTCTGGGCTCTACCATTTGGCTTCTCCTGTGCACCCGGAGTGTTCACAAAATACCTAGCGGTGGTAGCGGCAGCCCTAAGAAGACAAGGGCACTTGGTATTTCCATACCTCGATGATTGGCTCATAAAGGCCACAACAAAAGGCTTGATGACATCCTTACAAGCCACCCTTCAAACATTCCAGGACCTAGGCATCACAAAGAATTGGCCAAAATCCCATCCAAATCCAACCCAAAGATTGCAATATATAGGGGCTACTCTAGACACAAGGGAAGGCAGAGCATTTCTTTGAGATGACAAAGAAAATTACTGTCTCTGGCTGCCCAATGTCAATCAGCCATATAGGTCACAGCTTGGCAGATAATGTACCTTTTAGGCCACATGGCCGACACCATTCCCACCATGTCACAAGCAAGACTCCACATGCGTCCAATCCTATGGACTCAACACCATCAGTGGCAACAAAGAACTGGAGACCTCTGCGACCCTATCACGGTCACTCCAGCACTCTGCAATGCACTGACATGGTGGACAAGATGATACAACTTGAATCAGGGAATTCCATTTCAAACCCTCCCTCTGACATATTATGTATACTGCCATGTTTGGCAGCAGTTTCAATCCTGTTGTTTCCTTCTGTACTTTTGTATTGTTCTCCCAGGTCCACCTAAAAAATGAGCTTGCTCAACGGTGTCCGCCTGGTAAAATAAAAATTTTGATTGCTTGATTGACACAAACCCTAACTATGGATGCCTCCACTCTGGGATGGGGAGCCCATTTAGGTTCTAACCAGACACAAAGCTGTTGGGATCACACTACAACCTCACTACACAAACATTTTCGAGATGAGGGCCATTCACCTAGCCCTCCAGACATTTCAACCGTATTTGGAACCAGTCCCCTTCCTAGTACAAACAGACAACACATCCATGGTCTATTACATAAACATAAATGCAGAGACCACAAGTTGGGAAACCATATGAGCTTACCCCCTGTAACAGTAACAAAGGACAAATGGCAACTACTATTAGTGTTGCTAGTAAAGGAGGGCAGGATGGGGGGGAAGGGTGGAAGGTGGTTACCCTTAATGCTAGGAGCCTTGGGAGGAAAACTGTAGAGTTTCAGGTGCTCATGGCAGAGGGAGAGGTGACACTGCAGCCATCACAGAAACATGGGCCACCCAATACAATGACTGGGACCTGTCTGTACCAAGGTACAGGTTATTTCATAGGGACAGGGTGATTGGGAAGGGGGGGTGGCACTATATGCGAAAGAAGGACTGAAGTGTGTAAGGGAGGAAGGGGAGGAGGGTAGTACAGAGCCACTTTGGATGCAAATCCAGGATTCCAAGAATAGGTTTCTCAGAATGGGAGTGGTGTACAAGCCACCCTCTCAGATGGAGGAGTTAGACAGGGAACTAGCGGGACAGATCAGGAGGACCTGCGAGAAGGGTAGTGTGGTGACTGTGGGGGACTTCAGTATTCCAGGAGTGGACTGGAGTATCCTAACAACCAGGAATATAAGGGAGCAGGTAATGCTGGATGCCTTCCAGGACAGCCTCCTGCTGCAAATGGTCAGTGAACCAACCAGGTTAGGGAATACCCTTGACCTTATGCTGGCAAATGGGGACTTAGTGAGAGAACTTACGGTGGAAGAATCGTTGTCAGGGAGTGACTACCACTCAGTATGGCTCACATTGGATGTGGGCAAGGAAGTAGTGGAATCTGGCACAAGAGCGCTGGACTTCAGGAGGGCCGACTTTGGGAGGATGGGGGAAGTTGTAAAAGGGTACCTGGCCAGAATTCAACCTAGTATGGGCACTAACCAGAGGTGGGAGCTCATAAAGCTAGGGATAGTGGAGGCAACCAAAACCTGCTGCAAGGCCCAGAGCAAGAAGGCTAGGGCTAAGAAACCGAGCTAGTTGAGCAATGAGGTCATGGAAAAGATAAGGAGGAAAAGAGCTGCCTTTAGGAGGTACAAGAAAACAGGAAGGGGAAGGACAGGGAGGAGTACCTGACTGAATCGAAGGAGGTGACATGGGCAGTAAGAGGAGCCAAGGCATCTACGGAGCTCAGGCTGGCACAAGGCATTAAGAAGGGGGAGAAGGACTTCTTTAGGTACATCAGGGAGAAAAGGAGCTGTAAGGATTAGGAAGGAAGGGGGTTGGGTGGAAGCAGGGTGTGATAAGTAAGAAGCGCTAAATGATTACTTCTGCTGTAAGGAGTTGGGGGTATTCCAATCATACAAGAGTGCCAAAAAAGTCCCGAACATAGCTGCACCTTGCACTATTGTGGCAATCTCTCAGTAAAAGGGTAATCCCATTATGTTTTATACTCAGCCTATGGCTGATGTGATCCCAGTTCAAACATATATTTTCAATAATAATAGCACTTCCTCGCTCTACGCCAGCGAGCCATGTTCGGGAATGAGCACAGGCCACCGGAGGTCGGCAGGGGAGGAGAAAGATCAAGCATCTGAGGAACTGCTCTCTTTCTCCAGAGAGGGAGGGGTCACCAGTGACCGGCACTTGAGTGGCCCCTAGTGGAGGCTGGGCGGCAGCACGCCGATGCTGTAGATTGAGGGGTGTAAATGGGGCAGATGCCTGGAGGACCGTGTGCGGATGTGTGTGTGCGTGCTCTCCACTGGCGTCATTGCATGCCCCATCCATGCAAGGGGACAAAATGTGGAAACTCATCCCTGGTCATGCGGAATGATGCAGCCACCCGCCGGAGGCCCTGACTCTGAATGGCTCTCCCCGAACTGGATCCGGATTGAGGTGAGTAGAGCTGGGGGGGGGGTTCCTCACCACCCTGCCATGGAGGGTAAACTATGGGAGTAGAGGGGTACATGGCCTGATGTCGGAGTACAGGGCTGGACAGATGGCTGATGGATGGTTGCTGGGAGAAACAGGTAATCAAAAAAAATTAAAAATAATGATAGCACTCCCTACTGTCTCTTGGAGAACCATTAAGTCTTCACTTTAAACATTCTGATTTACTCAACTTTAAACAACATTATCACCTAAAAAGGCAATAGCATCGGAAGAGTATGTTAAACTGTATAACATGCTCAACGCACTTATAGCTACAACTGTTAAGGACCTGTTTATCAATAAAATGACAGGCTTGTTTAGATGTTAAAAATCTAAAGACCTAGTCAAAAATAAAAATGAAAGGATTGCAATGAAACCCATTAGGCCCTCAAACCTGGTAAACATTAACTGTACTTTAAGGCACATCTTTTAACAAGTCCCAAACAACTGGTGTCTAGCGAGGGTAGGGCAAGTCCTTTAGGGCTGTACAAATACAAGTGTCCTCATCCGAATCCTCTTCATTGGGTAAGCATGCTGTTGTGAACTCCCTCTCTATAGATTCCACCTTCTGTCCAGCTTCCACCGGATCCGTATATTGATATGTTTGGCTGCCATGATGAATCCAAAGGCAAGCAGGCATCATGAGGGAATGTGTACCACCCCCAGGCTACAGAGACGTGCCCAAACTGCATCAGATTTCTTCCTCTGGGCACGGGTGGCAAAGGACAGGTCCGGGAACAAGTGTAAGGTATGACCCTCAAAGTTGAAATGCTGTGATTCCCTTGCCACCTGTAGAAAGGCATCACGAACATTTACTCCTGTGGTAATGATGAGGAGTATTCTAGGCAGGTCAGGCTGGTTACGTGCAGGTCTCAGTGAAATCCGGTATGCTCGTACAAGAAATGGAGTCTGGCCAAAGTCACTCTCCACTCTCAAGGCACCCGGGAGCGAATTCTGCAAGAAGGCACTAAGGTTTGTGCCTTCGCTACCCTCCAGGAGCCCCACCAAATGAATATTTACAGCCTTCTGGGTGTTCTCTAGGGCCTCCAAATGGTACCTCAGTTGTCTGTTTTCTTGTACCATTTCACTGGCTGCGTTCAAAGCTTTCACTGCCTGAGCTTCTGTGGCTGAGGCCATTTTTGTAGCTGCTTCAATCTTAAGGTCTTGTCCTCCCATGCGTCAGAGAATCTCCTCGACCTTGCCATCGATAGCCAGCATGGATAGAGTCAAAGAATGCCAGGGCAGCTCCCCAGATTGTGAAACCACTGCAGACGTGCTTGGGGCCTGCTGTTCTGAGGGTGGTGGAGGTTTAGAGCCTCTGTGGCCGCCTTTATTTGTGTCCCCCATTGTTGTATCTGGTATTGTTAGATTCCTCTTGCTATAGACTGTGCAATACTGTTCAACAAAAGTTCAAATTATGGAGATTTGTTATGCCACAATTCTGAAAAGACGAGGTTGAGTGCATCTTTCCAGCAAGAGTACTCAATAGTGCCCCTGGCTGCACTCACTCTTATGCCAATCTATAGATAATACCAATCTCCACCTCTGGTTTTGTATATTTTGTATATATTGTGTTATTGCATAATGATCAAACTCCTGTCTGATGTAATTTCACACCGTTGTCCTCAAAATTGCTTGTATTGTTGTATAGTTGGATCTACCTACCCTCATGTCATACTTGTATATCTGTATATATATCGTCAAAAATTTGTCTATCTGAGCCGGCCCGGTGGCACTGAGGTGCTGGATGCCTTACCTCACGTTACGCAAGCAACCCGGGTTCAGGAATGACCTCGGGTCATCTGGATGCTGGCATGGGGGGGAGCAGGATCAAGCGTTGCTCTCCTCTCCCAGTGGGTGGGTCACCCGCCCATAGTCCCACTGTCACTGGATGGAGGTTTGGTGACAGGCACAGGCAGCAATGGAGTGACAAGTGGGGTTGGGTGTCCCATAGGGTGTGATGTGTGCATGCCTCCACATACGTGTGTCACGTCGGGGACACATGGGCTCGGGGACTGGGGAGAAAAATGAAAAAATTGTACAAATTACCTATGGAAAAAAACATTTTTGTTTATCTGTATATATTTCTCCCTATATAACCCAACTGTCCGTCCGGGTCGCACCTGGAAACGAACCTTGGCTCAGTGTGCCTTTCCCGGTTACCAAAGTTTAAATTAAATAAATAAATAAAACAGTTTAAGAATGAAAGCAGTAAAATACTTTTACACAGAATGTGATCAGTTTCCTCTGGAGGAAACTGCGTGTCGGGCACTGTTCTCTGGTTCCTGGGAGCTGATCGGGCACCAGAGAAACCATTAAAAAATATAAAGTAACAATAAAGTCACCCTAAACTAATGCAGAGTATTTAAAATCTAACTTAGAATACAAAATAATAGCCAGCCTGGTAGCGTAAAGGGCTGAGGCACTGGCGCCTTACCTTGTGCTGCGTCGGCGACAGGATTGGGAACAACCTCAGGTTGCTGGGGTGCCAGCTCGGGGAGGGCTGGGGCGGGATTGAGCCATGCGCTCCCTCAAGGGGTGGATGCCCACTGATCCATAGTTCCGCTCCCACGGGTGGAGGGGTCAGTGGTGCATGAAGCGATAGGTGTTGACAGAGGTCAGGGGGGCAGAAGGGGCCACTGCATCCTGGCATGTATGTGCACCTCCATGCACGTACACGCATGTTTATGCCGTGGCCCAGGGGGGTAGGGAACAAAACCAGGAAAATGAAAAAAATATATATAAAAAAAAAAAAATACTAAATAATAAAACACTTTTACTAATAATGAAAAGAGACGATCAGAAGGCTGTAGACAACTTTGGGGTGACTGCTGTCTTCAAGTAGAGAAACAAATCTGGTGTTAAGACCACACTGCAGAGTTTGAACTTCATTCCAAATTCACTAATATGCATAAGTTCTATCTTTGGGGCAGCACACTCCTGTAGACTGATGTTTCTTCTATTAGGCATTATTTTTTTGGGGGGGCTATTTTCTTTCTAGTTAGCTGGCTCTCCTCTGGAGGGAGTCCCCAGCCCTGTTCCCTGTCGCCCACTTTCCAGTGCTGACCCGAACTCCCAGGACTTGCCCCCCCCGGTGGGGCTGGTGGGGTTCCCCAACCCCCACCAGGGACCGGATTCAGTGGGCCAGTGCCGTGGCTGGAGAGGAGCGGAGCCTGCGAGGCACCTGCGCCACTGTGCCGCAGCTCTTCTTTTTCCTGTTTTTTCTCCCAGGAGTTGGGGTGTGCAATGACGCCCGTGGAGAGGAGCGCACACACATCCGCATGCGTTCCCTCCAAGCGTCTGCCCCAACTCTTCCCCCTTCTGCAGTGCAGCGCTCTGTCCCCAGCCTCCGCTTAGGGAGCAGGCATGCGCTGACCACTGAGGACCCCCTCCCGGAGAAAGAGAGCAGTTCATCAAATGCTCGGTCCTTCTCCCTCCCCAGCGACCCATGCTTATTCTCATACACGAAGCGAAAGGCCATTAGGTGCGCCCCTCAGCCTCAGTGCCACCGGGCTGGCCTCTATTAGGCATTATTGATGGATTGCTGTTGTTAGAAACTCCCCAAATTAAGGGCAGTTGAAACCAGAATGTCTCTTGTCAGTTATACCATCAGCCCAATCTTTTTTTTTTTTTTTTTTAGTGCCGAGCCCCTGCAGGCTCAGCCCAGCCCCACTCGCCACTCCTGCAAGCCCAGGCTTACCTCCCGGGGCCGGGCCATCAGGCAGGCACCTCCCCTCCTGTGGACATTCGGGTAGGCAAGACCTGGCTTGCCCCAGGTCAGGGTCACGAGCTGACCCCTGGGCGGACACAAGTAGGGCAGCGGGATGGTGGGCGGGCAGGCATCATGTGCTGGGCTGGCATTTTTCTTTTTACTGTAGATTCCCCCAGGGGCCGGGCATGCAATGATGATCAGCATCTGCCCCGCCCCCGTGACATTTTGGCACCAGCCACGGCAGTACCCCCAGCCTCCACCAGAGGTATGCAATGCACCGGACACACAACCCCCTTCCCCAGAGAAGGAGAGCAGTCCTCGGGATGCTCAATCCTTCTCCCTCGGCCAGCCCTCTGACTCCAGAGTCCGCCCCCGAGGCTGGAATGTCAGCACCGCAAACGGACACCTTGCCGCTGTACCAGCAGTCTGGCTAGTCCCACCAGCCCAATCTTATGCCAACAAATGTAAGAGTCCCAAACCCTCTACCAAATCTGAGTCTTTTGTGGCACAACATGACATATCATCACCATACCACTGGGACAGTCTACCGGGATATGTTTAAATTTTATTTTTTTGTATACTTTCTTTTTACAGCACCCACAGGCCTAACCAAGGAACCTCTTTCCACTAACCTCAGTGTCCCTTTTCTGGTCTGTGGAATCTCTGGGGTTCGACACTAGATTCCCTGCATTTGCTGACTCCTAACACTTCCTCTGGCTGACTTGTTGTATAGCGCTAGCTCGCGGCACCGGCACTCCTTGTTCAAGAATAAGCACAGGTCATCAGAGGCCAGCCTGGAGGGGGGAGGACTGAACATCCCAGAGGAGGCTGTCCTCCGGGGAAGGAGGTCAGCCTACTCCACAGCTATACTGCCTCCTGGGTGACCATAGGTGGCAGTGAAACAGAGTGGCTCTGAGAAGGGCAGACACAGGCTGTTGCCACACTATGCATGCTTGCATATGTGCACATGTGCAGCTGAGCCAACTGCATCTGGTGACAGGAGAAACAGAAAGGAGAAATCTCCTCTGTGCAGCATAACAGCTCTGCTACACCCACAGGCCAAATATTCGCTGAACTGGGCAACTCCCTGATGACTGGATATAGGCACCCAAAGGCACTGGCCCCAGCTGGAGCGCTTCATCATGGGGGGGTTAACCATAGGGTTAACATTGGGAGAGGTAAGTTCCCGTAGAAGATGAGGTGATGGGGCTGGGATGTGGAGGGGGCTCGAGTGTGGGCCAAGGGGAGTCAGCCGCATAAGAAAAAAACAAAACACTGGTTCCTTGTCAGGTAACCTGTGGCTTGCCCCTCACAGGTGAAACCTCAGCGGGGGAATAGGCCTCTGAGGAGAATATTTCACTCGATAAGCCTGGGATGCTAAAGGGAGGATGAAGTGAGCCATGGAGCCTGGCACCCGTGTACACGGCCACATAGGAGTCTATATGTGAAAATGCCTTTATTGCTGCATCAGCTAAAACAAGAAATTATGGGCCAGCACCGACACCAGTGCCACCAACGTTTCGTGCCCAAGTGCTTTTTAAGGTAGTGGTGCCACCCAGAGGACACGTTTGAATACCCCTGAACAATACAAGCTGACCAATCTTATGTTAGAAAGAAATATATATACATCAGGTGAGCACCAATACAAGCAACTCACAGCACTACCAACACTATCCCATTTGTATGCAATAAAAAAACATAACCCTCAATGAAAAACTGATAAATACAAATATTAATATATGTTTGTGTATAACACAATTTTAAATATAAAACTATGTATGAGTTAGGAATTTTTATTTATTTTATTTATTAGAGTCTAGGATTACAATTACCTTTGAGCCAAGGCTCTTTTACAAAGGTTCAACATCAGTTGAAAACATAGTACAGAGGATACGATAGAAATAACAACATATCAATTGAAGTAACAACAATACAGTTGATTAAAGACAAATTGGGAAATGGTAGGTTTAGTGGAAATAACAATATCAGGGAGTTACAGGACCATTGGAACAGTTATGATTGAAAAAGAAAAACAAATTTAGAGAGCAAGTGACCACGGTATGTCCCGGGTCAGCAACCCAAGGAGAGGGCACAGAGGCAGGGAGGAAAGGCGGGGGGGGAGGACGTAGATGCAACCAGAGGCATTTGTCAGATGATGATAGGGTAGGAGTGCAGGTAAAAGAGGGGAGGGTGGGGTGAGGGGCAGAGATTGGAAGAGAAAGGGGTAGTGGGAATCGGGAGGGAGAAAGGGATAGGGATAGGAGATGGGAAAGAAGGGATAAGTGCTTCAAGAGGGCAGGGAGAGGCTGTGGGGTGGTGGGTGTGCCTGCGATAAGGAGAGACAATCACAGGAGCTAGAGGTAGTGAGTTGTGGCCAGGGCCTGGCATACTAGGTGTTGGGGCTACGGAGAATGGTGGTCTAGAATTAGGTGAGGCAATCACAGAAGCTGGAGGCAGTGAGATGGAGCCGGAGCCTGGTTTTAAACATACCAAGTGTTGAGGCTGAGGAGATGGTGGAGTTGAGACCATTCAGCCAAAGAGGAGCCCTATAGGCGAAAGAATGTTGACCTTATGTAGTGCGACAGCGGGGACCTTGTAGTAGCTGGAATGAGGCTCTCCTGGTACTCCGAAAATTGGTGTTATGGTGTAGCAGGACTGTGACACTAGGGGGTGCGAGGTCAAGGTTAATTTTTTTCGCCATGGTACATGTGAGATACTTTACATGGTTGGAGAGTTGGAGCCATCTGGATTGAGCATAAAGGTCACAGGTATGGGTGAGACAGTGGGCTCCAGTGGTAAGTCGACATGCCTTGTCTAGGGCTGTTGATATATGTCTGAGGGTTGTTGTCGTGGCTGAGCCATAAATGATGAGACCATAGTCAATAATCGAAACCACAGAGCTCTGGATGGCAATCTTCAAAGCATTCAGGGTGAGATGTTGCCTATGTTTGTATAGTAGTCCAAGGCGTGTGCTAGCTGCTTTGGCCACACTGTCGACATGAGCCCCGTAGGAGAGGTTGGGGTCAAGCAGAATTCCTAGGTATTTGAAGGGTAGGACTTATTCGAGGGTAGTCCCCTGCATGGTGGAGATAGCCAGGGGGTGTAGCTTGTGCTGATTGTGTGAACTGCAGAAGAGCATAGACTTTATTTTCTTGTGATTAAGGACAAGTTTATGATTAGAGAACCAGGTGGGATGAAAATAAAAAAACATGCACTTGGGCACGAAACGTTGGTGGCACTGGTGTCCATGCTGGCCCGTAATTTCGTTTTTTAGCTGATGCAGCAATAAAGGCATTTTCGCATATCTCACATATAGACTCTTATGTGGCCGTGTACATGGGTGCCAGGCTCCATGCCCCACTTCATCCTCCCTTTAGCATCCCAGGCTTATCGAGTGAAATATTCTCCTCAGAGGCCTATTCCCCCGCTGAGGTTTCACCTGTGAGGGGCAAGCCACAGGTTACCTGACAAGGAACCAGTGTTTTGTTTTTTTCTTATACGGCTGACTCCCCTTGGCCCACACTCGCGCCCCCTCCACACCCCAGCCCCATCACCTCATCCTCTACGGGGACTTACCTCTCCCAATGTTAACCTTGTGGTTAACCCCCCCCCCCAATGATGAACCTGTGAGGGGCAAGCTGCAGGTTACCTGACAATTAGGAAAACGTAAAACAGAACAAGAATAAAGGGGGTGAAAATAAATCACAAACAGTTGAAAGATAAATAGTCCCCAATACATATTTAAAATATAAATGCAGAACCCCAAAGAAATTGATTATTAAAATACATATACATGATAAACACAGCCTGCATTTTACAGAAAATATTTTTTTATTATGTGCTAACATAGCATTAAACCATGGGAAATTCTCAGATACCATTAATTTAATATCTAAAGGCATGAAGACCTAAAACTGCAAACAAGATTATTGTTTTATCTAAGAATAGCAAAAAGGAAGGTTCTGAACATGATTTTCAGTTTCAAGGACTCAAGTGGGTCACTCTTGGCTACCAAGGTGGTGATCTGGACAACAAGCTCCTTAAAAGGGAGACATACTCGCAGTATGCCTTCGGAGCTTGTTCACCACCAGGGTTAAATGAAAGTTTTCAGCTAGGGACCACACTTGATGTAAATTATGTTGGACTTTGGAACTTGTAAACTTCTTGGCCCATATGACACAGCATTATATAGAATACGGCTATATGTGTTTTCCAACCCCCCACGTCCCCCTCATTACTTCTTCTATATTTTAGCATTGCCCATTGTCGTACTGTAACTATCTTATCTTGACAGTCTGTCTTAAAGGTATTATACTCCTACCCTACAAAGGGAATACAGGATCTATTATCATTTGCAATTTTAGGGCTTTGTGCTTTTAAATAATAAATAAATGGGATTGAAATAAGAGACACAGTATCTGAGAATTTCCCATGGTTTATTGTTACGTAAGCATATAACAAACAAGAAAAAATTACTCACCATAGTAATGCTGTTTCTTCAAATGGAGTTTTGCTGTATTCTGACAATATGCAGTTAGCCCCAGCACTTGAACTGCCCCGGAGAGGAAAGAGTTCATTTCTATGCCAGGCATAGAACGTTGAGCTCGAGCTCGGTGTTCAAACCTCTGCCTCTGGTACTTACCAGTGTAACCGTCAGATTCTTACGAACAAAACTTTACTAAGTACTAAACTATGGAAATTGTTATTAAATGGCCAAAAGGCAAAAATTTGGGTCCCAAAAGACTCAAGTTGAGAACCCAAGAAAAAAAAGGTAGTGACAATAATTATATGTATATCAAACATAACCAAAGTAACCATAAACAGCTACCCCACCCTTAAAAGGGAGGGTTACAAGGTACGCCCCGAGGTACAATACTGTACCTGCCAGCCCACTTCCCAAAAACTAGGTTCTGAGAGGGGAGGGAGGTCAGAATACAGCAAGACTCCATTAGAAGAAACAACGTTACTATAGTGAGTCATTTTTTCTTCAAACAACATGAAGTCTTGCTGTATTCTGACAATATGCAGACTACCAAGCAGTTCCCCCCAGGAGGAGGGAATGCAGAACCTACTTTGGGAACAGGCACTGCAGTACTGCTGTGCCAAACCTAGCATCATTCCTACCTGGATGTCCAGAGAGTAATGCTTGGTGAATGTATGGACTGTCTTCTAGGTGGCTGCTTTACAGATTTCTAGCAAGGGTATATCTCTGGCTGCAGCTAGAGTGGCAGCTGTACCCCTAGTCAAGTGAGTCCTCAAGCCTCAAGGGGGTATTTTGCCCAATTTGTCATAGCAGAATTGTATACAAGAGACAATCCACCTGGCAATGGTTCTTTTAGTAGCAGGCTTACCTTTTCTCACTTCACCATAAGTGAGAAACAGTTGAAGACAGCCATGCCTGTGTGCCTTAGTATGTTCTATGTAGTAGCTAAGAGCCCTTTTAACATTCAAACTGTGTAATCTTCTTTCCCCTGAAGAAGACTGGCCAGTGAAAAACACAGAAAGAGACATAGACTGGTTCAGATGAAAATCTGATACCACTTTGGGTAAGAACCCTCCTATTGGTTCTTAGAACCACCTTATCCCTATGGAAGGAGATGAAGTCAGGTTCGACTGACAGGGCCTGTAACTCACTAGTCTGCCTGACAGAAGTAACAGCTACCAGGAACACAGTTTTCCAGGTCAAGTGTTTTAAGCTCGGCCGAAGCCAGAGGTTCAAAGGGTGGCTGCATAAGCTGGGCAATGCAGACATTAAGATCCCAAGCCTGAGTAGGCTCTCGGAATGGAGGGTTAATATGAACCAGACCTTTGAAAAACTTACTGAAAACAGGATGAGATAACAGCGTAGAGCCCTTCCCTGCTGAAAGGAATGCAGAGACAGCTACTAGGTGAACTTTCAGAGTTGCAGGCCTAAGGCCTAGACCATTAAGATGAACCAGATAATCTAAGGCTGTGGCAATATCTGCAGAATCAGGCACAATGCCCTTCTGAGAACATCAAATGCTGAATCTTTTCCATTTGGAATTATAAGTTTTTCTAGTGGAAGGTTTCCTGGAAACTTTCAAAATATCCAGAACTCCTTGAGAAAGATGCAGGCCTGCATATTCTAACTCTTCAAGAGCCAGGCCTTCAGGCTGAGAGACTGGAGACTGAGGTACCAAATCCTCCCCTGAGAGGATGTCAGGAGATTGTATCTCTTGGGAAGAGACAGGGGACGTAACACTGCCAGAAACATTAGTAGAGGATACCAAGGCTGTCTGGCCCAGTCTGGAGCCACCAGTATCACCATGCAGGGTTGAGATCTGATTTTGATCAGGACTCTGAACAACAGAGGGAAGGGAGGGAAGGCATAGAGAAACCTGCCCTTCCATTCCAGAATGAGAGTGTCCAGAGGAACAGTCCCCAGGACTGGAGATCTGCAACAAAACAGAGGAAGTTGGTGATTGTCTGGGGCTGCAAAGAGATCTATCTCTGGAGTGCCCCGTCTGCTGAAGATGACCTGAAGGATGAGAGGGTCCAGGGACCATTCATGATGTCCCTGGGAGATTCTGCTCAGAGCATCTGCCAGTACATTGTCCTTTCCTGGAAGATGAACTGCCACCAGGGAAGTCTGAAGGGAATAGGCTAGAGACCACAGTTTCATAGCCTCTGTGCAAAAGGCCATGGACCGAGTGCCTCCCTACTTGTTGATGTACCATATTGTGGTGGTGTTGTCTGTCCTGACTTGCACCACCTTGCCCCTGACTGACTCTGAGAAGACCTGAAGGGCCAGAAAAACTGCCCTGAGTTCCAGGAGATTGATATGAAGGACAGACTTTTGTGGAGACCAAACCCCTTGAGCCGTAAGGGCTCCCAAATGGGCTCCCCAGCCTAGGAGAGAAGTGTCTGTAGTTAGGACTACTGAAGGGACTTGAGAGAGAAATGGGACCCTGTCTGAGGTTGTCCTGGTCCAGCCACCACTGGAGAGCTTGGACAAGAGTCTGAGTTACTGGAATCAATTTGGTGAGAGTGTCTCTTCTTTTTCTGAGACCAAAAGGACCTTAGGTGGAACTGAATGTCCCTCATCTGAAATCTGGCTCCTTGCACCACTGCAGTGGAAGCTGCTATGTGTCCCAGGAGCTGAAGAAACGGCCTTGCTGGACGAGAGACCAGAGGTTGAAAGGAGGAAGCAAGATCTGTTAGGGCCTTTATCCTTGCCAGAGGGAGGAAGGCCTTTGCTTGGATAGTTTCCAGTTCTAGTCCTATGAAAGTAAGAAGTTGTACTGGTTCAAGAACAGACTTTGGGAGGTTGAGAAGAAACCCCAGAGAACTGAGCAAGTCTTGAGTGAGTTGAAGAGCTGACTTGACCTGGTCGGAGGACTGACCTACAAGCAGCAGTCATCCAGATAAGGAAGATGGAAATACCCTGCTTTCTGAGAAAGGCAACTACTACTGCAAGGCACTTTGTGAACACCCTTGGAGCTGATGTTAGGCTGAAGGGCATGGCTCTTAACTGATAGTGGCCTGAAGGCAACTCAAACCTGAGGTACTTTCTGTGGGAGCACCTGATAGGAATATGGAAATAAGCATCCTTGAAGTCCAGGGATGCTAGCCAATCCCCTGGCCTTAGAGAGGGAAGAATCATTCCCAGAGTCACCATTTTGAATTTTGGTTTTGTGATGTGTTTGTTCAAATACCTAAGGCCTAGGATGGGTTGCCACTCCCGTCTTTTTGGGGGTAAGGAAGTGCCTGGAGTACAGACCTTTGCCCCTGTGTGCTGAGTAGGAACTTTCTCTATGGCTCTGACAGCCAAAAGAGACGAAACCTCTGCCTCTAGGGCAAGGGTCTCTGAGATGGATGCAGGTGGAAAAGACCTGGCCCTCAGTTTTTGGAATCTTTTGAAGCTGAGGGCCAGTCCCTGGCTTACTACCTCCAGGACCCACTTGTCTGAGGTAACAGACTTCCAGGCCTGGAAGTAGTAAGCCAACCTGCCCCCTACTAGAATGGGGGAGTTGACCCGGGCTGTCACATCAGGGTGTCTGCTTGGCAAGAGCCTTGGACTGGGAAGAGGATACAGCCCTGCTCATCCCCCTCCTGCCCCTCCCTCGAAAGAACCCCCTTTGTGGGAAGGAAGAGGAAGCCTGGGCTTGGTGGAAAGGCCTGCCCCTGGCCCTAGACTGCTGCTTCTGAGGAGTGACTTGCCTCTCTTTGGCCTGTGCACTCCTGTAGGTGGTCCTGTACTCATCCGTTTTTTTCATGTAAGCCTCTGTCTGCTCCCCAGAGAGTTACCCACTACAGGGAAATCCATAGCCTTGGCCTGGGTATCCTGTGAAAGGCTAGTACATCTGAACCAAGCATGTCTCCTGAGAGACACAGATGTAGCCATGACTCTTGATGCCACCATCACTGGAGTCCACAGCAGCTTGAAATTGCACTTTGGATGCCTCAATTCCATCAGCAGCCACCTCTTCCAGCTTTTTGGCTAGCTGGGGGGGGGGGCCTGTTTAGCCAGTTCCAGAACCGTATCCCACCTGGATTTCTGGTACCTGGCTGTGTAGGCCATATAGTTAGCCTGCCTGAGTCCCAAAGAAGATGCCAAATACTGTTTTTTGGCCATGGCATCGACCTTCCTGGAGTCTTTGTCTGGGGGGTGTGAAGCCAAAGGAATGTTAGCCCTGTCACAGGCTGCAGCCTGCACTATCCCAACATGGTTGCAATGACTGTATAAAACTCTGTACCTGAGCCTGACAGCATATGCCTCCTGTCCATTCTCTTATCCACAGGAGGTAAGGAGTTAGGTGTCTGTAAAATCATTTTTGTCTCTTTCCCCAAGGGCTTGTGAAGAAGGATAGACAATCTTTTGGACTCTGGGATGTCCATCATCTTGACAAAATCAGGCTCTTCCTCCTCCGCAGCAGCTTCAACTATTGGGAGCTGGAGGGTTTTACTCACCTTCCCGTAAACAAGAAGTGTGAAGGGGACTCAGAAAGCCTGGGAGGGGAGACACTGGAGGGTCTGTCTGGGGAGATGCCCGGTTCAATGGGCACATCCAGGCCTTCAAAGTCATTGCCTTCATCCTCATCCTCTGCATACTCTTCGTCTCCCTCCCACTCCTCATAAAAAGCATCTGGATCGTAATCTGATGGAGCTGGATCCGACCGAACCGACTGCCTAACCGACGGTACCAGTTTGGATGGAACTGGGCAAAGTGATTGAACTATGCTAAGCACTTTGGCTATCTCATCAGTGGTTGGAGTATGTGGTGCTGGATCTGAACTGGCTGACTTATGTTTCTTTTTTGACAGAACCAACCCCTCAGAGATGGACCTCCTTTTGCCTGAGGAGGTATTGCCTAGGTCAGTAGGCACCTCCTCAGGTTTGGCCGCAACCGAACTGGGCTAGCCATCTGGATCTACGGACTTCTTGGCCTCCCTTTCCTTCAACCTACTCAACCTTTTTTCCAAGAGTGGCTTTAGGAAAATTCTTGCAGATCTGGCAGTCTTTTTTGAGGTGGTCAAACCCCAGACAGTAAACACAGATGAGGTGGGGGTCAGCCTTGGCAAAGGCCACCCCACACTCAGTACAGTGTTGAAACCCAGTGGGACTGTTTTGTTTTTTTTCCTTGGGTTTCTCAGACATGGCCAAACCTAAACAATTACCCTTAAAAGCTTTTAAGCCAGGTAATAACTCACCGATCGGTTACAAACTGTGTTATGGGTTCTGTAAAAGAACCAGAAAAAGTCTGGTTCTTTTGAAACTGACTGGCACCGGAACACCACACTAAATCCCAGAAAAATTTCAGAAAAACCAAAAGGTCAGTTCCTTACCGGACCGACTGATGAGAAACCGAACAATAACAATTTCCACAGAATTAAAATAAAACACAAGTCACCACCTATCTATAACACTACCTGTACTGTAGACAGAGGCTGGAAATCTGAAAAAATAATAAATCGGTTAGAAAAACCGAATGCTGATTCAAACTCTACCGAACTGAGCAGAGGAGAAATCTCCGGAGCGACTTCACTGTTAGGCGGAGTAAAGAATCTGACGGTTACACTGGTAAGTACCAGAGACAGAGGTTTGAACACCGAGCTCGAGCTCAACGTTCTATGCTTCTGCACAGAATTAACTCTTTCCTCTCCGGGGCAGTTCAAGTGCTGGGGCTAATGCATATTGTCAGAAAGCAGCAAGACTTCATGTTGTTTGAAAATAATCTTTTTTGTAAAATGCAGGTTTTGTTTATTGTGTATATATATTTTAATAATGAGTTTCTTTGGTATTCTTCATTTGTATTTTGCATTGCCAAGAGGGCAGGTGCCAGCCAACTTAAGACCACTCCATAAGGCAGCATTGTCCCTTCCCATATGACATCCCTTTCCTAAGCCACCAAAGGGCAGTCACAACAGAAGGAGGTGCCCTTCCTCACCAAGACATGAGGCATCCAAGGCAAACATTGGAACACTGCCTCAACAGTTGGCACCAAATGTCCCAGGCATGGGGTGCAAACCAGGGTTGTCTGGCTGGCAAACAGTATACTATTGTTGCATTAGCTGGCCAGACTTCAGCTTTTTTTTTTTTAAACGACTCTAAAGAGGGTGTCTTCAAGGTCAGCTAAGTGTCAGCGAGTGGTGAGGTACTGCTCTTGCACACTGACAACCTAAAAATCCAAACAGACACACCGCGAACGAATGTCCGGATATCAACTCTGCAGCTCTCTAAAGGGCAGCCAGCCCTAATCAAAACAGAAATGCCAAAATAGAGAGTGCAAAAAACCTGATGGCTTACGTTAGTAAATAGAATTAGAAACAGTGAAGACCCAAAGACCAAAAAATTCGGAGCGTTTAAGGTAAAAAACACTCTGGCTTTAATAATGTATTCACAAATATAACAAGGTAAACGACATGCTGGTGATTGCTGCAAAAAAGTAAAACACCCCTAGCGCCTCAACTTCCATGAGTCTTCAGAGGGGGTACCAGAACCAGTAACAGGCTCGTTTATAAATGTTGGTTAACTAATAATTTATGAGCCTGTCATCAATAAATTTTAAAGTAACACACACCAAAGAAAAAGACATTTAAAAATCAATTATTACGATACGGATTATAGACCTGAAATTATTTCTAAACATTTCTATAAATTCCACATACATTTACAGATTTTTTGGAGTGGTCAGGTATGAATCCCACCGATAATCCTAATATGAAAAAAAAATAAATAAATAATATTAATGAAAATGAAACATTTTAAAAAAACAAAATTACAAAAATAGCAAATGAATCCAATATCAGGAACAGAATCATGACTTAATTTAAATCCTAAGAAATGGTTTGATATCCCATTTATCGTTAAGGCCATATGGCCTTATGGAATTCATCTTAAAGATCCACATACATTCTCTTTTCAGAAGTTCATTTGCTCGATTCCCTCCAAAGGGCAAACTAGCAACATGTTCTAACCCCATAAATTTTAAGTGATGTGGATCAGATTCATGACACAGGATAAAATGCATCCCAATTAGGGTGTCCTGATGTCAGTTTAAGATAGATCTGACATGCTCCTGGATTCTCTGTTTTAGAGGTCTAATGGTTTTACCAATATACAGTAAACCACAGGAACACCAAAGAACACACACCACATACGCAGTATTGCATGTGATCAGTTCCCGTATATCAACTTTAGCATCTTGTTTTCTGGGATGTTGAAAAATCTTGCCTGTAACACTATATTTACAAACGTTACACCTTTTACAAGAGAAAAATCCATTCAATCTTTTCGGTATCCAGGAGCTAGTGTCAGAAGCATCACGTTTTCTTTCCCTACTGTGTACCACCATATCTCTGATATTTTTAGCTCTACAAAACAATACCCGTGGTTTAGAACCCACTGCCTGCCCCACCCTTTCGTCTCCTGTAAGTATGGGCCAATATTTAAATATGATATTGCCTATTCGTCCTGCAACATGATTAAATTCAGTAACAAAACTGCAAATTTCAGCATCAGAGTTATTATTCTTTTTCATCAAGATGTTTTCTCTGTCCATTTTTCTAACCCTATCTAATGTTTTAACAAGAAATCCTTTGTCATAACCTCTTTCCAAAAATCTAGATAGCAGTTCTTCTGATTGAACATCGAAATCAATATTCGTGCTGCAATTACGTTTAATACGCATAAACTGACTAAAAGGTATAGACTCTAAGTTTCGAGGGGTTGGCACTGTCAGCATGGAGCAAGGAATTTGTAGTAGTTTCCTTTCTGAATGTTTTTGATTCAATAACAAAGGCATTATTACCAAAGCCTTCAGTTTTCAAATTTAAATCCAAAAAATTCAAATTATTGGAATCAAATACATGTGTGAATCTCAAATTCAATTCATTATCATTCAAAAAATCAACAAATAAACGAGCTTCACTCTCATTCCCTCTCCAGATGCATATATCGTCAATAAAGCGATACCATCTCACAATATGTTTAATAAAGGGATTTTTATTCTCATTCAACACAAAATCCATCTCCCACCCTCCTAGAAATAAATTTGCATAGCTCAGAGCCATGGAAGCTCCCATGGCAGTGCCACGCTGTTGTTGATAAAACATCCCTTCAAATTCGAAAAAGTTATGAGTAAGGATGAATGTGAGTGATTCTAAAATGAACTCTATTGGTATATCATCATTTTGGGATTGGCGTAGGAATCTTTCAACAGCCTGAATGCCGTCATGATGAATAATACTAGTATAGAGAGATTCCACGTCAATCCCCAGCCAACAAAAGTCACATTCCCATTCAATTGTCTTTAACTTTCTCAATAAATCCGAACTATCCTGTATATGTGAAGTAAGGTTAGAAACAAACGGTTGCAGGAAAAAATCAACAAATTTACCCAAATTCTGAGTTAAGGAATTGATACCTGCAATTATCGGACATCCAGGAGGCATTTCCATGTTTTTATGCACTTTAGGAAGTGAATAGAAACATGGAACCACAGGAAACTCTTTCCACAAAAAAACAAATTCTGCCTCAGTAATTTGATTGTCAGTTACTGCTTGTCTCAAAAATATATTTAAATGTTTCCTATACTCAGACATCGGATTTTTGGGAAGCAACATGTAATTATTTCTATCTGATGACAATTTTTTTTACCATTTCAGAATACATTTCTCTATTCATAATGACAATGTTGCCCCCTTTATCAGCAGGCTTTAGTACAATACTTTTGTCCTGGCAAAGACTTACTAAAGCTTTTCGTTCTCTAAAGTTAAGATTAAATCTCTTTGGTGTACTATTTGTATAAAGTAAGTCAAATACCTGTTTAGTTACAACCTTTTCATATACAGAAATAGAATTATTAAAAGTTTTAGGACAGAATTGAGATACGGGTCGAAAAAATCTTTCTCTCAGTTTCCTAAATTCATGTCCTACATCAAGAACACTATTACCTCTCGGTCTGAATGAAGGAATAGAGGTGACATTCTTTCCAAAAATAAATATTCCAAGGCTTCAAGGTCCTGATCAATCTCAAACTTCCCCTCGGTGGGACTCGAACATGCAGGTTCTTCAAAATCAAATAAAGTTTCTGGCACAGTACCAAATTAGAATCAGGACAGATATCTTCTCTTGAAAGGCGATTCATTTCTGATAGGAGTATATCCAAATCAGTATCCTCCAAAATGGTCATACCCTCTGTATTAGTAAACTCTATACAGGCTTCACGATTTTGCTTTTGGAAATACACTTTCAAATGAAGTTTCCTAAAAAACTTTTGCAGATCTACATATATTTGAAAAGGGTTAACTTGAGGTGTGGGAACAAAGCTGAGACCTTTCTTTAATACCTCCGAATTTTTTGGTCTTTTGGTTTTCACTGTTTCTAATTCTATTTACTAACGTAAGCCATCAGGTTTTTTGCGCTCTCTATTTTGGCATTTCTACACTGACAACCTAGGTTGATGCCACAAGCCCAGGAGCTAGGAGTCGAGGCTGGCAGTGATGACTCAAAACATCTAAGAAGAAGCTCTCCTTATGGACAGGGTGTGTGTGCAATTGTGCTTCACTGTAGTGGTTACTCTTAGTAGTGGTGGTGCCAATGGTGGTGTAGGTGACCTCATGCTGTCAGGTTCCATCTCCCCAGGTCACCTGTTTTGTGTGTACTTGCTCAAGGGAGGGGAGGAAACTGGAAAAATGCATACTCATCTGGGCTGCTGTAGATGACAGTCTCCATGTGCAGGTTCCCTGTGCCATACAACCCTCTGGGGCAAAGTGTCAGCTCCCCCCAGCTGCGGACCCACTCCAGATACAGCCCTCTTCCCCCTCTGATGACAGAGGAGGGGGGAGCCAGGAAGAGATAGTACCCGGGAGCACAAAGAAAGGCGGTATAAATAAAGCAAAACAAAAAAAAGCTTAAGTCCTGCCCCCAACAAAATAATCATAGTTAACATTAACAGGGCTACTCAGATTCTCTAATCTACAAATATCTCATATTTCAAATCATTCCAAATCACTGGCAACATTTATGTAACTCCTAGGTGGCGCTACCCCAAGAGCTACTACCCCTGCCTGCTTGGCTAGTTGCAGGTTAAGGGGCCTGGGTAATGAAACGGGTATCTCCACCCGGAGGTCAGGGTTGTTAGTGGTCAAGCTAACCTGGTCACAGCCCTCCGGGACACTGTAACCCCCCTATTTTCCCTTCTAGTGGCCTGAACAACACACAATAATCACTTTCACAATGACCCTTGTTCACCATGCAATTACTCACACTGTTTGCACTTACCACCAGGGCTGGTTCCTCTAACTCGACCCTGGAGACCCCCTGTCAAACAAGGTTAAGCACAACACTTTTGGCACAAACTGGAACCACAGTCAGGTTAAATGCAAAAAGAGTCAGATCTGCATAATTTAGGGGACTTGAACAAGGAAGGGGCATAATCAGGTTGATTTGTTTAAAGACTATATCAATTAGACAGTTATGCATGCACTTCAGAGTCCCTACAAGGTCACACACTCTGAGTACCCAGGTGGGGAAGAGGTGGGCTAGCCAGGAACGTTGCCTAGGGTAGGCCACTGTCGCAGCTGGCTGGGGCCCTGTGATGGAAAAAAGCAACATGCACAACACACACTATTTGTAATCCGGAGCTGGAGAGCTCAGTTCATGAAAGAAAGACAACAAGGCAATCAGATGACAACACTTTTTAGATTTAGCTCTTGTTGCAGGGAGCTACCCTGATGTTTACTCACGATACCCGGTACAGGACACAGGCAGGACAAAATGGAGACTGCAGGTTGCCGAGCTGGAGTGCCAGGAGAAGCAGGGCCCGCACGGATCACCGGTGTCATTCCTGTTCAAGCGTTGAGCAGGGGGCTGATCCCCAGGCAGGTCTCTCGTCGATGGCTTTCTCTGTGCAGCGGGTAGTCTGGCTGGGCCAGTGTGGCAAGGCCCTGGCCGAAAGGAGATGCAAATAGATTTAGTCCGTTGGAGCGGGATGCTGCCTCCAGCAAGCAGAACACAATTCACACAGTGGGGAAACAAATCACGACCCACTATCAGCACACAGCACATTTACATGTAAGGAAATTCCACTCTACCAGGCAGATTACTTTCCTTTCGCAATTACATAGTCTCTGCACAAATTGGGAATTCAAGTCCTGACAGGCTGATCGCATGCAGCAAATCTTCGGTCTTCTTTAGGTATGAGCCTGGTAACAATTCAGTGGCTTACTTCATTCTCACAAATGCGGATTCAGCCCGAAATAATTCTCTTCTCCCTCTCAGGGGAGCATCAGGCAAACAAGCAGGCCAAATGTAAGCCTTTCCACAGTTCTCCTGTGCGAAACTATGCAGCATGGCTGCTTGACTGTCTCGAGCTGTTGCTTCTTCACCTCCCAACTTAGATCTGTCCCAAACTGCAGCAAGCATGGGACTTTTCCCAGGATCCAAAAGGTTCAGTTGGCTGATCTGTCTGTCAGCCACAGCAAGGGCTCCCTCTCCAGGCTCAATTAGGTGCCAAAAGCCCAAATCTACAAATCCTACAAAGCCTCTGGGGACAGGCTCCATTTTAGAGTCCCCAAAGATACTGATTGGTCCAATTCAGCAGTCCAGGATCAAAATGGTGGTGATAAGCAGAAACTGTCTATGCTGCAAAGAAGGCAGGCAAGAAAAACTACAATATCTTTACTGCTCTAATCAGCCAACAAGTACACCTTTTAACAGAGTTCCTTCTGAGCAATTAGCGATGGCAGAAATGGAGCGATTATCAGGCAGCCTGGGTGGGACTCGAGCATGGAAACACCCAGTCCCCCTCCCAGATTAATTATAACTGCAATCTAGGCAGCCCTTAAAGAGACAGTACACAGAGGCTATACAGGCACTCTCTGGCAATAATGTTTAACTGCTAAAATGCAGGACACCAACCTGGAAGTGAGCATTTAGGCAAGCTCAAGGTAGACTTTTCGGGAACCCCCATTTGCAGGGGGTTACATTTTCATGAAAACAGGAGCTTTGCCCTTTACAGATACTCTGAGCTGAAACCCTAATGTCCTGCTTGTGTCATGATGGTGATCATATATCAGTTAGCAGGACTTTAGCCAATCAGCGCAAAGAGCCACTGCATCTCTGATCTTGTTACAGTAGTCTCTGGTGCAGGAATGTTAGACCTGCAGCATTTCACTTTACAGCCAGGGGAGGGCGGCTTCATTTAACTTTTATAATAATAAAATGAAAACTTATAAGTCGCTTTAGCTGAGTTGATCGATTTACAGTTAATAGAACTGCTGCAAACTGTCTCTTATGGAGACCCCTCTTGTGAGATTTGGGCAGCCGGAAGTGCTCAGCTTGGCTTCACAGTCCTCTCTCCCAAACCTCACGCTCACAGTCTCTTTACGTTTTACTTAAGAGACACCCTGACCCCTCTGCGGTCCTATTATTTATATTCCCACAGCAAGGATTTATGTACCAAGCAGGGCATGACTTTAATTACAGACAGCCGCAGCTGTAAACTGCATGAGACAAATACACAGTTGTCATTAGAATTTCTTAATAATAATAAACAGTTCCAAATTCAGAACGTTTTTGTAGTTTTCTTGTGATGCCAGCCATACTGTCTTGGTTGGTGACCAGAGGAGCTCTTCTTTAAATATGGAGCTGTAGGCTGGCCCACCGGTGCAGAGTTAGCGCTACCACCATGATGCTGATGAACCGGATTCGTTAACAAGCTGGTATGGGGGAGGAGGACTGAACTTACAGTGGACTGACTGCTCTCTTCTAAGGAGTGAAGGATGTTGCTCTCTGTACTTGTATGATCTCTAGTGGTGGCAGGAGGTGAGAGCCTGGGGGTTCAAGAATAATGGGGGGGGGGAGAGTGCAGCAGCAGGCACAATGGACACCAATGGATCCAGTTCACACTGTGCAGTAGCATGTACTAAGATGTCAAGGGCTTCACTACATATCTGCAACTTCAGGGAATCAGAAACAAGGGTAATGCAGCCGACTAGGAGGGTGACGCCTCACCTTATCTTGCCTCCCACATTTAACGCCGGGCCTCTCCTGACTGGATCCGGATCATTCTTCTGATCTTCACCTCCACCTCAGGTCGACCAGACGGCGTGGAGAGTTTAGCAGTGGAGCAGAAGGCAGCTCTGCCCTGGAGAGCGGCGGGGCAGCAATGTGGTGTGCTGTGGGTGGCACAGGAGTACTAGGAGGGGGCCATGGGGAGGTGGCACTGGTGAATGACCAGAGGAGGTCCCAGCAGGGGTGTAGCCAGAATTTCCGTTTTGTACACAGTCTCCAACAGTTACACCCCCCCATTAAAAAATTTACACATCCTTTCCAAATGGCACCCCCTTCCAAACAAGTCACATTGTTGTCAGATGATTCCTCTTCTCTCTAAAGAGGTTATACATGTATCGGACACTCCTCAGTGGCCTACACTAACCCAAATACTACAGATTAGAATGATAATATTAACAGAGTGGCTTATGGTTTGTGACAGGCACTCAAAAAACTGTACACAAATGTGTACAGTGAGTATGCCTGTCTACGCCCTTGGGTCCCAGTTGGTGGAGGGGGGATGAAGGCACTATTAGGTCCCAGGGCAGAATAGGGTAAAAAGAGGGCAGAAGGACCAATGGTCTTTTTTGCCGACATTTTCTATGTCTCTAACTTCTTTAGATCCAGAAACAAATGGTTTGATATATTTTAGTGGACCAACATAGATGTTGCAAAAAGAAAACAGTACCTAAGCTTTTGGACCAACTAGGTTCTTCCTCGGAGACTGGCATAAGTCTCCGAGGAAGGACCTGCTGGGTCCGAAAGCTTAGACATTGTTTTCTTTTTGTAACATCTTGTTGGTCCGATAAAAGGTATCAAACCATTTGCTTCTGGATCTGTTCTTACAACAAGGACCAATAGGGCAACTAAACTAGATACATAGATACATAGACAGTGTCGGCAGATAAGGGCCTATGGCCCACCCAGTCTGCCCATTTGAGCTTGTAAGTTCAGTTTGTTTTCCTAGAAGTCTGTTGCCCCTTACCCCTGACCTCCAGAATTCCTTTATGTCTATCCCATGCATTCTCAAATCCGTGATTGTTTCAGCCCCACCACTTCCTCTGGCAGGGTGTTCCACTTGTCCACCACCTGCTCTGTGAAGAAATTCTTTCTGGTTTCCTCTGAATCGTCCCTCCTCCAACTTCATCCCATGCCTTCTAGTCCTGGAACACCTTTTTCGCTTAAAAATAGTGTTTTCCTGCACCCTGTTCCTCCCTGTAAGATACTTGTATGACTCTATCATATCCCCGGTCTCCCTCCTCTCCTCCAGGGAGTACATGTTCAGTTCCTTCAACCTGTCTTCATAGGACTTGTGATGCAATCCATGCACCATCTTTGTTGCCCTCCTCTGAACCTTCTTTACCCTGTCTATGTCCTTACGTAGGTATGGTCTCCAGAACTGTACACTGTACTCCAGGTGGGGCCTCACTAGTGTCTTGTATAGCGGAATTATGACCTCCCTTTTCCTGCTGCTGATGCCCCTGCCTATACATCCCAGCATCCTATTTGTTTTACCTGCTGCCTTGTCACACTGTTTCCCTACGTTGAGGTCATCAGAGATGACAACCCCAAGATCCCTTTCCTGCTTGGTGCATGCTATATCCTCACCCCCCAACTGATATATTGTGCCAGGGTTTTTGTGCCCCATATACATTATCTTGCACTTCTTTGCATTGAATTTCAACTGCCAAACCCCTGACCATTCTTCAAGTTTCTGCAGGTCGCTTCTCATTCTGTCCACATCCTCTGGTGTGTCTACTCTGTTACAGAGCTTTGTGTCATCAGCGAACAGTGAAATTCTGCCTTCTAGGTCCTGCGCAATGTCACTGATGAAGATGTTGAATAGGACCGGTCCCAGCACTGATCCCTGTGGTACCCCACTGGTCACTCTTCCCTCTGTGGAGTGACAGCCATTTACCACCACCCTCTGTGTCCTGCCACCCATCCAGTTACCTACCCACACCCATATTCCCCAGTTTGTGTAATAGTCTTCTATGCGGCACAGTGTCAAGGCCTTGCTGAAGTCCGATAGGCGTCCATCGCCCGCCCTGATCCACCTCCCTAGTCACCCAGTCAAAAATTCAATGAGGTTGGTCTGACATGACTCTCCCCTGGTGAAACCATGCTGCCTTGGGTCCTGTAGTCCATTGACAACTAGATGTTCCACCAATCTCTCCTTCAGTAGTGCTTCCATGATCTTCCCCACTACCGAGGGTGAGGCTGACTGGTCTGTAGTTCCCTGCTTCCTCTTTGTTCCCACTTTTGTATAAGGGGACTACATCTGCTGTCCTCCAGTCTTTGGGTACCTCCCTGTTTCCAGTGATCGGCTAAACAGGATAGCCAGAGGTTCAGCCACCACCTCTCTTAGTTCTTTAAGGACCCTGGGGTGCACCCCATCTGGCCCCATTGCTTTATCAACTCTTATTACTTCCAGTTCCTTCAGGACCCTTTCGTGTAAAGGGACTTGTGTCCATTTCTGCACCATTCTCACCCCTTGTACTCTCTCTTCAGACCCATTACCTCCTCTTCCTCAGTAAAGACTGAGCAGAAATACCTGTTCAATATGTCAGCTTTACTGTTGTCATCCTCCACGCGGCCCCCATCCTCCCCCTTCAGTCTCACTATCCCTCCCTTTGTCTTTCTTTTTTCACTTATGTACCTGTAAAAGGTTTTGTCCCCTCTACCCACTGATTTTGCAATGTGTTCTTCTGTCTGAGCTTTGGCTTCCCTTACTGACCTCCCTTTGCTTCTCCTGGTACTTCTCTATCCCTTCTGCCTGTGTCTTTTTGTATTGCCTAAATGCAATCTTTTGGCTTTCACTTTCTTTCTACCTCTTTGGAAACCATAATGGTCTCCTCTTCCTAACCTGCTTAATGCATAATTCTGTTGTTCTTGTAATCCCATTTTAAATACTGCCCACTGTTCCTCAACCCCTGATTCCTGTCCATTCCCTTAATGCCTCTTTCAAGTATCTCTCCATTTTCCCAAAGTCTGCCCCCCTAAAATCCAGGATACCTGTTTTTGTGTGGTTTGGTTCTGCTCTTTCTGTGATTTCAAACCACAATGACTGGTGGTCACTGTTTCCCAGGTGCTCCCCCACTGTTACCCCCATCACACTGTCCCTGTTTGTGAGCACAAGGTCCAGTATTGCCTTCTGCCGAGTTGGTTCCATGACCAGTTGCTTGAGGAAGGCACCCTGAAGGGACAGAACTAATTCTGTATGTCTAACTTCTTTGTCATTTATTCTTAAATGCTGCCTGTTTTGAAAAAATCTGGAAGACCGAGACGTGAGGTTGGCTGAATTATTCTTTGGGCCCTGGTTGTCGTGTTGGAATTCATGTAGCTAGTGTCAGAATTAAAGTTCGAGGGGCTGTGGAAGCAGTGTTCCAACAGTGGCACTCTAGTAATGCCAGCCCTGGAAAGGGTTAAGCAATGAGCGCATCTTCGGAGCGCTCCAGCCCTGACGACTCGGCACTTTCCGGCCTCTCACGGCCGCGCTCGGCCCCCCTGCAGCTCTCCCCGTCGCCGCTCGGTTCCCTCCGCCAAGCCCTGTGCTCTTTCCCAGCAGCCCGCTGCCTCGCTGGGCTGCGCTCGAACATGGCGGTCGGTGCTTGGCTCGGTGGCTTTCCCGGGGGTGGACGGAATGCGGCCTGAGCTCACGACGAGGCGAGGAAGCCATCATTGTTGCTGCCGCAGGCGGGCTGCAAGCAGCAGCGTGCTGCCGGGTCCCAGGTGAGTGTATGCTGACGCGGTGGCGCTACTTTGCCCGTCTTTCTGTGCGAGAGTTGTGGAGGTGCTGCTGGAGTCGAGTGAAGATGGTGGAAGGAGCGGAGCGAGCAGGAGCTACAAGTGTGTGTCTCCAGTACTGAGGCGGCCAGTAGCATGCCAGCCGAGCTAGATTGCCATGCACGGGGCCACACTCGCAGGCACGGGAGCGGGCTGACCCACTTCGTGGAGCAGCCCGGTTCCTGGACTTGCCGAGGAAGAGTATGGGGCTTTCTATGTGCAAACCTTGACCACACTTATGTTGGGGATTGTGAGAGGTTAGAACAAGAGATACACCCTTACAACTTTATTCTGTTGCTATCTCAATAACTGTTGCAGTTTATTTAAAACCTCTAGCTCCATTCTCCAAGGATCCAGTTATGCAAAATTTGGGGGTGCAGCAGGGGAGGTCTGCAACTTTCTTAAGGGTCTGGTGAAATGACACTATTGTTATAAACCAAATGGGCTGTTTGTTGCAGCTCCGTTTGACAAAGAAAAACAGATTTTTTTTCGAGGGGTGCATAAGAGGGGTAACTAAATTGGGGGGGGTTGTATGTTATTAATTCTAATTCAAATTTAACCATTTATTTTCTTTACAGCTGTTTTATAAGAACTTTTCTGCCACACTGAGATTTGTTCTGCAAGTAGTTTTGGATGTATTTGGGTGCATAGCTGGGCAACAGATTATAACTTTTTTTAAGTGATCCTGCAGTTCAGTTTGGACATGTATGCACTGATCCCTGTGAGTATTTGCCTGGTGTGACTTGGTAACAGAGCTCTAGGTGAACTGATCAAAAGGGATCATCTGTCAGGCTCTAACAACTACTGATTAATAATAATTCCTGCAAGGGTTTAGGTGGTTCTGTCCTTGTTCTCTGACCCAGCTTATTTTTCCTTTAATGTGTTTTGGTTCTGCTGTTTTTTGGTTTTTCTTTCATTTATTAAGTATTACGTTTTGTCCTTCTCCTTGGCTGCCCTGCATCTTGCCCTCTGCCGACATCTTCAGCAGATTGCCTGAAATGGTGGGGCCGTCTGCAGATTTCCATCTCTGGTGAAACACAGTGTGGTGTGGCAGGGATTCCAGTATGGAGCCCAAAGGTATGGGGACCATCATTCGACGGCCTTGCTATTTTCCCCTTTCTTCCTGCCCATTCTCTTCCCACTGGCTTAGTGCATCTGATGTGCCCTGTGACTCTGTCACAAGGTTTACTGTGGTGGTGGGAAGGTGGTACACCTCTCCCTGGGTCTGACAGAGCTGCTGCTGGCAGCATGCCCAGGTCTTGGGCCACCAGACAAGTGAATATTTGGGCTTGTGCAGGCTTGTGTTACAAATATAAAAAAAACCTGCAAGTTTGGACATGCGTATTTTTGTTTCTGTAATGCTTAATTTGGTATACTACACAGTAATGCCGATCTAAAGATTTTTTTAACCCTTAGTGCATAGAGATTGCTGATATTTGGGGGGACATTTTTGGGGAGGATGGGTGGTGCTTTTAATTAAAGATAGTTAAGCGGGAGGTTTTTTTTTTCCCCCCTGGTATGTCTGCTTTGTTCTTGTAGGGGAAAGATCTGTGTCTGTTTCATGAGATTTGCAGTCTCTTTCCACCCCAACCCCTTCTTGCCACTTGTGCCCAGGGAAAGTAATGCATTTAAGATATTTCAGTAGTATAGGGCCACCCCTTTTCTGTGAAAACTGACAAAATACGATTAAAAATGGAATTTGCCATTTTTAAAATAACTGTCAATTTTTCACACAAAAAATATGCTTGCACCACATTTACAGCCATGCTTGGCAACAGATTTGTGTTAAAACCCCCATTCTGCGTCACATTTATTACACAGTTTGCTGATTTACACTCCTTTTTGTTTAAAAAAAAATTGGATTTTTAAGATTGTGTAAAACAGAACTGGCCATTTTTGAAAGTGGAAACTTGCTGGCCCGATTAGTGTATGGGGGTTCTTAACTTTTATTTTAGTGTCGTTAAATAAAACTGCTGAGTTTACACCATCTGGAGAATACAGCACTTATATTGAATATGGAGTACAAGTCTCTTAATGGCTAATATTTGCATTTCCCAGATAAAATGCATCATTCAGAGGGAATACCTAAAAAGAAACACTTAATACATACATTGCTGTAAAAGTGACTGTGAGCACATAGTATGTGAAATTAATAAAATGCTGATTCCCAAAGGGATAGAAAGGTGCTGTGTTCATACCTAAAGTAAGGAAATATCTAACTGGCTGCACAAGTTATTCCAGTAGTCATGCAGGTTAATGCACTTGCTAGAAGTGGGCAAGCCAGGAATTTGTCATGTACAGCCTAGACCTGAGCCAGGGGTCTGGCTAGACTCTGCAAGCCAAAGCATGGGCCGAGCCATGGCTACCTACAGTATCCCTCATGAGTCACATGAGAGGAGTTAAAGGTTTCAGCCTCCGCACTAACTGCTCAAGCTGACAAAATGCTGGCTTAGCTTGACCTTGGCTCGTAGTTGCTTACAGAGGTCAAGCTGAACCTAGCTGAGCACTAGACTCTAGCCAGGCTTGCCCACCTATAACACTAGCAAAGTGATGCAAACAATATCTAAAAAACTATAAGGGTAAAACTTCCCTAAAATGGAATTCAACCCAAAACAGTCAAAAGTAATGCATAGCATAGTCATCGTCTATTTCACTGAAAGACCACTGATAAAATAACTTTCATGGTGTAATCCAGTAAGTCAATACAGCAAGTACACCACCTGTTATAAAACATGCCCCATAAGTTAAAATAAACTTTCATTGCAGGAATAACAGCACCATTTGAACTAGTCCCGGATTCTCAGTAATGGAGGTTATAGAAGAGTCTTTCAGGTAGCCTCGTTGTACCCAGAAAAAACATCCTCTGCTCAAGTCCATCCATAGTCCATAATTGGCAGTCTGTCATCCCATTTTCCAGCTTTGCTGGCATTGTCAAAACCAAAGAGTTGTCCATTATGTACAACCCCAAGACTACGAGGGAAATGATCCCATGACTGGCATTAGTGTCTCGCAGGATATGATGCACTTCTTATCGAACAACTTTTTTTTTTTTTGCCTCATGGCATAACTTGCGTTCTGAAAGAAAAGGATTTGAGTACCTTTAGATAAAATAAGACCTTTCCTGCTAGCAGAAGAATTGAGTCTCTTGTTTCAACTCCGTCTGTGACGAGGAGTGTCGTCTGAGGGCTAACTTCATTGATGCAGGCTTCTTAGGTAGGGTAATGCAGCATGTGGAGGGCAGATTGGTCTCCTTGAGCACCAGTCTATAATGATTCCGTCAGCTATTGCTTGAGAAGAAGTAAAGTATGATTGTCCTCTACGCCCTCTGGTGATCCAGTTGGACTGGACATTAGCTGACTGCAGTTGATTTTCTAAAGTTTCAAGTCAAATATGAAGGTGTGCAGTTCCCTTGGTTAACATGGCTGCATCTCAAGCCATAGAGTCCTTCTGCTTTCTGATCTTTGCCAGGTCTTCCGTAACCCCCAATGTTGCGGCTTCCTTCACCACTTCCCAGCCATTAATTCCACCTAGTTTGTCTCCCAGAACTGTCACTGACCTGTTCAGTCTTTGAATCTTCATTTCCAGAGTTTGAAGTGTTTCATCAGGGGCAGTTGTTGACCTCATGGCTAAGTTCCATGTCACATTTTTACCTTTGTAAACTCCACAGTATACTGATTTCATTGGGTTTACCCAGTGCGATCAGCTGTAAATAAGAGGCACTGTCACACTAAGCTGAAGTCCGATACAGTTGTTTAGTGGGTTAAATTGTTATGTTTTTTCTCAAGTACTTTTTCTCAAGTACCGGGAGCTGAGTAATTATGCCGCCATCATGCTCAGGCTCAGCAGTGCCCCCAGTGCTTGGGATTCTAATGTGCTGTGTATGGCCATATGGGGAGTGTTGTTACTAATTATATATGGGGTGTGAGGACTTACTGCCAGGGCTGGGAAAAATTCATTGTACATGTTTATAAAGTGTTTTTTTTTTTTTTTATGAAAATGCAAACATTGTGCAGAAATTGTTGTTTATACACAGTATATATTGTAGAAAAAACTGCCATTTTTCTAGCAGTTGCCAATTATTTGTTTTGTGTGAAATAATAATTTTGGTAAAAAAAAAAAAAAAAAGTGATATTCACTTGATTTTCCCCAGTGCATGAACATTGCATAATCTGTAGTAATACCTGTCACACAAAATAGGGTTTTTCGCAAGTGGAAAACAAACATCGCCCAGCACTACTTACTTATTTAGTTTTAGTTAACCGAGTAAGCGCAATAGACAGGAATTGTCTTTTTTTTTCAGGCACGACCCGGGAGATTACAAAAAATTGGATGAGCACATGCATGCATCACGAAACTTCACTGAATACAGTGTTTATGGAAGTAAAAAATTACAACAGCTAGGATTCAGAGGATGCCGTGTTTACAGAAGTAAAAAGATTACAAAAGAATGGGATGAGCACATATGTCACACAACTTTGCAGAATACGTTTACAGAAGTAAAAATTACAACAGTTGTCAACTCGTGGGGAAAAAGTGCATTACCACACTAGATTAACCAGGCTGTAGATATATAAATTATTTCCTGTGATGGACACTTAAAAATTGGGGTCTCCTAACATGAGTTCTGTTTAGCCCTTTTCCTGTTTACTTTTGATTATTTACAAGTATTTGAGTTGATGCCTCCGTTTAAACATATCCTTGTATATTGTGATTTTATATATTATAGTTATTGTATTAGGTTTGTTGAATTGCAGTGGACATTGCCCCCATCCAGGCACTGCCCCCCCCCCGGACTGATGCTGGGCTCGCACAAGGCGTAATTTCCTTGTCCAGTCAGAGACTAGCCAGCTGCTTGGATTGGTCCCTGCTAGGACATTCAGGATAACAAAAACAAAAAAAGTCGAGTAGTTTTTCATCAATATGTTTTTATTAATTTAGACATGCTTTGGTCCTACGAGCAATGTCAAACACTTATTATTTATTTATTGAAATTTGTTGACCGGTTAGGCCCACTCAGACAACAAAGTCCCTTTCTCAGGGGCGACCCGGAATTAATTACAGATTACAGACACAAAAGCATACAATAGACAAAAGTAGTGCAATTAATTGCATAGGTACATACATAGGTGGTATTACAGAACAAAACAGAGCACAGGTAATAATTAGAAACAGGACAAAAACTGGTCAAGACTAGTGAGTGTAAGGGGCACCGTAGGAGTATCAGTTAGACATGTTTTATTAAAATATTGGTTAGAAGACCCAACGGTACAAGAGTGGAAAAACAATCTGGTGGTGATACTCAAGACAGAGAAATTAGCATTGACCCTAAGAGACCAATCGGCTAAATTTAACAAGAAGTGGGATACTCTATGCAAGGTGTTATTTACAACAGGATGAATTTGCATGGCCCACTAGGTCTGCAGGCAGTATTAAGAGCAGTTTTTAGAGAGGAGCGTGAGTCATGGTGTGGCAGTGCCAGCCAGTGAAAGTGAGCTGCAGGTGGGGCCACGGGGTTTTAAAAAAGCTGAAAAAAATTGATCAGCAGTTTGACGCATGAAAGTGCTAACCAGTTGTGAAAATGTGTAGCACTTGGCACAAATTGATTAACAAAATTAAAAATAAATATATAGCTTTATTAATGTTGTGTGCTGTGTCATGGACTTGCTCAAAAATGGTTAGCAGTTTACTGCTAAGCATTTCTGGAAATGGTTAGCATTACCACCGTTTTGCTATGCTATACCAGCTGTTTAATGCCCATGGTCATCAGAGGTAGCGGCAGCTGTATTAACTGCATTTCTTCCCAGACAGGGCAGACTACAAGTAAAGCTCTATGTAGCGCTGCCCAGATTTGTGGCTAAAGAAGGAAACTGCCCTGAGTGTGTTGAAGAAGGACTTTTGTTCAGCCCTGTTGCTGCTGTTTGGTGTGGCTGGAGGAAGCCGTGCCCAGTTGGAGATCACTGTAGCAGTTGTCTGGTGCCAGTTACAGCAGTGAAGAGGGCATCACCAACAGCTGACGTCCAGCCTGCAGTGAAAGGCAGCTGTTCTGAATTCAACAGCCCTTGTAAGGGCTTTTCTCAACTTCTTATAAGATACTTTCTCTTCTGCCTAGGGAGGCATTACAGATGAAAGGGGCCCCCAGCACCTACCCTGGTAGGGGCCCCTGTCAGGGACTTGTGATCCTGGTTGGAATCTTAACTCCTAAGTTTGCATACAAGGATTGTGTTATGAATGGAAATACAAGAATCCTCCCCCCCCCAGTCAATTGCCAGTCAAGGGCTATTCCTTCAGAACCCCATCTGGTCTGTTTGTGCAGGCTGGAGAGGTTTGCATAATTGGTTGCCAAGAATGTTGGGATCGAAAGGAATTCTGGCCTTTTGTGCAGGCTAAAGCAGAGCAGCACCCTCTTGAGCCAGTTGCTGCCATCGCAGAATCAACTGTTGCCAATGTCAAGATCAAGAGATGGTTGCCCTGGGGTACTAGAAGTATCCAGTGGTTGACAAACTCCTGCTCTACTGATTCTGATACAGTGGTTCCATGGTCTCAGGTTCTCCTTTGGTGATCCTGCTCCACAGTCCAGTCCTGGTCTGGTGATTCCTGTTACTCCTGAGTCTTCCCCACTCTGGAACATTGGGGACTATATTTCTTTTTACAGTTATTTTTCTGGAACTCTGAACTTAGGACCCCTCCCTCGCCTGCCCCTCCTTTCCTCACCTCCATCCTTCCTACTCTACTCCCTATACCCTCTAACCCTCAAGACTACCCTTGACCCTCTGTCTTTCCTTACCCTCCCATACCCTTTAAACCCTCTAGCCTAACCCTCCCCCCAATCTCCTCTTTTGATCCCAAATGGGTCATGACTGAACGGGTCCTCTGGATCAGTGCACCTACCCGGATACCAAAAACATAAATAAGTAAATAAATAGTCTAATTTATAGGCCTTTCAGATGTTGCAAGAGGCTGCAGACCAGCTAATGGGGCTAGATATTCGAGGGGAATTGTATAGAGCAACTCCACTTTGCCTTTCTGTTACCCTAGAGAGGTTGGCTCTAGGCAACTGGGCTGGGAAACGGGGGGAGAATTATGTTGAACATTTGGACTTCATTCAATTTCTAGACACTTCAGTCACACTGCAAAGTCAGGGTGGGATCTAGCCTGGGGGCTGGGTAGTTTGCATTATTTAGAGTGCCAAGCCGTTGCTGATGTGCATTGGTTGCTAACCCTTATTTGCAATAAATATCCTGCATTGTTTTATTAAATAAAGCATTTGCTTTTAGCTTTATTCTGTTTCTCATTTGTGCACTTTTGTGACCCAGCCTGTCTTGTTTTTAAAAAGGTGTGGGCCTTGGTAGTTTTACCAAAAGAAGCGACCATCTTCTCCCTATGAGTGGCAGTCCCGCATGTTATATTGTGAATATAGAGTCACAATAACTATTTATAGTGTAGAATGGTATGCCATGATAAACTACCTCCACTGTGCTTATGCAACCAGATTGCTGATTCCCTACTTCCCCCAATACGATGTTCACTCTTGCTAAGTTGCAGAATATTTGAATTATTCTAATGTGTATTTTAAAAGTTTTGAGGCTTTTTTGGCACAGTAAATTGTCTGTTTTTGTAAAATCTTCAGCTTTGAAAATCTGGCTGCGATTTCCTGAAATAAGCTAGACCAAAAGACATTTTTTCTATTATTGACTAGGAATGCATAAACTTCACTTGTTTTTTAAAAAAAAACAACAAAAAAACAGTAACATCCTGAGGTTGGGATAAAAACAAGGTTGTCCACACATGGGGGTCAGAATTACGTTTTGGAGCCACACTGGGAAACAGGGGTAGTGGCTGGAAAGATCCAGTGGGCCACACAAATTTAACCTAATTGGTGTACTTTTTGAAACATTACCTCCACTGCAAATCTGCGGGGCTAGGAAATGGAAGAGGCTACTGACTGATACAGAAACGCTTCTTACATGACTGGTGCGAGATTGCGGAACGTGTGTACAGCCGTGCGTCATACCATCTGTGCACCATCAGTATGACTAACTGGTGAAATAAAAATTCCTTGAAGTTCATGCACCAGCTTCCTGTTTTCCAAGTTACTCTGAATCCCTGACGAGAAGGTTTTGGCCACTTTCCGTGGTATTCAGTTGGACTGGACCTTGTACAGAAAATGCTGGCACAGAAAAGACCAGTTTTAGCAGAGCTCTGCCTCTGGATTTCTGGAGCCTTACCTCATGACTTGTGAGGAGGCCATGATCATAAATAACCCCTTACTGTTAGGGCTTTATCTGGGTTGCACTAAGCATGTTGTCATTTAATATTAAGGAGCTGAGATGGAAATTTGCTTTCTATGTTAATCTTTTTGATGCCCAGTAACTGGCTGAAGGGATTGACTTATTCCTTCCCTTGAAGCAGTTTGCCAGTATTCTTAGACCACATACCAGCTAATATTTGTATTTCTTGGGTAGCAATATTTCTGACTGGCTGATCCTTATATGAAACCCAAGAGTGATCCTTGGGTTTATGAATAAAGTAGCTTCGTTGGCTTGTGCCTGGACTGTAGAGCACACATTAATAAACAATTTGAATTGAATACTACTGTGCCTGTACTGCGGTCCTTTTAAAGTCTAATATTCTTTGTATCTGTTTAGGTCGTTCTTCTGTCATCCTCATCAGACACTCTTTTTACTGGTTATGCAGACCCATGCAGTATTATTTTATTAATCTATTTCTCCCAGTATTGCCCAACCAGGATGAGCAGTTTCATTTTAAATTTGATGTTTCAGAAGGATACTGTTAGAGACCAAATATAGTTTACATGTGCTTTTACAGACATTGCAGCCTTTTTTTTTTTTTTTCTTTAAACCTGGAATTCAGAATAGAATGCTTGCAGCCAAGAAATTGCAGACTACTTGAAACTGTACACAGCACAGCACCTCTGTTGTTAAGTTCTGGCTGTACTCACAAAGAACCTACAGCGCCCTTGCTTGTGCAGGTCAATGCTGGTATTATCTGCTGGCACCAGGTCAGTATGCTGCTGCTAGAATAGCACTGCAAGACCCGCGCTGTGTAAAGCGCATAGCCATTTAGAGCGACATGGGTATAGTAGCTGTAGTGAATTACTGCTACCCCTGTTGCTGTCCGGGGAGTAGAGGAAGGGCTGAAGACGCCTCAGGTGCTGTTCTTGGTCGAGCTGCTCCCATGGTGGAGTGAAAGGCACAAGCACCTGGTGCGGTTGAGACTTGGGGATCAGGGTTTGTTTGGTTCCTCGTCTTCTGAAAATTTATTTATTTATTTTTTGGTTCAGAAACAGTTTCCCCCCCCCTCCCAAGTTGCGCCTTATCCCCGAGGTCCACACCCTTTGGAGTTGATTATAATAATTCTGGGTGGTGTGAGGGGCAAAGCCCCTCATGTTTGGGGGTGTAGGGGATAGTGCCCTCCGCAAAAATAAAACCTTTTATATTTTCCCTGTTGGTGTCTGTGGTGTGCGCAGCATTTTGTCATGGTCAGTGTTCTTACCGACCTTATTTGTGCACATGGCGTTTCTCTCTCCTAAAGCTGGTTTCTGGGCGGTGTTTTGCTTGCGTCATTGTTTGCCTGCTGTTTTTGTTGGCAGGGTTTTGCCACCGTGCCTTATCTGCTTCATTCACAGACTTTACATGGGAAGAAAAACAACAAAAAGAATGCCAACCCAGAAGTATAGAGGCACCTGGTGAGCAAACCAAGTATTCAGGTGCAAGCTAAGGGTGTCACGGTATGAAAACAGTTTTTATAGCATGATAACCTTGAAAAAGTTATCATAAATGTCAAGTTCACATTTGGACTATAATTCCAGACTTCAGAAAACTGGTTTATATTCACTCAAGCTTAGAAGAACAAGGGGTGATGTATTACAATAATTTAAAATTCTCCAGTCACCAGCAATAATGCAACAATGTGGCACCTCGGAGTCTAACAGAAAGATTGTAGCTAGATTACACAATAAACAACTCAATGTTAATCGAACCAAGAACAATAAAAGACAGATTTTTTTTTTGCAGTTTGAGCCCCGAGGCTGTGGAATACACTACCACAGGACATAGTTGATTCAGTAAATATAATTTTCAAAAACAGACTTGACAAATGGTTAATCAGCTAAAATGGGTTAATGTTCCACTTGGGTGGAGGACAATCTTGATGGGCATTTGCCTTGTTTTGTCCACTAAACCAAGTAAATATCATTGCAGTATTATGGTGTCTGGTTTGGGTGTTCTGTGAGGGACACTCCAGACCCTTAATTGTGAATGGGAAATGGAGTAGTAGACTGAGAAGCTGAATTTTTCATACTTTATCGTGACATAGCAGAGTTTATCATGAAAAGTAGTTATTGCAGTACAGGAAAACAATCACGATCATCCATGAAAGTTATTATGAAACATTATTATCGTGACATCCCTAGTGCAAGCCCCAGAATCCTATTCTGGAGCCATTTAGGGGTCTTGGCGCATTGTGGAGGTGAGGCACATGACTGAAGGGAGTAAGGGTGAGGGCCATTTGGTATTCAACCTGCCCAGCCAGCCACACAGCAGCATTGGTGCTGGATCTGAAGACAGCTGCTCAGCTCCCCTCTCAGCAAGAGGAGAGGTGCACCATGCTAGCATGGAGGAAGCATGAGGGCACTCCATGCCTGAATGCTTTGTGGCAAACTGCAAACCTCTGTTCTGAGTTTGGAGAGAAGACTGTATAGCCCTGCATTTTCCAGATTGTCAGTACTGTTGGTTTACAAAGAGGTCCCATTTCCCTAGTCAAACGTTTTCAGCAGAGGAGAGTCTTCCCCCTTCTCCCAATGTAGATTTTGTAGGGTTCACACATAACATTTTAAAAGTCTAGTGTGGAAAAATAGTAGTTGTATTAAAAAGGGTGATAAGAAACTCTAGTTATAAATTTATAAATGGTAGCTTAATACATGATAACATCAAATGCCTGTTAAAAATTAATTTCTTAGCAGCGGAAATTCCGCTGAACTTGCCTTAGCAATTTCTATGGACACAGAAAAGGTGTTTGATAGGTGGCCTAGAGATTCCTACACAGGACCCTGGAGGAAAAGGGGGTAGAGCAAAAAAATTCAGGGAAAGTGTGCTAGCACTCTATGCCTCCCCACAGGCTGTAATTAAAGTGAATGGTACCCAGTCTGACCTTTTCTGCTTAACTAGAGGCATCAGACAGGGGTGCCCCCTCTCCCCCTACTGTTGCACTGTGTACTAAACTGCAAGCTATGGTGGTTAGGCAGAACAGGTTAATAGAGGGGATTAGGCCCAGAGGCAGAACCCACAAGATCTTACAATGTGCAGATGACTCCCTATTTTTTATCATCTCTCCAGATACCTCCGTTTGGCTCTGTTAACAGAGCTTTGAGATTATGGAGAGATAACTGGTATAAAGTAAACCTGGATAAATTGGACTCTGTTCGACTAAGTGGCAGCTGCGCATTTCACTTCAAAGCAACTTTTCCATTCAAATGGGCTAAAGATAATATCGTAAGATACTTAGGACGGAGTCAGAATCACTCTGAATTTAGCTTCTCTGTTCCTCCTGAACTATGAGAAACTAATGGGGGAGGTAAAAGCTGATATAACTCGTTGGAATCTGTTACCGCTTTCACTGGGAGGCAGAATTGCCACCCTCAGGATGAATATCCTGCCACACTTCTTGTCCCCCCCCCTTCCCCAAGCCCTTCCCATTTACATTCCTGAGCACTTCTGGGGAGACTACAACAATTTTACTTGCCTTCATATAGTCGGGGATGCAGAAAGCAACTGCTGATACTCCCAGAAGAACAAGGTGAACTGGTGATGCTGGACTTCAGATTATACTATACAACTGCTCTCAATTTACTCCCAAAGTGTCCTGGACCAAGCGGAAAGGTGACAGGGTGGCTAGAAATAGAAGCTAACCAGCTGCTACCTATACCTCTGTTTGCCTTGCTTCATGCTATCCTGTCTCCAGTTGTTTGGAAAGCAGTCTCTGAGCCGTAGACCAAGCACACCTTCAGGGTCTTGGCAAAGGCAAGAAAGATCACTAGTACCCTTAATGAGATAGGTCTCCTCTCTCTTATAATTGGGGACTCAAACATTTCACTGCCAAGGACTGATCCAGGCTGCCTCAGATGGAACAAGCTTGCCCTTACGTGATATAAAACCTTTGTACAGAATGGGACTTGTGTCACATTTGTGGAACTCCAGGGAAAATGTGGCCAATTGAAGCAGGATTTCTATAGGTTCCTACAGGTGAGGCACTACCTGACATCAAGGGATTTGATCTCCAAGGCTGACAGAGAATTCATGCCTCTGGAAGACTTCCTGTACTGGGCAGCCATGCTGCAGGGAAGTGGTGGCATGGTCTTTAGGGCAAACAATGCCTAATGGGGAAGATGAGGCCAGAATTGTCGTTTTTTTTTTTAAAACCACTGTATCTCCTTCGGAACCCCCGGTACTCTCTCTCGGGCTACACAGCTATTCTGCCACTCTACCGCCCACTGTGACACCGACCTCCTCAAAGGCATTACTTTCTCCCCATGAGCCCCCATCTTAGGGTCCATGGGGCGATAGAAGAGGCGGAGGTAGGGGCCCAGTACTGGACGTGTGGTGGCTAGTTGCTGCGAGCCGTCACCTAAACGGGCTGAAGGGGTGTTTCCTTGTTTTGCCTGTGAGCTCCCCCCCCGCCTCTTCCTGTGAGCGTGGTGTGCCGTGGCGCATGGCAACCCTGTCGGCGCCCGCTGTGCTTGCACAGTAGATCAGATTGATGTCCTGCAGTGCCACCAGTCTCCATCGGAGGTCGCTGGGATGCTGGACAGTCCTTAACCCTCCCCCTGGGAGAGGAGGGCAGTCCATCGGACGCTCAGTCCTCTTCCTCCCCTGCTGACCCCCGATGCCCCAGGCACGCTCTGAACCCGGGTTGCCGGCGTAGCATGAGGTGTGGCGACCAGCACCTCAACCCTCAGCACCACCAGGCCGGCCAGAATTGTTATCTTGAAGGAGGAATGGAAGTGGTGTGGGTAAAAGGATGGAGGGTAACTGCATCGCCAGGCTGGTGTGAATATGTGTCCCCTGTTTTTTTTTTGTTTTTTTCACACCCCATCCATAACACAACATTTTAGTGCCCAGGGCTCCAGTCTATGCTGGAGAGGTTGTGGAGAACTGGGACCCACTACCACATATTCTGGTCCCGCCTGGGTATACTGCAGTATTGGAGGCTGATCCACCATGTACTGATGGAATTGTGGGATGACCAGGTCCCATATCCCTTCAAGTATTTAGTATTGAGTATTAAAACAAAAGAGGTGGGCAACCTCAGACAGCAAAGCCTACTTAGGATCTTATGCATAGCTGTAATTAAAGGTGTCACTACCAATTGGCTGCAGGTTGCAGCTCTAGCAGTTGACTCCTGATGAAAAGAGTCAATGAAATAAGCAGAATGGAGCAGATCGCCGTAACACTTAGGCTCACAATAGAGAAACGAATAGAGCTATGGGCCAGATGAGAATCCTGCCTAGATGGGACCCTTTAGGGTGAAATTTGTGAAGCCAGTGAAGGGTGGAATAATGGTAGGTGCTTACCTATTCCTGATTCATGGAGGTAGTTCCTCATTGCACTTCAGTTTTTGAGTACAGAGGGGTCTCCCCATGGGACTTCATTAAGGTAGGGCTGGTTGACAATGAACTGTATGAGGGTCTCTGGCATGGTCAGGTACATATTCCCCCCCCCCCGCACTTAACTTAATATTACAATAGGCAGTGTCCATGATGCAGTACTGTTTTTGAGCCACTGTTCGCTGAATGGTTTGGAGTTCTCCTGTTAAGTTCTTATCACAGTCTGTAAGCTAAACGGAAGTTTTTGTAACATGAAGATGTAACGACAGTATACGTAGGTCCAAGTGTTTTCCTTTACTCCTAATAGCAAATACTTTTATTACTGAAATGTGCTGGAGAGGGACTCTGTAACCTCATCCTTAGCTATGCTGACTGCTTGTACTGTTGGGAAATTTCTGAATAAAGCGGAGGTAAAAAAAAAAAAAAGAAAATGGTGAGAGCTTGGTGAATTATTTGACCTCTAGCTCAGGAGTCTTAAGCAAAAACCATGAGTCCAGTGTTCTCTACTGTAATGTTAACAGATGTGTGATTGAGAGTGGTGACATTGTGCCTGTCTTCCAGGCTAGGTTGCTTGAGGGTTAGCGCAAATTTCTTGGCAGTTGGGCTTTTGTTCTTGAAGCGAATTGGTTTGCTTAGGGAAGCCCCAATGAGTGAGTGCCTCAAAGACTTAAGGGTTGAGTTGCCACTCCTTTTCAGAGAAGTTTTTCTGGCTTAGTCAGTTGGCCCTGACATTCTCCTGTCCTGGAAGATAAATGACATACAACTGCAGGGCATTTCTCTACATCCACTGTAGCATAGATTTCACCTTCCTTTCATGGCTGAGCTTCTGGTGCCACCCTGATGGCAGATATTGACTACTGCCATCCGATTGTCCAACTGAACTGGGAATGCCTTGCCCTTTATGTGGAGCTAGCGCTAGAAGGGCCAGCCAGATTACTGCTTTAAGTAGGTTTATCTCTCTGTTTTCTTCTGCCCACAAACACTTGCCTTGGGTTGCAAGGTTTTAAATAATTGATTAGCAGTTTTTTTCTTGGGACTATACTAACTGTACAGGAAGTATATAGATTTTCTAGAAGTGCTGTGTTTGTTAAACACAGTGAGGCAAGAGCTATGCATTTTCACAAAGATTTAGCACTTTTATGAGCAAAACGCTAATCGGTTTTTAGAGTTAAAAAAATCCCTGGGTTGAATGCCCCTCCATTGAATTTCCCCAGCCCAAACGTCTGGCTTCCATCTGAATGAGATCTGGTTGGGCTGTTTGAGCAGGATCCTGCCTACTAGATTTGAGCAAGTGAGCAACCTGTGAAAATCCTTGCGGACCTCTCTTCTCTTTCTCTCTGGAGATCATGGTAAGGGGGAGTTTGATGGCTTGAGGTGACATTCCTGGCAGAGAAACTGAGCCTGGAATGTTTTACTGAGCCTGGAATGTTTTTACAGTGTGCCGTGGTTCATGGTACCAGATCTGACTCGGGACCATTTTCTCTAGGACCTGAAACAAAGATGTGTGTGAACCTGACTCCTACTGAGCAATTGTTGGATGCTTTATCAAAGACTCTGTGTCCACTGTTTTGAGAGAGCACAAATCCCAGGTCAGATTTGAAGCGACACTGGAGTGAGGGATCAGGAGGGGGTCGACGAGCTCTTTTCCTAGTTTACAAATTCAAGCGACCAAAGAACTGAAGCACCAAGGAGATGTATGCCTGGGCTGATAGGAGAGAGCTCAGCTTAACTAGCTAGTCATTGAGGTGTGGGTGGACCGTGTTTCCTGCTGCCAGAGCCAAGTTGCCAGAACCACCATCACTTTGGTGAATGACCTGGGAATCGGCACTAGTCCAGAAAGAAGAGCACACTACTGAAAATGCTGAGCCCCTATGAAGAAGCACAAACAGTGCTAGTGGGATGGAGCTATTGGGGTATGGAGGTATGCCACCTTGAGATCCACAGAGCAAGAGAACTGTCTGGGTTGAACCATACTGATGACAAAGCTCAATGTCTCCGTCTTGAATCTGATCATTCTGATTGATCTGCTGAGGTAGATGAGGTCCAGTGCCGGATAGAAACATAGAATTTGACGGCAGATAAGGACTGCTTGGCCCACCCAGTCTGCCCATTTCCCTACCTACTGGATAAGCTGCAGATCCTAGTTAACCAGCAGCCTACTTCTTCCTACCCCCAACCCCCAGAACTGCCTTATGACTATCCCATGCATGCTTGAATTCCACCACTGATTTTGACTCCACAACCTCCTCCGAAGGCCGCTCCATGCATCCACAACCCTCTCTGTGAAAAAAATACTCTTACATTACCTCTGAGCCCTCCTTTCTATCTTCAAATTGTGCCCTCTTGTTCTTGCACACTTCTTTTTGAAAGATGCTACCTCTTGGACTTTGTTGATTCCTTGAGGTACTTGAAAATTTCTGTCATGTCCCCTCTCCCTCCTTTCCTCGAGGCTATACATATTAAGCTCCTTAAGTCTCTCTTCATATGTCTTCCGGTGCAGACCCTGCACCATTTTGAGTTGCCCTCCTCTGGACAGCTTCCATCCTGTCTATGTCTTTGCGGAGATTGGTCTCCAGAACTGCACAGTACTCCAGATGGGGTCTCACCAGCTGTCTGTACAGAGGGATAATAACTTCCTGTTTTCTACTGGTGATGCCTCTCCCTATGCATCCCAGTATCCCCCCAGCCCTCCTTGCTGCCCTCTCACATTGCTTGCCCATCTTTAGGTCATCTGATATGACTACCCCCAGGTCCCTCTCCATTTTGTTGTTGTTAGTATCTCACCCCCATTGTGTACTCTTCCCCTGAGTTTTTGTTTCCCAGGTGCATTACTGCACTTCTAGCATTGAATCTAAGCTGCCACATTTGACCATTCCTCTAACCTTGCCAAGTCCCTTCTCATCCTTTCCACCCCCCTGTGCATCAACTCTGTTGCAGATCTTAGTGTCATCTGCAAAGAGACATACTTTTTCCTTCCAGTCCTTCTGCAATGTCGCTTATAAAGACATTGGAAGAGGACCGTCCTAATACTGAACTCTGCTGTACCTCACCAGTAGCCCTCCTTTCTTCTGAGTGGACTCCATTTATTATTACTCTGTGTCCTATTCTCCAGCCAATTCTTTACCCAGGCTGTCATCTTGGGACCCACTCCCAGGCTGGCTAACTTGTATATTAATTTTTGTGGGACTGTGTCAAATGCCTTGCTAAAGTCTAGGTAGGCCATGTCCACAGCCCCTCCCTGATCTACTACTTTGGTCACCCAGTCAAAGAAATCTATCAGATTCGTCTGGCATGACCTTCCCGCTATGAATCCATGCTGCCTAGGGTCCTGTGCCCCTCTGGCCTCTAGATACTCGACAGTTCTTTCCTTTAGAAGTGATTCCATCATTTTCCCTATCACTGAGGTTAAACTAACAGGTCTATAGTTTTCTGCTTCTGCCTTGCTCCCACTTTTGTGAAGGGGAATCACATCTGGATGGAAACCTTCTCCCTGTCTTTGAGACAGTGAAGATGATGGAGTGACACTTCATCCTCTTTTCTCTCCTGCCCATTTCTTACCACTTCCAGGGTTGCTTTTCTGTTCTCTGCATTGCGGAACAAAAGTGCTGCTCCTAGAAAGTCCTTAAGGGATGAGAAGTCTACTCAATAACATGAACTATCACTATCCCCCTTACCAGTTGGTCGGAGGTGTGATGGTCTATTCACTGACTAACTCCTGAACTTCTCCCCACAGTGGAAAGTGCTGGAAATGAACCTGTTGAGTTTCAGAAATTGGCCGGGGGGATGGGATTTGACCAACAAGACTTTAAACTGTCAAATGTCGAGCCTTGAAAGGATTGATTGGAGCTGAAGGAGTCTCTCTTACCCCTAAATGCCTGTCTGCCCCTGTGCCTCGTAGCGTCTGGTGGGATGTATAATTTGTTTAGAACGCCTATATGAACCACTTCCACTGGGCTGTTTAGGAAATCCAGACTACGCGCCATCTGGCAAAACCCCCAGTTTCGCATTGACGATGAGCCCCTCCTGTGGCCTGAGTGGTAGCAGAAATTGATACATAACATAGGAGACTTATACCACATAGACACTGAGGTGTTCATGTCCTTTGAATCCCTGCAGACCACGTATGGGATTCCTGGTACACATTTTTGGAGATACCTCCAGCAGAGAGAGCCCTTGCAAACAAGAGTTACGTCAAACTGTCTTTTCCCAAAGCCCAGCCTGATAGAGTCCTGGGCACAGCTGCTTAAAAACACGCAACACCTGGCAGGAAAATTCATGCAATTTTGACATAGAGGTGCTCCTCCACCCCAAATGCTGGTGCCAAGAGACAGATGGGAGTGAGAACTTAACAAAAATTATCAGTTCCTCAGGAGAATTCGAGACAGGTATGGTCAGAAGCCGATAAACAGAGTTACAAGCAAAAACTCTCCAGTTTAAAATCCTTCACAGGGCCCATAGAACACCCCAATTGTTCTACAGAGCTGGCCTTCTCCCTGATGGTGACTGCTGACTGTGTGCATTGCTACAGGCAGAACTAACCCATATCCTGTGGCCTGATCATGCCCAGAAATGGAGCCCTACTGGGACAGAATCTGGAGCAAATGTAGGGAATTGGCTCCTCTGCCTCTGGTACGTGACCCCAAGTAGGCACTCTTGGACCTCCCGCTGCCACTGCATAGAATAACCTCACTCCAGCTCTACTTATTCAGTAGAGTGCTGACAGCAGCTAAAAGTGATACTCTGACACTGGAGGGACACCAACCCACCACCACCCAGGATTGGGAAAACTTGATATCACTCATGGTACGATATGAGAGAGTTGCACATACAACAGCAGGTAAACGGATCCAGTACTTACAGTCATGGGGACCCCACCTAGAACATATTAGCCCAGAGCCGCCTAGCCTTCTCCCTCATAGGTGAAGATCCCTTCAGCCCCCACCACCACCATAGGGGGAACAGTACCACAGTGACTGATCCTTAACATACACACTGTTGCATATCAGTCCCCCTAGGGGGACTACCACACTTTGCCAGATGATAGCCAGAGGCACTACTTGCCTCCCCGACATGAACAATCTGTGGGATTGGGCATGCGGCTCTGTGGTTGTACACTACATCTAACCATAGGTAGGGGATACCTTGGTAACCCATAGATCATCACTTGTATTAGAAGGTATGTACAGTGGTTATGAATGACGATTCACTTCTAGATAAGCTGCTTACTCATTGCGTTTTCTCAGAGGGACATTACATATAGACCCTGTGTGCTAGCTCCATTGAAAAGTAGCTTGAACTGCCCTTGATACAAAACATGGACTTAGCCAGCATTTATAGCCAGGGTATGCCCGCCCAGAGTACTGACTGCTAATAACTGCTGAATTAGTTTTGCATTGTATGACTCCAGTATACTTTTTGTGTTCAATTTACTGAAACCAGTTACATAGATACATAGAAATTGTCAACAGATAAGGGCCGCTAGGCCCATCTAGTCTGCCCATAAACCCTAAACTTGTATGCAGTCTCTGACCCTAAGTGATCAGTGGTTTTTCATCACTCGCTCCCCATCCAGTGCTCCCTTGTACCTGTCCCAGGCATGTTTAAACCCCTCCAATGTGCTTGCCCCCACCGCCTCTTGTGGCAGACTGTTCCAAGCGTCCACCACCCTCTCTGTGTAGAAAAACTTCCTCATGTTACTTCTTAATCTACCCCCCTCCAATTTCATATTGTGTCCCCTCGTTCTGATATCTTTTCTACACTGGAAAAGATCCCCCACCTGCACACTGTTTATGCCCTTGAGGTGCTTGAAAGTTTCTATCATGTCTCTTCCCCCCCCCCCCTCCAGTGAGTACATATTGAGGACTCTTAGCCTCTCCTCATATGTTTTGTGATGCAAGCCATGCACCATCTTTGTCGCCCTTCTCTGGATAGCCTCCACCTTGTCTATGTTTTATTTATTTTATTTATTGAATGTTTCACCAGGAGGGCACACTGAACAACAAGTTGCTCGTCTCACGGTGTGACTTGGGGGTTACATAAGGTTGTGAAGGATGATCAGTAACAATAGTACGTAGGTAGTACAAACAGTACAACATTGCAAGATTATGCAGCAGTTGGAACACAAGGTATTGCACAATAAACAGTAGTGGAACATTGGGTAAATTACAATACATGTTCAAAATCGTACAAAAGAACATATAAAAGTACAAAACAGTAATAATGTAACAGAACCATTATAGTGCATGAGTGTACCAGGAGTAGGCTCGAAGTAGTACGCAAGTGCTGTTAGAGTAAAAAGGATGGGGTAGGTTGTGCACACAGGTGACCCTGAAGGGCAGGTGGAGAAAAGAGGTGGGGAAAGGCAAGAACTGAATATGAGGAGAAGGGGTAGCCATTTCCTGATTTCCCCCTTCAGGATGTTGAGAACCCTGCGGGGGTCAGGGTAGGAAGGCAGAAACTGTGGATAGGTATTAAGGAGGGTTAAAGCAGGAACAGCTGAGGGAGAGGTAATTGTGTAGGGCAGAGGTAAATGAGTAGTTGGAGGAAGAGTGTCGTATTTCAGGGGGGAGGGAATTCCAGATTTTAGGGAAGCGATGGGCAAAACCAGTCTGATTGATGAGGGTGGAGCAGCAAGGGACCGTCAAGATGCGGGCGTCATTAGATCTGAGAGAGTGGGTGGGGGGAAGTGGGGTGGAGAGAGAGAGAGAGAAAGGATGAGGGATAGGAGGGGAGCACTCCAAACCAGAATTTGGAGGTCAGTTTGGCACAGAGTGAGATGTGTCTGTGAGATACTGGAAGGAAGGTTAGAGAGCAATAGAGTTCAGAGTGGTGGGAGCGGGAAGGGGAATCGGGAGCAAAGCGGCAGAAGGAGATAAAGAGAGTGTCCAGCTTGGTCAGGGAAGATTTGGGAGCAGCACCATAGTCTATGTCACAGTAGTCAAAGATGGGGAGTATCATCTTTTGGACAGTTTCGCGTCTCGCAGTCAGCGGGATGCAACTATGATTCCTGTACAGAGCACCAAGCTTGGGGTGCACTTTCTTCAGGATAGCTTCGATATGCACAGAGAAGTTGTGGTGCTGGTCCAGCCAGACCCCCCGATATCTAAATGAGGAGGTGTCTTCCAGTATGGTCCCGTCAAGGGTGTGGAAGGTAGGTAGGGCCGGGAGCCTAGAGAGTTTCTGCCTGGTGCCAAAGATCATTGAGACTGTCTTGGCATTTGGAAAAAGCCGGTGAGAAGCAAACCAGAGCTGTACTTGGTTGAAGTCATGCTGTAAGCTGGTTTCCACAGCAGCAGGGTTTTTGCTGGAACTGGTATAAAACAGTATCGTCAGCATACATGTGTATAGACGAGGATGAGCAGGCTGTGGGAAGATCATTAAGGAAAATGGTGAAGAGTAGGGGACCAAGAGTATGTCCTTACGCATGTGTGATCTCCAGTACTGCATGCAGTGCTTCAGGTGAGGCCTTACCAGTGTTTTATACAATGGCATCAACACCTCCCATCTCCTGCTAGTAATGACTCTGCCTATGCACCCCAGCATGCCACTGGCTCTCCCTGCAGCCTTTGCACACTGCTTTGATACCTTAAGGTCATCAGATTTGATAACCCCTAGGTCCCTTTCCTCTTTAGTGACAGTCAGCACCTCCCTTCATTCTGTAGCTCTCACTAGGGTCCCCCATACCCAGGTGCATTATCTTGCACTTTTTTGAATTGAACCTCAGTTGCCACACCTCCGACCATCTTTCAAGCTTCTCCAGGTCCCGCTTCATTTTCTGCATCCCTTCTGGAGTATCCACCCTGTTGCAGATCTTGGTGTCTGTTCCTCTGCATTCTATTAGTATACATTACTGCTGTGTACCCCGTGTGAATCAACTGTATGTTAACTTTATAAGATATTTTTTTCATTACATTAAAAACTTGAAAAATCCAATAAAAAAAAAATCTTTATGGCAAAAAGAAAAGTATAACATAATCTGGGACTTCTCATCTTCATATTCTGGGATGGCTCACCTAGTTTGTTGCTGCCTTTTTTTTTTCTCTGCGTACTTTTTCTTATTAAAAGTGAAAATGGGCTGGCCAAATCCAGCGCCAGTAGTTGGATTTCAGTGTCGCCAGCGACCAGGTTCGGGAGCGAGCTTGGGTTGCTGGAGGGCCGGCCGGGGGGAGGCAGCTTGAGCGTCCGACGACTGCTTGCTGTCTTCAGGGAGGGGAAGGGGCTGCGACCCGGTGTTGAAGCGACCACTGGTGGAGGCTAGGGGTAGAGCAACACGTCGAGGTCATTGGGGTGGTGCGTGACAAACGTCGGCTCTTGCCTTGATGTCCGGACGTCGCACACCTTAAGAAAGCCAGGAAAATCGCTTGCTGGCCGCCGGATGACGCCTCTCTGTTACCTGAGGGCCTTCAGCGCCTTTCCAGGGCCTCCTGTTCCTCAGCAGCATCCCCGGGCCCTAGGAGTATGTGCTAGGGTCATGTCTCTTCCCCACGGTGCCCTCCCCCTCTGAGGAGGGGGACCCGCCCGGCGAAGGGATACGCCGGGATATCCAGGGGGTTGGCTGCAATATGAGGATCAGAGGAGGGCTGGGTAAGGACAGTAGGGGCTTGGGGGGAACTTGGTAGTGCCCGAAGGAGTGGTGGACCAGCGAGCACGGGGGGCAGAAAAATAGATTACACAAAAAAAAAAAAAAGTAAAAATGTGGCTGTTGGGGTAATCCTGTGAACATTTGTTGCGAATCCTGAATCTCTTTGCACTGTACCCTTCCTGAACTTAAGTCTGTCCCAGTACAGTCCAGCAAGGGCAACAACTCATGATGCAGTAATCTACTGCACACTGCATCATGAGTGACTAAACTGGGGGGTGAAGGGGTGGTAGTGGTGGTGGTCCCAGATTTCAAAAGGAATGCAGTGAGAGTAGCTCTAGGTCTAAAACAAGGTTTTGTGTGGATAGCCAGTTTTTTTGTTTAATTAAATAAAAAGCAGATACAAAACACTCAGCTACATCAGCAGTTCTATAGCAGGTGCACAATCATAAAATGTGTTTTTTAAGCTAGGGACTAATTGAGGCCTAAAGGTGTTGATAGTGGAAGTGTAGGATATGTCAGACGGCTTTTACATCTGTCTCTGCACTCTGGAATAATCTTCTCACCTTGGCGATGGCAGACTACAGACCACGGCTACACGGACTGACTAGCTCACTATTACTTTCAGTAGTTCAGGTTAGCTGGTATGGATGCAGTGTTAAATTTGTTTAGATTTTTATTTATTTTATTTTTTTGAATTTTGGTAAGCGGGTAGGCCTACTGAGACCATACAGTTCCTTTTTTAGTGATGACCAGGGAGACAATTGCAGTACAATAAAGCACGAACAAAACACGGACGTATTGTGTACAGTGAAATGCACACGGGTACAAGGGTTAGTCAAAGACTTCAGGATAGTTGCAAAACAGCCTTAAACATTTATAATACATAGAGTTAAATGAGGATTAAAGAATATATACAATTAAATACATTTGAATGTACATATTTACAGAACACTTGCACTACACAATGTTGTAGCATCGAATGAAATGTATGCCAAGTTGCAGATTTCCGGGGCTTCTCTCCCCAATTTTTTTATATTATAAATGGGGGTTTGGGGTGGAGTCCTCCCAACTTAAACAAATTTAAAAAAACAGACAAAAAAAAACACCTAGCACACCAACTGAACCTGTCCTGTCTTGTGCTACTGATGCATACTGACCAATGTCTGCTTGCTTCTGCTTTGACACTACCTACCAGGGTGTCACATGCGCTAAGAAAGTAAACCAGCTTAATTTGTGCAAGTCGTATAACTTGGCATTATGCAATCTGTGTATGTGAAGTCCTCCACCAATGCCCTTACTTCTCGCCCTCCTACCTCTCATTTAAACAGTTCTTACGGGACCACTTCACTCCTTCCGGTGCCTGTGCCTAACCTCCTTCTGTTCCTCTCCCCTCTTCTTTCCCTGCCTTTCTGAAACGTCTGCCCCTCTCCCTTCTTCCCCTCCCACATCCATGTGATTGCCTTTCCTTATTTTCATGGTCTCAGTCTTCTGTATCCCCTTTTGTTGTATGGCTCCCACTCACTGCTTAAAGCAACCAAGTGCTTGCTTCCACCTCCCCAACTGCCTCACGCTCTTGTTACCTGGCCTTTTGCCTTTGGAGCACATTATATTGTATTTTATTGATGTATTTGTTTACCGGGTGGACTTACTGATCCAACGGACTGTTGTCAGGTATGACCCGGGCCATGAAGATGGCACATAGGTAAATATAGTTCAGAAATACAAGTACATAGGTGCAGGGGTATGGAGTACTGTAATGTTTGACCAGGAAAGGCATACTAAGCTGTGATAGCTTATTTCCGGGTGGGTTGCATGGACCTATGTTATTGATGGGGGAATGTTGGCCATGACACGGGGGGGAAAACTCCTGCTCCTATTTATTTATATATTTTTGTGTCCCATTTGCCTGTCATTTGCACTCAGTATTTCTTTAGCGCCATTGGCAGTTTGGACTGTCACTGTTCACTTACCTGTATTTTTGAGAATAATACTCCTCTTTTTACTATTGAGTTTATTGTATTCTGGACTTCTGTGCTTGTCTCCCATGTCCCTCTTCCCCCCAGGTCGCACCTGGAAATTAGCCCTGCCTCAGTGTGCCTTTTCTGATCAGCAGTTTATAAATAAATGAATATAGATCAGATTGAAGGAGAAGCCCAAAATATGGAAAGTGGCATTATGAGATTTGTTCAGTGTTAATTTATACAGCCATTGTTGTCCCTTAGCGCCCTGGTTTTTTTGGGGTCCTCACATAGGAAATTGTTTCACCACCAGTTAATGTTGAGCACTCCAGCATATTGGATGTATTCTGACTATCACTATGAACTATTTTCTTCAGTAATAATATAAAATGGGGACACAGTGCTACAGGTGAGCTGCATGTAAGATGCTTTGTTTGCTTTGTCTTCTCCATTGAGTAAGGAAAAAAAAAGTGCTTGCTAGACACCGCATGCTTTTGTCTGAGAACAATAATGGTGCTTCAGAGCAAGTGTGTTCTTCCAGGTTTGAGTGCATTGATGCAACAGAACCTGATTTTACTCTCTAGGCACAGCTGGTGAAATCCCTACTGCAGCACAGTAAACTGTAGGTTGCTCACTTCTGACCTGAACTATGAAGCAGAGGTGTAAGGTGGGTGGGGTACATGAGGGACTACCTGTGATTTTGTTTACGTGTATTTATGGCACCTCCAGTCCCTCCAGTTTCAGATGAGGTCAATTTCTGAGTGAGGTGTAAGGTCCTAATAGATAGACACAGGTCCTGAATGAAATAAATTGTCCCCAGAAATCAGAAAAAAAATAGATACCCTAGAAGCATTTCTGCAGTAAATTGACAAGGAGTTTATAGTATCAGTGTGTTTTAGATCCATCATTTTGTGCTAAATTTGCCTTAGAATTGTTCCATGTTATTTATATATGAAATAACATTTTTGTGAGATAGTAAGAAAATAACAAGTATCCAAAATTGGGGGGAAAAAATTTGCCAGCTTAAGGGGAATGCATATCCACACAGTAAGTAGTTAGGTTGTATGAAACCTTACCACCCAATCTAGCCCTAGGTGAGGAAAGGCTGGAACACTTAGTACTCCAAAATACCTTTAACATTTTATATTCCTTGGTATCCTGATGTGCAGCATATCTGTTCCAATAGCTGTCACATGGTTGACAGTCTCATCTGTCCTGATGATGTCCATGCCTCACCATATGTGACAGCATGAACTTACAGGAGCCCTGTGTCCTACGGCTGGTAGTGCACACAGAGTGCACCTGTGACTAACAGTTCCCCCATACATACCAGGAATCACAGGACGTCCATGATGGGTCCATTGCTGGTTGCATCAGTGGTTTAGTTTGCCCACTCTCCATAACACTCTTGCTGAGAGCTGCTGATTGAGCTGGCGCAGGCATGCACAGTGTCTCTGAGCACGCCCAACGGTGAGTGTGCATGCTGGTTCCTGTGTGATACTCTACCCGGGCTCAGATTCTAATTGGCAGTAACGGTAAAATATGAACACTACCTAATTTGGGCACATTATGGTAACACACCAATAATAAGTGTTAGAGTAGTGTCATACTCTAAAACTAGCATGGGATCAGCTGTGTTTAGGTTTGAAACCGAATATCATGAGCACATGTTTGTGCTCAGTCGAAATTAAGTTTTGTAGCCAGTAGCCAGCGGGGCAGCTTACTGGGAACATTAGCGTCAGTCTTTTCCATTGTCTCAGCTGGTGTTCTGAATGAAATATTGTCTTCTACAAGTCAGCAGGGCTATTTACAGGACAGTGTTACAGGCCCAAAGCAAAATCTGCCCGCAGATTTCGTTTGGGGCCTGTAACACTGTCCTGTAAGCCCTGCTGACTTGTAGAAGATAATATTTCATTCAGAATACAAGTTGACCTGACTGGTAGCGTGCTCAGTTTTGACTCTCAAGGGCTGTTCCCACCTACTACTCCACCTCCCTGGGACTGGTAGAGCTTGCTCATCCATTGGTCCACTGCCCTCTAGAGGAGGAGGTTGTGCAGCGCCAGTGGACCTTGCCAACCACTTCTTCTAGTTTAGTTTCTAATGCAGAAAAGATCCTTTAGCCAGTTTAACAATTTTAAAGGATCTAGGGTCATACATAGGTTACATCACATATAAGTATTCTTCAAACCAGTTTGTGAAAACCGAGTACAGGTTACATTCTTAAATTACGTAAAGTTATATATGGTACAGGATTATTCTAAACAGAGTATACAGTCACATAGTGTTTGAGGAGTACAAACAGTGGTGGAGGTGTGACTTAACGGTAATGAGGGGGAAGTCTGTCTGTCCAGGATCTGGCGTGGGTAGGCAGGTACTTGGACGAATAGTTTCTCAAATGGGCATCTGACTTGGGAGTCACACAATAAAGCCTTGGGCCTGGTTGGAGAAAATGGGTTAAAAAGAAATGATGAGGGGAAGGGGCGGTATGTATGCTGCATCTGTCGTGTTGGTAATTGCCCTCTCATACACTAGGTGGCATCCTATCTTTGTCCAGCAGGACTGGTATTTGTCTGTCCTTTATCCTCAGGCTTTCCTGGCTCGGGATACCACAGCAATACCAGCACTGCTGTAGCTCCTTGGATCTTGTAGGCATGCGTTTTACTCCACTGGGACACAGTTGCAGTCCAGGAGGTGTACGGACCAGAAGTCTAGGGAGATACCAGAGGACATGAATTTATTGGCGGAGGCTAACCAGGTGATTAGATGTAGCCTTGAACCTGTGGACTTATCTGATGCAGTGTACAGCAGAAACTGTTATTGGCTTACAGTCTTAAAAAAATTTCTACATGTAAGCCGTTCATTTTGCAGTGTTCAGAAATGCAGGATTTTCCCACGTTTTTGCACTGGGAGAAGCTTTATTGAATGTTTAGTGAGGGCGGTGTAGCTTGAAATAATAATCAATGGCAATTTCAAGAGCTTTGCTTTTGACGTTCTGCCAAAGGTCATTAAAATACCAACTGAGAAGTGAAATCTGAACTCCATTTACCAATCTTTGGATTTGCCTTTTCAAGGACTGGGGCCACTGAATATCTTTTTTCGTTGTTGTTAGGAAATATTCTATGGATTATGAAAGTTTATTAAACCAACAGTTGTTATATTAAAGTGTTTTCCAAATACTGTCATTTGTTCTTTACTCCTACCTAAGCCAATATCTCATTTGCTGCAGCAGGCCTTGCTGCCACAAATACTGAGGCAGTCATAACCATACTACAGAAAATATTACCATCTTCCTTTGTGAAATTAGGTAAAACATAGCTTGCTGCTTGGGTTCAGGAACAACCGTGGGCAGCTTGTTTCCACGGCTGGTGGACGTGTTGCAAAGCTGATGAAATACAGTTACGTAGGAATTTAACGTAACAGTAGATCTTCGAGAGAGGCTCTTGCAGTAGGTAATTACATATAGGACTGAAGTCGGCAGGCGTCAGGACCCCACGGAAAAATTTCTAGCTAGCAGTCTCTGGCTGGGGACCACCCCCACGTTAGGTGACCGACGTCAGTATAAAGGGGCGGTCACCCAAGTCCGCCTTCCAGTTCTTTCCCACCAAAGGCCAAAAAGGCAAGACGAGAGAGAAGCAGATATTTCCCTCCCTGGAAAAGGAGTTGAAAAAGCTAAGGGGGTTGGAGGGCGGGAAGGCATTACCTACTGCAAGAACCTCTCTCGAAGATCTACTGTTACAGTAAGTTCTTTGTGTAACTGTACTATCTTACTTCAAGAGAGCTCTTGCAATAGGTAATTACATATAGGACTGAATTCCAAGCAGTCTGGAACAAAGAAAAGCACTAGGGAGGAGGAAAACTACCAACCAATAGAACTTCCAGCTGTAAGGGTCTTAAGAGAGAAGACCTTGTAGAACAGCCAACCCGAAGCCTGCTCTACGGCGAGAGGCAATGTCCCAACTGTAGTGTTTCGCAAAGGTATGGACAGACGTCCAAGTGGCAGCTGCACAGATATCTGCCACTGACACATTCTTGAAACAAGCTGCAGAGGCAGCTACTCCTCTGATGGAGTGACCTCTGACCTGACCCTGTAGGATCTGGTTGTACTTGTTGTAACAGAAAGTGATACAATGAGCCAACCATTTTGATAGGCATTGCTCGGAAACAGCATTGCCCTCTCTTTTGTGAGCAAAAGAGACAAAAGGCTGATCAGATTTCCTGAGATCCTGAGCTGGCCCGGTGGCGCTGAGGGCTGAGGCGCTGGACGCCACACCTTGCTCCACGCTAGCGACCAGGGTTTGGGGACGGACTTGGGCCACCGGAGGGTCAGCAGGGGAAGAGAGGGATTGAGAGACCAATGGCGGCTCTCCCTCTTTGGGGAGGGTTACATGTCGGTCTTGCTGCTATATCACCACCTCCTGGGTGAACCCGGGAGTGGCGATGTGGGTCAGGATGTACAGCGGGAGGGGCAATGCCAGCTGAAAGCCTGTGGAGGAACAGCGTCTTCACGCAGCCTCCTCATTGGCTCTCCTACTGTGCCGGCAACTGAAGGCATAGGGACTTACCAGAACAGGAGAAAATGGAGCTTGTCACTCCTAGGTGACGACTCCTCCGATGCCAGTCCACGTCACCGGCGCTCACCGGGGCATACTCCACTGTGTCCCGCCCACTCCACCGTTACTAGGGGGAAGGTTAGGAGGTCCCTTCCCCTGCCCCACCTGGGGGGTACATTGGACTACCTTAGGAGCTCTGAGTGGACGGACACTCTAGGAGCAGACTTCTGGGGGTTCCATGGGACGTGCGGAAGGCAGCCTGAGGAGGTCTGATTGAGTGGAAGGACGGCGCAGTGAGGAGGATAAATACAAGGTTTAAAAAAAAAAAAAGATTTCCTGGGATCCTTGGTCTGAGTGGTGTAGTATCTCAGTATTCTATGAACATACAAAGTATTCAGGAGATACTCCCCTTGATTGGAGTGTTGCGAAAAGAAATCAGGTAGCTCAATGGATTGATTCAGCATAGATTCTGCCACCACTTTAGGGAGAAACTTAGGGTTGGTGCACAGAGCCACATGTTCCTTGTGGAAAATCAAGTAAGGGATTTTGCACATCAAGGCCTGAAGCTCGGAAATTTGACGAGCTGAAGTAATGACCACTAGGAAGACAGTCTTCCAAGAAAGGAACTTCAAGTCTGCTGAAGCTGCCGGCTCTGAAGGGAGGCAGAGTAAGCTTCTCGAGAACAAAGTTCAAATCCCAAGGAGGAGCAGGAACGCAGATGGGGGGGGGGGGTCTTAAATGGAGGACCCCTCTGAGGAAAGTCTTAGAGACTTCCAACTATGTGAAATACCTGTCCCCAAAAGGTACATGATAGGCCGAGATAGCTGCTATGTGAACCTTCAAAGAGGAATGATTGAGACCCAGGTCTAAGAGATGACGCATATACTAACATACTAAAAGCCAGCAGACTAGGCCAAAAGGTCTCTTAATGTCTGCTCGAAAGCCAGCAGCCTAGTAGCTGCTTGCCTTACCACCCCCCATACCCCAAGAGGGTCCTTTCTGATTTCAATTTCCCCTTGTACTTATCCCACCCCTTTTTGAAGCCCTCCACTGTGCCCTCCTCCAACAGCCTCCTGGGCAGCGCATTCCATGGCTCCACCATCCTCTCAGTGCCCCCCCCATAATTTCTCCCCTTCAATTTCCACTCATGGCCCCTGGTTATTCCTCCCTTTTTTTAGCCTAAATAGCTGCTTGGTTCCACTCCTGGTTATTCCTTTTACATACTTGAAAACCTCTATCAGGAGGCTACTAGCTCATGTACAAGGGTAAGGCATAAAGGTGATAGAGCCAACAAGCCGTGCTGGTGGACTAGGGAGGTGAAAGAGGCGGTTAGGGATAAAAGGCTGCCTGTGAACGTTTCAGGCGCTCCAGGGGGGACAGGGAGAGAGGTGAGTATGAGTTGACAGCTAGAAGGGTCACAAAAGTGGTGAGGGGAGCCAAGGTGAGGATGCAGCAAAACCTGGCTAGGGACATCCGGAGGGATGGAAAGGGATTTTATAGATGCATAGGGGAGAAGAGAAAAGGGAGAGCACAGATCTCCAGGATTAGGACTGGGGAGGGATGGGCTCAGGAGGCGGGGGAGCAGGCAGAGGTACTAGACAAGTACTTTGCCTCAGTATTTATGGAAGGAGACAGGAGATCCACTCAGCCGGAAGGGAGGGAGGGGGAGACAGCTGAGAGGAGAGGTCAGATGGACATGAGAGGACCAGAAGAGGCTGGGGCACCAGGTGGGCCAGGCCTAGAAGGGGATGGTGCTTTGTTGAGGAGGGATTTAGGGAGGGAGAAATCACAGAGGACAGCATGAGGGAGGCCCTTCAGGCGCTGAAAACTGACAAGCACTGGGACCGGATGGGCTGCATCTGACAGTTCTGAAGGAACTGGCGGATGAACTAGCAGCTCCACTAGTTGCACTTTTCAGTGCCTCTCTGCAGACAGGATGGGTGCCTCAAGACTAGAGGGTGGCTCATGTGGTGCCTATCCACAAAGTGGGGTCTAGGGAGGAGATGGGGAAATTACAGGCCTGTCAGCCTAACGTCGGTGGTAGGCAAACTAATGGAGGGCTTCATCAAGGAGAAGCTCGGGAGGCAACTGGAAATGCTGGGGCACATGGATAGCAAACAGTATGGTTTTGTCCCGGAGAGATCGTGTCAGACCAACCTCATAGATTTTTATGACTGGGTGATGGGACCCTGGACCGAGAAAGACTGGTGGACGTCCTATATCTGGATTTAAGTAAGGCATTTGACTCGGTACCCCACATCGGGTTGTTGACAAAGTTGATGGGGCATGAGGGTGGGAAGACAGTTGCTTAGATGGGTAGAAAACTGGCTTACAGATAGAACACAGAGGGTAGTGGTTGGTGGGATAGTCTCCTCCCCTAGGAAGGTTTTCAGTGGGGTTCCCCAGGGTTCGGTTCTGGGGCCACTCCTGTTCAATGCCTATGTCTCCGATATCGGGAGGAGGGTTAGTTGTAGGATGAGCCTCTTCGCAGATGACTCAAAACTGGGAGTACTGGCTGATGGTGAGGAAGCGAAAGAGACAGTCCAGAGGGATCTGGATACCATGGAGGGTTGGTCAGGGAGGTGGGGACTGAGGTTTATTCCAGGGAAGTGTAGGGTGCTGCATCTGGGGGTCAGAAACCCAGGTCATGTATACACCCTGGGAGGGGTCTCCCTGCTAGCCACAATGAGTGAAAGTGACCTGGGGGTGGTGGTAGACACCAGAATGAATAACACTGAAAACTGCAGAAGATCTGCGGCAAAGGCAAACAGGATTCTGGGCTGTATAGCCCAGGGAATAATGTCCAGCAGGAGGGGGATGATCCTCCCTCTGTATAATGCCTTGGTCAGGCCGCATCTTGAGTACTGCGTGCAGTTCTGGAGACCTCAACCTAGGAAGGACATAGCATTGTTGGAGAGGGTTCAGAGAAGGGCAACTAGGATCCGGGGCATGAGTGAAAGGACCTATGAGGAAAGGCTGGAAGTCATTGGGTTGTGCTCACTGGAGGAGAGGAGAGACAGGGGAGACAAGATTAAGGTATTCAAATATGTGAAAGGGATTAACGGGCAGAGCCAAAGAAATGTTCAGGCTAAGGAAAGGGGGCACAACCAGGGGAGCATGAGTGGAAGTTGGAGAGGGGGAACCCTACAGGGGAGATCGTAGAAGGCATTAATTCACTGAGAGGGTGGTGGAGAATGCATTGTCCGGGAGTACAGTGGAGCAGGGTGCAGTGGAGGACTTTAAGAGGGGGCGGGACAGATGCATGGGTATACTGAAGCCAAAGTTGACCCTCTCGGGGGCTGGGGAAAGGAGGAGCTAGCGCCCAGTAGGGGCTGGCTAACAAGCAGACATGAAAGACCGTTAGGCCTATTCTGCTGGCTTTTAGTATGTATGTTAGTATGTAAGTCCTCCCCTCCATGCCCTGAATCATCCTGGTCACTCTCCTCTGAACCCTCTCCAGCAGCGCTATGTCTTTCTTCATATGGAGTGTCCAGTACTGTACACAATACTCAAGCTGCGGCCTGACCATAGCATTATATAGAGGGAGTATCGCTTCCCTCCTTCCTTCTGGATGTAATTCCCCTGGCTATGCAGACCAATATCCTGTTTGCTTTGGCTGCAGTTCTTCTACAATTTTCAGAGTTATTTATTCTGACGTCTGCCTCCACCCCTAAATCCCTTTCACCCAATGTGGCTTGTAGTTTTGCGCCCCCCCAAGGTGTAAACAAGACCCGGATTATTGACTCCCAAATGAAATACCTTACATTTCCCAGCATTAAATTTCAGTCCCCATCTCTTTGACCACCCCTCCAGAATATCCAGGTCCCCCCTGGACTGGCTCCCTCGCTTTTTCACAATCCACCAGTGCTCCCAGTTTTGAATCATCTGCAAAGAGACTCAACCTTATTCCTAACCTCCCTCCCAATATCCGAGACGTAGGCATTGAACAAGATTGGACCCAGTACTGAACCCTGATGGACCCCACTGATTACCTTCCTGGGGAGGAGAGTATCCCACCCACCATTGCCCTCTGTAAATGCCCCGAAAGCCAATTTCCAACCCAAATTAGCTCCTGACCTCCCACCCCCATCTCTGCTATCAGTCCATTATGGGGCACTGAATCAAACGCCTTGCTGAAATCTAGGTATATGACATCCACCGCCCTTTGTCTATCCAAGGCCCCCATCACTCAGTCATAAAACTCTACAAGGTTAGACTGACGCGATCTTCCTGGAACAAAGCCATACTGATTTTCATCCTGGTGTCCTAACCTTTCCAACTGCCTTCCAAGCCTCTCCTTAATAAAGCCCTTCATTACATTGTCTACCACAGACGTCAGACTGACAGGCCTATAATTCCCCATCTCCTCCCTAGACTCCCCCTTTATGTATAGGCACTACATAAGCCACCCTCCAGTCCTGTGGCACCCATCCTGTCTGCAGAGAGATGTTAGAGTGCAGCTAGTGGAGCTGCCAGCTCCTCTGCCAATTCCTTCATTACTCTCGGATGTAGTCCATCCAGCCCTGGCACCTTATCAGTTTTTAGCTTCCTAAGGGCCTCCCACACCCTAGCCACTGTGATTTCTCCCCCCCCCCACAATCCGCTCCCTCATGTTACTTTCCTACTACTCCTGGGTCTGGGTCTAGCCCAGCCTGTACCCCAGCCTCTTTCCATCCACTGGTCTCAAACTGAGACTGACCTCTCACTTTTGCTGTCTCCTCTTCCCTCCCATCAGACTGTAGGGATCCCTTGTCACCCTCTGTAAAAATTGAGGCAAATATAGTCCAGGACACACTCGACAGGGCAAGAGAAAGGCTCGAAGTCCTTTGAAGAGGCCCAAATTGAAAAACGTTTCCACTTCATGGTGTAGGTGGACCTAGTGGATGGCTTTCTGGCCTCCACCAGAATATCTGCGACGAGTGGAGAAACCCCGAACCGGGCTTGAGCTACGTCTGCAGGAGCCATGCATGCAACTGAAGGGATCTGAGACCTGGATGAACCAGGGTCCCCTGATCCTGGGTCAGCAAATGCTGTGACAGAGGAAGAAGGTTCCTCTGAAAACTGTTGTAGAAGAGAGAACCAAACTTGCCTGGGCCAGAATGGAGCAATGAGGATCACCCGGGTTCCTTCTGAAGTGAGTTTGTAAGACCCTTGGAATTAAGGCAACTGGGGGGGAAGGCATAGACGAATCTGTCCTTCCAGTCGAGAGACAGAGCGTCCCGCCAGAAAATGCCTTGCCCTGTAGCGAGCGAGCAAAAGGCAGGAAGTTTTACATTTAGAGGGGATGCGAACAGGTCTACCTGAGGGGTTCCTCAGCGCAGGAAGATATCGTCTACCTCTTGATCCAGTTCCCATTCGTGTGCTTTGGCTGATGACCGACAGGTGATCTGCCAGTGTGTTTTCGACTCCTGAAACATGAATTGCCGTCAGGTGAAGGCTGTGTTTTAACAGCCCAATTCCTGACTCTCATTGCGTCCCTGCACAGAGGGTAGGAACGAGTTCCTCCCTGCTTGTTGATGTACCAGATTACACACATGTTGTCCATCTGGATTGTCAGATGGCTGGGGAGAATGCAGGAGTTTAGAGCCTGGAGAGTGTACAAAACTGCCCTGAGCTCGAGCACATTTATATGAAGAGTCTGCTTGAGACTGGACCAGGAGCCCTGAGTCCTGTGAGACCCTAGATGGGCTCACCAGCCTTCTCCCGAGGCATCTGTTGTCAATGTTTGGGATGGGGGTTCAAAGCAGAAGGGAACTCCCCGGAAAAGTTTCTCTTGCGCCATTTACCATTGCAAGTCCCAGGTCATGGGATCAGAGACCAGAACTTTCTGGTTTAGGTCGTCCAATGTCTGGTCCCACTGAGACCGAAGCATCTATTGAGAGATTCTCATATGGGGCTGAGTGCGAGGGACTGTCAGAATAGCAGCCGCCATGAGCCAAAGAAGGCGAAGGACTGACCTTACACTGACCCTTCTGCTACTGGACAACAGACTTGCATGAGCCTGGAGGGTTCTACCTTCTCCAGAGGCAGAAAGGCCTTGCCAGTGGTCGTATCCAGGATCACCCCTATGAGCTGGAGTCTTTGGCAAGGGACCAGATGGGACTTGGCCTGGTTGATGGTGATACCCAGGCTGGTGAAAACCTGCAAGGTAAGGAAAAGGGAGTGCAGAAGTTCCTCCCTGAAAGGGGCCGCCTGGAGCCAATCGTTCAGGTATGGGAATACCTGTGCCTCCTGGGTACGCAGGTGGGCCGCTACCACCAAAAGACATTTGGTGAACACTCAGGGAGCCGAATAAAGACCAAATGGGAGGGCCTTGAATTGGTAGTCCCCCTGGAACGAAAATTGAAGGAATTTGCAGTGGGAAGGGCGGATGGGGATATGCAGGTAGGCATCCTGCATATCCAGAGCGCACAGCCACTGTTCCTGCCGAAGGAGCGGCAGAAGGCTTTGCAGGGAGAGCATTCTGAAACGCTTGTACTCCACGAACATGTTCAGGGAGCTGAGGCCTAAAATAGGCCTCACGTCCCTCCCGTTTTCTTTGGAACTAGGAAGAAATGAGAATAGTAACCTGTCCCCCAAAGGTGGGTCGGGACAGGCTCTATCGCCGCCTTCGAGAGAAGGGAGGAAATTTTTTCTAGGACCACAGGAAGATGTTCCGTGGAGTAAGACGACTTGGGGGGTGGCTTTCTGGGTGGTTTTTGGAAAAACTCGATTGAGTGTCCTGCTGTTATCAGTTGGAGCATCCAAGCATCTGATGTAATCCTCTCCCAACCCGGTAGATGGAAGTAGAACCTCCCTCCTGCTGGTTCCTCTTGGGGGGGGGGTCCAGAGGCTGTGGGAGAGGAAAGGAGTCGGGAGGTGTGAAGCAATGCCGTGACTGAATCTCCCGCCGCATTTTTTGGGTGGGGGAGCTTGGCAGCTGGAGAGGCCTGATGTTTCACTTTAGGCCGAGAACGTCTGCAAAAAGGGCGACGCTATCCCTGAGGGGGCCTATACAACGAGTCAACAGACTTGAGTGCAGTGCCCTTCTCTTGCAGGTCAGTGATGATGTAAAGAGATGTCGCCTGGCATCGGGTAGGCCAACGTCCGAGCCGGTGTTCGAGGGTCCGGTGTCAGGGGATCCAGCCCAGAGGGAGGGAGACCTGACGGCAGCTTACCGACGTCCTCTGTGTTGCCCGGGAAGGAGGTCTGAAATCCCCAGGGTCTAACAGGGGAGACGCTGAAGCCTTGGTACGCAGCAGCAAGTGCTGCGGCGAGCCGGAATGGTGGACTGGTTGATGGGGTCCGGATCAGCGCTTTGCCGTATGCTTGATATGCCACGACTACTAATGTGGATCCAGGTGGGCATTAGAGAAGCCGGGCGCCTGACTTATCGGAACCAACGCCCGATGAAGGCTGTGTGGGAGAAGCCTTGGCGGGTGGCTTGGGGGCCATGCGCGTCCCTGAAGGGGCTGGCAACTTATTGGCCCTGTCTGGGCAGACGTTGGTGGCGTCGGCGTCCGTCTTACCGGACCTGCTCGACCAGGAGGGCCGCGAGACAGCGGCCTTCCCGGGAGTGGTCGTCTCCTTTTTCCCAGATGCTGCTGAGCACGAACTCGATGGGAGGGCCGCTGCCTTGAATGCTGCTAAGACGGCCGTTGAGAGTTGGTCCCCTGGGAGGACATTACCTGCAATACGGCGACTCCAGCCGGAATCGCAGTAGCCGTGGAAGTGGAGTCCCAGTCCTAGTGCTTCTCCTCATTCTTACGATGTCCCTCAGGTGAAGTGGAAGCCTGCCTTAGCTTCTTCAGTTCCTTCTCCATGGAGGCCATCTTCTTTTTCAAAATATTGGCCTCCAGAGGCTGCTGCTTCCGTTTACAGGTGGTGGCATTAAATTGCTGGTACTTCTCCACGGGGCGATCCAGGCTTAGGCAGAAGAGGCACAGGGAATGACCGGCCTTATGCGGGAGCTGGGCGCCGCACGAGCCGCACTTGTTTTTATGCAAATCGGATGGTGCACGGGACGACATACACGGCATTTAAATGAGAAAATGTAGAAAAAAACTAGACAAAAATTCGGTTTACAAGACTGATGGTTGACTGATGAGCCGAGTAACTTAACCGCAAGGCGCTATGACAAGCAGACGGCGGGAAAGAACTGGAAGGTGGGCAGGGGGGAACGCTCCTTTATACTAACGTCTCCTGATGCCGGTCACCTGACATGGGGGCGGTTCCCCACCAGAAACTGCTAGCTAGAAATTTTTCCCTGGGGTCCTGATGCCTGCTGGCTTCAGTCCTATATGTAATTACCTACTGCAAGAGCCCTCTCGAAGTAAGATCTGCACTTCCATGAGTGTCATAGCGAACATCACTAGAACACTTCCTACAGCCAATTCATGATCAAGATCTGGTATCCAAGGAGCTTGCTCACTTGTGTTTGTTCATTGCCAAGGGTCCATGTTAGCTTCATGGCTAGCATGAGCACATTTGAAACAGAGGAGATAAAAGGTTGTTAAAATGGGGAATTTAAAATAATAAAAATGGTGCATTGATTTAGTAGCCCCTAGACTGATTTGTATAATTGGTTCAGGTAAGAACAGACCAGCTCAGCTGTTCCACTCTGTGGACAGATACATTTGTTCTCTTTGTCTGCAGTCAGGTGTATTATTTGCAGCTAGGTGTGAGGAGTTTAGACAATTCTTTCTGAACAGTGTACCCTTCATTAGAGCTCCAATTTCGCCAAGTTGCCTGTTGGACCAGCAGTGTCGGGTTATACTCTGGAGTGAGTTTTGGACAGTTACGGAGGAAGAGGTGCTTGGGGTGGTTTCTGGGTTTCTTGGTTGTTGGAGGACTGTGGTGAGTCCCTGGGTCCAATTTTTACCAAATTTTTCAGTGTTTCCTTAAGGAAGGGTGTTTTCAAGTGTCTCAAAAGTGGGATTTGGAGGAGTCCCTCCTCAAGAAACCATCGCTGGACCTGGACTGTCTGGCAGAATACAGGGTGGTCTCAGACTTTCCCTTGTGAAGATTATTTAGAAAGTCATGGTGGTATATAGTTCAAGGCACACTCAGAGAAATTTGAGATCTGTGAACAGGTATAATCTGATTTCAGGCCTCGCACAGTACAGAGACCTTGCTCGAGAGGGTGTTTAGTGACCTGCTCCTGGCAGAGGATAGAAGGGAACATTCTAGTGTCATTGTCTTTGATCCCTCATCGTTACATAATATGGTGGACCACTGGATTTTGATGGGATGTCTAGAGGAATATGGAGGACTCATGGGGACAGCCTTGAAATGGTTTCAGTGATTCTTTTTTGTCAGATCCCAGCAGATCATGATGGGACCTTTCCCATCACACCCTGCTGTGGTCTGCCACAGGGTTCAATCCTATTTCTAGTGTTATTCACTGTATACATGTTGCCGATGGAAGAAGTCGTTTTACAGTAAGGTATGAATTTTCAATGCTGTGCTGATGATACTGGGTGGTGCCTGTCTTTTACACTGCATGAAACAGTTGCTGTACTGAGTCAGTGCCAACAGGAAATCTCTAACTGGATGCCCTCCAGCTGGTTGAGTGTAAATCCGGGTAAGACTGAGTTGCAACTGGTAGAACCTGGTCCTCATGGGTCTGCTAAGTTGGATAGCATGCCAATTTTACAATCATTAAATGGTACTATATTAGGGGCCTTGGATAGGGCAAAGAACTTTGGGGTCCTCGTGGAATGCAGGCTGTCACCAGAATATCACATGGCAGCAGTGTTGCAGTGTTTTTCTTCCAATTAAGGAATATCTCCTGGAGTAAACCCTGTGTAGGGCGTAGTGCTCGTTGCGTATGCCTTTGTAACCTCCTGACTCGACCATTTGTAATGCTGTATGCCTAGGGCTTTTTTTGGAAGTTGGTGCAGAATGCTGCAGATAGACTGATTGTGGGTGCAACAGTCTTGAACCACATCTTGGCCATGCTACACAGTCTGTACTGGCTTTTTGTTAGGTGTTACACCACTTTCTAGATTGCTTAGTTTACCTACAAAGCTGTCCATGAACTGCGTCCTGGCTACCTTAAAGATCTCTTGACCATCTGTCCTCCGGAATGTCCTCTCCGCTCCTCTGAGGATAATCTTTTGGCCACTCCAGTGTCTTGCTTTAGATAATCTGGTGACAGAGCCTTTGTTGTGGTGGTCCCATAATTTGGAACTCCTTACCAAGTCATCTTAGGAGTTCCCCCTTTGTGAAAGTGTTAAATAAGGGACTGAAATTCCATTTGTTTGCTCAAGTTTATGGTGACAGTCTTAACACGAGGAGTCTGTTTTGGGGAGTTTAGTTTGTTGTTTTGTTTTAGCATAACTTTTTAAATAGGTTTAGAGTATTTATTACTGGATTTGGAATTATGTGAATTATTATTTATGTGGTTGTACGTATTTTATTCTGTGAAGCGCCATGAGCTCGTGGATAGGGCGCTATAGAGCTATATAAAAAAAGTCTTAGATATTTTTTTTTGTTGGTGTCTTTTTATCGAAGAAAAAATTCAGAGTACATAGAATTAACATAAGTCAATAATGATAACATTAAAATAAAGTACAACACATAGATGCAGTATGTTAAGTTACAATAAGAAGAATTGAAAGCATTTTCCATTATATAACAAATATTTCTATTAGTATTAAAGGAAAAACAATCTCATCTATTAATATTATATCTGTAATCAGAAACTATAACTGACATGTCTTTATTCCTTATCTAAGATATAAATATGCTGTAGCACCTAAATGGAAAAACATGAAGACAGAAACCGGGAAGTCCTTGGGACCCAGTATTTCTAATTTTATGAGCGCTGTAATTTTTTACTAACCCAATTATTTTAAGCAAGATGTACATTAGAAGCGCCTCATGAAGTGCAGCACCTATATATCGGGTGCAGGGACCAAGGCTGGTAAGTCTCTTTAAGAATGAGCAGGACACACAGAGTTGGATTTTAAACCTTGTAGTTTTTGGTGACTTGCTACTGAAGTTATGTAGTAAAATCGCCAAAGCTGTAGCCAGACCCAAACATTTCATTTAGTTTGACACACACAGAGCAGACATCAGCATCACAGTTTCAGGGTATTAAATAGCTGGTATAGCATAGCAAAATGCTATGCAAAACAGGGTAATGCTAATCATTTCCAGAAATGCGTAGCAGCAGACTGCTACTAATTATTTACGTGAGTGCATGACACAGTAGACGACATTAATGAAACTACATGTAGTTTTCAGTTTTGCTAATCATTCTGTGCCAAACGCTATGCATTATCATAGCTGATTAGTGCTTTAACACATAGAACTGCTAATCAATTTTTGCGACTTATTTAAAACCCTGCTGTTTGGTGATCCAGAGCCCAGAAAAAATAGCCAAATCCAGAAATGAACAGTAAACTGTGATTTGGGGAGTGGTAGCGTAAACTCTATTTATTGAAAGGTTGTGAATTATGCACTCTTCAGCAACCCTGCTACATTTATACAACTAAACGTCCTACCTTGTTGATTTAACATTCATTTGTGGTCAGTTCGGTAGTGGGTTTTGCAGTGATTTTATTGCATGCTGTGCAATACTACGAGTGTCTGATACTGGGAGTTGTTATCCTCCTTTTCAGAACCGTACACATATATGTTCTTTTTTTACCAGAATGTAAGAAGCTGTTGACTGTTAGTTTTTTTTTTTTTATGTTTACTTGGATGCATGTGCAAGAAACATCTTGTAGTGGCACATTTCAGAGGTGTCTCAGTGTTGTGGCCAATGCAGGGGATGATTTAGTGGGTGTGTCCCTCAGCCACCAATCACTGAGCATGCTGGCGATGACAGCAAACTTCAGAGAAAGCCAAAGAGTTGAAACAGATCTGCCGCTGCAATCAGGTGCAGTTTCGTTTTTGCAGCGACAGATGAGAAGACTCCGGCCATGCGCATTACAGTGCACAATAATGCCCATGGCCGAAGTTACAGTACGAGCAGTTGCTCGGTGTGCCATTCCTGGTGAAACATTTCAATAAATAAAATAGCCGTGGCGCGCCTTTCCACAATGGCGGCTCCTGCCACTGGCCATACACTCCCGCAAAGCAACATTGGGGGTGCCCAATCCCCGTGTCGGCATGTAATCCTCCCCCCCCCGCAGCCACATTGTGGCACACTGGGAGCCCACTCCAGTGTGCTCAGACATTTTTTTTTTTTTTTGAAATTGCGGTTTATTCTCCTCCTCGTCCCGCCAGCCCCGACCCTTTGAGGTCACCTAGGAGTCATCCTCCTGCCCTACCCAGGACTGTCTCCGTGTCCCCCATGGAGCCTCTGATTAACCCCCCCCCCGGGTGGGGACAAGGTGTGGCCCCAACACCCTGAGCTACTCACTGTTTCATTGGTCTGGCAGCGGCTGAGTGGCGGGGCATATCGAGGCACTCCTGGTAGCCCATCTTCCCGGTCCTGGCAGGCAGTATCCTCTGTTTCCTCCCTATGCTATGTAGACGTGACATCAAGGCAGCGCCGGTCATAGCGTGATCTGGCTGCCCTTCCCCATGTGGGCTTGTGATTCCCTGGCCTCACTGGGTTAGACAGGTTCAGGCATTGGCCCTCCCTTCCCTGAGAGGGCAGGCAGTCGGGATGCTCTGCCACTCTTCCTGCCAGCCCTCCAACGACCAGAGTCCACTCCTGAACCCGAGTCGCTGGCGTGACGATTGGAAATCCAACCGTTGTGCTGATTTTCCTGACACCTGGATGCCCAATCCTGGTGTCAGATGCCCCCACCCTCCAAATTCAATTTCTTTGCTGATGGGGTTGGATGCCCCTCACTCTCCAAGCTCAATTTCTTTGCACGGGGGTGCCAAATCCCCATTGGCATCATGTTCCCTCCCCCCAAGCTTGCTGACGGGGGTGCCCGATCCCTGTTTGCATCATGCTCCTAGCGCATAGCCAGCGCAGGAGCCCACCCGATGTGCCCAGAGTTTTTCATTTATTTTTAACCTATAAATAAAGAAAATGGTCCCTGGAATCTTTTTGGTTTGTTTGTTAAACTAAAAGAAAGCAGCCCAGTGTGGTCTTCCAGTCCCCTCCCTCCTCAACCCTCCCTCTGTGCACCCACTTACCCGCACCCCCTCACCCATACTTAACCCTCCAGAGGTTGAGAGCAATGATCTTCTGTGGACTTGCGTCTCTGCACTCTTCAAAGCCGAACTAAGAACTGAGGAATCAGGTAAGCGCTACATACTGGGACTCAATGGGGGGTTTCAACATAGGTTGATATCTCCGCCATTTTTAGGAATTTCCACCCCAAATTTTCAACATGGGGTTCTTGGGACCCCACCTCATGAACATGTCACTGTTGTTTTGTTTCTTGGTCCCAAAAGGTGATTTTGCGGTCAGTGCACAGAAAGACCTTTCGGGACCGAGTAACAAAATGACAGTACCACTCTTCATGAGGTGGGGTGCCAAACAGCTGATGTTGAATATTTGGTGAAAAAAATCCCAAAAATGACTGCATTACGGGTGTGCGTTTCACATTTTCTACACATGCTCGTAACTTCGCCAGTTTTTAATATTTTCACTTCAGATTTTCCGCATTGCCATTTTTTAACACCTCCCTATGAACAGTACAGCTGTCATTTTTCACATCCTGCCCGAAATGTGTTTTCGCACCTGTGCTTCGTTCCCACCAGGATTTTTTAAATGTTAGCCACTGTGGCTAAACTGACCCCAGGCTGTTTAGCCACTATGTGAAATCATGAGCCACACCACGATATACACTGCCAAATTAGTTATTCTAAACCACGTACTATACTATTGCTAAAAATGGCATGAACAGAAGGTTTTAGCCTCTGTGGCTCGGATAACTTTAAAAATCGTTAGAAATTTTAGCCACACGCTAAAAACATTCGCCGGTGGCGACATGGCGAGTGGCTAGCAGGAACTTAGCTGTGGCACAGAATGGCGTGATCGCTGTGCAAAATCAACTTTTGGGGTAGATTAACAAAATCGCAGTGCCACTCTTCATGAGAGGAGGTCCCAAAAAGCCCATGTTAAAAATTTGGTGGCACAATTGCAAAAAATGACCACGTTACGGGCGTGCATTGTGCAGTTTCTACGCACGCTTGTAACGTCACAAATTTTTCATATTCACTCCAGATTTTCAACATTGTCACTTTTGCACACCTCCTCATGAACGGTACAGCTGTCATTTTTCACATCCTGCCCAAAATGTGTTTCCGCACCTATGGCACCGAATGGCATAGTTGCTATGCGAAATCACCTTTCAGGATTGAATAACGAAATGATAGTGCCCCTGTTCATGACGTGGGGTCCCAAAAAGCCCATTTTGAAAATCTGGAGGGAAAACACCAACAAAAACCCGGGTTGTTAAGGTTTCCAACCATAACGCCCACCCTGTAGAGACTGACAGGTATCCGGGGTGACTTGGGTTCATCGGCCATAATACTCTTGGCATTCTGCCCCCCACCCTACAGCCACTGACAGGCATCAAGGTGTGCCTTGGGGTCTGCGGCCCTAAAGTTCACCCCATTCTCCTATACTGCACCCATCTCAGCTTATTTCCTTATGAAATGGGTTTAGCATAAGGGCCAAAGACCCCAAAGCACACAGCGACACCAGTTGGTGTCTGCAGGGTGGGGTGAGGTGGAATGGCATAAAGCGTTATAGCCAGTGATCCAAAGGCATACCCCCAATGCCTTTCAGTCTCTGCAGGTGGGGTTGCGTCAGTTCAATGCTTCATTGCCATTCCTATTATGCATCTCTCCAGCTCCTGCACTACCAATGCCAGCAAGCAAACATTCGGCATTAACAAATGCCTGTTTGTACCTATCCTTTGAAAAAAAAAGAAATATCTATCAAAATCTCATTATTGGGGGGGATGCAGTGGAAGTTGATCAAGGGAGTAAGTAAACAAACATTTTTGTTTTATAAAGCCAGTGGGGTGGGCAGTCAGTTTTTCACTTTCAAAAAGAAAAAAAAAATGTGAATCAATCTACCGGCTACATCAACAATCTCTACAGAATGTGAGCAACCATAACATGTGTTTAGCTTTGCAAACTACAGGCATCTTGAGGCCTAAGGGGAGTGACAGTGTCCCTTTAAGTCACCAGGACAGTGATTTACATACAGTGGGGGCCCGGTTACAGCAGAGTATACGGATGAAAACCTGGAGATAGCCATATTTAATGGAGCGCTGACTAAATACGGTACGCCTAAAATGTATCCAGATGTCCGTCCCATTCTCTGATGATTTTGTAACGTTCACTGATGTTACTGTTTAGTGATTGGGCTGGACCAGCTGGCAGAAGACACTGCGCCCTGACCTTGTTATGCACCAAGGACGACAGGGCTAACTTTAGCCCGCATCATGAGTGTTCCATCGTGTAAGAGAAAAACAAAATGAAATGCAGTGCCACACAAACAGATTTGAAAATGATAACTAGCAGTTATTTGCATGAGGTTTGAGTAGGTGTGCACACGGAAGTGAATGATTGTTTTTTTACAAGGGCTGCCGCTTTCAGAATTCATACAAAGCTTCTTTTTTTTTGTTGGTCTTTCTATCTGTTATTCGTCACCTGACCTGGGATGTAAGAGCAGCAAGAAGCAGATAAAGCAGTCCTGTTACTGTTCTCCCACGGGCAAGTGAATAAATTCGTCCAGGAATTTTGCCTGTAGTGCTAGTTCATTAAAAAAAAAAAAAAGTTTATGACAAAAAGCTGCGGTTGAAATGTAGTATTTTCAGTACTTTCAGCTCGGCCTCTGGCAGGGGCCTGCACTGTGGCTTACCAGAGTTGGCGTGCTTGCAGCATAAGCCAGGATTTGAATGTGGGGAGTTGAAAATAGCTGACTCGGCATAGTGTGAGTTTAAGAGAATCTACTTCCTAGTCTTTTTTTTTTTTTTTTTTTTCCATTATGAAGTTTGGGATTTCATGGAGTAAAGGAATGTGATCCACTGCTGCTGGGCTTGGAGTCTGATGTACTGGCAGTTCAAAATTTGAAAAGTTTGCATCAGTTATTTTGTGACTCCCTGTGTAGCAGGAAAGTGTGTGTGTTGGGGTGGGGGGAGGTCAGTACTGGAGGCTAGTCTGTGTTGATTAAAACAAAGTTTAATGGAAATAGGGTCACATAAGTTAGTGCTTTTTGGTTTCACACTTTTTTAAATGTATTCTTTATCTCCCCTATTCACAACCCCCCTCTGTCTCAGCCACTTGGTGACCTCCCTGTCCACCCTTCAGTGTTGCCCTGTTACATACCCCTCATGGTAGGGTCCTCCGGGAACCCAGAGCCCTCAGTGAATGCCAGATAAAGTGACTGTAGTAGTGATGGCTGTGCGTAGTCTCAGGGCACCGTGCAGTGCGTCATTCTAGGGGCCTGGTTAGGGCTACTGATTTTCTGTTTTCAGAAATGGGCAATTGTGATTTATAAAATTTTAACACCTTTTTTTTTTTTCTTCCTCCTTTCTCTCTCTTCCCATAGATTGAAAATCGACATCTTTTGCACTAAAAATGTGGAGCAAAGTGGAGAGTTTACACAAATTTAACACCAAGTGTGATTGTATATGTGATGCAACAGATACTATTGTAAATAAAAAAATTGTGTGTGTGTGTGTATGTGTGCATATATATATATATATATATATATATATACACACAAATATATATATATATATATATATATATATATATACACACATATATATATATATATATATATATATATATATCTATCTACAGTATATGTGTGTGTGTACATATAGGGATACATGATGGGCACAGTGGAATATGGAAAATATTTTCAGTCCTGCAGAGTGAGCTTGGATATTTCACGAGTGCCGAAGGCATGAGTGGAATATACAGTGCTCACGAGGCAGGAGTGAAAATATTTTTCATATTCCACGATGTGCACATCATATGTCTTATTTATACAATGGGACCTCACTGTTGCGAAACGTACAATTTGAGTGGCTTGTGCAGGGTTAGTGCGGGTTTAGCACAGGTTTTGGGGGGTGTAATAAACGGTATTTATTTTAACTCTGCTGATGTCATCAGGATTTACTTCACTGCGGTGAAAATAACATGGTTTATTTCACTGGAATATGTCACACCCCCATTGTATAAATATATATAGTGCATACCATTTTTAATCCTGGATTTTTTGGTTATGTGGAAAAAGTGTCCCTACCCGTGTTTTCTGGTTTTTCTTCCCTACCAGGAAGTCTGCGGGGTTCCATGTGTGCGCATGCATGCAACTGTGTGACGTCTCACTGAGTCAACTAATGCCCTCCCTCCCAAGCCGCTCTTGCCTGCACTGCTACCCTCTGTCACCCAGGTGGCAGTGTTGTGGCAATCAGTGTTGATCCTTCTCCTTGGCGAAGGGGAGCATCCTCTGAAATGCTTGATCCCCCGCCCTCCCCGAACCTGGAAAGCTTATAGGCAGTGCAAGAGATAATGCTACCACTGTGCTGACAGGCTGACTGGTTTCTCACTTTTTAAGTCTGTTTATAGGCCTTTTACAAGTTGAGGGCAGAAATTAAAAACAATCTGATTTGGAAAATAATTAAAAAACAAATTTGGGATTCAACTTCTGGGTCTGGTGTTTTGCCTGACCAAAAGGGCAGTGCTGTAGGTTAAACTGCAGGGCGGCAGTGTGACAGAGCAGCACTCATGTCAAAATACCAGTATGCCGATAGTAGTTTTCTGCCTTGAAAACGAGTGTGCAAAATTGGGCAGAATATCGTCAAGCTAAAAAGACCAAGCATGTGAGAACAAAGGTTACCCAAAAAGGGCACTGGCAACAAAGCCAATTTTCAGAGAAATACAAAATCCACACATCTCCCTCCCCGATAATGTAAAGCATTATGGGACACACATCAAATCACCATGAAAATGTAGGCTGGTTCTGCTTTAAGCAGGAGTGCATGGTGCCAAAGGGCCTCACAGTCTGCAAAGGGTGAGAACAAAAGATTCAAACACGTATTTCGTCCTACTTGGGACTTGTCGGTGTGCCTCATCTGTATCTCACGCCAGGGGAAACTTGTACCAGCCCTAATGTGGTCTTATGGGTTTGTGTCATAGTGGGCCCATAATAAAAAGAAAGCTAAAATATTAATATTTTAAGGAGTAATTTGTTTTTCTTATTTTGTCATTCATGCAGACTTTGTCTCAAAGCGCTTTACAGTCCAGAAGAGGAGAGGGAGGGAATACTGCTGCCATTTCTAGTGCACGGGGAGATTCCAAGGTTACAGAGAGATGACATAGAGAGTACTGCATGGGTGACTGTGTGTTCTGAAGTTTTTTTTTCCACACCCGAGATGTGCGATGACCCATAAACTTTGAAAGCGAAGCTTTAGAGGCTTATGTGGTAACACACCGAGGGTGTGCTTAATAAACAACAACAGAACCTTCATAAGCACAGTCGCTTATGTTTTTATTTTTATAATAACTGGTGCAGAGACATGAGCACAAAAATCAAATTTTCCAACAGGGAAGGTCGCAAGCACTCCAAATGCTGTAATAACTGGGTATGACATCATACCCAGTTAATTATGGTGTTTGATCACTCTGATAAGCACTGTGATAAAGGGGCTCACCAGTTAAAGTACGCCCAAGTGTATGTACATAATTATAATTAATGGGCTTCCCTTTTTCCCACAGGGAAACCGTAAGTAATTGCCATAATGAAGGAGTGTTTATTCACCACATGTACGGTTTCCCTTTATTCTGTACATGTGTGTCCTGCAGTTCCTTGCTTTCTGACCACTTGCCTTGGCTTGCCTTCTGTCTGAAAATGAAACAGCCAGACCAGCAGAACTTGGCGGTACTTTTTTTTTTTTTTAATTGGCTAATTTTAAACTCAACGGGGGAAGAAAACTGTACATAAGATTTTTAAAAATGCAGACAGGACGAATGTGTAGAGTGGTGGAAAATGGAACTGGAGCATGACTGCACTGGAACGGCTAGTATTTTATATAACTGCTGTGGCGAAAAAGGGAAACCCAGCAATTATATAAAATAAAAAATGGGGTGGTGTGTGGAAACTCGAAGTTTACACACCCCCTCGGTGTTAGATGCTGTAATAAACCCCTCGAGCTTCACTCTCTGGGTTTATGTAGTATCTAACACCTTGGGGGTGTATACACTTCTTGTTACACACACCATCCCATACTTCATTCTATTTATAATAGCATTGAGGGGCTCTGGGAACACTTATAAAGCACTGTTGCAAAGGGTGAGTGGTTTATTTTTGCACCAGAACCCCAGATGCCCTTACAGCCTACATATATGTATATGTATGTATATATTATGGTAGCGCTACCGTAGTTAGTTAGGGTTGAGTAGCACTTTTAAGGCTAAAGGGTGACATTTTGCACCTTAATAACTTTGCCACAGTTCAGCAGATTTGCCTGAAATTTGGCAGGCACGGTTGGGCATGGCAGATCTTGGGATCTGCCAGCTTTCATACCGGTCGGATATACGGCTGCGGAGTTATTAAGTAACAACCAAAAGCGCAATTACGCGTTTTTGCAAATCCGTTGCTCTCACCTACAGGTTGCACAGTTTGCGCGACTTGTCCGAAAACTTAACGGAACGTGCGGCCGGGGACCCCGATGTGCCTTTTGAAGATTTCGTGAAAAAATATTGAAAGGTTCAAAAGTTATTCAAAAAACAAGTTCCCATTATAAGTCGATGGGAAAAGTTAACAAAAAGTTCAACACTTTCGCAAATGTACTTTTTAGTGTCGCAAATGTCCCTAGTAGTGTCGCAAATCCACCATTTTTCGTTTTCAGAAAATGCTTGCCATTTAAAATTGGGACCCTCTAGGAGCGCAATTCTTTTTGTACTCATCTAGTCTGTCCCTCAGGACGCTAGCCATGTCTTTATTTTGGGGTTAAACACCCCAGAAATATGTTTTTCAAGTTTCTGGGAAAAAGTAGTGTCGCACTTGCGACACTTTAGCAAAATTTTGTGAAAGCTTTCGCAAATTGCGACACTACTCTTCCAGACTATGGCCAAAATGACAGGAGTTCTTTGCCACCCTGCTGCAAAAGAACGGTTTGTTCTTTGGGCTCAAATTTTGAGGGAAGGCAGCCAACATCTCACAGATGTGCCTTTTGGTGGTTTGGTGAAAAAATATTGCACGGATGTCAAGTTACGGTACTCGAAAGTTGGCGTTTTTTCCCATAGACTAACAAGGTGGCGTAAGCCGCGCCTTTCGGGGCTCGTATCTCAAACGGTGCGAGATACAGAATTTTCATTGTGACAGTGCATAGCCAGTGGCTACGCATTCAGCGACAGTGTAGCCAGAAAAATCATGAATCATGTGAATTTTTTTTTTTCCTATGTCGTACAGTTACTGAGGTATAAGCAATTTAGTATTCCAACACCTCAATTTCTTTGTACACACTGTTTCTCTATGCCGCTGTTGGGGGGGAAAAAACAGGGTATGCGCTTCTGTTAATGTTACAGTTACTGTTTCCACTTGCTTTTACGTACCTCTTTGCGTTACCATTCCCGTGTACGTCACCGTGCGCGTTGCACTTTATGTTCTCGTTTGCGCTTGCGTTACTGCTACCACTTGCGTTTCCGCCACTGTTTGTGTTTTCGGTTTGCGTCACTGTGTGCATTGCCATTAGCGTTTACGGCAGCCCTTTCCTTTGTGTTTGTCTTTTGTTTTGTGTCTTTGTTGCTGTTACTGTTATCATTTGCATTTCCTATTGCGTTACTGTGCCCGTGCGCATTACAGTTTGCATTTACATATGTACTTGCGTTTCCTTTTGTGTTTGTTTCCTTTGGCATTATTGTTGCTGTTACCATTACCATTTGCATTTACAATTGCGGTAATGTGACCGTGCGCGTTACGGTTTGCGTTTATGTACGCGTTTACGTTTGCGTTTCTGTTTCCTTTGGCGTTATTGTTCGTTTTTACTTTACCATTTGCGTTTACAATTGTGGTTCCGTGCCCGTGTGCGTTACAGTTCGTGTTTTCGTTTCTGTTACATTTGCCGTTCTTGTTACTGTAACACTTAACATTTGCGTTTACAGTACTGGTGCCATCACTGTGTGTGTTACCAGTTGCGTTTTCGTACGCGCTTATGTGTTCGTTTACATCATTGTTCGCTCCGGCGTCACTTTACACTTGCGTTTCTATTAACGTTTGCTTTACCATTTATGTTTGCTCTACCATGTATGTAACTGTTGCCGCTTGCGTTTGCTTTGCATTTCGTGTTACTATGTAACAGGACATCACGTGGTGGGAGTGCGGGGCCCACATTCCTTTCACTATTTATCGTCGTCATTCTCAAAAAGAAGGGAAATTAGAGGCAAAAAAACTCAGTTTAATGCATCGGTTGAGGTTGTTCCACAGCGGCAAAAGCGAGGAAATTTGGTGTTAGGGTTGAAAGCTCCCCTTGCACCCCCCAGCCGGCATCGGGGTGCGCGTTGGGGTCATTGGTCCTCTCACCCCATTCTCCTATACCTCTGTTTATTTACCGTGATGGGGTGAGAGTTGGGGCGGCGGCCCAAGCGGCGCCTCCTGATGCCGGATGGGGTGGGGTGGGCTGGGGTCCAAGGGAGCTTTCAACCCTAACACCGAATTTCCTCGCTTTTGTTGCTGTGGAACAACCCTAACTGATGAGTTAAACTGAGTTTTTTTGCCTCTTATATATATCACATCACAGAAACATAGAATGTGACAACAGATAAAGACCAAGTGTCCATCCAGTCTGCTTATTTTTTGTACTACAGTACCTACAAAGTGTTCAGCAGGGGCTCCTTGCAGGCATACTCATGCAGCTGCATGATGCATACTTTTGGTGTGTCTGTTGAAAGGCATAAATAAGGTGGACTTAAGTGAACTGTTCGAGACATGGTAATAAAACTATCACAGAGCTTTAAGAGAAGCTGTGATATGCATAGGGGACTGATGAGGTTTTTTTTGTTTTATTATTATTTGTTTATTTGTGTCTAGGATTACAAAATACCTTGGAGCTAAGGCTCTCTTGCAAAGGTTCCACGTCATAAGTGCAGGCAGTCATCATCAGGCTGGTTACAGGGTAACACACACTAAACATAACAAAGTTTACACGGTACGTGGTATTAGACAATAACTTTGGTTGACATAATCAGACTAAGTGATGTGTTACCCAGAAAACAATAGGAGGAAGAGGGCGTGAAGGGGAAAAGGCTGAGAGTAGGGGATGGCATAGGCACAGAGGGGCAGAGTGAGGCAGCCGGAAGGCCTTGTCAGAACAGACACAGTGTAAGTGCTTTAGAAGTTGCAGTGGACAGGTAAGTGCAAGAAGAGAGGACAAAAACAGACACCTGTGAGGTCAGAAGCAGCGTAGGGGACAGTGATGTTATGGGGTGCAAACACAGGCGTTGGTGCCAGTTAGGGAGTGGCGGAGCTTTATTTTGAACGCTCCAAGCATTGCTGCAGAGGAGGTGTCACTAGAGAGATCGTTCAGACAACTCGGAGCCCTGTATGCAAACGACCTTTGACCTTGGGACATGCTGCAGTGGAGAATTTGTGGCTTAGAGCTCCTGGTGTTGCGGTTGTTGATTTTGGGTTTAAGGAGGGTGCTGACTCCTGGTGGTGTCTTTCCCATCATAATTTTCTTAGCTGTGATGCAGGTTTGGTATTTGATTCGGTTGTTCAGTTGCAGCCAACCTGTTTTGGAGTAGAGGTCACAGGAATGGGTGAGATGGTGGGAACCAGTAACGAGTCGGCAGGCTTGATTGAGGGAAGTCGAAACACGCCTGAGATGATGAGACCGTCGTCAGTGATGCTGATGATGGAGCTCTGGACAGCGATGGACAGAGCTTCAGGGGTTAGTTGTTTCCTATGTCGGAATAGGAGGCACATCGTGGTGTTGGCTACTTTTGACACATTATTGATGTGTGGGATATAGGAGAGATTACAGTCGAGGGTGAGGCCAAGGTATTTGAAGGTATGAACTTGTTCAGGGGTGATTCCTTGCTTGGTTTTAATGGAAAGCTGATATTGTTTGTATTTGTTGTGGGAACTGCAGAAGATCATTGTCTTTGTTTATTTCTGGTTAAGGATAAGTCTGTGTTTTGAGGACCAGTTTTCAACTGCAGAGAAGGCCTACTGGAGGTTTCTTTGTAGATGCACTGGATCATGGTGTGATGCCTGGATGACAGCATCATCAACGTAGAGAAGGATCTGTACAGGGCAGTATTCTGGCAGTGAGTTCAAGAAAAGGTTGATTAGGAGGGGGCCCAAGATTGAGCCCTGTGGGACACCGGACCTGACTGGTCTTGGATCTGAGAGTGTGCCAGCAATTCTCACTCATTGGGAGCGGTTGTCTAAGTAGCTTTTGAACCAATTCACCGAGTTGGGTGAGAGCCCTGCTAGCCGAAGTTGGGCAAGTAGGAGATGGTGGTTGACTGTATCAAAGGCTTTAGTTAAGTCAATGAAGGTGGACCCAGTAAGGTGACTGTTATCGAGTGAGTGATGGATTGCACCAGTGAATTCAAGTAGTGCTGTGGTGGTGCTATGGCCTTTTCTAAAGCCATGTTGCTCCTTGCACAGGATGTTGTGTTTGTCTAGGAAGTCAGTGAACTGGTATGACACAATCCGCTCTAGGGCCTTGGAGAGTGGAGGTAGGATGGAAATAGGATGGTAGTTCTCAGTAGCTGTTTTGTCACCACTTTTATGAATTGGGGTTACCGCGACGGATTTCCATAAGTCAGGGAACTGGCTGAGGGAGAGGTTGAAGATCCTGGTCAGTGGCCGGAGTACTTCTTCAAGGGTGAGTGATAGCATTTTGAGGTCGCGGGAGTCACTGCTGGCTCTGGAGTTGCAAATGGCTTTGGTAACGTAGCTGCGGACTTGATGCATTTTTACTGCTTTAAAGTAGAAGGGAGGGTGGCTGGTGGTGGCAGGTGGATCCACCTCATCGAAAAAACCCTGTGGGAGTACAGCACTGAGGTCTGTGAAGGTGTTATTGAATGTATCAGCAGTGAGGTTTCTGGTCAAGTGTAGTTACACCATTAATGCTGAGTACTGACGGGTGATTTAGATTGCTTTCCGGTGATTTCTTTAATGTTATTTCAGAAGTCCCTACCATTGCCCCAAGTGTTAGTGAGTGCATTGTGGAAATAGGCGGTCTTCGTATCCCGGATATATTTGGTGCAGTCATTTCGTGCACGTTTATAGTTAGCAATATCAGCTTGTTTCGCAGTGTTTCTGGCAACCTCCTAAAGGTGGTCCTGAGCTTTCAGTCACCTAAGTAGGTCTCCGGTGAGCCAGGGGTTACATAGGGCTTTGGCCTTGCACTTCTTGAGGGGAGCAAATATGTTGCATGCTTGGTTAAAGATCCTGATGAAGTGTTCCAGTGCGGTGTTCACATTGGTTGCTGTGAGGATTGGGGACCAATCCTGTTGATGAAGGAAGGTTTTGAGATGGGATGGCTTGCCTCTAGGTAGAACTCGGCTGGTAATGGTTTGGGGGGACTTAATGAATTTATTGGACCTGGAGCAGTTGACGGAGGAGTGGTCACTAAGTGTGTCCGGGAGGACAGCGGTGTTTGTGATCCTAACGGGGTGGCTTGTTAGGATCCAATCCAGAAGGGTGCTGGTACCCGTTTTTATAGTTTGTCCTGGTTGGGGAGCTAACCATCTGAGTGAGGATTGCAGCTGCTATCAAGTCCCTGTAAGCCCCAGCCTCTGCAGCAGGCCAGTTAATATTAAAGTCGCCGAGGAGGATGGTTTCTGAGTCAGGTGAGAGGGATTTGGTAAAATCCAGGACTACGTTAAGTCCATTTCCTTGCTCTCTCAGTGGAATGTAGACTGTGACAACTTTGATGGCTTTATTGTGCACACCAAGGAGGATCTTGACAGGAAGAATCTGTGCTGTGGTGGTTTTGGGGGTTAAGCTGATGAGGTGCTCCCGGATTGTGTCCTTAATGTACAGGGCGCAGCCACCACCTCTTTTTGATGTTCGATCAAGCCGATAAACATTATATCCAGGGAGGGTGATAGCATGGTCGGGAACCGAAGGTGAGAGCCAGGTTTCTTCGACTGCTAGTATGTCTGGATGATGCTGGCAGGCAAAAGTCTGAAGGGCATCAGTTTTGTGAAGAAGACTGCATATGTTAAGTGAGATTATTGAGAGGGATCCTGGTTGATTGGTCCGAGTTGCCCCTTTAGTAGGGGTTGGTCCAGGATTAGGATGAATGTTTCCTGACAACAGCAGGAGAAGTAGTATACGTTTTTAGAGTACTGGTGTGAGATGCCCATGACTGGCACCTGTTTTTTTTGGGCCAGGGAACTGCGAGATTCACCAGGGCATGTGAACGGGTGGAGGTGTGGCTATGGCGTGGCAGTAGTAGTGATGGACAGGGAAGTACCCAATGGCCATTGGGGAGAAAGGGCCATTTCGTAGTGATTGGCAATGCCCAAGGCGGGTACATGAGATCGAGAGGGAGGGTACCTTGGAGGGGGTGGGAGTGCGTGAGTTGGTAGATGTTTGGGACAGTGGGGAAGCATGAACAGAGGGGGGATGTAGGAGAGGAAAGAGGGGAACTAGGAAGATGAGAAAGGGGTATGGAGTGCCGGTGGGATATATGCCACTGATTTTTCCATGGTCGCAGCAGCCCCAAGTCCGAAGAAAACAGCAGGCCAATCAGCGAACAGGAGAAGAGGGCAGGGGTCCAATCAGGGCATGCTGCTGCGAGCAACGGCCAATGGTGGTAGCTCAGAGCAGCCCCGGTGGGACAGGCAGCCTTACCCAGCTCTGCAGGTTCCTTGGGCGGCTTGGTGGAGGGCGGCGAGGCAGCTGGAAGTGCCATGTCGCAAGTGGACCAGACTGCCAGCGGGTGGGCCCTTGAAGTCACAGGCAGCGACCTGGGGAGAGGAGAGACAGAAATAGGGGGATAGCTGTGGGCAGGACGGGGGAACAAAGAAAACAAAAGGAAATAAATCGAGGGGTGGGAGGCACAAGAATGCCAGAGAGGAGGCGGAGAGCAGAAACGGAGTTGAGAGTGAGGTGTGGGGGGGGGCGATTCAGGCTCTTGAGATCAGAGGAGGGGGAAGAGAGAGAGAGAGCGATGGGAGAAGTACAGATTCACAAAAAGAGCTGTAGTTCACTAACAAACTCTAGCAGTGTCCTCGGATTCGGCAGTTCAACAAAACAGATACAATTAAGTCCAGTATTTAAACCGGGCCAGGTGGCTGTACAGTAAAATTTTGGCCGATGCCACTGGTTTTCTGTGGGCGCAGCAGCCCCAAGTCCAAAGAAAACAGCAGGCCAGTCAGCAAAAAGAAGAGGGCAGGGGTCCAGTCAGGGCGTGCTGCTGTGAGCAACGGCCAATGGTGGCAGCTCAGAGCAGCCTTGGTAGGACAGGCAACCTTACCTGGCTCCGCAGGTTCCTTGGGCGACTCGGTGGTGGGCGGCTGGAAGTGCCGTGCTGCAAGCGGACCAGACTGCCAGTGTGTGGGCCCTGGAAGTCAAGGGCAGCGACCCGGCTCCGCAGGTTCCTTGGGCGGCTTGGTGGAAGGCTGCGAGGCGGCTGGAAGTGCCATGCCGCAAGCGGACCAGACTGCCAGTGCATGGGCCCTGGAAGTCAAGGGTATAGGGGACGTGTTGGAGTGGATGGACACAAACCTGAAGAAGGCAGGCTTCTTCAGCCGTTGTGTCGCTGACCATCTGCGGTATTATACTTTTGGCTTTGATGCGCAAGGCAGCAGTGATGTAGGAATTTATTGTTTACAGCATTTTAATCCATGAGTTCCTGCATCTGAAATGACATAGGAACTCGCCAATTGTGGGGCTGCAAATGCTTGTAGTTTGGAAGGATACTAAGGTGAGATAAAATTACAGGGAGAACAACCACAGGGAGGGGAGGATAGGTGACGTGCTCAGGGTCACACAGTGAGGAAGTAGCAGTTTGTGTGATTTAAACCTGTGTCTGAGGCTTGTGGCTGTACACTCTTAAGCACTAGGCCAGCCAGACACCCTTTGAGCCATGGAAGGTACTGGGAGCCAAGACTGCATCTTTTGGGAATGGGTTCACGTGTCCTCTTTGAAGGACTTACTTTTCGTGGCCTCTGACCTGCCAGCTTGATAGGTAAATCCTGTAACTGTAATCTTTTCAAATCACTGGTGCTTGGTTACCAGTTAGCCAAGTGCTACTAATAGCCTTTTCTGAATCATAGTATAGTTCCAACTCTTAGCTAAAGAACTTGCTGAAAACCACTTTACATAAACTGCTGAAAGGTTTAAGAAATTAAGAAATGTATCTGCGTATCAGGCCCAAATGTACAGTACATATCAGCTGGCAAGGAATAGTCAGCAAAATTAATAACATGAAAAATCATGATCTTTGTCATTCCCCATGCCCGTGCTATGGACACACACCACCGCCAAAAAATTTATTATAATCTACTGCTGTGTATGGTTACTGCATTATAGTAGCAGTGTGCTGTCAGTGTTTCTTCCCGCCGTTGCCAACACACAGAGGATATCTTGAAGTCGATACAGGGAGGGGGCGTCCTGATCGCAGAAAGCCGACAAACATGCGACCTATAGCCGTTGTTTCTGCAAACTGCCCAGGCAAGTTACTGTGGAGCATCAGGTGGTCTGAGGATACTCTGGTTATGGCAGGTGGCCCACTTGGTGGTTTTCGCACCTCTTCTGTTGCGCAAGAGGAGAGTGGGATTAAGCGGCTTCTGCAGTTCCACTGTGGGGAGCGCACCAGCCCAACAGACTGCTACCTCAGGAAAAACATTTTTTATTTTATTTCATTCTTTTGGTAACCGGGTAAGGGCCACTGGGCACAAGCGCCTGTTTTCAGGGGTGACCCAGGAGCACTGGGGTGGTTAAGTGACTTGCTGAAAGTCCCACGTGAGTATGCAAGTGGAGGTTGTGGGATTCAAACGCAGGCCTGCTGATTGTACCGAGCTCATTCACAGCTCATTATTACTCTAACCTCTAGGCTATACGGTCAGCCCAAACAAATATACCTAAAGTCATAGCTAGCACAAGCATGGAAACGGTGTAAAGCAGGGTGTGAGAGCAGGCTTTACTTCATTTTACATGGAAAGCTGAGCAGGGGCTAGATTTCCATCTCTAGAACCAGTGATTTGCCATCTTTTATGCAGAATTAACAGGCTGAATGAATCTTGCCATGAATCCAGAATCGCTTACCTTTTGATAGTGTATAGCTTTTACAGAAACATGGACGGCTGGTTGAGGCTAGGGTTGGGGAAATTTTTTTTCTTAATTTTATTTATAGTTTTGCATGCAGACTTCACAAATAAAGTTTGTAACATGGCAAAAATGAAAGTGCTTAAATGGAGCGTTTCTGTTGGTTAATTAATAGTAGCCATCCATGCATTCATTCTCAAGTAATGCACAGTTGGTCTTGTAGTACTGTGTACAACCACAAAAAAAAAAAAAAAAAAAATCAGAGACCCACACGTGAATCAAGTTCGAGATGGCATTAATGTCTTAGTGATTCCCGGTCCAACGTGAAGTACTGCTTTCGGCCACATCAGAATCGCCAGGGTGAGTTATTTAACAGTAGACATTTTACGTCAGTGTATTTTGTCTCTCCCACTCACCTACCCAGGGGACCATCACAGTCGCCACAAAAGCCGTAGTGTTCAGCAGCAGAGCAATCTAAATAATCATTGATACCCCAGTGACCGTCACCGAGAACAAAATGCAGACATGGGTCACCCCTGAAAAAGTCTAGTCTCAGTAAGTCTGCCCACTTAAATTCAAATAAATAAATAGTCTTGCTGAACAGAACGCATACCTATTTGATCTAGTTAAGCAGCTTACAGCACTGTTCCGCTGACATCCGCGTTTGAAATGGAAATACAGTATGAACTGAGCCCCCAGTACATGCAGGGAGAATAGTGACATGGGAAATTTCAGATTTAAGAGCAGCAGTACTCCAGAACACTGGGGAGGGGAAGGGGGACTGACTCTTGAGATCAGCGAAGTTGTCACACAAAACATTATACCTTTTATCAACTACTTTGCAGATTTTTTTTTTGAGTTACTCTCTGTGTTGCCTCTTTCTGTCTCTTAAATGGTAAGGTAGAATTGAGCCGCGGCTGCTACAAGGGGAAGAAGATGCTGTTTCTAGACATGCAAAGTAGTGTGGGAGGAAGGGCCAGAATACAAGGTAGCAATAAGGAAACAAGTGTTGAAATAAATGTCAGGTCCATTACGATGGCACTACAAACAAATCTGGAATGGAAAAATAACAAATATTATAACATGGGTACCTAAGAACGTCTAAGCTCATTGGTGGAGTCCCTCTGTGTGGCCATGCATTAAATTCCCCTTTTAATGCATGGTTCTGTGGAGGGACTCAGTGAAAGGGCCGTCGGCACTTGTTCCATGCTTCTGAATGTAAAATGAGAATGGCGGCCAATTAAATGTGAGGGGAAGCGAGGAGCTGCAGTGGCACAGTAGGGCATGGTGTTGAAGATAGGATATGTATGACAGCAAGCTGAGCGTGGGAGATGTTGGCGCTGTGTGTTGACGTGTGCCGGTCCTCCCCACCCCCTGTGTGAGCAAAATTCTGTCTGATAGTGCCCCCCCCCCAGTATTTGCTTGCAAGCACAGGTCAGTCCCTGATCCATCGCAGTCTCCCTGCTCTGCCCGCACCCTGTGTCTGTGGTCTGTGCAGTCCCCGTCTTTGTGTGCTGCCAGTTCCACCTCTCACTGCTTTGCCAGCTGCACATTTCAGCTGTCCCACATTCTAGTAACCCCCACAGTGTTAGCAACCGAAGTGTATCCTTCTTTGGCAGCCTAAGTAGAATTATGTCGCTAGATAACAGATTCTGTAATGCACAAGCCGTTGCCCGAGATGTGGAAAAAAGTGAAAATGTAAAACATGGCTCCGCTCACTTACATGACAGCAAACAGTTATTCTTGCTGGGTAGTAACAATGGAACTCGGTTGGGGGGGGGGGGAGGGGAATACATGTACGTCTCGCACATGATTCCGTTCACTGAAGTGACACCTGACAGTAATCCCTGTTCTGAAATAAAGGCAGTCGGTAAATATCATAGCGGGCATAAGGGAGTGTAGCTATACAGTCTGTAGTTTGATCATTGCGTTACTCTGTCAAACGGTTGTCCAAAGTGGTCTCTAAAGGACGTGTCATCAGAAGGCCACATGTCAGTGACCGGTACATTACTGTCACACTGTTCACCTCTCAAAATGTGATACAGAAACACTCATGTTCTGCAAGTCCTGGTATACAGCCTGACATCAGTGATGGAGGGCATTGTCATGGAGAGACTAGGGAGGGACCTGGAAAAGTTGGGGTGCCTGGATTATAGACAGCATAGATTCGTCCCGGGGAAATTGTGTCAGACAAACCTTGTGGAGTTCTATGACTGGGTGACGAGTGCTTTGGACCTGGGTAGACCAGTGGACGTCCTCCTTCTTGACTTCAGCAAGGCGTTTGACTCTGTTCCTCACAGGGGCCTGTTGGATAATCTGGGAGAAATGGGGGTGGGGAACCAGGTGATCAGATGGATAGGCAGTTGGCTCCAGAACCGGACCCAGAGGGTCGTGGTTGGGATAGTCTCATCCCCAAGGAGGGTAATTAGTGGAGTCCTTCAGGGATCGGTCCTTGGGCCCCTCCTGTTCAACGCCTACGTCTCTGACATAAGGAAGGGTATCAGGAGTGAGGTGAGTCTCTTTGCGGATGACTCAAAACTGGGGGCGGTAGTGGATGGGGAGGAGGGGAGGGTGGCCCTACAGGGGGGCCTGGAGGCTCTGGAAAGGTGGTCTAGAAAGCAGAAGCTGAGGTTCAATGCAGGGAAATGCAAGGTACTGCACCTGGGAGCCAGAAACCCGGGCCAAGTGTACACCGGGGGTGCTACAAGTGTCGATGGCAGAGAGGGACCTGGGGGTGGCGGTGGATGTCAAGATGAACAACTCGAAGACTTGTAGGAGGGCAGCGGCAAAGGCCAACAGGATGCTTGGATGCATTTCTAGGGGGCTCGCCTCCAGAAGGAGGGAAGTGATACTCCCACTGTATAACTGCTTGGTGAGGTAGCACCTCGAGTACTGCGTGCAGTTTTGGAGGCCACATTTAAAGAGGGGCATTGAATTCCTGGAGAGGGTCCAGAGGAGGGCAACCAAAATGATTTTGGGCTTGGGGGATAGTACCTGTGGGGAGAAGCTCGAAGAGCTAAATATGTACACGTTGGAAGAGAGAAGGGACCGGGGGGACATGATAGAAGTCTTCAGGTACCTGAAGGGGACAAATAGGGGAGGAGCAGTCAGGGTGCTCCAAAAGAGGGGGCAACTAGAGGCGTGGTGTGGAAAGCTGGAGGGGGAGAGTCGGGAGAAAGGGAGGTGCTACTTCACTGGGAGGTGGTGGAGCCATGGAATCGCTGCCCATGAGGGCTGGTGGAGGCAGAAGCGGTGGAAGGGTTCAAGAGGGGTGGGACAGGTGCAGGAAAGGGTTCTGGAACCAAAAACCAGTGCAGCGGGAATATCCGGGACTGGGAAGGGAGAAGCCAGAGAGGGAGAGGGGGTCAGCAAGGTCAGCTCCCAGGGTGGTGGCTGACCAAACGAACAGACACGAAAGACCGTTAGGCTTATTCTGCTGGCATTTTAGTATGTTAGTATGTTTCTTTGGGTCAGATTAAAGCCACTCCAAACTCATGACATTCCAAAATGTCAAAGCGCAGGGGTGGAGTGCTCATATCAGGAAGGGATCACGTGGCAGGCTCCACCACATAGAATTATGATCCTTCCCCCCCTACTAACAGGTTGCAGTAAAAAAATAAATCTTTTACATTTAATTATGTACTATGTTGTCCCAAGTGTGTAAGTATGTAATTTCCTGTACTCTCCCGGGTCGTACCTGAAAATAGGCATATTGCTTGTCTAGTGTACTTACCCGGTTAACAAAAGCTAAATAAATAAAATAAATAAATAGAACAACTAAAGCAGAGGTAAACTGGTGACGAGGGCTTTGGGAGGGGGAGGAGCCAGTGAGAAAGGTGCTCTTCAAGGGGAAACTCCTGAATACCCAGCCAGCAAGTGCAGCAGCTGCTGCAGAAATGCCCAATTAGGACTTTTTGTTTATCATCAAGCTTTGTTTTTTACTCGCTGTATGTTGATTTCACTTTTAAACAACTGCACCGTGCATAATGTCTGCAGAGCTGCTCGCAGCCACAACGGGCACCTTGGGCGGCTTCCACCGCGCTAGTTATGCTAATGAAGTCTACCAACTCTGACATTATTTGGAAGCCCTCATTAGCATAACCCACGTAATGAAGCCGCCTGAGGTACGCAAGATGGCTACAGGCTGCTCTGTAGACATTATGGACGGTGCGGTTGTTTAAAAGTGAACTTGGCATGCAGCAGGTAAATAAAAAAAAAATACCAGCTAAAAGCCCTAATTGGGCATTTCTGCAGCAACTGCTGCACTTGCTGGGTGTTCAGGAGTTTCCCTTCAAAAAGAAATCAGAAATCCCCCTCTCCCCCCCAATACAGCTTTAATCTTTGACTTTATGTGTCATGGTTCAGAAGTCAGAGTTTCCCCCAAGTTGTGCTGTATTACCATATTCACAAGGGTTTGAGTAAACAGTACCTAAGAAATTATATAAATGTGTATTTACCCGTTGACCTGGGGTTACCCAGGGCCGCATTCAGCCTGGCAGCTAACCTGATACAGCACGTATTTCTTCGAAATCTGTGAGAGTGGGTGAATTCGGTTCACAGTCAGCAGAAAATAGGTAACTTTTGGTCATAGTTAACAGCACTGAAGGCTTCCTGTATTGTCCCTTTTTGCTGTTTGTACCTTTGTAAGTCTCCCCGTTACACAGTGCATATAAGAAAAAAATATTGAACCATCTATTTTGATACAGTGGCCTCTTTTGAAAGGTGAACTCGTTAAACCTTCAGAACTGCTCGTTAGCACTGTTGAGCTGATTCTCATCAAACTCGCCACTTGGAGTGATTCAAAACTAGCTGTCATTTGTTTTCATGAAGCACAGTATGCAAATGAAAACTTTACGACCGCGGCTTCCCATGTCAGAATTTTACGTCTAGATGATTTTTCTAATCTCATAAGTAAGTCAATCTGCAGGGTATTAAACAAGCTGAAAAAAACTGATTAGCAGTTTTACACGTGAAAGTGCTATTAAGTTGTAAAAATGCATAGCAACTGGCGCAGAACGGTTAGCAAAATTTAAATATATATATTAATTTTGTCTGCTGTGCCATAAGATTCACTGAAAAAAAATGGTTAGTCTACTGCAGTGCATTTTTGGAAATGGTAAGCGTTACCTCCTGTTTTGAGTAGCATTTTTCTATGCTATACCAGTTATTTAAAACCTTGCAGTCTGCCTAAGAAACGACTTTGGCAGTAAATCTTCTGTACTTTAACCCAGTGTGTACCAGCAGGGGATAGGACTTCTTGTACTTTCCTACAAGACTCCGAGGCCAGTTTGGGAGGGAAACTGGTGCCTCTTCAGCATATAGCACTTGTAATTCTTCATTCGACAGAGATTGTGTGAACCTTTGCCATGAGTGGGACACTTTGAAGTGCTCTATAAATACATAAATTTCTTGGAACCATGGAATAGTTGGGTGAATGTCTGTTAAGTGTCTGAGAGGTGCAGGAAAGTAACAATTGAGTTATCAGAAGTGATGGTTTATGTATACTCTCACCAAACTTTTAGGGGGTATGGATGAATTGCTTCCCAATCCCTCTCCAGTCTTCCGATCCTTTCCTTACCCAGATGCCTGAATTATGGTAAAGCCAAATCTTCCAAGATTTCTTACAGCCCATCTCTGCTGGTTCATTGTTTGCAAGTGTATCCAGATATACAAAGTGCTTCTGGCTAGGGGCCGAGGAAAGGATGAATGGGAGAGCTGCGTACTGGAAATGTTGTCAGCCTGCCACATATAAAGGCATGGAAGGGTTGGATTGGGACATGGAGAAACAGATGGGTGTCCCACAGGCCTGTGGAGCATAGACTGCCCCCTGGAAGATATCTTACTCTTTATCGATGCTTGAGACTCCAGCAACTGTATCCGTGGTATACTGAGCACAGCCCCTTCGCTGTTGTGTGTTATCTATGTATACATCACTGTTGTGATTTCAGCCAGTCGTCCAGTACCACAAGACATCTTACCCCTGGGTACTGTGGTCTTGTGCAGTGGCGTTCAAGTGGAACATTCCTGGCAGGGGAGGAGCGTTGCATCCTCTTTTAAAAATAAAAATTTAGAACTTAGTGATTTTGTCTCTTTTGAGCCGACTTTGAAAAACCATATGTAGACACAATTTAGCTTGTATTTTAAACTGCTTACATTTCTCTTCTCTTAGTGCTTTATTGCAAATTGAATTGATATGTGATAAGGCATGTCACAGTGCTCCAAGGTCGCCCCTGAAGACAGGCACTTCTGCCTAGTGGGGCTTACCCGGTTAGCAAAGACTAAAAAAAAAAAAAAAAAAAAAAATCACAGTATGATATCTGCATAAAAAATAAATTGAGATACTTTGCTTATCGCAGTAGTTGGCAGAATTTCTGATTTAAGGAAAAATAGTGATACAAAAACACACTGCTGGAGCAGCAGAGATGAGAACGTCAAGATTATTGCGTTATATCATGCTGCATGATTTCAGTTTTTTTTTACAGCAATACATTGTCTGCAGTGGGAATTGTCGGGATGCATTGTAATATTGTGTTATGGCATCCTTAACTTAGAAACAGGATCCTTGTCCCCTAGAGTTTATCAGCTTCCACTGCTGAAGTCATAAACCTCTGTGGGTCACATCATAGTTTCTTACTTTGGAAAGGATTATAATGTCACAAATGGAATCGTGACTCCAGCAAATGATTAGACAGCAGGAGTAGATCAACTGTAGGGGACAAGAATCTGCTCACCGTGTTAATGAACTGTGTAATAAATAATAAAAGGAATAGAAATACAGAAAATTTATCAAATAGGAGTTGAATTGTGTCTATACATATTGTTTTAAAGAGCATCTTTTCTGGTACTCACCATGGCATCCCAGAATCTGTTAGGTACCTCCAAGTTGCAGGCTGCATTAGAAACTCTTTTTATGTAGCTGGCTTTAGGGTTGGAAGGGGTTGTATTTTGGTTCTGTGGAGCTGAGAACCAGATCCCTTCCACTTCACTATTCAGACACACACCTCTGCACTCTCAAGTTTTGTGATGCAATAGTCAGGAGAGCACAGGGGCTCGCTCCATTCACTTGAATAGGGCTTCTTTTTCAGTCATGATTTTCAGTACTCTAAATGCCCGATTTGTACAAATCAAGGCCCCCCGTTCAATTAAGAAGGCCCTTAGTTGTGCAGTTGCCTTGACTTGTACAAAAAGGTCAGTTGGCATTCATCTGTATCCCCCTCCCCCGGGTCGTGCCTGAAAATAGGCAGGATTTGTCTAGTGCGCTTACCCGGTCAACAAAAGCTAAAATAAATAAAATAAAAATAAATAGGGCATTTAGAATATTGAGAATTGTGATTAAGAAAGAAGCCCCGTTCAAGTCAATGGAGCATGCCTTCGTAATCTTCTTGACTATTGCATCACAAAACGTGGGGGTATGTCTCCAAGTAATGAAGTGGAAGGGTTCCCGGCTTTCGACTTCATGGAGACAAAATAGGATCCTTTTCACCCCTAAAGCCAGCTATAATGCCGCGTGCAACTCTGAGCCTGCAACATGAAAGGTGCTCTTTAAACTTTTTTCCAAAAGACACAAATTGAAATCCCAAAAGCTAACTAGATTGATTTATAATAAGTTTATAGGTTGTTCCATGAGATTGTTCCTTATGGAATAAGTGTCTCATCTCAAAGAGTGTGGGCAGACTGCACAACTCAGACACGCTTTGTGGTCCTCTTGCTTAAACTACACAAGGTGACATTCCTGTACCATTAGAGTAATCTTATGGAGAACCAATAAACTGGCATATAAAGGTGTGTAGATTCTGTTCTGATGAACAGCTAACCAGAGATGGCATTTGCTGTCTTTTTTTTTTTTTTTAAAGCCTGTATCTGTGCTAATCTTGTTACTGTAAGTAGCATGGTCTTCAGCCTTAACACCTTGTTGCCTGCTCTCATCAGATCTGAGAGGCTAAGCAAGGTCAGACCTTGTCTGTAGTTTGGGGAGACCTTGATGAACATATGTGCTGTATGAAATGGTGTTGGTAGCTCTGCAAAGGGCACTCTCCCTTTTGTTATGAGTAACCGTAACAGTGCCCATACCTCTCAACCTCTTGCCTCATGAATCGGGGACAAAGACTCCAAATCAGGGACATATCTTAAAAACTGGTACTATTCCCTCAGAAAGCTGATAGAATAAAGGAATTTGTGTTAAGATGCATTTTCTGAAGAACAAGTCTGTAACTTTAATGTTTGAGATTATTTTGTGTTATTAATCCCCACTGTTCTGTCACAAAAACAACAATTTTATGAGGGACAGCAGAACATTTTGAGGCCAAATCAGGGACAGTTGAGAGGTATGGCAGTGCCTCAACACGGTGTTAAGACACTGTGCTGTTGTGAGGTGCTGTCTTTCACCTGCAGGATATGCTTAATAACATCTAAGGCCCTACGTGGTCTGAGCCCAAACTACCTGAAAGACCTTCTGTTGTCTTGCCTCCCCACGCACTCCACAGATATGAGCCTACTGTGGGGTCCCCGATCTAGCTTAAAGCAGTCTGGAACAAGGCCTTTGGTGTCGCTGCTCCTGTGCTCTGGAATGCTCTTTCTGAGCCGTTGCACCTAGTATGATATATGGAGGTGTTCAAGACCCAGTTAAAAACTCTTTTGTTTGCACAGGCCTTCCCAGATCCGGTTTTATTAGAATGGGTTTTAGTGTTGTATTTATTTTAAATACTTTTTTTATTTTACTGTTTTATGTTCTTGTTTACTGTGAGCACCCGTACCTTGTAGAAAAGGTGCCATATAAACATTGTCTTGTCTTCTGGATGAGACTTTAAACCAAAGTCCTGTCAGCCTGTTCTGATGGTTGTTCGTGTAGATACTAAAGATCCCTTGACACTTCTTGAAATGGGCATACAATAAAACCAACAGCTTAACCTGGTTCAGTATCAGTGGGTACTTCCTGAACCCCCACCGACAAGACTGAAAATAGTAAAGTATTTCCCAGCTCTTATGTCGACAAAAGCAAATAAATCAAAAATGATTGAAAGGTTTGTCTTTAAATGTTAGTGAATAGTGACTGAGCCTTTTTCATATAAATTGGATATTAGAATTTAGTCAGGATTCGATCAAAAATGGAGTGCCAGATATCATTATTTTTGTCTCTACTGCACGTTGTATTACCATGATTGCTTACTCCCAAAGTGGAACAGATATCTAGCCTTTAGACAGAGACTTTAGATTTTCTCCCAGGATAATGCTTTAGTCCGCAGTCAAGAGCTGGCATAGAGCATATAGACGACTGTGTCCTTCATGAATATGATCTCCGTTAACACATGCTTACTTTGCTTTTACTAACTCAATGCAGCAGTGGCTCACTGAACAGCAGCGGATTTAGGGCCACGTTTTTTTTCTTTTTGGAAAAAAATTTAATTTGTCATTTTTAAACCGACACTTGGGAGTCAGTTTACACACACAGATCAAAACACTCTGCACAACATATGTTTTTGCAAAATTTGACTGCAAGTTCTCTCCCCCCCCACCCCCCAAGAAAGATGTCCCAGAAGTAGAGATGGCGCTTAGGGCCTTTCTTGCATCAGTTCGGACCCTGATTTTAATTGCTTTGGTAAACAAATTTAAGTTAAAGGTGAGATGACATTCCCTTGTGTGTCTCTATATCCCCTGTTGCTGCATTCTGTATACAGTGTATGTGATGTTGACGTCTCGGGGCGCAGCAAAGTCTTCCAGTCGGATGCACAGTCCCCCAATGCTTTGTCTCCCCTCTAGTGATGGCTCTACAAGTAGACATTATTAGTATCTCACATAGTGCATACTTGTTAAGAAAATCTGACTTTATTATGCTTGACATACCAAGGACGCGGACTTCCTTTGGTAAACGTGCTGTTGCATATGCCCTTCCCTCCATTTGGAACCAATTACAAACCGTACTGAAACTAATTAACACCGTTTCAATAAACTTCTACAAATCGCTAAGTTCAGCCAAAATAAAAGACACCTGTAACTGTCATTAAGTCTCTTCCTTCCCCATGTGTGCCATATTTATCCACTGGTAAGGTATAATTGATTTGTCATATTAACTGCTTTCCCTTCCCCTTCTACTCCTGGCTTTATCTTTGCTTACGCTCCACTGCTACTCTATCAAATCACTCCTCCCCCCCATATCAGTTGTAGACTGTTGTTTGTTCTAGCTGCCAAAATACTGTATATGTATTGCACACACCAGTCATCATGTTTCATTTATCAGTATGCAACCTGTAAGTCGCTTCCCTGTCTCATATCAATGTTTACCACCTGCGGTCACCCTGTGTGGTACCCTTGTATGTATATCCAGCCTGTATCATGTAACATGCATTTCATGTATATACTGTTATTACCTATCTGTGTTTGTACTTTAAGTGTTTATGTCACAGGACCTCCTTGTGAATGAGCTTGCTCAATGGAGTTTTCCTGCAATAAACTTGAACTTGAACTAGGCATATCCTTACATGACTACACATCTCATTGTAAAAAATGTCTGTAGTCTGCTGTGTTGAGTACAACAGCTGTAGAATACAGAGGAAAGCAAGTTGCACCAGACTGGTGTATTTATTGCCCATGTTTAGCGGAGAGGCCTCAAGATTTTAACTGGTCATATAATTTTATTTCTGAGTTTTTTAACGTTTCAGTTGTCAGTGGTGCTTATGTGAAGTATCCAGTCCTAGAATGTAAAACGTCAAAAGAACGAAAAACGGAAATTTGAATTTTTAGTTAACACATAAATCCAATATTTATGGTACTGTAAGGCTACCACTTGCCTTCTTGAGCCCTGGAGAGTGTTGGAATGAAAACATAAAGCAGAGTATCAATAAATAAGCTACAAGATGCAGCAATGTGTATAATTATGGGACAGCAGTCGCATGCCTCTGTGTGGTGTTAGGCAGTGCACCCCAGAACTGCGATTATTGGTTGGAATGAAAACATAAAGCAGAGAGACCAGAGAAGGAACTTGTTCTTCATGTTCATCGTTCGTATCAATAAATAAGCTACAAGATGCAGCAATGTGTATAATTATGGGACAGGAGTCGCATGCCTCTGTGTGTTGTTAGGCACTGCACCCCAGAACTGCGATTATTGGCCGTCTTTACACATCCCCCAAAGTGCTTTATTGCACTTATAAAATGGCTTTTAAAGCAAAACGTGCATTTAAAAGTGCACCTTTGCAAATATAACTACACGGTTATTATAACTTGATTCAGCCAATCGTCTGGTTTTATTTGTCTGTGCCATTATATAATGGGTTTTACCCAGTAGTGGGCAGAAAACAGATCTTACTGAAAACTTATCGTTCATGAAACTTCTTCCATTTCAGGATGCTTCAGTTTTGCTTTGTGTCTAGTGTTAGGTGAAGCATGGTCAGTCCCTTCTACACCTAATGGAGTAAGGCAACAAAAGTCCTTGGGATACAGTAGGATGTATTTTTATTAGGACAGCACAGGGACTCTCAAGGTACATGGCAGCAAAATGTATCGTCACTATGAAAAGTGATCTGTGGAAACAGCAGGTCTGAATAGCCATGACACAGCACCCCAACCCCCAAGTCTCAAAACAAGGAGGGCCACGTTTTGACACACATTTATTTGCTCTTGGAAATCTCTTCACCTTGGCTAACCCCCAAAGACATCTGACAACTTTGTCTAAAGGTGTTGTTATAGAGGATTAGAAGAGCTTAGACTGAACTCGCTGGCACTTGGCTTTTCAGAGCTACTGACCTCAGCCAAGGATCTTTTTACATGGTGAAACTATTTTGAGATGCAGTTGTTTGTTATTTTAAATTCTGTGATAAAATATCTTAACACTGCCTTTTATTTCGTGACTAGACGAAGGTTAGTTTGGGTGTTTTGCATGAGCTTGCTACTAGTAGTTTAGTTTTTTTACTTGGATTTACAGTAATATAGATTGTAGCCATAGTAAAATAATTTTGTTCCGGGGGTGCTTTATTCTTGGGTGGCAAAACCAGAAACACACTGTAATGCGTGTAGGAATTTTTTTCATTATACATTGTTTTTGAGTAATTATTATAGTAACACACAATAAAGAGAAAAACAAGTGTATCTGCATTATTACAAACTACACTTAAAACATAAATCCATTGCTTAATGTTTGCATTGTATACTACAATAGCAATTATAAGAAAAGAAAAATTAAGGCATTGATCAATAAAAACCTTCCCTTCCCTTGCTAGAAGTAACATCGCAAGTATGATGACAATGTATTGAAGCAAAAGAAAATAAATTAATTTTAATAATGAAATAGAGTAAGATGTCAGGGTCCTTTAAAATTTCAGGAAGAGTCCCAAATTTGAGAAAAATTTTTGGAGAGAGATTTTTGTGGATTGCATTGTTATGTTCCTGGTCAAGACTGCATGCTCATCCCATAGTAACATACGGTGGCGCTGAGGTGGCAGAAGGATTTACTGGAGTGTCTTGTCTGACCCCCGGTCACATGGCAGTGACTGTATTTGAGTACTGGCACATCCAACCTTAACTACCAGAATGTGACCCCTACTCGCACCGGGCAGCTTTTAATGTTCTTCTCTTGCCCCTCAGGAATGTCGGTGTGCTGTGTACTCCCCTGTTGATGTTCCAGGAGGACTCCAGGGATCAGTGATGGCTGTGATTGCAGAGAAAAGCAACAGCACACTGGCTGGTCCAGTGGCTCACATCAGGACCTTTGAGTGAACTCTTCCTCATAGCAGGCAGAGCCACAGGAACCGAAGCTTTAAGATGGGAGGAGTTACACATCCTGCCCTAAGCAGCTTTGATTTTTCTTTCCTTGTTGCTCACCACCAAAGATTATAGCCTGCCTCTAATTCTAGAAGGATGGTTCGAAATGGTGAGGGCCCCCAGCTCCCTTTCTGTACCTGGGTATTACACTTTTGCACCTTAGCCAAATTGTACCTGTATCACATGACTTATCAGTCATGCCTGCTGTACTATAGTACTGCTCTGTAACTGCATTTTGTCCTCTTTGTGCACCTTGTATTAGTACTGTAATTATTGTATTCTTTTCACCTTTTCCCCTGAATGTTTCCTCCAGAAAGCCCCTAGAAAGCAACTGTTTTCAGCTCTATAAGCCTTTCCTGGTAAAGCCTTTTTAAATATATTAATGTATAAGTATTGTAGGGGAGTTCCGCCATCTAGAGATGAACGGTCCCTTTGCCAACATAGAAACAGAATTTGTCAGCAGAAAAAGACCACTTGGCCCACCCAGCCTGCCCAGATGGTCCCTGCCTAGTCTGTCTCCACAGACCCAAACTAGTCTCCGGTGGCACTGTCTCCTTCTTGCCTATTTACTAATAGCCCCTGTGTCTGTCCCATTCATGCCTGAAGCTCCCTACTGTTTTCACCTCAACCATTTCCACTAGCAGTTTGTACCAGGTGGCTACCACCCTTTTGGTGAAGAAGTACTTCTTCCCGTTCCTCTTAAACTCATCCCCCCCAACTTCACTGCATGCCCCATGGTCATGGTGCTCTTTCTCATTTGAAAGAGACTCACCTCCTGCACCCTGTTCACCCCTGTGAGGTACTTGGTCTCTATCATGTCCCCTTTCGCTCTCCTCTCTTCCAGGGTGTACATGTTGAGATCCCTCAGTCTCTCCTTGTAGGGCTTTTGGTGCAACCCCTGCGCCATTTTAGTTGTCCTCCTTTGGAATGCCTCCAACCTGTCTATGTTCTATAATGCGGTGCGGCCTCCAAAACTGAACACAGTACTCCAAGTGGGGTTTCATCAGCGAACGATACAGTGGTAACATCACCTCCCTCCCTCCTCCTGCTGGAGATATCCCTTTCTCCACAGCCCAGCATCCCACTAGCTCTGCCCATCACTCTGTCACACTGCTCTGCCACTTTGAGGTTGTGAGTTATAATAACCCCAAGATCCTTTTCCTGCTTAGTGACTGTCAGTACCAATCTCATCCTCTGCTCCTGGGTTCCACTGATATAGGTGCATGGTTTTGTACTGTCTGGCATTGAACCCCACCTGCCATGCTCTTGACTACTCCTTGAGTTTCCCCAGATCCGCACCTTCTCTCACCCCGGTGTTCACCCTGTTGCAGATTTGGCATCATCTGCAAAAACGCATACCTTCCCTTCCAGTTCTTCTGCAGTGTCACTTAAAAAGACATTGAAAAGGACTGGTCCCAGTACAAAGCCCCGTGGTACCCCATCAGTCACTATCCCATCATTAGAGTGAATGCCGTTGACTACCATCCTCTGTCCCCTATCGATTAACCAGTGTTAAACCCAGTTCACCGGTTTGGATCCCAGCATTAGTTTTCTCAGTTTTGTTTTCAGTCTCCTGTGCAACACACTGTCTAAGGCCTTGCTAAAATGCAGGTAGGCCACATCCACTGCCCTACCCCTGATGTATTTCCTTGGTCACCCAGTCAAAGAAATCAAACAGATCTAAAGAAGGCTATAGTACTGCTGGAGAGGGTTCAGAGAAGAGCAACCAGGATGATTCAGGGCATGGAGGAGAGACTGAAAGAGCTTGGGATTTACTCACTGGAGGAGAGGAGGGGTAGGGGAGACATGATAGAGGTTTTCAGGTATGTAAAAAGAATTACCAGGAGTGGAACCAAGGAGCTGTTTAGATTAAAGAAGGGGGGAACAACCAGGGGCCATGAGTGGAAGCTGGAAGGGGGAAATTACAGTGGGGAGTGTAGGAAGCATTTTTTCACTGAGAGGGTGGTGGAGCCGTGGAATGCACTGCCTGGGAGGCTGGTGGAAGAGGGTACAATGGAGGGCTTCAAGAAGGGGTGGGACAGGTACAAGGGGGAAACTGAAACAAATGAAGACCCTCTTGGGGGTCTGATGGGGATGGTAAGGTGAACAGCCGTTAGGTTGCTGGCTTTCAAGCAGACAAGACAGACCATTTGGCCTAGTCTGCTGGCTTTTAGTATGTTAGATTAATCTGGCATGACCCCCCCACCCCAATGAATCCATGCTGCCTGTAGTCGCGCAGCCCACCAGTCTTTTCTTTAGCAGGGTTTCCATTAATTTCCCCACTGCTGAAGTAAGACTGACTGTCCTATGGTTGCTAGTCTGCTCCCTGCTGCCGCTCTTAGTAGAGGGACTATGTCAGCTCTTCTCCAGTCTTCCGGAACCTCGCCTCTTTCCAGTGAACTGCTGAATAAGACTGTTAATGGGGTGCTAGCACCTCCCTGACTTCTTTTAGTGCTCTTTGGTGTATCCCATCCAGTCTCATAGCTTTATCCACTATCAGAGCTGCAAGTCCCTTCGGGACTCTTTCCTCTGAAAATGAACTTCAATCAGTCAAGTCTTTATTTATCCAGGCGAACACCATTGAGCAGGCTCATTTACAAGGTGGACCTGCATTACACCAGGTCAAGAATAACACTGTTATGTACAGATAATAAATAGACATTATTATACAGAAATAGAAAAAAAGAGCAATAAGTATTTCAGGTATAGGATTAACAAGGTTAGGGAGAATGGTATGAGACAGGGAATTAAAACATTCTGAAACAGCCACTATATTAAAACATTTTCAAACAGCATGTCATATAATTGGTCAGGACATATACAAACTTAAGGGGCAGATATGGAGTGGAGGGTACAGGACCGCAGCTGTTCTAGGAGGGGTGCTATGGTAGATGGGTTGGGGACACACGTTAGGAGTCTGAGGGTAAGAATGGTAGTGGATTAGCAGAAAAAAAAGGGGGGTATAGGTGGAGACAATCAAGGGGCCGGGTTAGGTGGAGATGTAGTGGGCAGGTAAGCAGTAGGCACCCTAGCATGCTAAGCGTGCTGAAAACAGCTGCATAGCTCCTTAATAGCCTTGGCATACAAGGTCTTGAAGGTGGTAAGACTAACAGGGAGACTCAGTTTTATAGATTTCTGTAATTTGTTCCAGAGTGAGGGCAACACAAAGCCTATGGCCGCTCTCTCGACTTGAGTCCACCTCCGCCCCATCTTCATTGAGGATATCTCCTCCACTGGACCACACCTTTGGAACTGTAAGTCATCAGCATCAGGACCTCTTAGAAACATTCCTCAGTTCTTTATCCCACTGTCGATCATCCTTGTTGGATCTGCTGAAGAGAGACAACATCAAAATATCTGTTGTGGTTTGTTATTTTCTTTAAGGAAATTTAACTCCATTGTCCTCTCTGTATGCTACCCTCCCCTCCCCGTTGTGAAAAAAAAAATGTTGACTGCAAATTATAATAATAAAAAAAATCTATGGATGAGAGTTCCCTGTCTTCAAATCTAGAGCTAAGAGTTCCCCCTCCTACAAGGCTAGAGGTGAGAGTTCCTCCACCTGTTGCTTGCCTTTAGAAGACAGAAATCTTGCTTGTAGAGCAGAAAGCACCTAATTAAAAGAAGCTACCATTTTCTTTCTAATTCGACACTTCTAGCTCAGCAGAAGTCAGTGTCTTTTTTGATTAAGCAGACAGATATGTTATTCAAAGTAGAAGGGGTCTTATTTAGAGTTAAAAAAAGAAAAAAGTCGGTATGTGTTCTGTGCTGGGAAGGATACTGTATCAACTTACTTTGCTAAATCAGTAGGAGGAGAGAGCTTAATTGAGGGTGTGGCTTAGACAATATAAAAGCGGCTGACTCCAATTATAACTTCCTGTTGCTAGCCTTTTTTTTTTCTTACTAATTGCCCTCCATCCCACCCACCCTAAGCCAGTTCTACTTTTATAGCCACTGGATTTGACTGACAACAGGAACTTCCTGTTTGGGAATAGGAAGGGAAGGATCATAGAGAAACATTAGTTTTGTCAACCCTAAAGGAAAAAAGTACCTCACTCCCCCCCCCTTTCCCTCAGCTGATGGTGGTATGACACTGCGCAAGGAAGAAAGAGGCTACTGAAGAATATAGGAAGTTGCTGTCCCAGAACAGGAACGATGAGAGTTGTGAGGAGAGGTGAGAGTAAGCATACAGAGAAACAGGAGAGGGTACACAAAATAAGACATGATAGGGGTGGTGCAGTGCAATGGCTTTGGGGCGGCAGTGTTCCAGGAGACATTCTGGAGGCTGCGAAGCTGCCCTATTTGCAGGCACCTCTCTGGTCTGAGGGAGGAGGTTGCCCATCTCCAGGTTGACCTGGCTAGGATTCATAAAACCTCCTCCCCCACCCAGGGACCACAGGGCCAATGCCACTATCTCTGAGGTTGCCAAGAAAGAAGAGAGGCTGGACCAGGGTGGGAGAGGGTGGTGGAAGAGAGTTGCATCCCTCCAGCTGTACTGCTCCACAATTTATATGCTCTTCTGGTGGATAGTGGTTCCTCTATGGAGGCACCTGCAGTGGAGACCAAAGAGGATGCTTGGAACCTTCACAAAGGAGACCCACAGGAGGGTGGCATGAGACCCCACAGGGGAAGGAAACAACTCCTGGTGGGGACTCTATCATAGGGGGGTGAAGTGGGGGAAAGGGAGAGGGTGGTAGGTGCCTGACTGACACCACGGCTTGGAGAGACAGGAAGCGAATCCTCAGGATCGTGGGAGCAGCTGCACGAGGGAGGGAGCTGGATGTCATTGTCCACCTAGGGACAAATGACCTGGCTAGGAATGGGATCAGAGCAGTGCAAGAGGAGTTTGTAGAGTTGGGGAAGGGCCTTAGACAAGTAGCACATACGGTAACCTTCTCGGAGGTGCTGCCTGTATATGGCAAGGGTGATGCTAAGGTACTCCTCGCCAGGGAATTCAATGAATGGTTGAAAAACTGGTGTGGAACTCAGGGTTTTGGTTTCATTGGGGACTGGGGAGTCACCTGGAGGGATGCAGGCCTATACTGGCGCAGTGGTCTGCATCTGTCTGGGGGGGGGGCAGGATCCTAGGTAAGAGATTTAAATGCTTCATTGGCAAGCATTTAAAGTAGCCAAGGGGGAAGGCACTGCAAAGGAGCAGGGAAATCCCAGCCTCCCCCCACAAAACATGGTAATTAGTGAGGTAAACACCAAGGTAGAGAAGTCATTAGGGAGCAGGACAGAGATAAATGTAAAAAAGGCAAAGGCAGTAAGGACAGGGATGGGGCTAAAAGAGGTAAGGCCATCAGAAAGTGGAGGGTGATGGTACCAATGCCCATAGTCTGTGTAACGAGCTCCCTGAACTAGTGGCCTTGATGGAAGAGGGTTGCCTGGATATTGTGGCAGTCACAGAAGCATGGTACACAGAGAACCATGACTGGGATGTCAACATACCAGAATTCACAATCTACAGGAGGGACAGGGAAGGTAAAAGAGGAGGAGAAGGAGGAGCTCTTTATGTAAAGGAAGCGATCAAAGCAACAGAACTAAAGAGTAAACCGGGAGCAGATGAGGCACTCTGGGTCACCCTAGAAACAGGCAGTGGCACCACAATCCGCATGGTGGTTGTATACAGACCCTCGTCTCGGGGAGGGAATGGACAAGGAAATGACGGAAGGCATCCTTAGAATGGCAGAAAAAGGGGAGATACTGTTGATGGGGGATCTGAATATGCCAGATGTTAACTGGAGCACCTTTGCTGCAGGCACATCCAAGAGCAGGGTCATTCTTGATGCCCTACAAGGGTCATGCCTCAGACAGCTAGTATTGGAACCCAATCGGGAGGGAACAATTTTAGATCTGGTACTCTCAAATGGGGACGGAGAAAGAATCTCAGATTTAGAAGTGGGTAGTCATCTGGGAACAAGCGACCACCAAACAGTGTGGCTCACGATAAACACAGCCATACAATCAAGCCATACATAAGCAAGAGTATTGGGAAAATGAGAGAGTGCCTCAGAAAAGCACTAGCAAACAGGCAAGAAGGCGGAAGGCTTTTTTTCTGCTGGCTTGCCAGTTGCAAGAGGAGTCCCCCAAGGATCCATCTTAGGCCCTATCTTGTTTTCTCTGTACATTAATGACTTAGATGCTAACATATCTACGTCCAATCTTCACTTTTTTGCAGATGATACTGTGTTGTATACTTCTGGCTCATCGTTATCTGGAGTCAAGGGAGTGCTTCAAGGCGGACTTTGCACAACTGAGCATAATCTAATAAAGGCAGAAAGCTTCTGCTCAATGCCAAGAAGACTAAGCGATGATATTCTCCCGCAGTGCTGTCACAGGCCCCAATACCCTTGCCCAAGACCATTGTCACCACGCTAAATGAGCCTCTGGAATTGTAACCAAATTTAAATATCTAGGTATCTGGATCGACAATAAATTATCTTTCAGTGACCATGTCGAAGATGTCTCTAGAAGGTTAAAGCAAGGTTAGGTTTCTTCTGAAATAGGCCTCTTTTCCCCTTGAATCTTGAAACAAGCTTGTACAGGCCACTTTTCTCCCTACTGACTATGGCGATGTAATCTATTCCTCCACCACTCTTGCAAATCTAAGTAAACTGGACATCCTTTATCACCGTGCGTTACGGTTCATTACCAACTCCCCTTACCGTTCGCACCACTGTGACTTATATGCAGCTGTTGGTTGGACATCCCTTACTACTAGATGCCTGCTCCATGCTGGGCTGTGGACTCTTAAACTGCTCCTGCAGAAATTGCCAAGCTATCTCTCTTCCCTTATTAGTATCTCACATAGTGCATACTCGTTAAGAAAATCTGACTTTATTACCTTGACATACCAGAACATGGACTTCCTTTGGTAACGTGCTATGCATATGCCCTTCCTCATTTGGAACCAATTACAAACCGTACTGAAACTAACTAGCACAGTTTCAATAAACTTCTACAAATCGCTAAGTTCAGCCAAAATAAAAGACACCTGTAACTGTCATTAAGTCTCTTCCTTCCCCATGTGTGCCATATTTATCCACTGGTAAGGTATAATTGATTTGTCATATTAACTGCTTTCCCTTCCCCTTCTACTCCTGGCTTTATCTTTGCTTACGCTCCACTGCTACTCTATCAAATCACTCCTCCCCCCCATATCAGTTGTAGACTGTTGTTTGTTCTAGCTGCCAAAATACTGTATATGTATTGCACACACCAGTCATCATGTTTCATTTATCAGTATGCAACCTGTAAGTCGCTTCCCTGTCTCATATCAATGTTTACCACCTGCGGTCACCCTATGTGGTACCCTTGTATGTATATCCAGCCTGTATCATGTAACGTGCATTTCATGTATGTATTGTTATTATCTACCTGTGTTTGTACTTTAAGTGTTTATGTCACAGGACTTCCTTGTGAATGAGCTTGCTCAATGGAGTTTTCCTGCAATAAACTTGAACTTGAAGGGGGGTGGAGGAACAATGGGGAGTAAACAAAACAGCCATCACAGAGGCAATAAGCCTTTGTGTAAAGCAAGTCATAAGGCAATTCTGGGAGGCGGTAGGAAGAAGTAGGCTGCTGGTTAACTAGGATCTGCAGCTTATCCATTAGGTAGGGTAATGGGCAGACTGGGTGGGCCAAGCGGTCCTTATCTGCCGTCAAATTCTATGTTTCTAAAACACAACGAAGGAAAAAACTGCTATGGTTCTCAAAAGAGGTGGCAGGGAAAGTTAAGAAGAAAAGAATAGCATTCAGGAAATATAAGGAAACACAGAAGGAGCAGGACAGAGAACTTTATCAGTTAAAGCAGAAAGAGACAGGGAAGGCAGTCAGAATAGCAAAGGCCCAAACTGAGGAAAGGATAGCCAACTCTGTTAAGAAGGGGATAAGACCTTTATAGGTACATTAGGGGCGAAGAAAGACCAAGGGAGAGAATGTGGGCAGAGGGTGACAGTGAAAAAACAGGGATACTGAACGAATATTTCTGCTCAGTATTCACAAAGGAAGAGGAGGGGGAGGTACCTAAACCAAACAAGAGAAACACTCTGAAGACGGGGATCAATACCAGTCCATTTACAGAAGAAAGGGTTCTGAAAGAACTAATAAAATTGAAGGTGGACAAAGCAATGGGGCCTGATGGGATTCACCCAAGAATTCTAAAAGAACTAATGGTAGAACTAGTGACACCGATGGCTACTCTCTTTAACAAATCATGGGAGGATGGTGTGGTACCTGAGTACTGGAGGAGGGCGGATGTGATTCCTCTTCACAAAAGTGGGAACAGGACAGAGGCAGGATACTACAGACCAGTTAGTTTGACCTCAGTGGTAGGGAAAATGTTGGAATCACTTCTGAAGGAAAGAATTGTTGAGTACATAGAGGCCAGTGGGGCATAGGACCCAAGGCAGCATGGATTCATGATGGGAAGGCCATGTCGGACGAATCTAATAGATTTCTTTGACTAGGTGACCAAAGTAGTAGACCAGGGAGGGGCTGTGGACATGGCCTACTGGTCCTTTTTAATGTCTTTATAAGTGACATTGCAGAGGAACTGGAAGGAAAAGTATAGGGTTGATACACAAGATGGAGTGGAAGAGATGAGAAGGGACTTGGCAAGGTTGGAGGAATGGTCAAATGTATGGCAGCTCAGATTCAGTGTAAAGAAGTGCAAGGTAATGCACCTGGGAAACAAAAACCCAGGGGGAGAGTACACAATGGGGGTGAGATACTGATAACAGTAAAAATGGAAAGGGACCTGGGGGTAATTATATCAGATGACCTAAAGGTGTGCAAGCAATGTGAGAAGGCAGTAAGGAAGGCTGGGGGAGATACTGGGATGCACAGGGAGCGAGGCATCAATAGTAGAAAACAGGAAGTTGTTATCCCTCTGTACGGACAGTTGGTGAGACTCCATCTGGAGTACTGTGTGCAGTTCTGGAGACCCCATCTCCGCAAAGACATAGACAGAGTGGATGCTGTCCAGAGGAGGGCAACCAAAATGGTGCAGGGTCTGCACCAGAAGACACACTGAGAAAGACTAAAGGGGCTTAATATGTATACCCTTGAGGAAAGAAGGGAGAGAGGGGACATGATAGAAACTTTTAAGTACCTCAAGGGAATCAACAAAGTCCAAGAGGGTACCATCTTTCAGAAAAAGAGATGTGCAAGAACAAGGGGGCACAATTTGAAGATAGAGGGAGGACGGCTCAGATGCAATGTGAGGAAGTATTTTTTCACAGAGAGGGTTGTGGATGCATGGAACAGCCTCCCTGAGGAGGTTATGGAGTCAAGAACAGTGGGGAAGTTCAAGAATGCATGGGACAGACATAAGGCAGTCCTAGTGGGGGGTAGGAGGAAGTAAGCTGTTGGTTAACTAGGATCTGCAGCTTATCTGTTAGGTAGGAAGATGGGCAGACTAGGTAGGCCAAGCGGTCCTTATCTGCCGTCAAATTCTGTGTTTCTATCTAGAGGTGACAGTTCCCTCTTTTCTACAAATCTACTTGTGACCATCCCCCCCCCTTACAAATTTACAGTTGGGAGTTCACCCTCCTACAGATCTAGAGGTGACAGCTGCTCCTTCTACACATCTAGAGGCCAAATTACAGAACTCTTAGCTAGTTCGTACAAATAAAACAATTGCCTGGTATGGTGTGGTATCTTTGCCAATTTGAACTGTGTTGTGTGCTTTATCGAGTGGTAGTGTAAACACTGTGGATTTTCCTTGCATTGGGCAGCCTCTTTTGGTTATGGGTAAATATTTAACTCTTCAGCCTAGCTATGCAGCTGAAAGTACAGCGGATGAGTGGGTCTGATGTAATTTGCAAAGAGAGATTTACCCATTAGCCCGTTAGACAATTGCTGATAAATCTTCGTTGGCTTTTAAGCCTAAGTGGCTCCAGTTGGCTAAAACCCTCGTCTGGATAATCTGTTTCTTAATATTCTTAGACAGTTGAGTGACTCCCAGAAGTTGATAATTTCACAGGTTTATGGGTCATGGCTGCTGTTGCCTGTCTCTGTGTCTAAGTGCACACATTCATCCCCTGCCTGTACAATGAAGGCGGCCAAGGCAGATATCTGGTAGCCAGATCTAAACTGCTGTTGACCACTATTTGTTACAGGCAAAGGTTAGATGCTGTTACCCTGGTGATCATGTGTCCATTTGAAGTGTATTTAGTGGCTAGTGAATTTCACGTTCAGGTTTGTTTTTTTTTGGTTTGCATATGCCCCCTGGCTGTCTAAACATATATGGTCTCCTTATACCTCCTCTAACACCCCATTACAACTGTTAAGTCCCCCACATGCCCCAAATCTGTACGGAAATATAGACAATGATGGCAGAAAAAGACCAAAGGTTCATTTGTTCTTCCTGGTGTTCCCTATCTGCCCAGAGACGTGTTGTCCATATGGGATTTTATCCCTCCCATTCCACCCCCCCCGCTCCCCTCCCTGTTGCTGCCGACCTGAGCAAACACCGAATCCATCACTCTGTCCCAGCCATGCTTGAAACCATTTATGGTCTTGGTGCGCACCACCTTTGATGACAGACTGTTCCTTGTCCCCACCACCCTTTCAGTAAAATAGAACTTCCTCACATCCCTCTTAACTCCCCCAACCCCCGAACAGTTGCCAGTTATGACCTCTTGTTCTTGACTTTGTACTCCTGCCGAATAATTCCCTGCAGATCACCTTGTTTATTTCCTTCAGGAACTTGAAGGTCTGTATCATATCCCCCCTCCCTCGCCCGGTCTCCAGTGAGTACATGGTTAGGTGCCTTCAGATGATCTTCATAAGATCTGCCCTGTTGGCCACAAATCACCTTAGTCATGCTGCATGGAACCGTCTCCAGCCTGTTCCTGCCCTTTCTTAAATGAGGACTCCAGAACTGAGCCCAGTATTCCAGATGCAGCTTCACCAGTGACCTGCATAGAGGTAGTGGTACCTCCGTTATCCTTCTGTCAGTACCCCTTCTGATACACACCAGGATCCTAGTAGCCTTACTGTAGGCCTTGTTACACTGGCTTGATTGAGGGCGTCTTTAATGATGACTCCCTTGTCCCTTTCCTCTGCCATAATGCTCAGTTCAGCCCCTTCAGTCCAGTACTGTGTCTTTTTTTTTCTCCTCTCCTAGGTGCGTAACCTTGCATTTTTTGGCATTGAATTTTAACTGCCAAACCTTAGATCATCTCTAGCATTTGTAGATCCCTCTGCATCTCCCTGGTCCGTTTGTCACTATCTACTCAACCACAGAGCTTCGTGTCATCTGCGAAGACACACAACTTGCCCCGAATGCCCTCCCCAATGTCGCTGATACTGAAGAGGATGGGACCATTGATAGATCCCCGTGCCACCCCACCTGTGACCTTCCTCACTTCCGGTTTGACCCCGTTTACCATCGCCCTCTGCTGTCTCTCCTTCAACCAGTTTCCTACCCACCTATGTTCCTAGCCCTGCCCATATCCTCCGTCTTCTTCAGCAGTCTTCTGTGTGGCACCAAGTTAAAAGCCTTGCTGAAATCAAAGTAGAGTACATCCATAGCGTGGTCCTTATCAACTACCTTTGTTACCCAGTCAAAGAAAACTATCGGCGTATAGCATATAAGAGCATAGATTTGCATGTGTCTGTCCTCAGTGGCCCATTGTCCAGATGGAAATTTGAACCATGATACCTCAATTCGCGCACCTAAGCTGTTAGCTTCACCCTTCCCTAGCCTGACCCATCCTAACATTAACTTTTTGAAGTGAAGGTCTCCCTGCTACCCCTCATCAGTGATTTTGGGGGGCACAGCTGAAATACAGTACCCAACTAGCTCAGTCACCCTGCTTCCTAACCCACAGCATGTGCCAGTCCTGTTAACAGATTGAGTAGGTGTGTACTTGGGAGGGATGACTGGGCAGTTTGCCTAGCATTATCATTGACATCAACATCTCTTGACCCTTCCTCACTCCCTCATCGACCTGCGCTTCATTACACTGTTAATGGGACTGGTGCATGCTGCTTCGGGAGGGAGTGAGCTAGCTGGGCACTGTTTTTTTTTTTTGGATCCCTCCAAAATCATGCATTTTGGGTCAGTAGGGGGGCCTCTACTATACAAGAAAATAATTAGGGATGCGGAAGGCATAGCTGCAAGTCAGAGCATCAGTAGGAGTGAGCAAGGTGAACCAGAACAGTGAGAGTCCAACTGTTCCATTGAAGCATACTGTAAAACTCTTGATTCTGGAGTGAGATTACAAAAAATAAACAGTGAGACATCCATTTAAATGGTTGTTAATCTTTGAATTTTTGAGTTAGAGTTAGAGCCAGCCCGGTAGTGCAGAGGGCTGAGGCGCTGTGGTACCTTACTTTCAAAAATGCTGGCGACTTGAGTTCGGGAACAAGCTTGGGTTGCTGGGGGTCAGCAGAGGTGGGGTTGGCGGAGGTCTGGGTGAGGATCGAGCAGCCACCAGGCAGCTCTCCTCTCCCAGATCGAGGCGGTATGTTGTGCTGGCTCTTTGCTGCCACCAGCTGGAGGCCTGGTGATAGTGCCAATGCCTGGGAGGTGTACTTAGGTCAGGGTTGGTGGAAGGGGCCGCAGTTCTCGAGTTTGTGCTCATCTAGATGTGCATGCATACTCTGTGTCGCCACAGCGTCGTGAAGTCAGGGAGAAAATGGAAAAGTGATGGTGAGGACTTAATGAAGCCCTGCTGCCTTCCTACGTCCCATGCTGTTGACCAGGCTGCCTGTTCTGACCTGGACTTGTGGATGGGAGTGGGGGCTTCCCCTCCTCCGGCCCTGCCACAGGAGGCAAGCTCACTGACCAGTTAGGTCCCACAGGCACTGGTTGGGAGGATGTGGGACAGGGCAGAGCAGCTTCCCTGACCATCTGTGGAGAAAAAGCTGTATAGGAAACAAAGAAAAAAAAGAGAGTTGGATCTCAAGGAGTGTGACTCACTCTGAAAGTGTGAGACGTGATGGTGTTAAGGGGGGAATTCAGCAGCTCAGCTACTTAACATAGTGGTATGCTGCAGTGGCAACTGAGCTAGTCTGGCAAGGATAGGCACCTCCACTAAAAATAGTATTTGTGGTTGTGGGTGGGCTTGTGAGGAGGAAATTCAGTCACTTTGGAGGAAGGGAGTCTCTCTACAAAAGCAGTATTTGACAGCGCTGTCAAGTTACGCTCCTCACATTTTTAAGTCTCACTGCTAACGTTCAAAGTTTAGCAGTGCTTTCTGTTGCACCGTGTGCTAAGTGCCCACTCGGCACACTGGCGAGCTGCACCCGGGACAACTTGGAATAGAGACTGGCAGGGAGGGAGGGGAGCATCCATGTAGACGCTCTCCTCCCTGGGACAGAATGCTTGGCATATACTGCTCCTAGTGGCAGCGTCAGTGACTGTGCACTTGACTTGGGTAATCACAAGCTGCCGTGTGTCTCCCCAGTATGTGATGATGTGCGTGCCCATTTGGGAAAATGGGGGTAGATAGAAAGTGGGAAAAGCACTCTATTGCAGTGCACTGGATGATGGCTGCCTGTATCCCTTTCATGCCATTGGACTTCTCAGTATACCTCCCCTCTCTTACTGTCCCTCCTGACATCGGGAAGCTACTGCTTCTCTGGTGACAACAGGGAGGCCCCCAGCAAGGATACACCAGAGTCGAGGGAGGAGTTGACACCTCTAGGAGCTTGGAGGTGGGAGACAGCAGAGGGAGGTGAATCTGGCTGGGGTCCTGTGCCAGGATACACAGGAAGGAGCATTAAAAAATTAAAATTAAAAAAAGGCCGGCATGCCAGTGCAGCGGAAGCACTCCCGCTTGCAACGCCGACAGCTCAGGTTCTAGAGTGAATTCTCACTGTTGGAGAGTTGGCTGGAGGGGAAGGTGGGCATAGCCCACAGCTCACCTGGCCCCTTGCGGAAGCTGGGAAAAAGGCATGTGAGTGTCAAGATGATCAGGGGACGGGTAGATGTTGGTGCATGTCATGCGAGAGCCCGTGGCATGCTCCATGACATAATTGCACGGCACATCTCCAGGGCAAAAGCTGAAGGAAGAACACCGGCGGCAGGTTGACGAGCACCTGCAGGCCCCGTAACTGACCAGCTGGGCATGCCGCCAGAACCGGATTTGTTCTGTGGCGGGTCTTAGGGAATCCCGCTGACCCAACGGGGGGCAAGACCTAGGGGAAGACAGTAACAGGTAAGTCCTTGCAGACGTTGGGGTGACAGGGCAGGGCGCTCCTTGGAAGGAGGGCCGACCGCGGGTAGGAGTGACAAAAAAAAAAAAAAAAAAACAACTCTTAAGTGGACATCATACGCTTTATTTTTTTATCTAACTCCTAAATCCAAAAGCTTTAAAGTGTATTTTAGTGGGTGGGTTAAAAGGTTCACTTTTTCAGTTTCCCTAATTATGCACAATTTGGTGATGTGACCTTGACGGCTAAGATGGGGATTGGGCTAGTGAATGGAGAATCTGCCGCTTAGCTACTTTACAGAGTAGTGTGCTTCAGGAGCTCTACAGGCAAGAACTGGCCAAGTCATACGTTGGGAGGAAGGGAGGACTGGCAGGATGCCAGCTCATGTGTCGGGGGGGGGGGGAGGTGGCCATGAGGAGGGTGAGTATTAAGATGGCTGGCTTTTGGCAACATGCCACAAGTAGGAAAGCCATGTGAACTGTGAATTTTTAATGGGTAACTGCAAGTTTGATATGTACTTATCAGCTCTTGCAGTCCATCAGAATGTTTGTTTTTTATCTTGTTTTTGAAAAAAAATCAGAGTTCAGACTCCTCTTAATGTTGTAAACCATCTTTATAACTTGGCAGTCTGCAGATCACCGTAGCAAGGTGCAGCTTCTTCAAACGCCTAAATTAAAAAAAAAAAAAAAAAAGGAGGCCTTCTGGTAGTGTTTTGTTTTCTGTTAGGGGTGATGATGCCTTGAGTCTGTAGGATATCTTTTCTGAGATCCATAGACATGTGTCCCTTGAGAGATACTGATCCTTTCCTTTCCAGTCTTTTGCATGCCAGCAGTCAGACGTCTCCCTCCAGCACTTCCACCTCCGTTCTTGGCAGTTGCTGGCCTAGTTGCTTAAGAAACAGGGTGGGTTCTAACAGTGAACCAGATTTACTGTGCCCTTCTACAAGATGTAATTTTACTTGTGCTGGAAATGCTACAGTACTAGTGTTTTAAATATTTTTGTCCCTTAGGAGTTTCAGTGCTTCCTAAGCCCTAAGCTTTTTGTCTTGGCTGCAGTAGAGATGGCAGGGTAGTCATTATTTAATCTTGAAGTGTTTTTCCTCAGAAGCAAATTTGTTTCTTTCCAGTGTAGGGAGGTATTTTTTTGTTTGAAAGCACACAAATTTAACAACTGTCGCTCCTAAGACTCACTTCTCTCTAGCACACTGCACTGATAATATAAGCATACACGTTGTATAATATATATATATATTTCTATATAATCAAATCACACGCACGCACACATACAAATACAATAAAAAAAAAACTAGATAAACATGTGGGGAATAGTGCAATGTAATGGCTGTGGGGCAGCAGTCTTCCAAGGAGTCTTTCTGGAGGCTGAGATGCTGCCCTATTTGCAGACAACTATCTGCCCTGAGGGAGGAAGTTGCCCGTCTTCAGGCCACACTGGACAGTAGTAAGGAAACCTTCCCCCAGGCCACACTGGACAGTAGAAAGGGAACCTCCCCCATCCAGGGAGCACTAAGCGCACCACCACTACCTCAGAGGTTTAAGAAAGCACAGCAGTTGGACCACAGTGGGCTCAGGGAGGGTGAGGAGGGTGGAACAGAGGCACACCCAGTCAATTGTTCCTCCACAATCATACACACCATTCTGGGGAGCATAGCTCCCCTATGGGTGTACCCGAAGAGAAGACTGATGATAACTGTCACAAGGGAGGCCCACAGAAAGGAGGCAGAGGACACCAAAGAGAAAGGAAGCAGCTCCTGGTGGGGGACTCAATTATTAGGGGTATAGAACTGGGGGGAGATGAGAAAAATGAAGTAAGGTGCCTGCCTGGTGCCATGGCTTGGAGGGACAGGAAGCGCATCCTCAGGATCACGAGAACAGCTGCAAGGGATTCCGAGCTGGACGTAATTGTCCACCTAGGGACAAATGACTTGGCTCATCATGAGATTAGAGCAGTGCAGGAGGACATTGCAGAGTTGGGGAGGGACCTAAGACGAGTAGCACACACAGTTTCCTTCTCAGAGGTGCTGCCTGTCAAAAGCATGGGGGAGGCGAGGGTAATTGGCACCATGCAGTTTAATGAATGGTTGAAAAAATGGTGTGGAGCACAGGGGTTTGGCTTCATTGGGGACTGGGGTTCCACCTGGAGGGACACCAGCCTATACTGGCAGGATGGTCTGCATCTGTCCAGGAAGGGAACAAGTCTTTTGAGCAATCGGTTTAAATGCTTCATTGACAAGCTTTTAAACTAGTCAAGGGAGGCACTGACAAGCAGCAGGAAAATCAGCCTCTCCCTACAAAACAGGGTACTAAGTGAGAAAAGACAGAGGTAGAACGGTCAGTGGGGATGCTGCACTGGAAGGTAAAGCCATCAAAAATGGAGAGCAATGAGTACTAATGCCCGTAGTCTGGGTAACAAGCTTCCTGAATTAGTGGCCTTGATGGAGGAAGAACATCTGGATATCGTGGCAGTCACAGAAACATGGTACACACAAAACCATGACTGGGACATAAACATACCAGGATACACTGTGTACAGGAGGGACAGGGAGGGTAAAGAGGAGGAGGAGTAGTTCTTTACATAAGGAAGGAATAAAAGCAACAGAACAAAAAGGTACACAGGAGGAGAAGAAGCACTGTGGGTAAATTTGGAGACAGGCAGTGGCACCACAATACAGCTGAGGGGTTGTATACAGAACCCCTTCTCAGGGGAGGAAATGGACAGGAAATGATAGAAAGTATACTTAGAATGGCAGAAAAGGGAGATTTTGCTGATGGGTGATCTGAATATGCCAGATGTTAACTGGAGTGCAGTTGCAGCTGCCACTGAAGAGTGCAGTTATTCTAGATGCCTTACAGGGGCATGCCTGAGACAACTAGTACTGGAGCCCACAGAGGGAGCAATATTAGACTTGATTCTCTCAAATGGAGATGGTGAGAGGATTACAGATGTAGAAGTGGGTAGCCATCTGGGAACTAGCGACCATCGAACAGTATGGTTCACAATAAACACAGCAATAGAGTCAAGCCATACAAAGACAAAAGTACTGGACTTTAGGAGGCTGACTTTGCCAAAATGGGTGAGTGCCTAAGGGCACTAGCAAATGGGCAGGAAGGAGGGTGGAAGAACAATGGGGAATAATAAAACTGCCATCACAGAGGTAACGAGCCTTTGTGTGAAGCAAATAAACAAACAAGACGATGTAAGAAACCACTATGGTTCTCAAAGGAAGTGGCAGTGAAGGTTCAAGAGAAAAGAAAGCATTCAGGAAGTACAAGGAATCGTAGAAGGAGCAGGACAGAGAACTGTATCAGTTAAAGCAAAAGGAGGCTGGGAAGGCAGTCAGAACAGCAAAGGCCCAAACCGAGGAAAAGATAGCCAACTCAGTTAAGAAGGGGATAAAACCTTTATAGGTACATCAGGGGCGAAGGAAGACCAAGGAGGATAGTGAGGCTTAATAAAGGGAGGGAGGGTGGGCAGAGGGAGACTGTGAAAGGCAGAGATACTAAACAAATATTTTGCTCAGTATTTACAAAGGAAGAGGGAGGTACATAAAACAAACAGTGAACACTCTGGATACAGAAGTTGATACCGGCCCATTTACAGAACAAGGGTTCTGAAAGAACTCTTAAAACTGAAGGTGGACAAAGCAATGGGGCCTGATGGGATTCATCCCAGAATTCTAAAGAACTAAGGGTAGAACTAGTGACACCACTGACTACCCTTTTTAACAAATCATGGGAGGATGGGGTGGTACCCGAGGACTGGAGGAGGGCAGATGTGATTCCCTTCACAAAAGTGGGAGCAAGGCAGAAGCAGGAAACTATAGACAGGTTAGTTTAACCTCAGTGATAGGAAAATGATGGAATCACTTCTAAAGGAAAGAATTGTCGAGTATCTAGAGGCCAGAGGGCACAGGACCCTAGGGCAGCATGGATTCACAGCAGGAAGGTCATGCCAGACGAATCTGATAGATTTCTTTGACTGGGGACCAAAGTAGTAGATCAGGGAGGGGCTGTGGACATGGCCTACCTAGACTTTAGCAAGGCATTTGACACAGTCCACACAAAAGATTAATATGCAAGTTAGCCAGCCTGGGAGTGGGTCCCAAGATGACAGCCTGGGTAAAGAATTGGCTGGAGAATAGGACACAGAGGTAATAGTAAATGGAGTCACTCAGAAGAAAGGAGGGTTACTGAGCAGGAGGAGTTCAGATTAGGACCGGTCCTTCAATGTCTTTATAGTTTACATTGCAGAAGGACTGGAAGGAAAAGTATGTCTCTTTGCAGATGACACTAAGATCTGCAACAGAGTTGATGCACAAGGTGGGGTGGAAAGGATGAGAAAGGACTTGGCAAGGTTAGAGGAATGGTCAAATGTATGGCAGCTTAGATTCAATGCTAAGAAGTGCAAGGTAATGCACCTGGGAAACAAAAACCCAGGGGAAGAGTACACAATGGGGGGTGAGATACTAACAACAACAAAAATGGAAAGGGACCTGGGGGTAGTCATATCAGATGACTAAAGACAGGCAAGCAATGTGAGAGGGCAGCAAGGAGGGCTGGGGGATACTGGGATGCATAGGGAGAGGCATCACCAGTAGAAAACAGGAAGTTATTATCCCTCTGTACAGACAGCTGGTGAGACCCCATCTGGAGTATTGTGTGCAGTTCTGGAGACCCAATCTCCATAAAGACATAGACAGGATGGAAGCTGTCCAGGGAGGGCAACTAAAATGGTGCAGGGTCTGCACCGGAAGACATATGAAGAGAGACTAGGAGCTTAATATGTATAGCCTCGAGGAAAGAAGGAGAGGGGACATGATAAACGCTCACGTACTCTCAAGGAATCAACAAAGTCCAAGAGGGTAGCATCTTTCAAAAAAGAGGTGTGCAAGAACAAGAGGGCACAATTTGAAAATAGAGGCGGCTCAGAGGTAATTTAAGGAAGTATTTTTTTTACAGAGAGGGTTGTGGCATGCATGGAACGGCCTTCCAAGGAGGTTGTGGAGTCAAAATCAGTGTGGAATTCAAGCATGCATGGGATAGTCATAAGGCAGTTTTGGGGGATGGGGGTAGGAAGAAGTAGGCTGCTGGTTAACTAGGATCTGCAGCTTATCCAGTAGGTAGGGAAATGGGCAGACTGGGTGGGCCAAGTGGTCCTTATCTGCCGTCAAATTCTATGTTTCTATGTTTCTGGGTTGTTCTGTTTTAGACCCGCAGTTCTGTGTGCTCTGTCGATACTCAAATTGCAGGCATCAGTGAGGGGAAGGCTTTTGTGTACCAGTTGTTGCACAGATGTTATGTCTGTCTCCTTTCCTCAAGTTTTCTCTGTGCCAACAGTTAGAATGTTTTCACCACAAGATCTGCTCTCAGGTACTTCCATCTTTGTTGCATTTGTTGTTTCCATCTCATTCAGCAGGGCCTTGTCGTAGACGTTGGTGTAGTCCGCAATTTCTATGAACCTCGCTTCTGCTGTGGAAACACTATTGTTTGTTTTTGAGGTCATTTATGAAATATTGTTTACTATTGATTTTTTTTTTTTTTTTGGTTAGTTACTGCTGCTGTGATTTGTTTTTGTTCGGCCATCATTTCTGCTGTTGACGGGTTTATCATGGTATTGTCAACCTCTGTACCTGTCGAAAGAGTTTGGGAGAGTGGGTCATCCCATTACTTGTTTTTGTTGTCATCTTTCCGCTTCATGTCCTTTAACTTTGCTGCTGGTTTAGATGGACTCCTAGTTAGTGGCAGTGTTTTCTGCAGTAAGTAATCCTGATTTGATGGAGTCTTGTGTGATTTTCAGTCTGATGTTTATTGATTTTCATTGGGGTTGAAACAGAGCTTAGAGGTTGTGCTGTTCACAGGCTTGTGACATCAATGGAAATCCCAGATTTAAGTATTTTTGTGAACAGCTTCTGTCACGTTTAATTTTGCTGGACTATACAGCTGTTTTAACAGCCATTTCTTTTTTTTTTTTTTTCCAAGAACTGGAGAGGGGTGTGTTATTCCTTGAAGGAGCATTATATCTCTGTGGAACTGCATCTGCAAAGGTGGAACGCTACACCCAAAAATACACTTAGCTTCTCCTCTGAACATGAGAATTTCAGATCAAATCAATGCACTGCCTGAGTGGCCCCCACAGGCAAGAATGACTTTTACGTCACTCTTGAGTCTGGTTGAGATGACCACGCTTGTTGCTGGGGATTGCCATTTCCAGCTAGTTGCCGACCCTCCTTGCTCTTGTGCAAATTTGTCTATGTGTGATTAAGGTGTCCAGGTGGCCATAACCAGCTTTTGTTCCCACAGTATGGTTTGTGGGCTAGTGCTGTTCAGTCAAGTGTCCGTGACAAAGCACCTTGATAAAATCTGCCTTTGTGATGGTGCCTGCACTTCTGGTAAACTCATCCGGTCACCAGTTTCAAATTTTTCAAGTGATATTAAAAAAGAGCTGGTGATAAAAGTAGATGCTCTTCTGAGCATGGTAGTGATGGTCACCGTTGAAAATGAGCGTTATGAAGGTAACTTTTAGTAGTTTGAAAAATCAAATGATGATCCCGAGTGTGCACACAACCATTGGGTAACAGATGATGCTGGCACGCATGTTCGGGATCATAGTTTGATTTTTCAGATTACTAAACATAACTCTTATAACTCTCGCTTTCAGTGTTGACTAACATCACCATGTTTAGAAGAGCATCTACTTTTACCCCCAGCTCTTGTTTTAAATATCAGTTGAAAAATTAAAAACTCGTGCCTGCACAAGTTTACAGGACATGAAGGCACCATTTACGGAGGTGCATTCATATTAAGGAGAGGCATCCAGTAATGGAACTTCAGTCTGGAGAGGGTTGTCATTCTCCCAGTAATGTTTTCATACATTGGGAAGGTAGGACAGCATATCGGGGTTGTCTGGGGGGCTTGTCATGCTCCCAAGTATTGTGTCATGCTTCCGTAATGTCTGCAGGCACTCCAGAGAGGTAGGGCAGCACATCGTAGCTATATTGGGGGGATGCTTGTCGTTCTCCTGGTGTTGACTTGTGACATTCGGGAGGTAAGGCACACATTGGCCTTTGGGGTTTGTTATGCTCCCAGCAATGTCTGCAGGGAGTTGTGAGGTAGGGTAGCACATTGGGACTGTTTGGGGGGGGGGGCTTGTCATTCTCCCAGTATTGCTTACAGACAGTTGGGAGGTAGGGCAACAAATTGGGGTTGTTTGGGGGGTTGTCATTCTCCCAGTATTGCTTGTAGACAGTCTGGTGGTAGGGCAACACATTGGGGCTGTTTGGGGGGCTTGTCATTCTCCCAGTATTGCTTGCAGACAGTCAGGAGGTAGGGCAGCACATCAAGACTGTTTGGGGGCTTATCATGCTCTGGCAATGTTTGCAGGCAGTTGGGAGATAGGATTAAAGCTAATGTCATTACTTTTTTAGTACAACGGCAAGGTAAGCAATGGTATGGCAGATTCAACACGATTGTCTTCCATGGAGTTGCTGTGTCCTATACCAGTAAAACAACTCTGTGGAACAAATTTGTATTGCAGTTACACTTTACATCATTGACATAAACTACCATTAATTTGCCATGTTTATATCATTGTTGGACTTTAAAATAAAACATTATATTCAGATTCGCTACCTAGGTTGTATGTGAACGAAGACCATACACTGAAGGATGGTCTCCTAGATGTCATTCCCAGAGGCATTCTGGGACACTGTCATGAATAGAAGGGTAATAAATGAAGCCTGCATGACGAACCCCACAGGTCATAAACTGGCCAGAGAAAAGTGGGGTGGGGGTGGGCTTCAGGCAGAAGCTGGAAGAAGGAACCACCTGGAGTAGTTAGTGTGTGAAAGCACTATGAATAACATGTTTTTGTAGATTTCGGGTCCACTGCTCCTTTAAGTCTTGGTCTGTACAACAAATGCTGTTCTCTGTCAGTTTGGGGGGAGTAGGAGGGGCATACAAAACCAGGAGCTTGGAGAAAGAGAGAGAGAGGGCAGGATCAATCCATTGAGGACTTTGTAAGTCAGTTGGACCCTTGATTTCAGTTCTCCATCTGGAAGGCAGCAAGTGCAGAGAAAAGAGCACAAGGAAAACACTGTCAGATTTGTGGACTTCTGAATCCTGGTTGGTGTATTCTGTTGACATCAAACTAAATTTGCTGGTAACCCCACTCCTCTTTGCCAACACCAGGTGTTCCAAAGACACAGAATACATGAGTGCACCAAGGGGCGTGCACAGTCGGCCAAAACCAAAGTACCCTCATGCAACTTCTAACCTACCAAAACTGATTAGCAGCATCCACCACCTTACCTAGGTTGAGTGTGAGCCAGCTTGTAGCTATCCATGGCCTAATCCTGATCAGGCAGTGCAGCAGTCAAACAACAAAGGCTTGGGTCAGGTGAAATAAAAAGGTGTGTTCAGGGTGATGGTTAAGTTTTGAAATTAAAGGGAATGTCATCAAAATGGGGGGGGAGACATTTATTTGTGGTAGGAAAGCATTGAAATCCTCAGTGTTGAACATGTTCATAGTTGGAGATCTATCCTTAACAAGTGTCCCCTGTCGAGGCACAGGTCAGGAAGCATAGGAAAACCAGGAGCAGTTTCAAAGTTCGTAAATAGCATTTTATTTTTCTCAATAACAGCAAAATAAAAATTATTCAGTGTAATTATTTACAAAGGCAGTACAAACAGAGAAAAATAAGTCCTTCTGAGGGTATCTTTTAATTCCAAGTGTCGGTCTCTCACTCTCCTTGTCTCTCTAGCAAAAGCATTGCTTCTGTTTTTATAAGTCTTTGTCTGGGAACTCGTTAAGAGAGCCTGCTTCTCATGGCATGTTCTTGTAAGTTTACAGAATGTTCTTGTCAGTTTTGTTCTTTGCAGGTGAAGCAAAACAGTACATGGTGACTCAGAACTGATCTCTTGTTTACAGCTCTGCAAACGGCTTAACAACTGCATCTCAGGTTAACCCATTGAGTTCCAAATAGCTTTTTGCAATCATTTCAACAGTATAACTATATACAATTTTAAACAAAGGGATCCCAGTATCAGCGATATTTCCACATAAATAGTCCCATATATTTTTATACCCGCAGATATGCAAGGGGGAAGGGAAGAGAAGAAAAGACAGAAACAGCAAGTGAAGGCAGAGAGATAGCGAGAGGTGAGGAATTCAGAAACTGTCAGAGTGATCGGTTCCTAGGTCCCACAAGAAAATTTGGTTGCGCAACCAGACAGACAAGAGACAGAAAAGGAGAGGATAGAACAGACCCTTATGTTTAAACTCTTTCTGCATAACAAATGAGACAGGGCCTTATTCAACCCCCCCCCCCAACTAACTCTTGTTTACATTAGTGGTGTTTTGCATGATGGTGGGAACCCACTCGCTCAGTTGTACTCTCCCCAGTCCATAGAACCACTTCTATACTCGAGCTCTCACAGGTACCTTCTTGCAAAGAGGAGCTAACAGTCTCCACAAAAAGTTTTATGAGAGCTGGGTAGCGAAAAAGTCAAGCACATTAGATGGTGGGATGCAGCATAGTTTTCAGGTTTGAGGTTCTTCAGCCACGAGGCAGGCTATGTCCGCAGAAACCAGGTTCGGGAATGAGCCCGGGCCGCCAGCGGGGAGAGAGGATTGAACGTCTGGAGGACTGCTCTCCTCTCTTGGGGAGGGAGGGAGGGAGGGAGGGTTTGCTATCCCGATCACTGATCACCCTCTGGCGTCAGCCAGGAGGAGATGCGAGCCAGGAGGCACGTCGCTGACATACGTCGGTTGGGGGGGTAGGAGAAAAAGGAGCTGGCAGGCTTCAAGGTGGCTGCACCAGAGCCCTGTCTAGCCCCCGACATCTAAATGTTGCTCCAGGATGGGGGAAAGCCAGTGCCTCTTCACCTCGGCCCTGCCATGGGGGGAAGCCCGTGGGGAATTTAGGGGGTGTCGGGTGGGGGGACGGTGCGACTGGAGACCGATTCCCTCCAAGGGAGGGACCAGAGCCACCTGCCAGGCGCAGGAGAAACAACAAATAATAGAGAGGAAAAAAAAAAAAAGAAATGTAGGGAAAATCCATGGTTTCAGGATAGAAAGTGTCTCAGGGCGTGATTTTGTGTGGAATAGATCTAGTCTTAGTAAGGTACGTAAGGTCTTTGGGACTGCAAGACCATTTCACCTTATGCCATGAGAGCCTTCCAGGCCAATTAGGTAGCGGCTACAGTGGTGTACTGTCATTTATAAACTAACATGGAACAAACAAGCAATCTGATTGGTTAGATCTGATCACATGACCATGCATTAATTGCATATTACCGCACTGTTGAAATCATACTTTTTCCCCTTGTTTTTGAACCTTTAAAACCATGTTATAGGTATATGAATACACTCCAGGGTGTGTGGTAATGCCGTAATACTGCACTTCCCAGGTGGTTGAAGGTTGTCGGATGTGCCTCATACCTCACAACCCAAGTGATCCTTATCTGCCATCAAATTCTATGTTTCTTTTGTTGGTGTCTGCTAGGAGGCAGGATAGTTTACAGGTTAAGGCAGGGGTGTGCAAATCCCATTGCCTCCTGTCCAGGTCAAGTAAATTTCCTTGAAGGACAAGTACAAAATGAGAGCTAATTTCATTGTACTCAATAGGGGCAAGTGAAAATATAGCTACAGTCATAGCTGGGCAAGTCCTAAAAGATTTGATTTGAACACCACTGGGTTAAGGGCACTGAGCTGCAAACATGGAGACCTGGGTTTGAATCCCATCAGCCCCCACTTGCATACTGTGTGACCCTGTGTAAGTCACTTAACTTCCCTGTGTCCCAGGTCGCACCTGGGAATGAGCTCTGACTTACTGTTCCTCTCTTGGTTGAACAATTTCCCTTTCACTGACGGGGTGTTTGCGTGGTGAGCCAACCACATGGCGAACTAACCTGCCTTTTCTGTACATCTCTTCACACGGTGAACTAACCTACCCTTTCTGTACATCTCTTCACACGGTGAACTAACCTACCCTTTCTGTACATCTCTTCACACCGTGAACTAACCTACCCTTTCTGTACATCTCTTCACACGGTGAACTAACCTACTCTTTCTGTACATCTCTTCACACCGTGAACTAACCTATCCTTTCTGTACATCTCTTCACACGGTGAACTAACCTACTCTTTCTGTACATCTCTTCACACCGTGAACTAACCTACCCTTTCTGTACATCTCTTCACACAGTGAACTAACCTACCCTTTCTGTACATCTCTTCACACCGTGAACTAACCTACCCTTTCTGTACATCTCTTCACACGGTGAACTAACCTACTCTTTCTGCTGCATCTCCTTGCGTGGCCAACTAACCTTCCCTGTCTCCCAGGATCTCAAAATATTTACCTCGTTGATGTCTTTGACACTTCTGGGCCTGGAGCCCGGGAGTCAGGAATCGATTCCAGGTCAGCCACACCACAGGGCTAGTAAAAGAGCACTTCTTGATTATCTTGCAGGTACAGCATCTTAATGAAAGACTGGTATCTGTTTTCCTTTAGCCTGTCGTACAGGGTGGATAGATTTCCTGAAAATGTTAGTTCTTTGTGTTAGGTGCATCTTGAACTGTTTCGCTTGACAAGTACTTAAAAGTTACCACTTATCCAGGTGATTAGGTTGAAAAGAACTGTGTGATGTAAATAAAATGGGTAATGAAGTTCTCCTGCATGCCTCCCTTGGGAGTACGCAGGAAGAGAGCAGGATCGTCACTGTAAATTGCCCCCAGTGTTTACAGCTCACTGTGGCCTTTGTACCACTGGGTGTGTGCTACTGTGACCTTCCATGGAGCAGGCGGCCCCTCAGTAAGGAACTCCGGCAGCTGTGCTAGCTGGTGGGGAGGGGGGCATTTGCGATGGGAAGTGAGGAGGGTGCACGCTGCACACCAGAGAAGTGTGCTGTGGGTTTGGGGCGAGGGGTAAACATTTGGATGCCATTGAGTAAGGTAGGGGTGTGTGTGTGTGCATGCGTGTGTGGTGACCACTGGGGAGTGTGCCTTGGGATTGGGCCAGAGAGGGTGAACCACTGAATGGGGGCAGTTAAGTGTGTCTTGGGGTTGGTGGAGGGAGGAAGAAAAGAAAATGGATACCTGAGGGAGTGTGCCATGGGGTTTGGGTCGGAACCACTGGACACCACCAGAAAGCACTTGGAACATGGGTTGGCTGTGGACCCCTGGACACCGCGGACTGTTTTGGACAAGGTGGTGTGCTGGGTGCATGTCACAGTACTAGGTTGCAGCACATGTGCAATCACATACTTAGTGCCCGCAATGTGCATCACACTGCATTTTCAGGGGTGCTCTGTGTGCCTGGCTGGAGCCATGGCTGTTCTGGGCATTGGCACAGTGTACCCCCCAGCTGTGACTGGGAATTCAGACTCAGAAGTTGTAATATACCAACAAATCCTTAATTTCAATAATGTCAAGGTTAAATTGGCCTTATCCCTAATGGCTTGAAGGGTAGCACCTTGACTTGCCATTTTGGAGATCCCGGTTCAGTTATGACCTCCGAAATTCTCTGCCTCAGGTTAGTGGAGTCCAGGTGGCACTGTGGAGGTGACCCTCTCATAAGAAGCATGAGATGAAACTGCCCACTATTGAGCATATCTCAAAGAGAAACTGCCCAACAGTGAAAGTTGGTCTTTGGCTATTGAAGACTTAATTCACTAGCCCCCAGCAATCAGTTGTTTTAAAAATGAAAATAGGGTTCAGTAGCTCTAGCTGAATATTGTCCTCCAGCTGGTAACTTTTTTTAAATCATGAGTCACCAGCTAGGGGCTGAGACAGCTCTACACACAGTCCTGCAGTTGTGAGATTCTCTTTCTTCAGAAATACACTTAGACCAAACCAATGCAGTTGAATTTTAAAGAGTATAGGAAGCAAGTACGAGACAGAATTCTCACTTTAGTGATATAGTCATTCATGTAATTGTACCAGACCCATGGAGCCACGCTAGCTATAAATTAACAAATCACGGCCTTATTCTGACCCTTTCTACAGTTTTTGTTCCAAAAGTTTACTTCACCAAAACGGTTTCTGGAGGTTTGCAGGAAGGAAAAAAAATATCAGTGCAAAATGCCAGCCCACAACAGAGCTAGAATTAATATTTTACTGCCTGTGGCACTGTTCCATTGCATATCACATTGATGTGACAGACAGTAAATAACTGACCAATGAAACAATTTGCTGAATTTACATGTTTCACCAGTGAAATTCTGAGTTATTCAGAGTGCACAGTATAGCCTATAGCAGTTAGAACACATAGCTGTGAACCTGGAGACTTAGCCGGCTGGAGTTTGAATCTTTCAATCACCGCTTAATGAAGGGGTACACAGATCCAATTTTGGGTGCTAGCCTCAGGGCAAGTAGTGATCCAGAATAGACAAGTCCTGAGAAATGTTTAGTAGTCCAGCCAAATCTGAATGACCCTCCCTGGGGCTGGCAGTGTACAAATCCAGTTTTTGGAAGCATTTTCTGGAGTCTAGCTGAACCCTCCCTCACCTTGTCCCCTGTGAAGCACTCTCTGGTGTCCTGCAGTATCCCCTTCTTCTCCCTGTACACTGTGACACATATTCTGGTGTTTAGCAGCACCTTCTTCCCTCTTCTTTCCCCTTTGAGGCACTCCCTGCTGTCTAGCAGCATCCTCTTCTCCTTGTCCTTTTCGAAGCACCCCCTGATGTCTACCGGTAACCCCTCCCCGTGTCCCCTTTGAACCACGCTCTTCTGTCTAGTGGCAACCCCTCCCTGTGTTCCCTCTGAAACACACGCTTCTGCCCAGAGGTGCCCCCTTCTTCTCCATGTCACCTATAAAGCATTCCCTGGTGTCCATTGGCATCCCCCTCCGGGTACCCTTTAAAGTATTTCCTGGCATATGAAAGACACTGTATGAGCAGAGTTCTTTACTTTCCTTTGATGGGACACAGTTTACATACTAACATACTAACATACCAGCAGAATAGCCCTAACGGTCTTTCATGTCTGCTCGTTTGGTCAGCCTCCACCCTGGGTGCTGACCTTGCTGCCCCCCTCGCCTCCTCTGGCTTCTCCCTTCCCAGTTCCGGATATTCTTGCTGCATTGGATTTTGCTTCCAGAACCCTTCCCCTGTACCTGTCCCACCCCCTCTTGAACCCCTCCACTGTCTCTGCCTCCACCAGCCCCCTAGGCAGCGCATTCCATGGCTCCACCACCCTCTCAGTGAAGTAGCACCTCCTCCTTTCTCCCCTGAATCTTCCCCCCTTCAGCTTCCACCCATGCCCTCTAGTGGCCCCCTCCTCCTTCCTTCGAAGCATCCTGACTGTTCCTCCCTATTTACCTCTTCATATACCTGAGACCCTCTGTCATCCACAAGGGGATCCAGGGAGGTGGCGAGAGAACTACAGGCCTGTCAGCCTGACATCGGTGGTGGGGCAAGGTGATGGAGGGCATTGTCAAGGAGAGGCTGGGGGGACCTGGATAAGTCAGGGTGCCTGGACAATAGACAGCATGGATTCATCCGGGAAATCGTGTCAGACAAACCTGGTGGAGTTCTATGACTGGGTGACGAGTGCCTTGGACCCGGGTAGACCAGTGGATGTCCTCTTTCTAGACTTCAGCAAGGCATTTGACTCTGTTCCTCACATGGGCCTGTTGGATAAGCTGGGAGAAATGGGGGTGGGGAACCAGATGATCAGATGGATAGGCAATTGGCTCCAAGACCGGACCCAGAGGGTCATAGTTAGTGGGATAGTCTTATCCCAAGGAGGGTCATTAGTGGGATCCACAGGGATCAGTCCTTGGGCCCCTTCTGTTTCAGCGCCTCGTATCTGACATAAGGACAGGAATCAGGGTGAGATGAGTCTCTTTGCAGATGACTCGAAACTGGGGTGGTGGTGGATGGGGAGGAGGGAGGGTGGCCTTACAGGGGGACCCGGAGGCTCTGGAAAGATGGTCTAGAAAGTGGAAGCTGAGGTTCAATGCAGGGAAATGCAAGGTACTCCACCTGGGGGCCAGAAACACAGGCCAAGTGTACACCCTGGGGGAATGCTACAAGTCTCGATGGCTGAGAGGGACCTGGGGGTGGTGGTGGATGTCAAGATGAACAACTCTGAGACTTGTAGGAGGGCAGCAGCCAAGGCCAACAGGATGCTGGGATGCATCACTGGGGATCACCTCCAGAAGGAGGAGTGATACTCCCTCTGTATAATTGCTTGGTGAGGCCGCACTTGAGTACTCGTGCAGTTTTGGAGCCACACTTAAGAGGGACATTAACCTCCTGGAGAGGGTCCAGAGGAGGCAACCAAAATGATTTGGGGCTTGGGGACAGGACCTGAGGAAAGGCTCGAAGAGCTAAATATGTACACACTGGAAGAGAAGGGACCGGGGGGACACGATAGAGGTCTTCAGGTACATGAAGAGGGTAAATAGGGGAGGAACAGTCAGGGTGCTTCGAAGGAAGGAGGAAGGGGCCACTAGAGGGCATGGGTGGAAGCTGGAGGGGGGAAGATTCAGGGGAGAAAGGAGGAGGTGCTACTTCACTGAGAGGGTGGTGGAGCCATGGAATGCACTGCCTGGGGGCTGGTGGAGGCAGAGACAGTGGAGGGGTTCAAGAGGGGGTGGGACAGGTACAGGGGAAGGGTTCTGGAAGCAAAATCCAATGCAGCAAGAATATCTGGAACTGGGAAGAGAGCCAGAGAGGCGAGGGGACAGCAAGGTCAGCACCCAGGATGGGGGCTGACCAAACGAGCAGACACGAAAGACCGTTAGGCCTATTCTGCTGGCATTTTAGTATGTTAGTATGTCCCCCTTCTCTCTCTTCCAATGTGTACATATTTAGCTCTTCGAGCCTCTCCTCATAGGTCCTGTCCCCCAAGCCCCAAATCATTTTGGTTGCCCTCCTCTGGACCCTCTCCAGGAAGGTAATGTCCCTCTTTAAGTGTGGCCTGCAAAACTGCACGCAGTACTCAAGGTGCGGCCTCACCAAGCAGTTATACAGAGGGAGTATCACTTCCCTCCTTCTGGAGGTGATCCTCCTAGCGATGCATCCCAGCATCCTGTTGGCCTTGGCTGCTGGCCTCCTACAAGTCTCCGAGTTGTTCACCTTGACATCTACCACCACCCCCAGGTCCTTCTCAGCCATCGAGACTTGTAGCATTCCCCCCGCTCCCCAGGATGTACACTTGGCCTGGGTTTCTAGCCTCCAGGTGGAGTACCTTGCATTTCCCTGCATTGAACCTCAGCTTCCACTTTCTAGACCATCTTTCCAGAGCCTCCAGGTCCCCCTGTAGGGCCCCCTCCCCATCCACCACCGCCCCAGTTTGGAGTCATCCATAAAGAGACTTATCTCACTCCTGATTCCTGTCCTTATGTCAGAGGCGTGGGCGTTGAAGGAGGCCCAAGGACTGATCCCTGTGGAACCACTAACTGACCCTCTTGGGGATGAGACTATCCAACTACGACCCTTTGGGTCCGGTCCTGGAGCTAATTGCCTATCCATCTGATTATCTGGTTCCCCACCCCATTTCTCCCAGCTTATCCAACAGGCCCACGTGAGGAACAGAGTCAAATGCCTTGCTGAAGTCTAGAAAGAGGACGTCCACTGGTCTACCCAGGTCCAAGGCACTTGTCACCCAGTCATAGAACTCCACAAGGTTTGTCTGACACGATTTCCCCGGGACTAATCCATGCTCTCTATCGTCCAGGCACCCTGACTTTTCCAGGTCCCCCCCCCAGCCTCTCCTTGACAATGCCCTCCATCACCTTGCCCACCACCGATGTCAGGCTGACAGGCTTGTAGTTCCCTGCCAACTCCCTTGATCCCCCCCCTTGTGGATAGGTACTATATTCGCCACCTTCCAGTCCTGGGGCACCCTCCCTGTACTCAGAGAGATGATGAAAAGCTCCGCCAGGACATCTGCAAGTTCCTTCAGCACTCTGGGATGTCATTTATCCGGCCCCGGTGCTTTCTCTGTCTTAAGGGAGCTGAGGGCTTCCCTCACTCTCTCTGCTGTGATTTCCACTTCCGGTACCTCTTCTCCCTGCTTAGCCCTCCCCCCTCTTGCCAGTGATGCCTCCCCCTCTCCCCAGACCCGTCGATCAGTAAGGGTCCCCCCTCCTCAGTATCTCTGTCTCCTCCCATGTATGATGCAGCACCCCCAATTTCCTTGGTGAAAACTGAGGTGAAGTACTCATTTAGTACCTCAGCCTGCTCCCCTGGGTCTTGTGCCCATCTCTCCCCTGATTTAATCCTGCTAATCTGCCCCTTCACCTTTCTCCAGTGTATCTGAAGAACCCCTTGTTCCCTCTCCTAATTTCCCTGGCCAGGTTCTGCTCCTTCCTTGCCTTAGCCGCCCTCACCACCCTAGTGGCCCTTCTAGCCATCAGCTCATACTCCCCTCGATCCCTTTCACTCCTTGAGCACTTGAATTGCCTATAGGCTGCTTTCTTTTCCTGCACCACCTCCTGGACCTCCCTGGTCCACCAGCAGGGTTTTCGGGCCCTACTGCATTTTCGTCTTACTCTTGCACAGGTGCTGGTAACATCCTGTACCCCTCTCCTGATGATTTCCCACCTACTATCAGCGTCCATGTCTGACCCAATCACATCCAAATGCTCCTTAAGGATCCTTCCCATTTTCCTTAAAATCTGTCCCCCTGAAGTCAGTTACATCCGTCTTTGTGCAGCCTTCTAGCCCTCCTAGGTCCAGGCAGAACCAGACCGTGGCATGGTCACTCCCCGCCAATGGATCCCTTACCTCCAGGCCCCCAATCTGGTCACTGTCTGCCTGGACCACATCCAGTACCAGCGCCTCCCTGGTCGGTTCCCCCACCTGCTGAGTTAGGAACGCGTCCTGAAAGACATCCAACAACCTCTGTTCCCTGGTCACAGAGGATGTCATAATCTCCCCAGTCTGTTCCTGGCATGTTTAAGTCCCCAACACCACCACCATTCCTCTGCCCAGTCTGCAGTGTCTCCCAACATCTGCCAAACTCTCCTCCAGCTCCTCCGCCAGGACAGGGGTCTATACACCACTCCTGTTTTACTCTCTTGCCCCCGTTGTTATCAAGGTGACCCAAATGGCCTCCACAGTTCCCTCCGCCTCCTCTACTTCCCCTATGCCAATGCAGTTTTTGACTATCATTGCTACCCCTCCTCCCCTTCCCTCCCCCCTGTCCTTCCTGAACATAGTGTAACCCTCCAGGTTCAGGTCCCAGTCGTGTCCTGCAGTGGCCCAGGTCTCAGTGACCGCTGCCACATCCACTGCTCCCTCAGTTAGCATCGCCTTGGAGCTCAGGCATTTTATTTCCCAAGCTCCTGGCATTTAGCAGGACTACCTTCCACCCTTTCCCTATACTTCCATTTCCCCTGCTCGTGTTCCCATGGGGATTCTGTTTTCCCCTGGTCTGCACTTTACCAGTCAGCCTTTTCCCACAATCCTCCAGCTCCCCACGGGGGTGGAGACAGAGTCCCACCTTTATCGGCACCCCCTTGACAGCCTTTTCTCCCATCCCCCCTTCACAAGTTTAAACCCTACCTTTCACCAATGAACCCCTCTATTTTTAACTTAAAGATTCCCCTTCCAGTTTGATCCAGTAATTACAGTACAGAACTGTAAACCAAGAGATCTGTGATCCAAACCCCACCACAGCCACTGGCACATTGTGTGACCTTCGGCAAGACATTTGGTCATCCAGTTCTTTACCTCCCCCAGCCGTGAAACAGTGTAGAAGCAGGACTCCACTGAAAACTCCGGTGGGCTGCCTTGGGTTACAAAAAAAGCCAGCATTTTCAAATCAAGGAACCCAATTTCAAATGTTTTTAACCACAGATAAGTGTTTGGGGGAGATTGAAACAACAAATGAGGCAGGGAGATAGCGTGGGGGGTAGAGGGGATCATGAGACTGTCAGAGTGATCAGTTCTTAGGTCTCACAAGAAAATTTGATTGTGCAGTCAGGCAAGAGACACAAAAGGAGCGGATAAAACAGATCCTTGTTTTAAACTCTTTCTGCATAACAAATGGGACAGAGTCTTATTCAGCCCTGTCACATGCCAGGTGGCAGTGCAGATGGAAGTGGCTTAGTGTAAGGGAGGAAGCTGGCTGCTGCCACGCTACTCGTGCTTGCATGCAATCGCTTGTGCAGCCTCACAGCTGGTGTTGTGGGTTTAGTACAGCAACGCAGAAAGCACCCTGACCAGACAGGATGAAATAGGGTCTCCTGCAGACCTGGCATGGGTGACCTTGCCACTCCCCCCTTCCTCGCTATATCTTGGCTGTGGAGGGAATGTGGGAGCCTTGCTGCCTTCCTGGAATAATGGAGTTGTGTAGTAAGTCCAGGAGAGGCTGGCACAGTAGGGGTGTGGTCGGAGAGGGGAAGGAGAAGAAAACTGGCAGTAGAAGTAACAAGCTGTGAATGAGCTTGGTACATCCAGCAGACCTGGGTTTCAGTCCTACAACCTTTACCTGCATATTGTGTGACCCTGAGCAAGTCGCTTAACTTCCCCAGTGCTCCTGGGTTGCCACTGAAAACAAGCATTGCGCCTAGTGGGCCTTACGTGGTTACCAAAGAATTAAAAATAAACAAAAAATAAATTGTCAGTTCAGGAGCAGTCGTTTTTTGTGACCTTTCTTGTTGCCAGCCACTGAGAAGCATTTCATTACTATCAGTTAAGAACGTTTTCACTTACTGCCCAGGAGCAAGTTGAAGCTGGTAAAACTGCATATTTTCAGTATGTGTGACTGTAGTTGGACAACGTTATGGATCCTGCAAGGAGATTCTGTGTATGTAGATTTTTCCATTCCGACAGAGTTCTGTGAAATAAATGTACCAAGCTTCTTAGAAGAAATGTTACATGACTAAGCAGGCAAGAACATCACCTTCAGGTCAGTCAGTATCTCCCAAAAAAAAAAACACACACACACTAAATGTTAGGGCAGGGCAAACAACTGTTGTCCCAATACGAACATTGCTTTAATTTTAAAATCAAATGAATGAGTGACTACCAGAACTTTATTTATTTGCTTGTTTTACTCTGGATAGCCCGGATGCCGCATCTTGTTTCCAGTGGGTTCCTCCTGATTCTGCCGATCTCCACAGCTAAGTGGACTGGGGCACTGGGAGGTCAAGTGACTTGCTCAAGATCACACAGAGAGTATTTGGCGGTGCCGAGATTTGGACCTGTGATCTCCCAGTGCCCAAACTGTTGCTCTAACGACTAGATCACGCTGCATTCAAACCCCCCCCCTTTTTTTTCTTCCCAAGCAGCAGTTCAGGTTCCTTTTATAGACTTTATTATGCGCTGCTGGGTAGCCCCAGTGTTGAATCCTGCTGTTCAGTTTTTGTTTACCAATCCCATCACATGGTGCTGTATTTAGTTTTCAGTTGATTCCTTTTAACAGAAAGCTGGTCTGGTTTGTGGGGACCCATTTTCAATCTACGCCTGGGGATGGGGTATAGAAAAAAATATATGAGGTCAGTCCAAACCACAATATGGAGATAATAGCATGTATTTTGTGTTTTCCATGCAAAATGTTTGTGGCCTGGAGTTAGCTCTCATGTGATGTGACCCAGACGGTCGGAGAACACTTTCTGTTGCATGTTTCTTCATTGTAGTCACATGGAATGCAATATCAAACAGTGGGTGTTCAAACACAGCTGAGAGTATTGCTGAAAACCTAGAGCCAGCTACGGATGTCACAGTATTCAGTTCTGAGTATCATGATATTTGTTTAAAAAACATCGTAAAGTATTGATAAGCATGATAATCCAAAGCATTTCTAATTTTAAGAAACATAGTAAAACTCTGATGGAAGAAGGTGGGGGAGTCTGAGATCTGGGTTATACCTGAAGGAGGACACCCTACAGGACGTGCAGATACAAGAACTCAAATTGGTACATCATGCTGAATGATAATCACAATACTGTTTTTTTCCAAATATAAATTATATGTAAGATGTACTGTGATATATTGTCATAGTGGGATATTGTGACATACCTAATGACAGCCATATTTAATTATGCTTACCATTATGCTGGTCTGTCGGTGCAGCGGTTGGAATTCCGTCTGTGACGCTGGCGACCTGGTTCAGAAATGGACTGCTCTCCTTCTCCGGGGGGAGGTGGGGTTGAGTGCCAGTGCACTGAGGACTCCTGGCAGAGGCCGGGGGATTCCCGCATCTCTGGCGCCATCACGCTTAAGGGGTGGGGCGGATGCTGGCGTGTCCGCCCTGCTACTTGAGGGGCAAAAAATCTCTCACCAGCTGCCATCATGAAGCGCTCCCTCCGGCCTCAGTTGCTCCTCGCTGACCCAGCCACAGTTCCACCATGGACTGCCCGGACCGGAACTCCACCCTGGGGGGGAAATCCAGGGAGGCAATGTCAGTTCTCCAACACCTTACCCAGCACAGTGGGCCGGTTCGGAATGTGGTGGTCCCACCTCGAGGGGTAAGTCGGGGGTATCAGCCAGGGCACGGCTATAAGGGATGCAAGGAGGAGGGAAGGACAGATGTCAGGTGGTCAGTGGGGAATCATGCTTACCATTAATTATTTCACTTCATAAAAAACGCTGATGTAGGGGGTGCTAGAGAGCCATCTTCGAGGCAAGTTCTATCACAAGCTCTAGCTCGTGTCTCTACAATTTCATAGAGAAACTAAAAATAATTTGTTTAAAAGTAAGTTTACTCAGCAGAACCCGATTCCTTATTACCTCTGGAGTCGACAGACATCAGACTTCCGTGGGGAGAACAAAGAACCAGCTTCTGGAAAACTTCGGAGCAGCAGCATGGCAAGGCTAATGATACTGAGCCAAGCACTACAGGGAGGCCTTAGGCCCCGTTTTGGAACCTCCATGGCAAGCTATGATGGAGTCCATGAAAGCCATGGGCTCCAAATTGAATGTATTCTCAACAGACATGAAACACAAGATGCAGCCATAAAAGAATTAGCAGGCACAGCTGCAGAAGCCGACAGGCGATCCACAACTACTCAAGCAGCTGTCAACACACTCTCCTGGGAGAACACACAGTTGCGAGGGAGACTGGAAGCCCTGGAGAATGAAACTTGCTCCGGGAATGTGCGAATCGTAGGTCTGCCGGAAGGTGCAGAGGGCACCGATTTATAACAATTCCTGAAAACTTGGTTACAAGAATCCTTACTGCACTTGGAGGACTCTGTGTGGCATTCGTTTGAAAAAAGCATATAGAGTAAATCCACGTGTCAGGCCTTCCGCGCCGTCTCAACCCCGTACTATTCTTCTGCGCACCTCCAGCTCTCATGTTCAGGATAAGATCCTTGCTGTGGCCAGAGCAACGTACCTGCTACTGCTTAATAGATAGGATATAAAAGTTCCCAGACCTCTCGTTCCAAACTAGAGCACGTTGGAAGCAATTCGACCCGGTGCGCCAGTGTCTCCACACTCTAAGCATAGCTCATTCCTTTCTACCGCCATCCCATCTCTGAATAACATGTGGAGGAAAGACATGGCAATTTTCAGATCCGAGGGATGCAGGATGATGGACCACCAAAAGCCACTACCCCACACAGTGAAGAAGAAGACGACTCCAATGGTGACAGAGGGGGATTATTGGACCCACACATGGTGACTGTTATTTCTTTTCCCTGGTGCCAAGCTTTGCTGAATTCTTCCTCACTGTTTGTGTTCTTATGAGGAGGAGACCAGGAACTAAAAAAATAAAGGGTGCTGGACACTGATTGTAAGATCGGGCACACTGGGACTGTGTGTGGGGAGGGGGGGGGTATACAGGCGCTATATTTTATCTGATCACTGTTGGCTTAGTCCCATCCTTAGCTGCGAAATGGTACTCAAGCAGCCATTTAGGTAGTTGGGGGTTCAATATGCTACGTGACAGTCAGCGTGTTGATAAAGAAGTTAAAAGAAAACTGTGTTAAAGTAGAAAATCTGCTGTTCAACTGTTGTTGAAAGTTATTTTTTGTGATAAATGTTGGAGATGCAGGAAGTCTTGAGGGGAGTATAATAGTCTTCCTTTACTTTATCAAGTATAAATGGTTAACAGTAAGCATAGTGCTTGCGTTTCCTCAGATACTTCCCTTTAATTACAGATTAAAACCACAGCCACTGAAGAGGCTAGCATACTGGGATTTTATAGTGGAAATATTCAGATAATAAGTTGGACCCCCCTAAATCCTGTTGTACCAGACGGTAGAGTGATATGAAATGTATATCAACTTTTAAGGAATATGCACATATGTGTAATGCTGGAGAGCTATAGCTTTATCCAAGAATGTACTGTATTTTTTCTTTGAAAACAATAAACATAAAGTTAAAAAGAAAAGAACAACGCTGACATAGGCTCAAAATGTGAGAGGGGGGATATTATAAGACAGGCGAAAGATGGCGCTCTAAAATGGAATAAAAAGATATACATTTGAAATTTCCACTGTAACATGAATTGTTGCTTTCAGTTTTCCATATTGAAACACTAGCTATGAAGTACAGTAGCAGTAGTCCCCTCATCTCATCGTGCTGAGAGTTTAGCCTTGTTTTTACCAAAAATAAAACATTTTAAAGAGCCAGCAGTACCACAGGGACAACTTTAAAAATTTATGAAAAGTAGCCGGCCCGGTGGCGCTGAGGCTTGAGGCGCTGGAAGCCTTACCTCGCACTACGCCAGCAACCTGTGTTCGGGAACGAGCACGGGCCACTGGGGGTCGGCAGGGAGGAGAAGGATCAAGCGTCAGGGACTGCTCTCCTCTCTCTGGGAGGAGTTGCCAGTGGTTGGCATTTGGCTGGCTCCTAGCAGAGGCTGGGGGACAGTGCGCCAACTCTGTAGGAAAGGGGAGGAGATGGGGCAGATGCTAGGAAGGAGTGTGTGTGGACGCGTGTGCGCTCACTCTGCTGGCATCACTGCACGCCTTATCTGCTAGGAGAAAACCAAGAAATAGTTGCCGTGGTGGAATGATGGAGGGTAAGCTAGCCATGGCGCTGGCCACACTGGATCTGGTCTCCGGTGGGGGTTGGGGAACCCTGCCAGAAGGAGTAAGCCCTGGGGGTAGGGCCCACTGCTGGATGGTGGACACCGGGGGACGGGGCTAGGGGCTCCCTCCAGATGAATGGCCGTGGAAACGAGGAGAAAAAGGAATAAGAAAAATTTTTTTTATGAAAAGTAAACACAGTTTAACTTACATTTTATATATGTACGTCCTCTCTTAATTAGGACATTTTTCTCAAAACAGGATCTCTGCTGCAGGGTCTTTGACATCATAATTCTGACCTATGATGTCCCCACTGGTTGCTGTAGACATTATGATGCACAAGCAGAGGATTACGTTGTTACTTGTAGGCAGTGCTCCAAATAACCTTGGTAGGTAAGAGTATGAAAGTATGTTGACAGTAGGTGTCTTCTTGCGTAGACGACCTAAGTTCAATTAAGAGGACGTATAACGTACAGATTTCATAAAAAGGTGCATCGCCTCATTAAGATCTGCAATACAACACAAAGGAATAAATAGAATTATTACTTCAGACAGGTACCGCTTTGTTGGCTACGTTTGTGTTCCCTGAGTGATGCCTTGAATGAGGGGAAGGACCTGCCATCCAAGATGGTGAGAGAAAGGTCATTCTAGTACCTAGCCATATGAAAGCAGAAGGACGTTTGACCCGTCCAAGTCCTCATTCTGAGAAGTACCAAATTACCATATGATACTGCCTTTGTGTTGTGCAAATTGTCATTTGCACTTACCATATCACTGTAACCTGCAGGGGCACAATTCAAGAAAATCTTTTTAATAAGAAGACATGTATTATAACATTTCAGATGGAAATCTAAAGATAGCCAACCGGTAGAAACACATAGATTGCAATGATGGGTATAAAAAGGTTCATCGGTGGCAAATCTGCAAGCTTTATTCAGGGCTGTGCTTACCCTTGCCAGCCAGCCGGTCCGAAGCCTCGCCTGCCAATCCATAATCTGTAATGGATAAATTAACACTCAGTTGTCTAGTTAATGTAGGAAAAATTTGTTTATTGTTATACAGGTATCTGAGTGGTGTATTCATTGTTTTAACAAGACGGTCCAAATGTGCTGCGTAGGACAGCTCACTGTTGAGGCACACACCCAGATACCTAACTGTCTCACCTGTCTCCAAGAGTGACTAGCTTTATAGCTGGCAGTATAACCTAGTAGTTAGAGTAACGAGCTGTAATGAGCTTGGTACTTCCAGCAGACCTGGGTTTGATTCCCACAGCCTCTACTTGCATACTGTGTGATTCTGAGCAAGTTACTTAACCACCCCAGTGCACCCAGGTTGCCCTTGAAAACAGGCATGTGTGCCTGGTGAGCCTTACCCAGTTACGAAAGACTAAAATAAAAAATAATAATTCTGTAGTGCTCCATAGTTTTCTGTTTTTACCAAAAATCACAGGTTTTGTTTTTTCCTCGCCATTCTTGAAATTAGGTAAGTAAAATATAATTTTGATGGGTAAAAGTGCTTCAGACCTGGGAAAGAATGCTTCTTTTGACTCTTCTTACCTGGAGCATTTCTTGTAGGCATCCAGAGCAGATAAAGACCAAGTAAAAAAAGATCCTGTTTTCATGCAAACGTTCATAGTAGTATAGAACAAGAGCGACGTAAATAGATGAAATGTTTGACTTAAGTTGAATTCTGTGTAAACATTATGTTGTTCAGAGTTTACCTGCTATATCAGTGGCTTTCTAAGCCTTGTGTGCTGACAGTAGAAAAAACTGGTTCCAGGAAAGACAAACTGAGCTGTCGATACTTCTCAGTAACAAATCCAGTCCAGGCTTTGTAAGACTGCTGTTGGGAACTGAGCATTTTGCGTGATGCACAGATCGGTTATAAAGGGTTTTATGTAGATGGGTGACAGTACACTTTAGTTTTGTATCGAGGTAGCCTTATAGTTTGGCAGCGCTGCAAATTTGTGACAATCCAGATGATTCTGTATAGCCAGCTATGTTTGCGAACCCTCTTTTGGCTCGTGGAGGGCTAAGAATTCCCAGAAACCTATGCTGCACATGAATGAACAAGCTGTAACAAATGTTTCTTGGTATAATGTGAATTCAGTTCAGGCGTGTGGAAAAAACTCAGCTGTCTTTGATGGCCAGTAGGACAAAACCTGCTGCGGAAGAGCTAGCTAGAAGTCGTTCAGTCGAGCTGTGCAGACTGTTCATACTGTGTACAATCATTTGAAGTGAATCCTTGATCAAAATCCTGCAAACCCAACTGCCTCAAATTTAGTAATTATTTTTCTGTTGGCAACCAAAAAAAAAAAAAATCTGAAACTTTGACTTTTAATAACTTTATGAAAACCACAGTACTCTGAGTCGCCATGTGTTGTGTCTAACTCATTACTGTGTAAAAGAGACTGGGAAGGGCATTACTTTCCCTCCCCTCTGCAGAAAACCCCCAGCATGCAGTAGTTAACACAGCGTTTACTTTTCTAGCATATATTTAGTTTGGGAAGTGAAATAATATCTTAGGCAGACAGGGATACAGCAGGGCTGTTGGCACCACATTAATTTTTTTTTTGCTCTAGGTAACAGTAAAAAAGCCACAGGCGACACAAGAATGTTGACAAGTCCCTCTTTCAAAATGTTTAATGCCATCAAATTGGCTTGGCCCTTATGGCCCCCGCTAGGTAACAGACTGAAACTCTGAAAATTACAAGCTCTAGTCCTAGGGTCTGACCATTGATACCACTGTCCCTGGCCAGAGTCCTTGTTTTTTCTTTGTATGGTACAGTGTTCTCCAGAGCCGAAAACAAAGCCTTTCAGGGTTGGCGCTTGTTTTTTGTTTCTTTGTGCCAAAATCTTCGACAGAATACTTTTTTTTTTTTGCGTGGTATGGTAAGTAGGACCTATTTTTAACTCTGCATAATAGTGCAAAACCATTTTAAATATCGCTTTTAAAAAATAAAAATTTGTTTTGGCTTCAGTGGTGAGTAGCAGAGCAAGCCCTGTCTTTGCTCTTGAACTTTTGGCCTTGGATAAGAAGCAGAGCTTGACAGGTACATACAAATGACAAAAAAAGAATGCTAGCAGGAACAGTGGCATGGCGGAGCAAAGGGTCAGAACCAATATTTAGGGTCTGAAATTAGCACCCGCCCACTGACCAGGTGCTGGTTGATTTTTACTGCCTCAATAAAAAAAAACATAAAAAAAACCCATACCTTTGGCCCTACTGGCTTGTGTTTGAAGAGTTAATATGTCAGTAAGTGCAGTGAAAGTTGGCCCAGTACCACAGCGGTAACACTACTGCTTGGTACACCGGCAGCCCAGGCTCAGGGACGGTCTTGTGTAGCTCAGAGGTTAGCTGGGGAGGGAGGATTGAACGTCCTTTAAACAGTTTTTATCCCTTGGGGAGGGGAGTTAATGTAGCCCACTGGTCGGCTGCCACTTGTAGAACCTGGGTGGCAGTGCAGCAAAACTGCCTGCAGGAGAAGGAATCTCATATTTGGATCCTGGGGATGTCTCTGAGAAACCGGAACAGACATATCACACACTCATGTGACTCCATGGAGCAGGAAATGGTGGCTAAACATGGACCACGGCTGGTCCAGTGGCGTAGAGGGCTGAGGCATCACTACTTTACCTCCTGCCATGCTGGCAGTCCTTGTTCGCGATGTGAGTGGGTCGCCTGGAGTCGTCCAAAGAGGGAGAGGATCGAGCGTCCAGAGGGCAGCTGTCCTCTCCTGGGGAGGATGGGTTGGCAGTCCTGCCAGATGACTGCCCCTGGTCTGTGGTGGGGGCCTGAGGGCAAAATGGGTTGAGGACATCAATGGAAGGGAGGGTACTGCGGGACTCTGCAATGTGCGTGCGCCTCCATGCATGCACATTGACATGTTGCGCCCCAGCAACGGGGGGGGGGGCGGAAAAAATTGTTGACCAACAGGATGACACCAGTCCTCCACAGGCTCTGCACCAGGCCAGCTGGACACCTTGATGCCATCCGGGGAAGTCCCGGTGGATGCCAAGGTGACGAGACTGGGGGGACCAGTGGAAGGGGGTCAGTCAAGCCGGAGAGAAAAAAATGTGGATGGAAAAAAAAAAAAAACTTGGACCATGGTTGGATGATGACCCAGTCACCTGCAGGCCTTGCACCGGCAACTGGGCACCTCCGGCAGATCCTTTGGTTGGAACCAAAGTAAGGTAAAACTCAGAGATGTTGGGTGATGGGACTGGGGGGTATTTGTCCGGGTGGGGAGAGATCGACCAACAGGAGCAGAAAGTACTAATAAAAAAATATATATACTGTATAGTGGTTTGGCTAGTGACATGTCTTTGGTGGCAAATTGATTCTCCATGCCACTGTCACTGCTGGCTTGTGGCTGCCAAATGTGATTTCAGCCCTTGTGATACTGATCTGACACCCACCTAAACGTGTGGGAAAAGTAGAGCATTATGCTCTCCAGTCAACCACTATATCTCACACGCAGACCGAATTCTTAGCCAAGTCTCAGTGAAAGTATTTACAGTCATTTCTTTAATTTCTTTGGCCCAGTCGTAAGGAGCAGGTCATGGTACCAGCAGTGGCCGTCTGGTTAACTCTGTATGAAAATGATAAACCACTGATCTAGCCAAAATGGAACCGATATAAAGATAGCAAAATGTTAATGACAGCTTCTCATTTATAACCTGTAATTAAATCCAACAGTGAGAGTTTGCTACCCTCTGATCTAGGCGGCAGACGTTGGTGCCAAGTTCATAGCAGGAAAGTTAGCACGTCTCCCTTATGGCTGTAGGAGACATCTGCAAAGTTAGTCTCACTTTTTTTTCTGTTGTAGTATGCTTGGTCTTCTCTCTTTTGGACTGGTTCAGCTTTAAAGTTGTTCAAGGTAAAAAGCTTATTAGCAGATGTGTTTTTATATTCAGAGCAGAGATGGAAATAGATGGCATGGAATTGCAATTTGAGAACCAGCAGGCAAGGTGACTCAGCGGCACTTCTATCAAAAAGGAGATTACATGGAGCACACTCAGTATGCTTAGAAACAAATGTGCCAAAAGCTTAAAATATCCAAACCTACTGGGGTTGAAAAAGGGGATATGCAGCAGGTCAGTGTTGACTGCATTGACCTCAGGAATGGCCATGCAGAGTGTAGCTTTGAGTGATGGGCAGTGGGGTCAACACAGTGAGTTTGAATAAATTATTTATCTGATGCTGCCCTGTTGCATGTGCGAGTTATGCACTGTGAGTGCATGTCTCTGAGGTACCTTGATTTCTAAACCAAAGTCTTGAGATGTCTTTTTTTCCCTTTTTTCTGCATTACTTTTCCTTTTGTCTGTGGGATATTCTTTCGATCTTGAGAGGTGCAGACGGTTGGTGTTAGGAGTGCCTTTGATTGGCTGATATGCCATGGGAATGTCAGCTCATTGGATGCAGACAAGGATGAGGGACAGAAATAGAATGTTGGTGAGGATAAATAATTTATCCTCACTGCAGAATTATTGCCAGTGTTTATCCAGTGCTTTAGACACACTCCCATTGCGTAAATGACGCTTTACAGTCAGTAGCAAGCAGGGCTGGTGACTGGGAAAATCCATTAGCTGCACAGTTTATCCACTGGCATAACTGGTGTACGTTTTGCAATGTTACTTTCTCGGGACGTGGATATGGTGTTATATCCACACTAACTGGCAGTGTCCTTTCCCTTTAAGATCATGCCGGAAAGTCTTCAAGCTGGCTCCTCCCACCCACCCAGGTGGTAACTCCCTCGGCTCTGTCCTGTGACGCCAGATATTCTTTTCTGCTGGAAGAAGCAGGTTCCCTTCTTACTGCTCCCGTGTTGAGTAGGCCCTAGTGCTTAAATCTTCAGATTAACATCCAAAACCTTAACAAAACTCTTATGGGTTCATCTTCAGCTTGATTTCGATTGTGACTGTCATGGATGACAAGTCTGTTCCTGGGTTCCGCTGGTGCCCTTGCGGGCAGATGATGTCAGGACCGACCGCATGCCGTAACAGTCTCTACTGCCTGGGCACGATCACATACCTACTACGACTCCCCCCCAGGCTTGCGGTTTCAGCTTTTCTTTTTCACCCAAACGTTCTGGAGGACTGTCTCGCCAGCCTTAAATTGGGCCGCCCGGCACATCAGAACCCACTGGTCAAATCTAAGGATGCCCGTTGGGTGATCTCTGCAGCTGAGAGGTCCACTGAACAGCTCGCTGCCTTTGAAGAGGAGGCGGCCCAGGCCACATCTCGCTCCTCTTCGGCCTCTACCTTTGTGCCGCTTCAGCTGGGCGCGACGTTCACCTGCTCCTTCAAAGAATTGTGCCAGTCTCTGCCGACCCTCGGTTAAGGACCCTCTGGCTCATCCAAATCTGAAAGCGGACTCGCCAGCCAGGGGATCTTTGGAGTGCCTCGCCGAGGGCCTCTATTCCTGTGCTTGTCCGGATTTAACTTCGGTCGAATCCTCAGTCATGGCCGCTGGCTCCAAGGTAACCCCATTGGGCCTGCTGGCCGAGATGCTGGTTGAGGTCCCGGCCAAGATTTTTCTCGAACCGACCAACCAGTTGTCAACCAAAGAGGCCGACACTTCCTTGTCCAGGACTCCGGTCCTGACACAGACTGTTAGAGGGACAGATCAATCCATTACCTGCTGCCTCTGGTCCTGAACCCTGACCAGGAGAGCTTGCTGACTCCCTCCGAGCTCTGCTGCCAGTCAGGCCCCTGGTGGTTGAGGTCTTGGTCTTCCTCCCGTGTGTCAAGCCAGTCCCACCGATATCAGCGCTTCTGCTCTCAGCACCACTGGTGTGGCACTGCCACTATTCTTCATCTTCATCCTTGGGTGAGGAGAGGCTTCAACGTAAATTGTGTTGACGGTATGATGACTTGATATGGCAACAGTTGATGCTTACCGGCGCCAGACCGACTCCGGTTTCTACACCAGCCATCACCTGGCTGTCACCTGAAAGGCCAATGCCGTCTCCAGTGATGGAGCCGACCACAGTGGTCCCCAGCTCGGCCGACTCCACTGATCTTGGTGGAACTGCTGCCTAAACAGCTGCTGGCTGCTGCTCCGACTAAGGAGTCTTGGCCGGTCAAGGAACTTCCCAGTCGGCTGTCTGGCACTGTCACCCCATACCATCCGTGGAGAGTCATTGGGGACTTGGGCAGTCAACCACTCTAACAACTCCTCAGAGTCGAGGGGTCCTCCTTGCATTCCTGTCCGGTCGATGTAGAGTCTGTGGGGGATCTCTCTACGGCTGAAGGCCCATCTTCCTTCATGGGGCTCCTCTGCTTGGTCTCTGAGTCGACGGGTATGAAAATGGAGCCTGTCTAGAAGCGGGTTCGTTACCCATTGACCGATATCCTCGACCAGGGAGACACTCCCATGGATGCTTTCTCAATGGCAGAAGCCATTCTTGGTCCTGCCCTGGAACTTTGGCAGCACCCCACTTCCTGTCCTGTGCCTTCTGCCCAGGATGGCCTGCAAAGATGCGGCGCCCACTGGTTCCCTTTCGGGATTCACAGAGCACCCCTCGGCTGAGGGGTTGGTGGCAGACTCTGTGTTTCGGCGCTATGGCAATTTTGGAGATGCTGACAGGCCACCTGACAAGGAGTCCAAGAAGTTGGACCATATGACTGAGAAAGTCTACAACCCTCCTCATGGCCCACTTCTCTCATGCCCTGCTGGGCTCTCTCGATGAGGTACTTCCAATTCTGCCTGCGTACCATCAGACTACAGTCAAACAGGTCCGGGACCAGTGCCGGGCTGTAGCCAAACAATAGTGCCAGACAGCCATGAACACTGGGGACTCCTGTGCCTGCTCTGTGGCGGTCTCAGTGGCCATTCACTGCAGGGCTTGGCTGAGGCTTGACCTTCATGGCAGACACTCAGCACAAGCTGGCAGATGTCTCTTTCCTGGGCATTGACCTGTTTGGGCCTGGGGTCGAGGGCCACTTGACCCGTATCGAGAAGTCCGATGCCACCTTGGACTCTGTGACATCTGCCCAGAAGGACCCCAGGGGCTCCAAGCAGCAGCAGAAGAGGAAGCCCTTTTGGTCCACCTCCACTCTTGCAGCCAAACCAATCCAGCCCCAGGCTGGACAGCAGGCTCAGGCCTGGCGACCTCTTCCCAAGTCGGTGGCCTCGGTTGTCCGTAAGCCTGGAGGGAGAGGATCTGGTGGCACCTCAGCCGGGCCCCTCTCCTCTTCTGAGCCTGCCCATTGATAGGATGAGGGTGCCTCCCTCATGCCCGTCACACCTCCCTTGGGGGGCCGGCTCCACCACTTCCTTTCAACCTGGTCCGCTGTCACCATGGACAGGTGGGTTCTAGAAGGGGTGGGTCAGGGTCTACCTCTGGAATTCGAGCGGTACCCTCCTTGCCAAGCCCATGCCCCACAGAAGAACTTGGTTTCTGCAGACATGCAGTCAGCTCTCACAAACGACATAGCCCAGCTCCTCCACAAAGAGGTCATGGTTCCTGTGGTCGATCCTCCAGAACACCTAGGGGTTTGTCTCCAGGTACTTCCTGGTGCTAAAGCGGACAGGGGGCTTGTGCCCCATTCTAGATCTACACGACCTGAACAAGTTCTTCAGGTCATGCACCCTCAGGATGGTAACACTTTCTCAGATCATACCATCTCTAGAGCGAAACATGTGGTTTTGCTCCCTGGATCTTCAGGACACGTTCTTTCACTTCCCGATCTGTCAGTCTCATTGCAGGTTCCTCCACTTTCGAGCAGAGGGAGCCCTCTGCGAGTTCCAGACCATGCCATTTGACCTCTCCTCTGCCCCCAGGATCTTCACCAAGTGCATTGCAGTGGTGGCAGCTTACCTGAGGCGCTGAGGGGTCCGGGTTTACCCCTTCCTGGATGACTGGCTGATCGCAGATCCCTCCAGGCAGGAGGTGGAGCAGTCCAGGGACCTGTCCCTTCAGACCGGTATCCCCCTTGGCCTCCTGGTCAGTGAGGCCAAGTTGGAACTCGCGCCCTCGCAGGTGATCTGCTTCATCAGGGTGGAGCTGTGCCCAATCATTTTGGGTTGGGCAATTGCGCCCTGGCCGGGACTTCCTGTGCTTGCTGGGCTACATGACGGCCTGCACCAGTGTGGTCCATTGGGCCTGCTGGAGAATGCGCTCCCTGTAGTGGGAGCTGGCCAGCCAGTGATCTCTGCGTAAGGGTCATTTCGACCAGTTGGTCACTGTGATCCAGTGGTGGTTAGTCCCGCACATCTGCAGAAAGGGATCCTATTTGTCCGCCCAGAGCCGACGGTCATCCTGATGACCGATGCCTCTCTCTTGGGCTGGGGTGCCCACCTGGGAGCACACAAGTCCACGGGCTCTGGACCTCCAAGGAGTCCCGATGCCACATCAACCTGCTGGAGCTCTGGGCAGTTCGGCTATTGCCCACATTTGCTTCTCACATTCGGGGTCAGGTGGTCCAAGTCCAGACGGACAACACCATGACCATGTACTACCTCAACAAACAGGGCAGGATGGACTCCCTGCACTTGTGCAGGGAAGCTGCCCATGTCTGGACCCTCGTGTGCAGCCTGGAGGCAGATTTCCTAGCCATCCATGTGGCAGGTGCCTCCAGTCAGCTGGATGGACGCCCTCAGCAGGGTGGGCGAGGCATCTTACGAGTGGGCTGTCCACCTAGAGGTAGTTCACAGTCTGTTCTCCCAGTGGGGCACCCCTCAGTTAGACCAGTTCACCTCCAGGGAGAACAAAAAGCTGAGGCTGTTTTGTGCTCACCCTCCTCAGCAGGGAACGCTGCAGGGGGATGCCTTCTCAAGGCCCTGGACTCCAGGCCTCTTCTGTGCCTTCCCTTCGCTTCCCTTGATCCACAAAGTGCTCTTCATGGCTAGGAGGGACAAGGCTCAGGTAATCCTGGGGGCTCTGGACTGGCCATGCCAGTTCTGGTACCCCAATCTCCTCAGCCTCCGCAGCAGGCTCCTGCGGCATCTTCCCCTATGCCCGGACCTGCTTTCCATCAGTCAGGGGAAGGTACCCCACCCGGACCTTCAATCACTGCACCTGACAGCCTGGTTCCTGAGCAGCTAGAGTTCCAGGCTTTGGGTCTCTCTGAAGCTGTCTTCACCGTTGTGGAGGCATCTCAGAAGGAGTCGACTAGGAAGTGCTACGCCTTCAAATGGAAGAGAGTCTCCATTTGGTGTTAGGGCAAAGGGGTTGAACCCTTTTTTCAATCCAGTGGCTAGCATTCTTGATTATCTTTGCTCCTTCTCTCAGTCGGGCCTTCGGTTGACGACCCTTAAGGTGCACGTGGCAGCCATCTCTGCTTACCGAGCGCAGGTCCTTCACCAGTCAGTGGTGCAGGAAAAGGTGGTCTGGTGGTTCTTCAAGAGCCTTGACCATATTTCCCCTTTGGTGCATGAACCACCACCACCACCACCGTGGGACTTGTTACTGGTTTTGGCAAAGCTCATGGGCAAGCCATTCGAACCGATGCACAGGTGTGATATCTCTCACCTATTGTGGAAGACCGCCTTCTTGGTGGCTATCACGTCAGCCAGAAGGATCAGTGAGCTCCATGCGCTTTTGGTGGAGTCTCCTTACCTGGTCTTCTACAGGGACAAGGTTGTCCTTCGCCCTAACCTGAAGTTCCTCCCAAAGGTTGTGTCAGATTCCTTAACCAGGTGATTAATCTCCAAGTGTACTGTACCAGTTACACCTCGGAGGCCGGGCACAGGCTCCATATTCTGGACCCGAGGCAAACGCTTGCTTACTACACAGATCGCACAACTGGAGTTCGGGGAGAGGTTCTGCAGCTGTTTGTCACCTACTCTGAAGCTGCACCTGGCAGACCTGCAGCCAAGTGGACAGTTGGCAGGTGGATTACATCCTGCATTGATCTCTGCTATAGGTTGGTGGGTAGGAAGCCTCCTGGAGGGCTAATGGCTCATTCCACCCACCCTACCACTGCTTCTGTGGCTGCTTCCAGGGCATCCCTATCCAGGAAACCTGCAGGGTTGCTACCTGGAGGTCAGCACATACCTTCATTTCCCATTACCTCATTGACCTAGAGTCATGCTGGGGTGCTGATTTTGGGGCCTCAGTTCTCCAATCTCTGTACTTAAAGGGGAGGGAAAGGGGAGAAGAGGAGTTGTAAAGAGTCACTAGGGCTGTTACATTCCATGTTAGATAACTACAACTAGATAGACATGAAGGGCCAAGTGGCTTTTTCTGCCAGAAAATTCTGTTTCTCTTTCAGAAGTGCTTTTAAGTATCTGTACTATTTGCGTACAGGCGCGCCATTTACAGTGGCTTGTTTACATGTCGCAAAGCATTGCTCGTTACTGGAGGACTGAAATGATGACACATTGTTGTCCCAGTCTCCCTGTACGTTTATTTGTGTTTTGTTTACTGGGTAGGTACACTAGACAGGAGTATTGCCTATATTCAGGCATGACCCGGGAGAGTACAATCAGGAGAGAGCAAGGTACAAAGAAAGTACAAACATCAGTGACAATTGTTCATGGCGCAGCATGAAGTGGGAACAGAATACATTTGCATATTGCTGACAAAAGCAAGACATATTTCTGTGGAAACAGAGTAATCAAATTCCCTTACATTAGCTACTTGCACTGGATAATACAACAATAATAATTAAGGACATACAACAACCGCTAAAGAATAAATAACAGTTTTAACTAATGATTTTGTGGAGGGAGTGGGTACATGCAGATTTTATACAGTGGAGGGAAACAGTAAGTGCCATGTAAGGAATGCTACTGGGAGTCGGTCTCAAGTTACAGCACAGGAGCAGTCATCAGAGTCAGTCAGGTGGGTGTGGAAACCCAGTTTAAAGGTTAGGTGGGATTTATAGAGTTTAATGTGAGGGGAGGGAGTTCCAGATGCTGGGAGCCGATATAGCAAAGGATAGTTCCCCCTTTTTTATGAGGTATCTGGGAATTTCAAGTTGGGTTTGTACGGATGACCTAAAGAGATATGCTTGGGAGGGATGAGATAGCAGCCTTGAGAGATACTCAGGTATCCCCGTTCTGATTATATTGTCAATCAAGCATCCAGTAGAGTAGAGTCTGTGCGAAGTCGGGGAGAGCCAATTTAGTTTGGAGTAGAGCTCACAGCGATGAGTCAGTCTGTGTGCAGAGTAGGGTTACCACCTGTCCCTATTTTCGCAGGACAGTCCTGATTTGGGCAGCTGTGTCCTGCAGAAAAACATGAAAAATACTAAATGTCCTGACATTATAGTAGAAAAAATATTTTCAGATTTTCCTCTAGATGTTGTAAGAAACTATAATACCTTAACTAAAATACCTTAAAATAATAGGAAACACAAGAAACAACTAAAAAATTACAACACTTAGTCTTAATTCTGATTATTTAGAGAAACCATGTCTGATGCATTGGTCGAGATGACATATTGTCCTGCGAAAAATCCAGTTTCAGTAAGAAATGTCCCACTTTGGGCTTCTTAAAAGGTGGTAACCCTAGTGCAGAGAGGGCAAATCGGCATATGCTGTTATAACATGTGCTCCATTTATGGAGGGATCCTTTGTTAGCATTAAGGTATACCTGTGAGCAGTATGTAAGGGAGGGAAGGAGGAAACCTTGTGAAATAGCAAGCCGGGCCGCATCATTCAGGGAGGACCTCATTCTATAGGCAATACCCAGTTTGGAGTTAACCGCTTTGCAAGTAGCCGTGAGGTGGAGGTTAAAATCCAGAGACGGGTCAAGTGTGACTCTTAGGTACCTAAAGGAGTTAACAGTTGACTAGAGAGAAAAGGAAATCTAGCTCTGTTTTATCAAAACAACACTTTTTTCATATTTTTGAGCTAGAACGAGTCTTGAAAAGGTTTGTTGTTTTGCAAAAATACAAAAAAAATTTATTTTTTTAAATAGTATTAGGCTTGATTTCCTTTTCTCCCTCCCTGTTCAGCATGCCGGAGACAGTGATGACTGGGCGCTTTAGCCCTCCAGTGGCAAGCAGTGTGGCCTGTGAACAAGCTGCTGTGAATGGCATGCCTGTACGTTAATAGTACTAAAAGCACTTTTGAGAAAAAGCAGATTTATCTCTGCAAATCACTGATGTCTGCAGTTGCACATAACTTTGCCTACTGTATCACAGCAATGTAAAGAGAGCTGTAATGGGGACCATCCCCCTAAAGGACAAAAAATGACGTGATGTGCAAGGACTGCACCAAAAGTCATTGAGGAAAGACTAGAGGACCTCGGTATGTATTCCCTGGAGAAGAGGATAGAGGGGGGGATATGGTAGAGACCTTCAGGTACCTCAGGGGTATAAACAAGGTACAGGAGGGGTAGCATCTTTAAGAAAAGGTGTACAAGAACAAGGAAGCATGATATGAGGCTAGAGGAGAGTAGACTCGGGGCAACGTGAGGAAGTACTTTTTCACAGAAAGAGTAGTGGATGCTTGGAACAGCCTTCCTGCGGAGGTGGGGGAAGGGAAGCAGTAGGGGAATTCAAGAATGCATAAGAGTACTTTCACAATCGAGAAGAGAGGGTAAGCTACAGACCAACTAGGGTCTGTGGTACTGCATTAGGTAGGGAAAAGGGGCAGACTAGGTGGGCCCCATGGTCCTGATCTGCTGTCACCTTCTATGTTTCTATAAATTTGCAGCTGCTTATTATATTGGTATTTTCAATAATTATATTCATAATTCCCAAATAATCCATATTTAATTGTCTGAATAAAAGTTGGTCTAAAAACTCGGTTGTGCGTTATGTTTTATTAAATTGGCAACATTCTGTACAGTTCTCTTATGGAACCATGGGGTTGGAGTTGGAGATTTTACTCTGTCACTGTGTGGCTGCGAGACCCTGAGCAAGAGCTGTTATCCTATCAGAACTGTGCTCAGAGTTCCATATCGATGCAGTCAAAACTCCAGATCCCTGGTTCCATGAAGAGATCTGTACAGAATGTTGTTCATATAAAGAAAACGATACAAAAACAGTTTTTCACAGTTATTTTTCAGGTGTAGTGCAGTAATGGATCGTGTGGGTGGTATGAAAATCATTTCTGAAAATGAAAACATTGACGCAAATTTCCTGTTCCCCTTAAAGGGTTGACGTCGGTTGAGCCTCCCATCAAGGTACCTTGTCTTTTCCAGCACCCTTCAGCTGATGCCCCAGTTTGGTCTCCTGCAGCTGTTACACCTACATCAGGGTCCTTCAGTAGGGAATCACATTTCAGCGAAGTGGAGGAGCTTGAGGTTTCTGCTAGGTCTAATGTTGTGGGTGAATCGGTCGGTACCCCTTTGTCCTACTATGGAGGGTGTTGAGGTTTCTCCTTATTAAGTCCTGCCTCTTCCCACTGCTTGATGACCATCTTGACCAAGTCAGGGGAGGCAGATGTCACATGGTCGTGTGCTGCTTCATGGCCTTTTCTGAGCCTGGCAGGGAGGCACTGAAGCAGCAAGATGATCTTAACCCCCCCCCCCCGAGTGGGAGCCTAATGTGTCCTCATCATGCTCTGAATGCTTCTGGCCTGGTATTGGAATCTGGTTTTGCTGCTCCAACCCCTCCCCTGCTGTCTGCAAACCTTTAACCCCAGTGCCGTCGGGATGAGCCTTTTCCCAGCTTTTTCTGGAGCCTTTATATTACTGCCTTATTACTAGACAGCCCCATCATTCCTGGCACCCCACCCACCGCATCACCCACTGTCTCTGGGACTAACCTGGCTTTGAGGAGTCTTTCAAGGATTGCTCCCCATGGTGTGGTTGGAAGGGGTGTCTACCCCCTTCCCCATACACATATCCAGATGTCAGAGCTCCGCCTAGTGGAAGGTGTGGAGTCTGCAGAGGGCTGGGGAGTCTCCAAGCCAGTTGTGGTATTAACGTGCAGTGATGCACCGAGCATGCATGCCTTTGCACACATGTGCATATCAGCATCTGAGGGCAGCTGTCTTGCTGAGTCAAACCTGCTGCGCAATCACCTAACCTTTGCTAGGTCATAGACCAAGAGCGGGATGCTGAGGCCCCCACCCTTTGAGAGGCGAGCAGTCCATAGAATGCTTTATCCTCCCCCCCCCCCAGCTTTTTGTCGTAATTTTCTGTGCTGACCAATTTAAAAGTGCATGTTACCGAGGTTTTGAATTTTAAGATCACATATAGTCAGGAAAAGGTCAAATTCCGTTGCCCTTGGGGGAATCACATGGCAAAGTTTGTTTCCTCCTGCTCCCAGGCCCAGCTTGCTGAGATAAGATGGCCCATGGGAGAGTCTTGCCATCAGCTCGGATTCTGCTACTGAGCTGTTTTGGCAGTAGCTCAACTCTTCTAATGGGCGTAAAATGTACGGAGGTTCCCTGCTGCTTATCGTGGTTTCTGTGCCTCAGTTAGCAGTTTACTTTGTCTCAGGCAAGACATCCCTGCAGCTGTACCTCTGACCCCATCTCTTCTTATGTTTATACCTGCATGGGGATACATAGGGTGGAAGTCCTACTTGAGTTTAGATATGGTAGCGAGAGGGAATTCACTAAGGCTTGCAGGAGGGAGATTAAAAAAGGACATCCACAAGGACTTCTTCATGGAAGGAGGTGATGAATAAATGGAATAAGCTACCGGAGGAAGTGTGTTAGGCTAATAATGTTAGTCGTAAGCTTCAAGTGGGGATGGGGAAGGCATGTGGGATTAGTTAGAAAAGAGGGGGCAGTAACTGAAGGGAGGATTACCACAAGGGCAGCAGGTACAGAGTATAGTAGGAGGCAGTACAGCGTAGTGGTTAAGAGCACTGAGCTGCAAATGTGGAGACCTAGGTTTGAATCCCATCAGCTCCCACTTGCATACTGTGTGACCTTGAGCAAGTCACTTAACTTCCTTGTGCTCCCAGGTTGCACCCAGAAACTATCTCTGGCTCTAGTGTGCCTTTCTTGGTTATAAAGTTTCCCTTTTCCAGAGTAATTAGGTAGGATGGGCAGGCTGGATAAACCAAGGTGCCTTTTTCTGCCGTTGACGCCTTTGCATCTTCAGTATGTATGTATGTTTATATGTATTTATGGGCTACTAGGAGTTCTAAAAAGTAGATTCAATTAAATAGGGGATTGAGCAGTTTTATACCATTAATTAAATTTAATTTTTGTTGACTAAGTACACTAGACAAAAATACACAGGAATGACCTGGGAGAGTACAGTAAAAACAGTTATGCAAAAGCAAATTTACGGTAAGCTTACAGGTAAAGAGGGAGGTGAAAAGAGAAGAAATAATGCTGTAAGGTACTGGAATGTTCTCTCCAAACAGCTGTAGGCCATGCTGTTTCTCAGTTGTGCAGAATCCACAAACAGGAAGCTCCCTTACCTGTAAGGGAGTCCTTCCTTGGCACTTATAACTTTTTTTAAATGTGCCCCCTAAGGAAGGGAAGTGATTGTACAGTGCTCCCTCGCTGTAACGAGCAGAACAGGAGCCATAGTGCGAGTTCATTATAGTTCCCTGTTCGTTACATTGAGGGATGCTGATATTGCTCTCTGAACAAGTTTTCTACTACCAGTAATTTTGCAGCCCCCCTCAAAAAAAAAAAAAATGTTGGTTTGCAGCTCCTTTCAACTTCATTTTGCAAGCCCTCACCTTTGGTTTGCAGCCCCCCTCCCCTTTGATTTGCAAATGTCCTGTACCTTTAGCTTGCAGCCCTCTCACTTTTGGTTTTCAGGGGGCTGCAAGCCAAAGATGTGGGGGACACTTCTGGCTCACAGACCCTCTCTTCTTTAGTTTGTAGCCCCCCTCACCTTTGGTTCATGGGCCCCATCTATAGTTTGCAGCCCCCCAGTACCTTTTAGTTTACAGCCCCCCCCCCTTCCCTTTGGTGTGTAGCTCTCCTCTCATCTGTGGTTTGCAACCTCCCAGTTTTTGGTGTACCCCCAACCTTTGGTTTCGTCCTCCTCTCACCTTTGGTTTGCGTCCCCCTCTCACCTTTGGTTTTGCGGCCCCCTCACCCTTTGGTTTGTGACCCCCAACTCTGGTTTCCTGTGTTTGCCCCCAAATAATGTGCGAGGCCATCCTTAGAGCGTAGATAAACCTTTGCGTCCATGGTTGTATGTCATTCCTGGAATATGTAGAAATCGAGGTATTCAGTAGCTACTACTGCATCACATTTTGCCATGCCGGCAGGCAGCTCATGTGATTCATGTCGTGTCTGGATTGCCACAAAGTGCTATCCATTTAATTTTACCAAACCTTTCCTCAACACATCTCACCCTGCCACCCTCCTCACCCAGTGCTTAGTAAAACCCTTGCTGCCCCTCTAACTAGCACGTATTTTAAATAACTGTAAAATAAAAAAATTAATAAAAAAAAAACTGTCCGTTTTTCATCCTACCCAGTCTCACCGCCTGGCTAGAACAATGGTGATCTCACACAAACCAATATTATTGTCATTCGGCATAGGCGTTTTAACAAGAATATGGAACTTCCCACAGGGTTGGACAGTGTTTTAAAATTATTTACGATACACTATGTAACAACCTGCCTGGAGTATTGCAGACCAAATTATTTTGCTTCAGTATAGGAATAATTCTAAGTCCTCATCAAGTTCAGATCCTGTCTCTAAAACATTAAGTAAGCATTAATCACCGCCAGCTGAGGGCTCTACCGGTGGATTAATGCCCGCTGGGGGGGTTCGTGCAGGCGCGCCGCGAGCATGATCACCGGTAGAGCCAGAGGCTGAAGGTGATTAATGCGCTTTGTATACAGGGCTCCACGCAGCTCCGCAGAGCCCATGTTCCTGGCATCACCTCCGAAGTGGCAGCCCTGTTTCAGCGGTCGGCCCTTCTTCGCCGCACACAGGCGGACGCCCAGACGGGGCGCGCGGCGTGGTACTGCAGGCTGCCGAGGACCGCCGGCCAGCATCTCGGGGCGGAGGTGCTGTGATCTGCTGGCTTGTTAGGGGCTCCAAGCGACAGGCATACCGGGACAGCCTCTCCGGTTATCTGCGGTTGGGGGGGGCGCGCGCTCCCGATGGCATCTCCGGCGTGTCTCCTGCTTGCTCAGTGCTGCACCCTCTGCCTCCTGGCCACTCTGGGTACTGCCCCAGCGGGCTGCTACCCTCGGGTGCCTCCATGGCCACAGCTGGTACTGACCAAGCGGGTGTTATGTGTGGCTTAATACCCGCTTGGTTTCAGTCAGCTGTGGCCATTCGGCCAATCGTCGCGCTCCTTTCTGCCGCCCGACTGAGAGCCGTGTTACAATGGGATTTATTGAACTGGAGAAGACATGTACGATTATCCAAAGAGAAATTATCTAGAAGCATGTTGACCTTTTTATTGAGATTGTGAGTGATACTCAATATTGGAAAACAAATTAGTAATGCATTGAAAAGTCAGATCTGCAGCAGGAAAGGAGCCCCTTGTGGAGAGCTGGCTCACATCAGCAATCCAACTCGGGCAGAAAGCTTGTGGGACTGTTCACTGATCACTACAGTCTGCAGGAAAGTTTTTTTTTTGATTTTGTTGTTGTTGACTAGGAAAGGCGGGCTAGACAAAACTGCCTGTTTTCAGCATCTTCCCACTGTGATGCGTGTGTGGTGGTGGTGGGAGGGGGGCAGGTTAAACTGTTGGTGGTATTGTAGGGAGTGAATGGAGTAAATGTGGCCAAGACAGTGGGAAAATTCCACTGTTCTTTTCCAGAATTGCTATGGGATGTTTTAACACCCACCTCAGCAACCACCGGAACAAGTAAACGGGGCCGTGGCTTAACAGATTATCTAAAGGACGGAAAGTAGGAAGGCACGAGATCTGTTATTGAAAACAAGTGTCACCATCCCATCAAGAGTTTACAAAATATTTCTGAATAAGTAACTAGATTTAATGGGTCTTTGGTACCTCTTTAGATCAAAGTAATGTAGTGAGAGGCAGGGCAAGGTGGGGAGGGGTAGTGGGGCTAAGATAGGTGGAGGGAAAGTTTTACATATAAAATTATCATTTTCATGCCCCAGTTACTCTTGCCAGTGTGTACTTTCACTCGGGAACAGACAAAACAGTAACAACAGTTCTTTAATAAGCTACTTCCCTTACTGCAAGGGCAGTTGTTCATGGGGGTTGGGGACATAAATACTACACTCGTGCCATTACTTGATGCTACAGGCCCCAAGGTTGATCTTGCCACCCTTACGCAAAAATACCTACAACAAACACTAACTTACCTTGGCATCACTGATGTTTGGAGACGCTCCTTCCCCACAGAACAGGAGTATACCACTTCCAAGGGATAGATTAAAGATGTGGGCTACTGGGTGGGCAAGGTGGCCAGCGCCAAGCTTGCGGAGCTTTGATTCAAGGTTATCTGGGCCAGGACTGGAGTACTGGGAGAGGCCGGCCAAGTGCCTCTGGGTGTCCAGTACAGACACTTCCCTGAGGTTAGCGTTGACCCGAGGAGACCCTCCTCAAGCCATGGGGGGAAGGGAGGGGGGCGAATTCTTGTTGGACGAGAAGGGAGCCGTGAGGGCAGAGAGATCTGTGAAATGTGAATTTAGGGAGTTGGCAATGGTGTGGGGGTTCGTGCAGGAGACCCCATTGATAAGCATGTCGGATACCCCTGATTGGGAGGATCCATTGACAAGAGTTTTTATGTTCCTCCAGAAACTCCTGGGGTTGCTGGCGGAGCTAAGTAGGGCGGACTTGCAGAAGTCGCTTTTCGCAGCCCTGATGGCCTTTTTACAAGTGTTTCTCAGGTGTCTGTATTTTTGGAAAGTGGTGGGATCACTGTAACTTTGAAGTGGGCCCAACACTTGTGTCTCTCACGCATTTAGACCAGGAGATTCCCATGTAGCCAGTGGTGGCAGACCCCTCACCCTTGAGTGACCTTGAAGCGATGCTTATCTTGCAGGATCCCGAAGATAGTGATGAAGGAGGGGTTGCCACTGGGGGTCAGTGGCCCCGAACACATCGGACCAGTCAGTAAGCTGCAGGTCTTCCAGGAACTCCAGGGGTTAAACCTGGAGTAGTTCTGACGTGCAGGATTTGTGGGGATCTTGGGGAGTTTCCAAACACAGTAGACCGGTGAGTGGTCAGAGATAGAGTCCGGCAGTGTACCAGCTGAGGAGATTCTATCGGGCGGTTGGGCGTGATCCAGTCCAGTAGGGTACGGAGGATCTGTTGCTGACCGCCTGGTTGTATCCTGGATAAGCTGAGTCAGAGTGGGAGTTAGCAGTAGGGCCTCATATTGCTTTGCACTCCCTCAGCCCAGTTGAGGTTGGCGTCCCTAGGATAGGGAGTTCATTGTCTCAGCGCTGGGGCCAACAGAGTCTAGGAGGTGGGTCAGTTGAGGAGCCCACCCTTAGGTGAGTTGTATGTGCACACCAGATGCAGTTTCTTTGTGTTCCCAAGTAGGAGTAGCATGAGTACCTCGCACTGGGACGCGAGAGTTGATGGTGGGCGACTAGGGAGACTTGAGATGGCACTTGTGGTAGATCAGTATGCCTCCCCTCTTACCCCGCTCTGTCCAGGCGATGAACTCGTACTCAGGGAGGATACAGGCAGAGTCAGGGATCGGGGTTTAGCCAGGTCTCGGTCAGCCTGAGGATATCGGGTTTATAGAATGTCATCCAGCGACCAGTTCATCTCGGTTGTGTAGCAGGCTCGAATGTTAAGATGTGCTACTTTTAAACCCTTGCCCACTTCGCCACAGAGGGGTGTTCTGAGGTTGTCACGGACCTGGGTTAGTTCGATGTCTCCCGCCAGTAGCAGTGTTGAGAGGAGAGCCATTGGAGATACCACTTCATGGCGGGTATGCCGGCTGGGAAATTGGCCGGGAGCGTTGAGTCTTGGCAGAACATGGGACTCAGGAGGACTGGGCAGCATATGGAACAGCATTGAGACTTGGAGGTCCCAGGGAAGTTTGGGGGAGGCTCTTTTAACTCACTGGAGGACCTCCCCAGTATACCTAGTGATATTGAGGGGGTGGCTGTATGGAACAGGGCGCCCTGGAGCAGGACCAGCTGGGACCGGCATCCTGTAGGGGCAGACATCACACCCATATGCGATGTCGGGTGTTCCCACCTCCCGTGAGCTGGGGCGGAGAGCCTGGACCACTTCCGGGCTGGAGACATTGGTCCAACAGGAGAGAAAGTGCAAGGTCCTTATGGGGCCAAGATCGAGGTTCAGACTGAGAGAGAGGACTTGACAACTGGGTAGGAAAAAATTGGAGCCAGGCGCAGTTGGTGCAGGCCAGGTAGGTGACAAAGTGGCCGGGACTGGCCGGGCTAGAGGTCAGAGAGAGACCGGTCTGAGCTTCAGGAGGATGGCACTTACCCTGGGCACTGTGAGCGATTGTAGGGGGAGCTGGATAAGTCACTATGGTGATCAGGGCAGGCTCCTATTTGGCCCCGTGGTTGGAGATGAGCTTGGGACCTGGGACAGCTAAAACAACAGGCAAGGCAAAAATCAGCAAAGCTCAGGAAGTAGGGAACAACTTTGACAACGGTTCGTGTAAAAAATAGGCAGAGCACAGGCAGTAGAGAGCAACTTAGGCAAAAATCCATAAATCAGCACAGTCTAGAGAGTTAATCGTGGAAAGAAGCTGCACAGTGGGAGGATGCAATCAGAGCCACCAGGAATGCGAGGTTGGACCGCCCCCTCAGGCTGACAGGGTGAAGTTCCTCGCGGTAGGCAGGGCCAAAACTGTCATGATTCAGGACTGAGAAAACGTTCTGTTTTAGAACGCATGTTCTTACTTGTGATAATTGAAATGTTTAATACTCCTTCTCTAATGATAGGGCATGTGTGAAAATTCCCATGTGGATTTTTATATGGATTGGTAGAAAATTTGGGATAAAGGTCATTGTAACATGGCAAAAAGAGGAATACATAAAAGAACAAAAACAACTGGTAGAATGGCATCAGGTGGCACAAGAGCAACACGGCATTATGGCATGATAGTGCCGTGTTGCTTATGAAATACAAAAACTAGCCACAGGAGGAAAATCAGCAGGGTAAACAATGCTAGAAAGCAAGTTCTGTAAGAGCAAGTAGGTAGGTTAGAGGAGGAGTAGGACAAATGTAAGAGAGACACAGGGAAAAAAATAGTAAGCGAAGTAGAACAATGTGGAAATGGACAAAAGCTGTATTAGCTTTAGTTTATGTGAAACGACAGATATGCAAGGATGGGTAGAGGAAAATTTTGGGAACGACGAAGAAATGGCACAGTGTGCAGAGATAGCGAGTAGCGGACTGCGCAAAACAGCAGTAGATGTAGGAAGTAGGAAAAAGACAGCGAAAGTGAAGCATCTAGAGAGAATAGACGAGGAGAGTGAGGAAGCAGATGTGAGGAAAGGAGGAGGAGAAAGCTTCACAAAACAAAGTGAACGTAGGGAGAGATCTAAACATATCGACATCACAGCTTGATGAATTGGAAAGAAAAAAGTGGACGTAATGTGTTTTCGGACTGGTTGCGAGCAAAGCAGATGTCAGTTGATATAGCAACTGTCACAGTAGAGCGGCTAAGCGAAATTCTGAGAGCATTTTATGGATCAGTAAGAGCCGAGGCCGGCAACCAGTATAGCATTAGCTCGTTTTGTGGAATAAGAGCAGGGCTCAGTCGCTATTTTAATAGTGTAGAGGTCCGACGTAACATCAATATAATAACTGACATTGCATTCCAACCGGCAAATGATGTATTTGTGGCTGTAGTAAGGCAGTATAGACGTGATGGTAAAGATAGGGCAAGTCATCACCCTGCAATAACCGAACAGGACTTGTACAAAATAAGAAATGGTACAGAACTGGATCCAGAAACTGCACAAGGCTCAGTGAAGAGGTTGTGGTTCGAGCTTCAATTAGGGCTAGTGAGGAGAGGAAGGAAAGGTTTGAGAGAGCTGAAACAAAACTCATTTGAAGTGGCAAAAGATTGCAGTGGGGTAGAATATATCAGTCTCCCATTTAATGAGGTGACAAAGAATCACGTAAGAGGAGATGAAACAAATAGAGAATCACTAAGAGGTGTTTTGTATTTTCAGCGGGATTCAAGGCATTGTCCTGTAGTGTTATTTAAAGAATACAGGAGCAGGTACCATGATAGAGCTCCTGCGTTCTATTTACACCCTATTAAACAGCCACAGTGTGTCTTAGATAAAAAGTAGTAGTGGTTCTCTGTGCAGCCAATGGGCAGAAATTATTTGGGAGACATGATGGCAAAAATATCGGAGGACACACATCTTAGCAAACGCTATACGAACCATAGTGTCCGAAGCACAGCAGTTCAAATGTTGTCAGAGAGTGGTCTCGCAACTTGAGAGATCATGTCGGTCACAGGACATTTTTGCGAGACCAGCCTCAGCAATTACTGGGCACCAACTAAAGCAGACAGACAGAAATGGTCAGAGATACTGTCAATGTCAAAACCAGTAAATGACAGCAGTGCAGGAGAAGAGAGTCCAAGTGCACAGCGCAGACATACAGGAGCAGGTCAGCACAGCTCAACACCAGAAGTGAATACGCATCAGAGAAGGTTACACAACCAGGAGAGTAACACACAACAAGAGGAGAGGATTATACCAGAAAGAGGAGAGAAGCGGCATGGAGCAGAGGGTGCAGCAGAGAGCAAGTACAGAAAACCGCACCGAAAGATGGCACACACCGTAGCAGAGAGACAAGTTGTCGACAACCAGAACAGGAGAAGAGAAACAGATGGTGGCAGAAAGAGAAGAGAATATGAGGCACACAACCGTGGAGAACTGTCAGAACACTCTTCAGGAGCAGCACAGAGGAATAGCAGAATCGGCAACAACTTGCCTGAGACCAGAAATCAAAATATTAAGAAGCACACAACTGACAGCAGCTGAGACACACACATGAGGAACCTGCGGCAGAAGCAGTGAGGGACACGGCATGTAACCGACCGGAACACAGAGTAAGAGAGCAAGGAACCGGAAGTGCATTTAATTTCGAGACCTTCACGGTATATGGCACCATAAACTTCAGTTATCCAGCAGTACCGATAGACAGCGAAGAGAGAAAACAGTGGGGAAATGTGAGTGCTGTGATGGAGCGAGTAGTGGAAACCGAATCGTGCCAGGTAAACAGTCAAAACTACGTGCAGTAAACGGGCATAGTTGTATGCAAATGAGACACAGAAATTGATGCAGAAGCAGCAATAGAGCAACGTCGGGGTCCTCCTAAGAAGTATAACAAACGAACAGCCGTCAGAAATAGTACAAAATGTATAGCAATCATTAAGAAATACATGAATGTACTACTGTGCAAAAGTATAAAAAAACATATACTGTATGTATGTAAGAAAGGTCAGCGTAGAGTTTTGAAAGTAACAGTAAACAGAACTGAATAACTTTAATCCTATCATTCTTTATTTTATTACAGTACTAGAAACACATCTCTGACATCTAAACTCATGTCCACACCATGTTACAAGCACATTAATCCACTCTGAAGGTGGGGAATCAGTGCATGGTTGGGCCATTGTAGGCACTCGGTCCCAACCATGAATTAATTCCCCATTAGATGCCACCTTCGTCTTGGATTAATGCTTACTTGTTCGCTGAGGGGAAGCAACATTATCCTGGAAAAGGGTTACTATTGCTCAGTGGGTTAATAAGAGGACAGACTGTGAATGGGTAGTTTTTTTTTTTTCATTTCAGTGCGTGCTGTCTCTCTCTCTCTCTCTCTTTTGACCTCAAAAAGGGTTCTTTTTTCATCCGCTAAAAAACAAGATAATAGATGCTTCAACCCTATTAGCATTTCAGGACACAGAATTAGTGTTGCCCACATGTTCTGTGCATATGGGTGTGAGAAAGGGCTTTTTCTGGTTACCTTTCCTACTGACAAGTTCAGGACTCCTTTACCACCCTGCAACAGGAGATGGTTCTAATACTTGATGGTCTCCCGTAGGAATCTGACTCTTAAAACTGAAGGTGGACAAAGCAATGGGGCCTGATGGGATTCATCCCAGAATTCTTGAAGAACTAAGGGTAGAACTAGTCACACCACTGACTACCCTCTTTAACAAATCATAGGAGGATGGGGTGGTACCTGAGGACTGGAGGAGGGCAGATGTGATTCCCCTTCACAAAAGTGGGAGCAGGGCAGAAGCAGGAAACTACAGACCTGGTAGTTTAACCTCAGTGATAGGGAAAATGATGGAATCACTTCTGAAGGAAAGAATTGTCGAGTACCTAGAGGCCAGAGGGCACAGGACCCAAGGCAGCATGGATTCACAGCAGGAAGGTCATGCCAGACGAATCTAATAGATTTCTTCGACTGGGTGACCAAAGTAGTAGATCAGGGAGGGGCTGTGGACATGACCTACCTAGACTTTAGCAAGGCATTTGACTCAGTCCCACACAAAAGATTAATATACAAGTTAGCCAGCCTGGGAGTGGGTCACAAGATGACAACCTGGGTAAAGAATTGGCTGGATAATAGGACACAGACAGTAATAGTAAATGGAGTCCACTCTGAAGAAAGGGGGGGTTACTAGTGAGGTGCCGCAGGGTTCAGTATTGGGACCGGTCCTCTTCAATGTCTTTGTAAGCGACATTGCAGAGGGACTGGAAGGAAAAGTATGTCTCTTTGCAGATGACACAAAGATCTGCAACAGAGTCGATGCACAAGGTGGGGTGGAAAGGGTGAGAAGGGACTTGGCAAGGTTAGAGGAATGGTCAAATGTATGGCAGCTTAGATTTAATGCTAAGAAGTGCAAGGTAATGCACCTGGGAAACAAAAGCCCAGGGGAAGAGTACACAATGGAGGGTGAGATACTAACAACAACAAAAATGGAAAGGGCCTGGGGGTAGTCATATCAGATGACTTAAAGGTGGGCAAGCAATGTGAGAGGGCAGTAAGGGCTGGGGGGATACTGGGATGCATAGGGAGAGGCATCACCAGTAGAAAACAGGAAGTTGTTATCCCTGTATACAGACAGCTGGTGAGACCCCATCTGGAGTACTGTGTGCAGTTCTGGAGACCCAATCTCCGCAAGGACATAGACAAGATGGAAGCTGTCCAGAGGAGGGCAACTAAAATGGTGCAGGGTCTGCACCAGAAGACATATGAAGCGAGAATAAAGGAGCTTAATATGTATAGCCTCGAGGAAAGGAGGAGAGGGGGACATGATAGAAACTTTCAAGTACCTCAAGGGAATCAACAAAGTCCAAGAGGGTAGCATCTTTCAAAAAAGGTGTGCAAGAACAAGGGGCACAATTTGAAGATGGGGGCTCAGAGGTAATGTAAGGAAGTATTTTCAGAGAGGGTTGTGGATGCATGGAGCGGCCTTCGAGGAGGCTGTGGAGTCAAAAACAGTGGTTGAATTCAAGCATGCATGGGACAGCCATAAAGCAATTCTAGGGGGTGGGGTAGAAAGAAGTAGGCTGCTGGTTAACTAGGATCTGCAGCTTATCCATTAGGTAGGGAAATGGGCAGACTGGGTGGGCCAAGCGGTCCTTATCTGCCGTCAAATTCTATGTTTCTTTGTTTCTATGTTATCTTGACAGTGTGTTGCTGGAGATAACTTCTTTACTTTTTTATTTTATTATTTTGTTAACTGGGTAAGGCCCATTTACAGGGGCAACCTGGGAGCACTGGGACAATGAAATGACTTGCTCAGAGTCGCACAGTATGCAAATAGAGGCTGTGGGAATCAAACCCTCGTCTGCTGGATTTACCACGCTCATTCACAGCTTGTTACTCTTAACCTCTAGGCTACACTGCTAGTTATTAGTCTAGCGCCAGTCTCTAAATGTAATTTAAATACCAGACAAATGAAATTATGATTTTTCTCCTTCCTCCAGCTCTCCGTATCCCCATATTTCTTGAGTTTCCTTGTCTCTGGTTGTGAAACGGTGCAATCCCCAAACCATTGTAGGAGTTGACAGCTAGATCAGGAAAGTTGAAGATCTGCATTTTACCTTCAAGCACATGATCCTTTTGAAGCTGCATTTTAAACACTGGTTAACGTAAGTAAACTCTATTTGACGGACACATTGATGATGAGAACCATTTTAAAACTTTTTTTTTTGTCCTTGTTAAGTGCTTGCCTTGATGTTACAGTGCATCTGTATTCTGCTATGGAATACTGTGGTTCAGCCGCCCACGACTCAGCGACAGTGCATCAGGTTATCAGAGTTCAGAAGGTAGCTCAGGACGCTGCATTGGGAGGCAGGCCAGCCTTTAGAAACTGCCACTTGTCAATGTGCTGTGATCGGAGAGGTGTAGCATTGTGCTCCAGTGCTACAGCAACTGCTACGGAGGACTAAGAGAGCTTGCTCCCTTGACAGTATGATGCCCATGCCAAGGAATTTTGGGGGGGAGACAAACCACAGAAAAATGCATGCACTGTCTTCATGATGGCCTGGGTCCTCACATGTTCCTAACCCACCACCAGGCCACCACTGGAACCTAGCTCGGGGGTTTACCTCCTGGAGAGCCAATGAAAACTGTGATTCAAAAGAACAAAAGCTATATCATCCAGTTTTCCCTATTTATTTCTCTTTTGTTAATTTAGTATGCTTTTTTTAACCCCCTACAGCCGACTGGCTCCCATCAGTCCTGGCTTCCTCACCCAGATCCATCACCTGCTTTCTCTGGGACTTACCTTAGCTCCGTAGCTCCCTGGCTTGCCCCAGGGCAGGGCCATAGGGGGAGGACTGTACCACCCAGTGGAGACTTGGTTGCTGCATTCTGGACAAGAGCCACAATCGGCAGTGTGGGGCCTGTGGTGAGGGGCAGACGTCTACCAGCCGTGGTTGGGGATTTTCTGTCTTTTCTGGTGCCCTGTCTCTAGTATGCCCAGCTCTGGTACATGCAGTGCATGCCTATGTGCCGAAGCGGAGCTGACATCCTCCCCTCCAGTTACACTGCGCTGACTGCACTACCAGATGTGGTCACCCAGGTGGTGGTAGTGCATCGACATTTGTTCATCCTCTCTTTCTCCGAGGTAGAGCGTATCCTCTGGAATGCTCTGCTCACCTCCTCTGCCAGCTGTCTGGTGACCTGGGCTTGTTCCCAAATCTGGGTCATCAGTGTCACAAGCAGTAGTTCTGCCACTGCACAGGCTATATCGTATAGTTCTAAACTGTTACTTGCCATCGGTGTGTAAATCAGAAACCATTAGGTTTACTAAAAGGCCATTACAGACAGAACAATGATAGCATTGGAACCAGTGTTTAAAAAAACAGCTTTTACAGGAAGAAACTACATAGAGGTTCAACATAGTCCTTATTTACTCAATTCTCTGTCATGTTCTTATTTGTCTGTATATATAACTGTGTTTAACTGACCTTAGATAGTTTTTATTCTGTATAATTATTGCTTTGTTTTTGTACCGAAATGCTTGTCATTCTCTGTATCATTGTTTTGTACCTCCCTGATGTGGAGCCTTTGCAAAAGAGTCTCTGACTCAAAGGTTTGTAATTCCAATTCTTGAATAAAATAAAAATAATAAACTATTAAAGACTGTGTTGGGGGTGGGGGGGTCCAAGGCTTCACTCATGGCTCATTCAGTCCCACCTTATAAGGTCCATCCATGCCCTATGCTGGTATTTAAGAGTTGCAGCAGAGTTTTACTTCGCCGGCTAAGTAGCCGTGAAGTGGCTAAAATTCACATCTGCGGAGTTTCTTGAAGTTTTCCCTACCCTCAGCAACTTTGACTATGCTTGAAATCACAAAGTTTTCCGTGCAAATGACGGAATTGTGCCGCAAATTGCAGAATTCGCAGGCGAAATTCTGCTGTTTGTGGGCAAAATTCCACTGTTCGCAGTGAAATTCCGCACTTTGTGGATCAATCTGCACTTGGACTCTGTGGATTAATTCGAGGAGCAAATTTGGCCAACTTTGCCCATCTCTACTGGTATTGCTTCTTCTGCTTTGTTGGTGTCTCTCCATGCTGGGCCCAGCTGATGTGCACTTCTGGTGGCTGGTGCTGGTACAGTGACACTTGGAACTCCGCTTCTTGCCAGCCTGGACAGGAATCTGGCCTGCGCGCAGAGCACTGCCAGCTGCACTGTCAGTCCAGTCTGGAGCATAAGAAAATTCTTAAACCAGCTGCTAAACTTGCTTGCCAGCAACGGAAAGTAAGCTTTGTCTTCATTACCTCTGGGGGACACAGTAACGGGCTGTTTAACAAAAGCTTTATGCCTCTGGCCTACAAGCTAAAGAGCCCGACAGCCTCTCTTTTATATTTAGATCCCATGTCAGCATCATCCAGTTCAGTATTACTGTTTTCCCAGGGGATGGCGTAATTCAGGGAGCAAATCTAAGTAGTGTTAAAAATACTTTACCTCAAAATGACCTCTTGAGGTGGCATTAGATAATCCAGCTCAGATTCACACTGGTTACCTGATTGATCTCTTGTGTAAAACCTATTGGCCACATTGTGAGTGCGTCTTCAAATGGCAGCTACTGTGCTTTACGTAAACATAGAAACATAGACTTTGATGGCAGATAAGGACCGCTAGGCCCATCTAGTCTGCCCATTTCCCTACCTACAGGATAGGCTGCAGATCCTAGTTAGCCAACAGCCTATTTCTTCCTACCACCCACAAGAATTGCCTTATGTCTGTCCCATGCATTCTTGAATTCTCCCACAGTTTTAGACCCAACAACCTCCTCAGGGAGGCTGTTCCATGCATCCACTACCCTCTCTGTGAAATAATACTTCCTCACATTGCCCCTGAACCGCCCTCCTTCTATCTTTAAATTGTGTCCCCTTGTTCTTGCAAGTCTCTTTTTCTGAAAAATGTTACCCTCTTGGACTTTGTTGATTCCACTGAGGTACTAAAAGTTTCTATCATGTCCCCCTCTCCTTCTTTCCTCAAGGGTATACATATTAAGCTCCTTTAGTCTCTCCTCATATGGCTTCTCTTGCAGACCCTGCACCATTTTAGTTGCCCTCCTCTGGACTGCCTCTATCCTGTCTATGTCCTTGCGGAGATGGGGTCTCCAGAACTGGACACAGTACTCCAGATGGGGTCTCACCAACTGTCTGTACAGAGGGATAACAACTTCCTGTTTTCTGCTGATGATGCCTCTCCCTATACATCCCAGTATACCCCCAGCCCTCCCTACTGCCTTCTCACATTGCTTGCTAACCTTAAGGTCATCTGATATGATTACCCCCAGGTCCCTTTCCTTTTTTATTGTTGTTACTACCCCCACCCATTGTGTATTCTTCCCCTGGGTTCTTGTTTCCCAGGTGCATTATTTTGCACTTCTTTGCATTGAATCCTAGCTGCCATACTTCTGACCATTCCTCCAACCTTGCCAAGTCCCTTTTCATCCTTTCCACGCCTCCTTGTGTATCAGCCGTGTTGCAGATTTTTGTGTCATCTTGCAAAAGGCATACTTTTCCTTCAGTCCCTCTGCAATGTCACTGATGAAGACATTAAAAGGACTGGACCCAATACTGAACCTACGGTACCCACTAGTAACCCCTTTCTTCAGAATGGACTCCATTTACAATTACCTTCTGTGTCCTGTTGTCCAGCCAATGTTTTACCAGGCTTCCACCCTGGGTCCCACTCCAGGCTGGTTAATTTGATTATTAATCTTTTGTGTGGGACTGTGTCAAATGCCTTGCTAAAGTCTAGGTAGGCCATGTCCACAGCCCCTTCCTGGTCTACTACTTTGGTCGCCCTGTCAAAGAAATCTATTAGATTCGTCTGACATGACCTTCCCGCTGTGAAACCATGGCTGCCTTGGGTCCTGTGCTCCACTGGCCTCTAGGTACTCGACTATTCTTTCCTTAAGAAGTGACTCCATCACTTTTCCTACCACAGAGATCAGACTGACAGGTCTGTAGTTTCCTGCCTCTGTCTTAGATCCACTTTTGTGAAGGGGAATCACATCCGCCTTCCTCGTACTTGCATGATTTCAGTCAATTAGCACACAGAGCCACTATACCTCCTGCATGCAGTGATCTCCCATGCAGGAATGTTTGGAGTGAAGCGTTCTACTTCAAATTCAGCGGGAAGGGCCGCTTAGTTAACTTCTGAAATAAAAAAGAAATGCTTAAACCTTATTATTAAATAATTCTAGTTATGAGAGTGATTTATAATAAGTTAACAGGGCCTCCACGGAGCATCTTCCGTAGTATAAAAGACTCCCCTCGTGAGGTTTGCACAGCCAGTAATGGCTCATCTTAGCCTCGTGGTCCTCTTATCCAGACCTCATGCTGGGGATCTCTTATACTATATGAGACACCCAGCAGAGGCCCTATTAACTTATACAATATTGCCTGTGTGAAAATGTTATATGTTTTTGCCAGTGGAATGTCTAGCCCTACAGGCCAGTGGCTGGAAAAAAGAGTTGTGACCCCTGTGCATTTCCCCATTTTTTAATCCATTTTTGCTTGGATCCGGTAGAGTATTAAAAGGCAGGTGGGATCAAAGGCACAGTGTCAAGCAATCTTATCGCTTAGCTGGATAAAGAGCACAACGACCAGTGTTTTGTTGAAGGGGCACCGTATCAACACCATAGAGATTGAATATATATAAAAACTAGAGGGGACATTACGTGACTTTGCTGTTTCCAGTCATTCACTTTCCTAATGTTAGCTGTGCAGAATGACTTGCATATGGTGACTGAAAGCCGCAGAATTACCATGTGATGTCCCCCTCTAGTGTGATATATATTCGATCTCTGTGCCGTGGTTAAAAGAAACTTCAACAGTGGAGTGTGAACGCATTTCTTCCTGCTTCTGTTTGTGTTTGGTTTATTTGCGTATCTCCTTCTCATCTCTTTTAAAACTCCCATTTTAATTCAGGGGGAGTGCAGAAAAACAACACAACCCTTGTTTCTGAACTGAACAAGAAGACATGAAGAGGGAACCACTGGGAATGGGGTTGTTTATTAAGGCTCCAGAATTCTGATGTATGGGGCCCCAGTGAAAAACCACCCTCAGGGCCTTGGGATTGCTAGGGCTGGTGTTGCCCCAAAGCTGATTTTTTTGAGCTTTTTTTTTTGTAACTCTGTTTCACTCCTGTCACAGCCCCAAGGTCCTCTCTTAGGCATCCTATCCTTTGTCCTGCTTGCCTGAGGATCCCGATCTGTGCCTCCCTCTCTCCCTCCTCACTGATGCTAGCACCACCGGGTAACCCTATCCGGGGTGGGTTGCCCCCCCCCTCCTACTTTGGATGGTCTTAGTAAGGCAGACTCCGGCATCGGACAAGGAGTGGACAGGAGAAATTGAAGGCCAGTTGAGGAAGCCCGGCGTGGGGCATGGGGGATAGGTACCGTCGCCTGATCCTTCGGTGCTGGTATTTTCCTTTGTTCTGGTTTCCCCCCCGTGAGGCATGCAGTGCCACCCAGCCCATGATGTAGGTGCTACCACCTGCATCTGGAGGTGGCTGCCTGATGTCGTCCCTTGCTGTGCGAGCCCAAGTGCATAGCAGCGCCACCAGGGGTTGCTGCTGCACCGGGCTACCACTGGATCCCTCCCCGAGAGAGGAGAGCAGTCTGTCGGATGCTTGATCCTCTCTCTCCCCTGCCAACCCTCGGCGATCCAGGCTTGTTCCCGAACCCAGGTCGCTGGCGTGACGCGAGGTGCGGCGTCCAGCGCCTCAACCCTCAGCGCCACCGGGCCGGCCTTTTTGAGCCTTTTAAACACCAGTGCAGGTTGATAGATCAGCCTTGGTTGAGAGGCCTTAAACACAAAATTACTTTTTTTTAATGAAGGGCCCATGATTTTCAGTGAAAATCAAAAATAAAATCCTGAAAAAAAATGGGGGATGGGGGGGTTGTTACAGCACAAAATTTATTTAGCATTTTGTACCAGTATACTGTATACAATTCAAAAAAAAAAAAAAAACACCTTGCCTCTGATTTTTGCACAAACTCCCCGCTTGGCATTACTTCATGCAGATCCTCTTTGTACCATGTTATTGTTCACAAAATCCTACTTGGTGTAAGTTTTTTTTGTACAAAAACCCCTATGTTGCCCCAATCAAATTGCTATGCATGACGTTGATTTGTACTCGTATTTTTTTTGGGGGGGGGGGATAGTGAACTCAGTTTGTAATATAAACCCCCTATAAACAGTTTGAAAATCAATCAATCAAAATCTTTATTTATTCAGGCGAACATCATTGAGCAAAGCTCATTTACAAGATGGACCTGAGTGGTCATACAAATGAGGATACAAGTATTATTACATAGACAAGAATAGAATAAATAGCAATACAATGGCATGAAATGATTATATACAACAATTTACATATATACAAGTAACAATAGAACCATTTAGCCTGTAGGAAAAAAGAGGACAAAGGGTATAGCAGTCCTAAAATATAAGTTATATGGTCTAAACTAGTTTTTAAGTGAATATAATAGGTGATTCGGAAGAAAGAAATTGAGTTAATATAATGGATAGAAAAAGGAGGTTTAGTTGGGTCAGATAGGTGGGGATTATGCTTTATAAAAGCAATTGCAGAGCTCTGGAAAAGAGCGGAGAACAATCTTTTGAAGGATGCCAGAGGTAGTAGGCTATCTAGCTTCATGGATTTTTGAGAGAGTTCCATGCAGCTGCTAAGGAATAGCTGAAGCAGCCCTCCCATACCGGGTGCAGGCATTGGGGACCTTTAATGTGATGAGTTTACTGATCCTTAAGGTGTATGGCCTGGTTGTAATTTGGGTAAAGCAATCAGTGATATAGGTCGGTGGTTTGCCTGTTAACGCTTTGAGTATCCAGATAACAGCATTCCTATTTCTTCTGTGTTGCAATGATGTCCAGTTGACTGCCATATAAAGGGAGCAATGATGGGTGTTGGAGGAAGGTCAGTAATAAATCTTATGGACCTGTGATACAGGGTGTCCAGCTTATGTAAGAGATGACTTGAACAATGGCAGTAGAGAAAATCAGCATAATCAATGAGGGATAGGAATGAGGCCTGAATTAACCTTTTTGGAATCACTGTTTAGGTAATGTTTTATTCTAAAAATAGTCCGAGCCTCTGTCTTAGCTTTTAAGTAACTCTTCAATATGGACAGAATAGTCAAGCCTGTTATCTATCCAGACTCAAGGTAATTTGAAGTTATCAACAAATTCAAGTTTCTCTCAAGTAAGGTGGATATATAGAGGGTGTTGGATGCTGGGTAGTGGTAGTACAACTCTTTGTGGTAAAGAACATAGCTTTGTTTTTTGCATTTAGAAGTAGTTTTTGTCAAGTAGATTGTGCTGCAGAATGGAGAATTCGGATTGTAGAAGTTCACAGGCTTTGGAAGGTGAGGATTGCTGACATACAATACAGTATCATCAGCAAACAGATGAATGTTAGATTGAGTGAGGTTGGCATCAATATTGTTTATATAAATAGCAAAGAGGATAGGGCCAAGAATAGAGCCTTGTGGTACACCCTTAGCAGAGGTTTTGAGGTGGATAGGTAATTTCCATTTCTAACCAGTTGCGACCTATCTGAAAGGTAATCCTTAAACCAGTTGAGTGATAGGAATCCAGGCCTAATGAGTTAAGGAGGTGAGTAATAAGTCATGATCCACTGTGTCAAAGGCTTTACTCAAATCCAGAAACACAACACAGGTAAAATTTTTTGTCCAAATTAGTCTGCCAATCGTTGGTTACCTTAGCTATAGGAGTAATGGTGCTATGCTTTGATCTAAATCAGATTGTGCAGAATTTAGAAGGTTATTGTTATCCAGATAGTCCCTTAACTGAGAGTTTACTAGTTTTTCGAGCATCTTAGATAGTACTGGTAGGATGGAGATAGGTCTGTAATTGTTGAGATCCTAGTATCACCAGATTTGAGTAATGGAACTACTTGAGCTGTTTTCCAAGTAGATGGAATGGATCCAGTAGTTAGGGAAAGATTGAAGAGATGAGTAAGGGGGCAGATAAGACATGTGAAGCAATTTTTCAGGAAATAGGGATCCAGGAGTCTGCACCTGCACTTTTAGTTGTGTCTAAATTAGAGAGAGATCTTCCACTTCTTTCACGGATATTGGGATGAAGGAAAAAGTTGAAGTGGCCATTTGTCCCACAGTAGTTTGCAGGTTCAAGGAAGATCTCAGGATATTTGCAGGTGATGAGTCAAATGCTAGGCCAGCAGTGGTGAAGTGAACATTGAAGGTATTTAAGATTTCTTGTTTACCTGTAATTTCTGTGTCATTTAGTAGCAATTTGGTGGTTAAGGCAGGAGTAGAATTCTGGCCCAGAAGTCCTTTTAATGGCCAAAATGATAGTGTCCCTTCGTGGGCCCTATAAAGCACCTTTTTTCTGCACTGGTATCTCGTTCATTATTTTGCCAGTATAAAGGGGAATCAGAGTCTTCATTTCTTACTCCCTCTCATGTTTTGGAAAGGTCGGTATTCAGTGGTGTGACTGGAATCAGTTACTTTGTGGTTGTTACATTTATACCTTTCGCAGCAGTGCCCAGAAACCACAAGAAGAAACATGGACCCAGTTCCAAGTCCCATTCACATGATAGACGGGGAATCTGCACGCTCTGTATACCGGGATTGAGCAATCAAAGCCTCCGCCACCATAAAACAAAATGAAAAAAATTTTCTGTTACCTTGGCACTTAACTGTGCATTACTGTGGCCGGTCCTTAGGGCCTCTGAAGGCAGGCTTCTTTTTTGTTTCACATAGACAGCTAAAATGCACAGGCCTATATTTCGGGCTTTTTTTAATAGCGTTCTATAGCAGGGCTCTTGGCTGTTTTGCTTTTCTGCACTATTTTTTTTCCTACCCAGCCCAATCTGGTTGATACTTGAATTCCTGCTGAAGTGTTAATGCTGTGTCCTGAAATCCATGTGAATTGCCAGGGAAGCTTTTATTTTAAAGCTTGACATCTGTTGTATATTTTGTTCTCCTTAGTTCGCAGGAGTTTAGAGCAAACATCAGCATCTGTCTCTTTTTTTATTTATAAAACCGTTGCCATATTTTTATGCGTTAGTGTAAATTTGTAACCATTGCGAGCAATGCTTTTCCTATTTCATCTTTTCTGACCGTGAAGTAACTGATCTTTTTTTTGTCCTGCTCTAGGCTGTGACCTCTGACATCCAGCTCTAAGAAGAGATTAGAAGGGACATCTCCAGGAGGGGTGGCAACAAAGCCTGGCTGAGACAGTGCTGTTTAGCACACTTTTATCTGCTCAAGAAGAAATCTGCCTTGGTTTCAAGGAAACCTCTTCATTTTGAAGCCTTTTGAAGAACTTTTGTCGCATGCCCTTTCTAAAGTACTGGATTATGTTGGCCGCACGTTCGCTCTGTTCAATAGTATGGTTGAATCGAGGATTTAAGTTAAGAAAAGGTGGCACATTGGTAACTCAGTGATTGTTCTTTGATGTGTGCATGTGTGTGTGCGTGCGTGTGTGTGCATGTTTGTGTATGTGTGTGAGTGATACTAAGAGAACGAGTCATTGAGTAAGGAAGAGTTTTATACAGTGCCATTTTGGACTCATGGTCAAGAGGTTTCTTTGGAGACTAACACTGACTACAACCAATTGTGAGCTGCCGTGTACAGTAACTGCTGGCATTCATAGGAACACAGCAAACAGTACTTGGGAAGACTTTGGTAGCTTATCTTGGCTAACAAAGTACAGAAAATGTGTGCCGAGGGGTTCCAGTACCGTGCTCTTTATGAGTATCGGAAAGAACGTGAGGAAGATATGGGCCTCCTGCCAGGCGATGTGCTCACTGTCAGTAAAGGAGCACTTCATGTTCTTGGCTACAAGGAGGGGGACGAACAGAAGCCTCACCTGATTGGTTGGATACCGGGAGTAAACGAACGCACCAAGCAGAAAGGGGATTTTCCTGGCACCTATGTGGAGTACTTGGGAACTGTGAAGATTTCCCTGCCGTTGCACAAACCCAGAGGGCAGAGACCACTGCCGGCTACTCCTGGGAGTAGTACTTCAAGACCAGAGTCTGCTTTTGAACAGCAAGGTAAGTTGCATTGTCAAACTGAGGAAGGCAGTGCAGGTATTGGGTGGAGCACTGAACTGGGATATGGAAGCTCAGTTGTTCAGATCCCACTGCAGCCACTGGCTTAATGTGTGACCTTGAGCAAGCCACGTGACCTTTTAACATTTTAGTCTCTCTGGCCTTTAAAACTAGACCCAGCTGAATCCAAGGTATTGCATCTCATCTGGCTTATCTTGAGTACAAAACACTTCAAAAAAGGAACAGAATTAAGGGGTTATTATTCTTTCTTTCCCTCCCACTTCTGTTTACCTGGCTCTCATTCCAGTGTGCTCTCTCTCGAGGCTACCCTAACACTGACCAGTACTGTGGGATGCCTCCCCTCATGTCAGTGGGCCCCATCCCAGGATATATCATAGAGATAGGTGTCAAGAGGTGCAGGACTAGCCAGCACACCTCCCCCCCCCCATTTCAGTGCTTGGTCAGCCGTCGGGGGGCCACTTTTATTTTTCCTGGATCTTGTCTCATCCACCAGAATCCAATGCTAACATGCCTTTTAGCCTCTGCATATACTTTGTTCCCTGCTTATCTGTTGCTTCCTCCTATGGCTGGAAGTGCAGAGTTATGGTATGTGCAGGCACCTTCTGGCCCTACTGCAGGATTCGCTGCCTGTGCTGTATGTCCTGCAGCCACTCCTCAGTCGACAGAATGTGGAGACCCTGGTTCTCTGTGTGAATCTACGTTTCACACATATCACCAAGGCACACTGCCTCTGGACTGTCTGGCGGCCCAGCAGCTTGATTTTATAGAGCGCCTTTTATACACACTGTCCGTCAAAGTGCCTTACAATCCAGGAACCGTCGGTGGCAGCCCTTGGGCATACACACAGTTCAGTCAGTTTGAGGGAGGTTAAAGCAGAAGTATTTGTTTACTTTTATTTATTCTTCAGCAACCAGGTAAGGCCCACTAGGCACAAATGCCTGGATCTTGCACAGGGGGGTTGGGACGATGGACCTCTCCCTAAGGGCCTTGTCACAGGGTGGGGTGTGGGGGATTCACAGGGGATACTGAGGTGAGTCCTGGGGGAGACGGAAGCCGATCGAATGGGGGTAATAAGCTTACGGCCACCGACACCAGGGCCAAGAAAATGCTTGATTTAAAAAAAAATATATATATATATATATGATGAAATTTTTTTGCCGACTAACAAGTACTGCTGCTTTAAAGTAAATTTCAAAGATGTGGGGTTGGTCTTTATAGCCAATCAACTCAGTGCAGCGTAAGTCCTGTGAGCCATAACATAATTTTTTATTAGCCCTTTTAGGAAGGGATTGTAAATCGAGCTGAGCCCAATGGCCAGCTGATCCCTTCCACTTCCTAGTCCACTGGCCACACCCCTGCGCTCAGACGTTTTGTGACATCTCACCAGGGACAGCACAGGGGTGCACCCCATTGAAGTCTGTGGGGCTTGGTTTCAAAACATTTTTTAAGTGATAGTCAATTCTGGTATGTATGAAAGCCACTGCTCAACTAATAGAGGATCTATTAGTTCAGCGGTGACTTTCACATGTACCAGAAATTGATTCATCTCTTTAAAAAATTTTTTTTAAAATAAGTCCCATAGACATTAATCCCTGGTTAGACGTCACAAAATGTCTGAGCGTGGGGGCGTGGCCAGGGAACCGGCATGTAGAAGGGATTGGCTGGCCATCAGATTCGGCCCAATTTATGATCCCTTCCCTTCCTAGCAGGCCTAATTAAAGAAAAGTTCTTGTATGGCTCCAGCGACTTAGCTGCACTGAGTTATTGAGCTATAAAGCCCAAAAGCCCCAAAGAAAATGTTGTAAATTTACTTTGAAGCAGTCTTGCATGTTATGGTGAATATTAATGACCTACATTGTTCCCCATTTTGAGCCTACTTTATCACTTATAAAACATATGAAATAATGAAAGGGGTTCTTCTCTTGATATGACTGTACCCATGTTATCATCATTAATCTCAGCCGTTTCTGAACGCTTATTGTCCTAGTAAGTTAAGGAACTGTGTTCATTTTTTATGACTGTACCCATGTTGTCATAATTTTTCTCAGCTGTTTCTGAGTGCTCATTGTCCTGTTAAATCCAGGAACCGTGCCTATTGCATGCCAGTTCATGTCACAGGAAAAGTGCCATTCAACAGTAGGCATTCAAAAACAGATGAGAATGTTGATAAAAACATGGGAAAACCTACTAACATACAGTACTAAAAAGCCAGCAGATTAGGCCCAACGGTCTACCGAGTCTGCTCGTGGACCAGTGCCCTCTCATGGCACTGTTTTAGCCCCCTCCCCACAAGGTCCCTCCCCCCGGTGAGGCTCTGGGCCGCACCCTCCCCCTGTACCTATCCCAGCCTCTTTTAAAAACCCCTCCACAGTTCCAACAGCCACCAGTTCTGCAGGCAGCGCATTCCGGGGCTCCACAACCCTCTCCGTGAAGTAGGTCCTCCTTGTCTCCCACTGACCAACCTCATCGAGTGTCCCTTGCCTCTCTCAGCTGCAGCACCCCCTCACGGCTGCCTGCACTGGGCTGCCGTGGAAAACCATGTTAAAAGGAGTGTTCCTTTTATTATTACATATGTGAAACAATGTGTTAAAACAGAGTCAAAACTGAAAAAGAAGGATACCTTACAAGACAGGAGATGAAGGTTAATCTTAAATGGAATAAAACAGTATTGGTCAAAAGTTTCACTGTAACATGCACTGCTGCTTCAAGAAGTGCTCAGGTGCTTTAGGTGTAGAAGAGAGAACATGTTAAGCAAAAGGTGTTCACGACCGCACAGCCAGGAAGTGGAGATGGTGAGATTGAGTTCTGGTTTTAAATTCACAGATTTGAGCTCTAACCACTAGGCTATAGTACCTACAGAACTGTCACTATACAGAGGTTTCGTACTAACCCAACAAAATGCTGAATCGCAATTGCTGTTATAGAAGTAATGCAGTGACATAGTAGTAATATGTCAAGACCGGCCTCTTGGAACATCAGATGTTCTGCCCCCCCAAAAAAACAGCAGGAATAGTAAGTATGCTGTGCAGACATGTACTGATTTAGTTATTTTAGTTTTGCTAACCAGGTAGGTGCTGTAGGCCAAAGGCTTATTTTTAGGCAAACCTGAGTACATTCAGTGTACAACAAAAGGGAAAGGGAACCAGGAGTAGCATACTAAGCTGAAGCTTGTTTCCAGATGTGACCTGGGAGCACAAGGAAGTTAAGTGACTTGCTCAGGATCACACAGTATGTACCTAGGCGGCTGTGGGATTCAAACCCAGGTCTCCAGATCTGCAGCTCAGAGCCTTAACCCACTGCATTACACTGCCTGTAAACGCATAATAACTGTAAAACACATATGTAATTACAATATGCTAGACCTAATATCGATAGTATGCTGTCAAATTAAAAAAAAAAATCTTTTTAAAGACACTGATATACTAATAAACGTGAATGGTATCGTATAAATCCAGTTGAAAAACGTACCCATATGGACATTCTAGGGTCCAGAGGGAAGGAGGGAATGAATAGGGATTCCCTAGGGTACTCTGATTACTTTGGTAAGAATACATTTTTCCAGCTGACAAATTCTATGTCCTTCCTCTGTTTTTCTTCCCCAGGTGCAGCTCCCTGCATTTAGCTAAATTGCATCAAAGAATCCAGGAGTCTGACCAATTACTGAGCTTGTTCAGGTCCTATTTATTTATTTGCTGCTCCATCTCTGCATGGCTAGCTCCCCCCCCCAGTCTGCAGTGTCCTCACTGGTCCTGTCACCCACCTTCTCTGGGACTTATTCTTGCCTGCTGGTACAGTGCCCTTCAGTTGGCCCCCTGAAGCAGAGGTCTGTGAGGTCCCCCAAGCCTCAGGGAGAGTTTAGCTGGGTTGTGGTAAGTGAGGAAGCCAAGTATGCGGAGCAGGGTCTACAGGAGGATGCCACGTCACACTGCCTCAGCTGGCAGTATTTGACATTTTCTCCCCTCGGCGCCTCGTGGGCATAGGCTACAGGTGACACAGATATGCTTGTGCCAAGTCAGGTGGTGCCCGCGCTCCCTTCATGGCTCTGTGAGTACCTGTGTCACCCAGGTGACTGTAGTGCAGCGGATCACACGGCCCTCTTTCCCTAGAGGAGGAGAGTGTCTTCTTGGGACGCTTGATCATCCTGCCACTGTCTGGCCCCTGACAACCGAGATCGCGCTGAAGCCATCGCCAGTTGTGAGCAGTAGCACTACCACTATGCTGAGGGGTTGGCCCTTTCTTCAGGTCCTCTTGAAGGTTGTCCTCGTATTCAAGAGAATTAACCACCCTGGCCAGCTTAGTTTTATCCACGAACTTACGCAGCCTGCTGGAGACCCCAGCTTCCAGGTCGTTGATAAAAAGATTGAAGAGCAGTGGCCCCAGCACAAGATCCATGAGGGACGCCTCTTGAGTACCTCTCCCTTCTGACCAGTGCCTGTCTACCTCAGCCCTCTGTTTTGGCTCCCAAGCCAGTTAGAAATCCTATCTCTAGGCAAGTACTATATCGATTAGGCCTTTCAAAGCCGGACTAGAGTTTCGGAGAGAGAGAACAGCATTAAGGATTAAACAGTAGGATTTGGGATGGCATTCTGGCAGTTAGTTGGAATGTGTCAGTACTCAAATTGGAGTATTTACTGCCTTGCAGTAGGAAGGCAGACAAGATGGACCCCAAATCCTTTCTGCCATAACAGTAGTTATACTAACTATAGTAAAGCTTTTCAAAATCCTGTTCCAGTAAAGATTCTCAGTCTTAGGATAAGCATTTTTCTACAGCTGTGAAGTGATACAGAATTTGTAAGTATTTGCTCATTTTCCGGGGTGGGGTGGGGGATGGGGTGTCTGCTTTCCAGGGCCTTTGCTTGAGCTGTAGCAGTATGCGGAGTGCTGTTGTGCACTGGACCAGGGTAGGCCGGCGGATGTCCTCTTTCTAGACTTCAGCAAGGCATTTGATTCAGTACCACATGGTGGCCTGCTGGTTAAACTGGGGGAAATGGGGATGGGGAAGCAGATGATCAGATGGATAGGAAATTGGCTCTTGGAATGTACTCAGAGAGTGGTGGTTGGGGGACTAGTCTAGTTTTCAAGGAGGGTCATTAGCGGGGTTCCCCAAAGATCGGTCCTAGGGCCTCTTCTGTTTTAATACCTATGTCTCTGACATAAGGAAGGGTATCAGAAGCGAAAGGAGTCTCTTCGTAGATGACTCAAAGCTGGGGGCATTGGTGGATGGAGAGGAGGGGAGAGTGGCCCTGCAGGAGGATCTGGAGGCACTGGAGAGGTGGCCGAGGAAGTGGAAACTGAAGTTCAATGCAGGGTTCTGCTCCTGGGGGCCAGGAACCTGGGCCAAGTATATACCCTGGGGGGGAGATACACTACAGGTCTTGAAGGTCGAGCGGGACCGGGGGGTGGTGGTGGTGGATGTCAAAATGAACAACTCTGAGACTTGTAGGAGGACAGCGGCAAAAACCAATAGGATGCTGGGATGCAACGCTAGGGGGATCACCTCCAGAGGGAGGGACGTGATCCTACCTCTGTACAACTGCTTGGTTAGGCCCCAACTCGAGTACTTTGTGTAGTTTTGGAGACCGCACTTAAAAGGGACATCGACCAGGAGATGGTCCAGAGGTGGGCAACCAAAAATTATCTGGAGCGTGGGGGGTATACAGCGAGAGGCTCGAGCTCAGCATGTACACCCTGGAGGAGAGATGGACGGGGAATGATAGAGGTCTTCAAGTACATAAAGGGGATTAATAAGGAGGCTCAGTTGGAGGTTCAAAGGAAAGAGGGGGCAAACAAGAGGATATGGGTGGAAGCTGGGGACTCAAGGGGAGAGGAGGAGGTGTCATTTCACTGAGAGGGTGGTAGAGCCATGGAATGTGCTGCCCAAGGGACTGGTGGAGGCAGAGAGACTGTAGAGGGGTTCAAGAGGGGCTGGGACAGGTATGGGGGGGAGAGAAGCTGAGGAAGTCCAATACATGGGGAACATCTTGGGCCGGGGATCGGGGAGGCAGCAAAGTCATCACCCTGTATAGTTGCTGACCATTGAGCAGACACAAAAGACCATTAGGCCTCCTCTGCTGGCATTTTAGTATGTATTGGTGAGGAGTACTGAACATGGGTTGTTTTTACAGTGCAGTTACCCTGGATAGACACCACGTATGCTCGCATATAAGGCGACGTCACGTATAAGTCGACCACCATTACCTTGTCAGTTTCATCTCAGTTCAGTTGGACATTATTTACTCCAAATTGGATGGAAAAATCTGTTTGTGACCAAATTCGTGCACAGATTATCTGTCTTCATGGACAGAACAGGACACAAAATCAGGTTACACAGTTGCAAAAAAATGGTTTATCATTGTAAACCCTGCAGATGGATCGCCCTCACAGGTAAGTTGAGTTTGTGGGGTTTGTTTTTAGCATCAAAAACTAGACTGGTACATGAGTGTGTACATTTATGTAAGGTAGAAATCTCCATATCATCCCACGAATCTGCAGTTATTGTCCTGGTTCTTCTGGGAGCTCTAAAGCTACTTGCTCTACACGTTCTTGTGTTGCTGTGATCGAACATTTGGATGAGAAGAGCGGTACATTTGTTTGCTGATCCCCCAGGCTGATGACGGAGGAGTAGGGTGCATGGCAAAGAACTAAATCAAGGAACACGCTGTATGTGCCTCAGCTTGCAGCCTGCAGACTGAAAGGAAGGAAGGAGTAGAGGAATTGACTGCAGGGCCTAGGATACAGGGCTTCTGAAGCTTAATTAGAATAACCAATCAGAGTCTGGCAGAAAAAAAAAATCACCATGGAAATGCAGCTTAACCACAGCAGGAGCAGCAGCAAGCAGTTCTTGAAACATGAGCAGGCTTCCTCAGGCGCTAGCAAAGTGAGGATAATTTAAAGGAGTGCTACAGTCAAAATTTGCAAAAACATATGTTGTGCAGTGTTTTGATTTTTTTAACTTTATTTTCATTAATTTTCTCAACTGGGCTGTCTGGTGTGCTGGGTAAAGTCGTACATCTATAATGGCTTTTTTTCTAGACTCCTAAATTCTTGTGGGACTCTGTCCCAAAATAATTTTAAAAATGTGTTATTCCGCTAGTTAAAAAACTGTGGGTCAAAGATCACTTCAGTATACTGCTCCTATCCGTTTTAATTCACGTCCTCCTTTCATAACAAACCAGCCATCTTTGCATACATTTAAAATGATGCTACAGAACTGGCTTCTGAATAATAAGTGTAATTTTTTTCAGGAATAAGTTTTATGTAGTTATTTGTGAATTATTTATGCTGTCTGTAATATGTATGTAAATGTTTGTACTTTGTAATTTTGTAAACTTGTCGCATATGAAAACGGGCATTTGTGCTAATCATGCTTACGAGTATAAAATAAAGGAAAAAAAAGCTCTTCTGGTATAAGAAGGGGGGAACTACCAGGGGGCACTAGTGGAAGCTTGGGGGGGGGGGATTACAGTGGGGAGTGCAGGAGACACTACTTCACTGAGAGGGTGGTGGAGCCATGGAATGCACTGCCCAGGAGTCTGGTGGAAGAGAGCACAATGGAGGGATTCAAGAGGGGTTGGGACAGGCACAGGGGGATACTGAAGCCCCCTGGGTTTGGGGGTGGAGGGGCGAGCTCCCAGTAGAGGGCTGGCTAACAAGCAGACATGATAGACCATGAGGCCTATTCTGGTGGCTTTTACTATGATACTATGACATACAATTACATATGAACATACGAACATACTAAGAAGCCAGCAGAAGAAGGCTGTTTGGTCTGTCAAGTCTACTCGTATTGCAGGGTCCACAGCTTGAGCTAATGTCCCTGTCCTCCCTCCCCACTCCTCCCATCCTCCCTACCCATGATCCTTATCTTCCCCCCATGCCTATCCCAGCCTCTCTTAAAGCTGCCTACTGTCTTCAACGAGATGACCTCTTTCGGCAGCACATTCCAAGTGTCCACCACCCTCTCTGTGAAGAAGTGCTTCCTGACCTGCCTCCTAAACATCGCACCCTCCAGCTTAAGACTGTGCCCCCTCGTTTATGGTTGCTATTCAGCTTAAAGAGACTCTACTTATCAACCTTATTTATTCCTTTCAAGTACTTAAAGGTCCCAACCATATTCCCCTCTCTCTTCTGTCTTCCAGGGAGTACATGTTCAGTGTCCTCAATCTCTCCTCATGTGCCTTACCCTTTGTAACCCTCCTCTGGACCTTCTCCAGCAGGTTAATGTCCTTTTTGAGGTGTGGTCACCAGTACTGAACTCCATACTCTAGATGCTGCCTTACCAGTGACCTGTACAAGGGCAGTATAACCTCCTCTCTCCTACTACTGATCCCCTAGGTATGCATCCCAGCCTCTTGTTTGCCTTTGCTGCTGCTTTCTTGCACTGCGTGGAGTGCTTCAGGTCACTAGTGATCGGCACTTCCAGGTCCTTCTCATGCATACAGTATACAGTCCATTATCCAACCTGTCAGAACTATTTCGTTCTTTAGTCAAAGGAGAAATGCGTCCACCATATTGTGATACATCATGGGGGGAAATTGCAATGTAAAAATAAAAACTCTACGTTTCAGTATTTTTGCTGAGTAATCAGAGCCCATGAGTGACATGACTGGTTCCTAAAAGTAATATTAGTTATGTGCTACAAATCCCCATTTTAATTATTCCTGTTATATCTTCACAGCATACAATACAAATACTCTTTAATGAATACAGCTAGCAAGCTAGCTAAGCCTCTGTGGTTATAATCGCTAGATCATGCCCTAAACCCACCACCCTCCTATGCCAGATGACCTATGCCTTTCTCTCCTTGGATCGCCTATGGTTAATGCCAAAAACACTGTTGACCTGATATAAGCAACTGTTTCAGCCCTGTTGATTCCTATTATTTCCTGTTCTCCTTGCATAAAGCCTACTCCCTGACCTGTACCAACTTTTGCCTAATTGTACCCCTATGATTATGTATGTACTCTCTGTAACTTAATATGTATTTCACTCAAATCCTATTATAATTTTCACCTAATATAAGTAGTCATTGTAACAAATCCCGGGTCGCCCCTGAAAAAGGATCTCTGGTCTCAGAGGGCTCACCCGGTTACCAAAATCTAAATAAAATAAAATAAGTACTATACTTGCCCTATCTCACACCCCCGCTTAGCACAGAACATGGATTAACTTATGAAATTCGAAATGGAATGTATATTGCATATTAAGACAACTATTATAAAACCATTTAACAATAATGTGAATAACAAAACCATGTCTGAATCAATCAATTAATTGAAGTGCAATGAAAATCTAGACTTGTTAATATACACATGCAGTCCAGGTCAGTGCACCTCGTAATCGCCACGTAATATGTCCATGTAGCAAATATTAACACTAAATATTAAAGTTCCCTAAATAAGTACACCAAGTACAGAGTACATTACCAGTCCTGGATAAAAGTAGTACTGTACTGATGAAAAAAAATGACATAAAAGTCGGTGTTACCTGCCTCTGAATGGAGGGTCACTAGGAGAAACGCAACTTATGGTAGCGTATGTCTGGAGAGAGTGTCCAAAAGAAGAAGAAAGGGAAAGTTCCTTGCTGACAAATCTACATTTCTTCATTTGCAGACTCATCTCTCGTCGTCTCCCCTTTCCGTCTTTTGTCTGCAAGTGTCTGTCGGCCTACTTGCCTGCCTCCAAAGGATCAGAAAAGCCCACACCTTCCCTGCATGGACAATTCACAATCTTGCTGGAAAAATGATGGAATGTGAGACTGCCACCTCTTTTTTCTCTCACTCTATAATCTGTTTATGCTCTGAGATTCACCCAAGCGACTTCTTCCAAATCAGCCAACCCAGCCATTCACCCACCTCCTCCGGGACTTGCTTCACTGCCCTGCCACAGGGCTGTGGCAGTGCCCAGTCACCGGTGCAGGGGCCTGCGCAGTGTCAGTCCTCATCACCTGGGGTAATTATCCTCACAGTTTTCGACCTGGGTCCATGGATGTGCAATGGATGCAATGTCAGAGCTTTGCCTCCGTGGAGATGGCCCCAGCGTTCTGAACATGGGGTCCCCTTCCCTGTTTGGTGGCGTGCATGTGCTGCCACCCAGCCACCGTTCTCTCGAATGTCAGTCCCCTGTGTTACCTCCAACAGAGTTTGCAGTTCCTCTAAGGTCTGCTGTCTACCTCGTGGCATCACTCTGTACATTTTTTGTAATCCAAAGTCCTCAGTTTCTCCCTTAGCCAGGAGCTTCCGTGATATTCCTGTAACACTGAGAGATGATCCCTTTCAATTCCCTCTGGCAAACAAATTACCCTAATATTAGCTGCTCAGGCATACAGATGCTGGTTCTCTTTGATCGTCATTGTGGTAGCACTCGAGGTGGCTGTCAATTGCTTCTGAACCTCGGATCATATATTTTTAAGGCAGTCCACTGTGGTTTCGACCACTGCCACCCATCTGTTAAAGCCATTGACTTTTTCGCTCAAGTTTTGTAACTGAAGGTGTTAGGCATTGGAACGTCAACCTCAGTGTAGAGAAAGATTCAGTATCTGGGACCTGCCCAGCTGCGGCATCGTCCTGACTCGCCAACCATGAGGGTTGAGCTCCTGCTGCTTCCATGCCTTCTCCAGAATCTCCCTGTGTTTCTTCTTTATGAGGATTGCCCATCTTGTACAGTCAGACTGATCTCGGATGACAACTGTCATACAGAAACAAAGTATTCCTAGACAAGGGCTTCCTATACAGTTTTGAAGAAAGGCCATATCCATTTTTTTCTACCAAAATATCTGAATATGGAATACTATTTACACTGCTCTCATATGTAAATTTCAAATGTGGACTAGTGTGATTTATATACTCCATAAAATGACTTAGTTGTTCTATAGTCCCAGTCCAAACCATCAGACAATCATCTATGTAGCGTTTCCATAGTTTAATGTATCTTAGAAAGGTGTTGTTTGGTTGTAGATGTTGATCTCTTCCCATTCACCCATATACAAGTTGGCTAAGCTGGGAGCAAACATAGTCCCCATCGCAGTACCTTTTTTTTGGATATAAAAAGAAACATTATACCAAAAATAATTCTGTTCCAATACAAATCTCGCCAGCTCTAATATAAAATGGGTGCTGGGCTTGGTTTTACTTCTTTGATTTAAACTTTATTGTAATGCACTTAGCCCACCCTCATGGGGGATATTAGAGTACACACTTTCCACATCTATAGTAACCAGTATATCATGTACTGATACTACTGTGTGTCTCCACACCTCCTCTTCCTCCCTTCACCTATTGCTCTCAATTACCTAGCACTTACTATATGTGTCTTGTTACTCATGCTACCCTCTCTTGCTGTTATTGAGTCATCAAGAATCCCCTGTACAATTACACTGTAATACTGTTGTGTGCATTGATTATACTAACATACTTAAAAGCCAGCAGAATAGGCCAAACAGTCTGTCTTGTCTGCTTGAAAGTCAGCATTATCATGTATATTATGTTCCTGTCTCCATACTGTTTTTGTAACATTTAAATACATTGTATGTCTCACTCCCCCTTCCCCCAGGATGTGCTGTGAGACGAGCATTAATTTGCTCAGTGTACCTTTCTTGGTGAAACATTTCAATAAATAAAATAAAAAAAATAATTTTATCCTGATTTAAATATAAATTAGGTTGCTTCACTCTGTTTTGTCCTGGTGTGAAAACCTGTTTGTCTCCATTGCAAAGATTATGACCCCACACATGCAAGGCATCCTGGGAGTTGGTGATGCATACCTGCACAAGCCAGCAGAAGTTATACGTTCAGTCATTTCTGTTACATGCCTTGCAAAGTCCCTGTAGTCTCTAAAATAATTTTTTTCCTGACTCAGATCCACTTTATTTTTCCATAGGTAGTTTTGTGCTCTTTTCCCCAGTTTTCTCCCCACCTGGGACCCCAGCAGGCACACGCATGCGTTGAGGCACACATGCACACCGGATACCAGCTCAACCCCTTCCGCCCAACTCCTGGCAATGGCCTGCCACCCCCTCCAGTTCCCATCGGACCTCCACCCAGTGGGAGCAGAACTACAGGGGGAGTAAGTAAACACACATCCCTCCCCAGGAGAGGAGAGCCTTCTCATGATGGCTCAGTCCCACTCCTTGCCCTCTCCTGACCCCTGACAACCTGGGCTCGTTCCTGAACCTGGTTTGCCGGCATGGCGCAAGGTGCGGCGTCCAGTGCCTCAACCTTCAGCTCTCAGATACACTTTAAACTACAGAAAACAGCAGGGCACTTATTGTGCTTAGAAACGTTTCATGGCCAGCGTAAGGCAAGAACCCAGGGACTGCAGAGGACAACAGCACTGACTAAAACAGTATAACTACAGGGATCGAAATTAAGTTTTGTAGCCACTAGCCAGCAGGGCTAGTAACTGGGAAAATCCACTAGCCCCACAGACTTTTCCAGTGGCGCAGCAGGTGTACTTATTGAAATGTTACCTTCTCTGGTACAAGCCCACAGGGCTAGTTAATGAAAAATCTTACTAGCCTGACACAAACTCTACCAGCATTTGGCTAGTGGGCCGGTGCCAATTTCGACCCCTGTAACTACTGCAGGCTTTAGCACTGAAACATCATGTATGTTACAGTTGAGCTAGTGTTTATGTCAAAACAGGGGTTTTTCAAGCTTATATGTCAGTGATTTTAGCCCCCTAGAACTGTGAATTTTGATGTCAGCTTCCTAGACCTAGGAGCTAATTTATTTTAAATTTGGTGGAAATTGGTTTGGCAGTTCAAAATGTATTCGTGAAATGAAGTAAAAATTCCCTTTCTTGACACTTTATTTGCTTATGGCTATGGAAAAAAATTAATTTAAAATCATGAAACTTAAGGTTCATTCCAAAGAAGTTCTTTTGAGGGGTTTAATTTTTTAAGTTATTTATTTTTAAAGTTTGTACATGTGCAGAACAAAATGCACTGCTGCAAAAAATTCCTGAAAAACCACGAAGCTTTGTTTCCTTGAGTTAAAGTTGATTATAAACAAAAACTTTAAAAGCAAATATGGAAAAAAAAAATGCCTAAGTCTGAAGTTTGACAGTCGAATGGTTCATCAGAAGATCATCTAACATGTCTGAGCTGCCTTTAAAAAAAAAAAAAGTTAATATTTTAGACAAAAAAGTTTTGTGATTGACTCAAAAAGATATTGCAGCAGACTTTTAACAAACTTGGTGCATAGGCATAATATGTGTGGTTGGTAAACTGTCACAAAAAATATACTGTGTCCTACATGAATAAAATGTTCAAAGAGCAACTTTCATGGGCTTTTTGACCATTCCCCTCCCTGAGAAGCACAACTGAAGCCTACCTGGGCAGAAGTCCTAGGATGCCACCTTTTTGAATTTTTAAAGCCCCTATTTTAGAAGGGAAGGATGGTATTTTGCTCCGTAGAGGCAGGCAGCATGATCCCTTCCACTTCCTCAGCCCTTAGGTCAGCGATCCGCTCACGTTTTTGATGTCGTGGTTTGTAGCGTAACACTTTCCATAGGAATGAATAGGGGCTGTTTTTAAAGGTAATTGACATTGTTTAGATGGTCGCTTGGAATAAATCATGGCCACTGCTTAACTAACAAGAACTTGTTAGTTAAGCGGTGGCTATGATTTGTTCCAAATGGACATCTAAACAACATAAATTTAACTTTAAAAACAGCCCCTATTCATTCCTATGGAAACGCACCTCCACACTCTATAAACCATGACATCAAAAAATGTGTGAGCGTGGGGGCAGAACTTGGCTGATTGCGGACCGAAGGGCTATCAGAAAGGGATCAGCCCAGCTCAGCTCTACAGAACCAAAATACGATCCCTTCCCTTCTAAAATAGGGACTATTTACAAAGTAAAGGTGGGCACTTCTGCCCAGCTAGGCTTCAGTTGTGCTTTTCAGGGCAGGGACCAAGATAGTTGCTCTTTAAAGAGCACCTTTGTCAGTGCTCAAAAGGAGAAACAGGCACTTACCTGAACCAGTGCAGGGTGAAAAGGGGGAGGACATGGAGGCTGAAATCCCAGTAGAGAGAGTAAAGGAATCCCTTCAGTCCCTTTGGACGGAGAAAGCACCTGGGCCAGATGAGATGCGTCCCAGGGTGCTGAGGGAACTGGCGGATGTCCTGGCAGTCCCTCTAGCGGAGCTTTTCAAGATCTCTCTGAGGACTGGGTGGGTGCCCCAAGACTGGAGAGTGGCCCATGTTGTGCCAGTCCACAAGGGGGGGTCAGGAGAGGAGATAGGAAATTACAGGCCCGTTAGCCTGACATTGGTGGTCGGCAAGGTGATGGAGGGTATTGTTAAGGAAAGGCTAGTGGGGGTTACTGGAGCAAACTGGGTACTTGGGACGATAGGCAGCATGGCTTTGTCATGGGAAGATCCTGCCAGATGAACCTTGTTGAGTTCTATGACTAGGTGCCGAGGGCCCTGGACCAGGGTAGGCCAGTGGAGGGACGTCCTCTTTCTGGACTTTAGCAAGGCATTTGATTCAGTACTCCATAGTGGCCTGCAGGCTAAGCTGAAGGAAATGGGGGTAGGGAGACAGTTGTTAAGAAGAATAGGAAATTGGCTCTCTGAGCGTACTCAGAAGGTGGTGGTTGGAGGGTTAGCCTCATCCCCAAGGTTGGTTACTAGTGGAGTTCCTCAGGGGTCAGTGCTGGGGCCACTTCTGTTCAATGCCTATGTCTTGGACATCAGGAGGGTGATCAGGAGTGAGATGAGTCTCTCTGCAGACGCCTCAAAGCTGAGTGCAGTGGTGGATGAGGAAGAGGGGAAGGTGGCCTTGCAGGAGGACCTGGAGGCTCTGGAAAGGTGGTTGGGAAAATGGAAACTAAAATTCAAGTGAGGGGAAGTGCAAGGTTCTGCACCTGGGAGTCAGAAATCCAGGCCAGGGTATACCCCGGGAGGAGACATGATTCAAGTCACGGAGGGTGAGGTGGACCTGGGGGTAGTGGTAGATGTCAAAATGAACAACTCAGAGATCTGTAGGAGGGCAGTGGCAAGGGTAAATAGGATGCTGGGATGCATCGCCAGGGGGATTACCTCCAGAAAGGCAAAAGGGATCCTTCCACTGTACAACTGCTTGGTTAGGCCACACTTAGAGCATAGCGTGTAGTTTTGGAGACCACATTTAAAAAAGGACATTACACTCCTAGAGAGGGTCCAAAGAAGGGCAACCAGAATTATCTGGGGCCTAGGGGAGAGGACCTATGAGGACAGGCTCAAGGAGCTCGACATGTACACCCTGGAGGAGAGGAGGGACGGGGGACATGATAGAGGTTTTTAAGTACATGAAAGGGATCAATAAAGGAGGGCCAGTCAGGGTGCTCCAAAGGAAGGAGAGTGGGGCAACGAGAGGTCACGGGTGTAAGCTGGAAGGGGGCAGGCTCAGAGGGGAGAGGAGGAGATGTTATTTCACTGCAAGGGTGATGGAGCCCTGGAATGCACTGCCCAGGGAGCTGGTAGAGGTGGAGACTGTGGATGGGTTTAAATGGGGATGGGACAGGTACAGAGGGAGAGTACATCTGACCAGGCCCAGTACTGATGGAACATCTGGGACTGGGGACAGTATAACCCAAGGGGGGGAAGGCACCAAAATCGACCCTCAGTGTGGGTTCTGAAAATTGAGCAGACTCGAGAGACCATTAGGCCTAATCTGCTGCCATTTTAGTATGTTAGTATGAATGGGGAGTTCCTCTGTTGCTGTTTAGAATTTTTTTCAATTTAGTCCCCTAAGGAAGGGAAGGGACTGTAATTTCCCTCTCTGTCTTGTTAGTTGAACCCTGGCCACGATTTGTACCAAAAGTCAGATTACAATTGCAAAATCTGCTTTTAAAAAGACGCTCCATATGTTTGCGTGGAGCGTTTCCCTGCGCTCTCCCAGTTTTTACATCACCAAATGTTGGAATGCAGGGGCGGAGTTGACAGTCGGGAAGTAGATGGGATCGGGTGGCTAACCTTTCCGGGGCAAATTACGATCCTTTGTCTTCTTTAGGGTTATAAATTTAAAAATTCTAAAAAGGAGTGAAGAGACTCCCATTCAGGCAAGGGAACATCCTGTTGCATTTTTAAATTAGTGAGAAAGGCTCTCTTTAAAGCTCAGAAATGCAAAAAATGGTCGCAAACACGACCCCCCCCCCCAAAAAAAAAATCATTGCATGTATTTGTACTATAAGCAATTAAAGTCATGCAGAACAAAATAGTTAGAAAGATATGTCTCAACTCCTGCATTTTGCAGAGGAAGTTGGGACTCTGGCCCCCGAGTTAAAGCAAGTTAGGACTGATGATCTCCTTGCAGGGCCCTGCGCAAAGTAAGTTGTAACCGTATCATCTCAGCATGCAAGGAAAGTCATTGCAAACAACAACATTAATGCATCGTTAGGGTTTCTAAACCACTAAAAGAGGGAAATGTGTGTTGGGCTTTTTCAGCCCTCTCCCCTCCCCCCCAGGTCCTAGCCTCATGACCCAATGCCAAGCTTGTAATTGTAGTTCCTTGACAGAGTACCAAATGAAAAAAAGTGTGTTCGTGTTTCTTGGAAATTAAGCAGCTCTACTTTTTATTCATCCATAATTATTTCTTGTCACCTGTATACGTCACTGACACACTAATTTGCACTAGAGGGCAGTTCACTGTATTTCTAGTGACAACGATGACATATTGCTGTGTTCTCACATGAAGCCTCACCGTATTATGTTCTGTCGGGCCTGTCAGTGAGTATGAAAGTAACCATCTGTCTAGTAGCTGGCCACTTAACCTAGACTGCTGATTTATCTAACTCATTAACATGAGTGGCTGGTTGTACGGATAAAGGTATATGTTTCTGGGAACAGAGGCTGGCTCACCATAACATCAGAACTGTTAAGAAGGAGAAACAGATGGGACCTGGAGTCCCAAGGCCATGCATTACAAGAAAACCTGGCAGCTGTTGTATAGCAAGAGCAGCACAATTTGTCTCAGTCGCTGGTTGTCTTGTTTGCTGTTCATCTGTTCGTGTCGGAAGCAACCAGACTGTCCGATGCCCACAGTTGTGACATATTTACAACCCAGGTTTTATGGTATTGAAATGGGTAGTCAAGAAAGGTAACCTTTTTTTTGGAGATGGTGTTAGAAGATAGTCTTACAGAACATCAGATGTCACAGAGGAAGCTATCAGGAAATACACTTTACAGGTGCTGTATCTGGACTGATGTCATGGGGAAGCTATTAGAAAACATGCTTCAACAAGTACTGAACCTGGATTGATGTCATACAGGAAGCTATTAGAAAACATACTTCACAGGTACTGTACTTCAGCGTGGTCACACTTGTACCCATGTTGTGAATATGGACAAAGTCCTCAAAAAAGCTCCTTGACTAAAGAACTGTGGATAGTGTCAGGTCATGCCTGCCAAAACTAGCACTTGCCCCAAACGCATCTCTCTGAAGGTGCTTTTACACTACTGTTTCTGTAACGGAATTCCCATTACAGAAGCAGTTTACTGTTACCCTCCTTGCATGTAAAGAGCATCTGTTCCACTTCCTCGGTGAACGCTTACCCGAACCGCGTTCCTTTCTCGGCATCGTTTGTCCCGATCTCTTCCATTTTGACCCACTGTGTAAAATGGCCATGCCGTTTACTACCCATCATCTCCAGAGGAAATCGTGCACCATGGGGAAGCCGGAATGACAACAATTTAAAACAGAGGAACTGGTATTCCGGCATACTTGATGTGTGTGTAAAGTAAGCAGTCAATGGAATGGACTGCAGCGGCGCCACACAGGTAATGAATATTTCGTTTAGGAAACCTGTGTGTAAAAGTGCCATGAATCTTCTGAGAGGAAGGGTAAGTCTGGAAAACTGAAAACACCAGATTACACAGCTGGTAATCTGAAACAAAGTGAAACATAGCAAAGTCAGAGACTAATTGCTACAGACACATTTTTAAATATCACAGAGCATAATGAGAATGTGGCACTAGAATCCTGGTACTTTGCAGCCTATGACACCATGCGCTGGGGTTCTAATTCAACACTCTTATGCTACATTCTGTGACAAAAACATTAATGCAGCAATCTGTCTCTGTATTTTGCAGTGTTTTACTGTGTTTCATATTACCGGAGTGTGACTTCCTGTGTTTTCGCTTATGGCTTTTTCTTTGGTTGGCACCTGCCCCGCAGCTGTTGTGCTCATGTAGTGTGTTCTCGCCAAGCCTGGAAAAGGTTAGGGCAGTAAGAGTTGAAGTGTCCCTTTAAAGTCTGCTTTGGTTTCCCCGAAGACTTTCTCTACCCTCTCCGTGTCTGTTTGCCAAGAGGCCATAATTGAGCTTGGCCGTTAGTCTTGTGGCTGGTTCGAGGAAGAAGCGTAGCTGTGAGCCCTCACTGTGGAGACAAAGTTTGAGGGTGTTCACCAGGATTCCCTGTTTGATTGATCAAGTCTAGGAACAAGTTGGCAGGTCCCTGCCTCAAAGGCCCCCCACTCCTTTGACACAGTCAGATCAGCATAGCCCAGAGAGTCATCCAAGAGTCATAGCTGTTTTCTCAACTAGCGTTGTTTACACCTGTAAAGGTGTCTTTCCCTGTGAAGCTGACAATGGACGACTTGTGCCCTGGGCAGCCCTACATAAACCTCTTCTAAAGTGTCTGAGTTGAGAGATGATTCTCGATTGGAATTGGGACATGACTGGGTGGGTGGGGTCTTGGGACCACGTTCAAGAGTCTGACCTTGATAAGGGGTGTTTTTGAGTTGATTGCCTTATCCTCATGACCCCTGCTTGCCTTAAACACATTCCAGCAGCATCCATCACCCATGTCAGACAGTCTGTGTCCTTGCTTGCCATCTTGATCCTCAGTGCCGTTGAGTAGATTATCTGTTTTGTCAGTCAGTAGCTGCTCCGGTATCATGTTATCTTGATATCCCTGGTTAAGCAGTAGGTCAAGAGAGGGGATGCTCCCCTGTTTAAGACGTTGGTTAGATTGCACTTGGAGTATGACATCTATTTTGGTCGCCCAGGTACAGAAAGGACATTCAGGAGATCGAAAGGATCCAGCACAGAGCCACCAAGCTGGTTAGCGATTTATGTGTCAGGAACTTTAAGGCAAGATTAAACATACTTAGATTATTTAGCCTAGAGAAGGCTAGGGAGAGTGGAAGGGGACATGAAGACGGTGTTCTGAATACTAAATACTAATACTTCCCAGTTCAGACAGAAGTATACCTTGACATTTGAGCTGGTGAGTGGAAACAGAACTAGACAACTTACACTCAAGACTGTTGCGATAAGAGTGACCATTAGAACATGCTGCTTCACACAGCAGGTGGTTAACATGCGAAATAGCCTACCCAATGAGGTTGAAGAAGCTAGCACTGCTTAGATTATCAAAGGAAGAGTAGACAACATTGAGGGTTACACACCATAAGTAGGGGTAGCATTCAAGCTGATAACCTTGGATGTGTGGCTTTACTCAGATTGGGTATAGTCACAGCAGTGTGGCAGAAGGGGTGGACAAGGTGATCCCCAAATCCCTTGTCACCACACCTTTGTTACTGTGTTGTATCTTCTTCTTTTTTATTTTCAGTTTTTATATAGTTTCAGAAGGAGCTACATGGTTTTGAAATGTATGTTGAAGCTGAAATGGAAATAATGGTTTAGGCTGGGGGCCCTAGAGGTATCTAGCAAGTTAAAATATTTGTTGTGTGGTACAGTTGGAGCTTAATGCAGGCAGTTTCAAGCTAACCATTTATTGTTGCCTCAAATGAATCTAGATTTTCAAGGAACTGAGTTAGAAAGACCATTTTCGCTGGTTAGCAGTGTTCCCTCTCTGAAATCCCTGTAAGTGTTCTACAAAGCATGAGTTGTAAAGTGCAGCTTTTACTGAAAGTATTCCAATTTTAAGAGGTTTCCTTCACCAGGTAAGTCTGAGTTAAAAAAGGCCACAGTTAGTATCTGCTGAACACAGTTACGCAACTTAAACAATTGAATAGCAAGCCATTCCACTCTTCATTGCTTAGGGTGTTCTGCATGAAGGCAAGGCATGTTGTGTCCTTCAGGGTACATCTGCTATTGATGCCATAATTCTTAGCTTCTGACATCACAGCGCTATCGCTTGCAGTGCTGGTGATCTAGGTTTGGAATCTAGCCCGGAGCATTCGAGGGTCAGCTGAGGGGGAGGAGGTTCAAGTGTCTGAAGGGAGGGTGGATGACAAGACCCAACAGTAGGGCCCCTGCTGGTGGCAGTCAAGAGGTAGTGAGTTGTGACATTTCCTGTGGCAGAGCAGGAAGGGGTGGATCAGTGGGGCCTCCACAACGTGAGCTCATTTACAGGGGCACTAGTAATTTAACGTGTTATAACAAGTTAAACAAAACACAATCAAACCATTACTTGCATTTTTTTCCTTTTTTTTCTTCTAATTACTCTGACTAGGTTATAAACCCAGCAACTTATCTGGAATGGATATCATTAACTGCAGGTACTGTGGAACAATTTTCAGAAGGACAGTCTTACAGGATTTAGGACACTGTCCTACATGCTGGCCTTTGGAGATCTTAGGGCTCAGCTCCGGGCAGCATGGGCAGAGATTGCACACCTCAGATTTCATATTCAAGAGGAAATACATTATAAGAACCACCCGCCATTTCCCCAGCATCCAACAGAAAAACCTCGACCGCAGAGGGTAGTTGGTCCAGGAGGTTGGCAGGTGGTTAGGAGGGGCAAATCGGGTGCCCCATCACTCTCTGCCGTCCAACATATTACCTCCAAAAACCATATAAACACTACAAACAGGTATCTGCCTCTATCTCTGAAATCAAACAAAGAGGCAGAAGACACTGCAGAGCAGGACTCTGTAGCACAGGAGCTAGCACAACAAAACTCACCCAAATCAGGAACCAAAACAAAAAAAGCAAAAAGGAAATCCAAAAAACTTCTGATCATAGGAGACTCCATGATTCGGGGAGTTGATACCCATCTCCAGCCAGGGGTAATGGTCAGATGTCTCCCAGGTACATCAGCATGGAGAGACACTGACCGCATTGCTAAAATTGTTCACAAAGCAGGAGAAAACATTGATGTCCTAGTACACACAGGGACTAATGATCTCGTCAGCCGGTCAGTTGTGGAGACCAAGGAACACTTGACCAGGCTGGGTGACAAACTATCATCTATTTCATCCGGCATCTCCTTCTCTGAGATCCTGCCAGTCTGGGAGAGGGGAGCAGATGGACGGAAGGTCAGAGAAGGGGAGATAAACACATGGCTCAAGGGCTGGTGCCAGGAAAAAGGACACAGATTTGTAGGGAACTGGCAACAGTTCTGGGAGCGAAAGTTCTTTAAATTTGGTGGACTGCATCTGACTAAGGAGGGAGTCAATGCATTGGGGCAGAAGTTTGACATCTTTGCAGAATATTTAAAACTATCAAATGGGAAAGTGCACTTTTATCGTCGAATGGGAGGACACCCCTCCCCTCAGCTAGTGATCAAACAGGGATTTAGCATGTTTGCAGTTCATTGCATCACCAAGTAAGAAAAAAGGTTTGTCTCCCCATACGACGCACAGGGGTAATGCCAAACCTAGCCCAACAACTAACACACCAAAATCTGGCCAATGGAAAATCATGTACACAAATGCTCACAGCCTGGGAAATAAGATCCCAGACCTGCAGGCAATAATGTCAGAGCTAAACTGGACATAGTAGCAATTAGTGAGACATGGTTTATAACCTTACATGGAGACTTCAGTACCTGGCTGTGTATTGTTCAGAAGAGACCGAGGTGCAAAAGGGGGAGTGGCCCTGTGTCAATGAAAATATCAAAGCTACAGAAATTCAGAATACGCATAAGGAGCCAGAAGAACTGTGGGTCACCCTGGAAACAGGAAATGGGACAGCCATAAGAACTGGGGTTGTCTGCAGGCCCCCAGACCAGGAGGTGGACATAGACACATTACTGCTAGAAGATATACAAAACATGACAGCTAAAGGGGAGGTTCTGATAATGGGAGACTTCCAACATGCCAGATACAGATTGGTCAATACCAGCAGGAACATCTGCCAGAACTAGACACATAGTGGATTCCCTGCAGGGGGAGGGCCTCAAACAACTGGTACAGCAACCCACAAGAGACAGGGCTATCCTAGATCTAGTACTGACTAACAAGGAAGGGATCACAGATCTCCAGGTAGAAGGTCACCTGGGGGCCAGTGACCATCACATGGTATGGTTCAATTTGGCTACTACATCTAAATCATCCCATTCCAATGCAAAAATATGGAACTTCAGAGGAGCTGACTTTGATAAGATGGCCAACAGAGTTAAGCTAGCCCTGGCAAAAAGAAACACAGGTGAGGGGGTACAGGCAAAGTGGGCAAGCATTAAGGATGCAATACTTGAAGCAACATCCCATTGTGTTAGACAGAAAAGGAAGTGCAAAAGAAGAAGGAAACCACTTTGGTTCACAAATACAGTAGCAGAAATGGTCAGAGCCAAAAGGCTGACCTTCAGGAAATGTAAGGGAACACAGCGGGATGAAGATAGGGAGGCATACCAAACTGCCCTAAGGGAAGCAGGGAAGGCAGTAAGGCAGGCAAAGTCCCAAACTGAGGAAACACTAGCACGAACAGTAAAAGAAGGTGACAAGACTTTCTATAGATACATTAGTGAAAGGAGAAAGTCCAGAGAGGGTATTGCTAAGCTTAATGGAGAAAAGGAGCATGTGAGGAGGAGGACCCTGTAAAGGCATCTATCCTAAATAGATACTTTTGCTCAGTATTTACTGAAGAGAAGGTAGGGCAGGGCCCACAGCTCAGCATCATGGACACAGGGGAGGGAGGTGAGTACTACTCCTTCACAAAGAAAGGGTCCTACAAGTTGCCAAGCTCAGGTGGATAAGGCAATGGGACTTGATGGCATACATCCCAGGGTACTTAAGGAGCTAGGTGGAACTAGCAGAGCCATTAGCAGAACTGTTTAGTGAGTCTCTGAGCACAGGAGAGGTCCCAGAAGACTGGAGAAGGGCTCATGTGATCCCGGCTCCCCAACAGTGGTAGCAGGGAGGAGGTGGGGAACTACAGACCAGTCAGTCTTACCTCAGTAGTGGGCAGATTATGGAGGCACTCCTTAAGGAAAGGATAGTGCAACACCTGGAATCCATAGGGGCACAGGATCCAAGACAGCATGGGTTTACAAAGGAAGGTCCTGTCAAACTAATCTCATAGATTTCTTGACTTGATAACCAGAGTGGTGACTAAGGGGAGCAGTTGATGTGCTTACCTTGACTTCAGCAAAGCTTTTGACACTGTTCCACATAGAAGATTGATAAATAAGCTGGCTAGGCTCGGGTGGGTCAGAAGTTGGTCAACTGGGTGGCAAACTGGTTGACGGGCAGAAAACAGAGAGTGGTGGTAAATGGTATACAGTCAGAAGAGATGCAAGTCACAAGTGGGGTACCTCAGGGATCAGTCCTGGGGCCAGTCCTCTTCAACATCTTCATTAGTGACCTTGCGGATGGACTAGAGGGTAAGACTTGTCTGTTTGCAGATGACACCAAGATCTGCAACAGAGTAGATGATCCAGATTGGGTGGGCAGAATGAGAAGAGATCTGGATAAATAGCAAAATGGTCAGAAGAGTGGCAACTGGGATTTAATGCAAAGAAGTGCAAAATCATGCACATAGGGAAGAGAAACTCTGAAGCCACCTATAGGCTGGGAGGAGTTGCTAGCAGTCACAAAGGAAGAAAGAGACTTGGACATCATCATCACTGATGACCTGAAATCATCCAAGCAGACCTCTAAAGCAGTAGGTAAGGCTAGGGGGTGTTAGGGGTGTATTAGTAGGGGTATCACAAGTCGTAGAGGAGGTAATAATCCCTCTTTACAAGGCACTGGTTAGGCCCCATCTGGAGTACTGCTTGCAGTATTGAGGCCACCTTCACAAGGACATTAACAAAATTGAGGCAGTCCAGAGAAGGTCAACTAAAATGGTGCAGGGACTGCATCAGAAGACATATGGAGGACAGATTAACAGAGCTTAATATGTATACCCTTGAGCAAAGGAGGGAGAGGGTGATATGATTGAGGCATTCAAACACCTTAAGGGCCTTAACAAGGTGAAAGAGTCTAACATGTTTAAATATAAGAAAAATAGCAGGACAAGAGGACACAGCATGAGATTAGAGGGGGGCCAATTAAGAGGGAATGTGAGGAAATTCTTTTTCACAGAAAGGGTGGTGGATGCATGGAATGGCTTACCACAAGAAGTGGTAGCTATGAATACAGTGCAGGGCTTTAAACAGGCATGGGATATTTATTTATTTATTTAGCTTTTGTTGACCGGGTAAGTGCACTAGACAAATCCTGCCTATTTTCAGGCACGACCCGGGGGAGGGGGATACAGATGAATGCCAACTGACCTTGAACCAGATTAAGCTGCCCCATAGGCATAAGGGAGCAATACAAATGACTGTGAATAGATAGGCCACTGACAGAGCAAAGGCCGATGGCACATTTATAAGGTAGAAAAAGAAATGGGCAGACTGGATGGGCCTTGCGGTCCTTATCTGCCGTCAACTTCTATGTTTCTATGAGCCTGGGGACCTGGCTGAGGCTGGGATTGGTGTGATGCGGTGTACGACGATGCATCACACATGGGAGCATGCATGATGCTTCATGACTTCATTGGACATCGTCCCACTAGGGAAAACTGTAAAAGTGGGTAAGTCACTGGCTGGGCATGTGAAGCCGCTTCTTGCCGCCGTGACCACCACTGGACCCTGCCTGCCGTGTCTTGCCTCCGGCTTTTATCTTCGCCTTCCTGGGCTACCAGATGAGTTCATGAGAGTCGCCGTGCAGCAGGAGGCGTCCCCACCTTTTTGGGGGAGGGGGCGGGCAAGCCAAGGGGGCCTAGCCACAGGTGAGTTGCGGGTAGACCGGGGAATCGAGGAAGTCATGTTGGGAGGATCTCAGCTAACCGTTAACAAGGACTGGTGACGGCCAAAGGAGGTTCCAATCAGTGGAGGGCAGGAGTAAAAACAGTTGGCAGGAGGAAAGAAAAGCACTTTCCAGGTTAACAGTAAACATCACAAAAAGCTCCCCCCCTCCCCTCTACCGAGTTCAACAATGCAAAAATTAAATTTTTTATTCCAGGACGGAAGGGATCATATTTAGGCTGTGTGAAATCAAGAGCCCCATCCCTTCTGCTTTTTGATACTGAGCTCCGCCCCTTCGCTCGCTTGCTTTGTGTTGTAATAATTTGGAGGGCATGCTCCGTAGACTTCCATAGGGCTGTTTTTTAAAAATATCTTTTTATATTTTAGAATAGGGACTGAAAAAATTAAAGTCACTGCTCAACTAACAAAATCAGCTCTCTCAGCCATTCTGGATGACAGTGCCCTCCTTACTCACCTTCTTCAGATTGCATCCTGTTTTAACAGTTTCTTCACCGCTTTTGCCCCTTCTCTTCTCTCTAGACCACCACTCCCCGTTTGCATCAGTTTACTCTTTCTTACCTCTTTTAATGCTTCCCTGGTTTCCCTGTCAGCCCCCCACCAAGATACTCTGCTGGCACTCTCTTCCTTAATCTCTTGAGTGGTCATAGCCCTGATGGGATGGATCCTAAACTCCTGCACCTGTCTGCTCCTGCTGTTGCTGTTCCTGGTACTTCTTTACCCCACCTTCATTCTCTCTCTGTCCCCCAGTGTTTCATGTTGGGCCCTTTTCTCTCTCCGTTTTTGTCAGCTATTTGCCCTCTGCCTATGTCAACTCACACATCCATATATACGCTGACAGCACTATATGGTTTGCCTCTGGTGGCTTGGTCCCTGCTCTGGAAGTGTCACTGCAGTGTGACTTAAGTAGCGTCTCACTTACTGTAATCAGATCATGAAGTGGCTAATAAAGTAATTTCTTTATTGCTGAACAAGCACAGGTGTGATTTGTTTGCTTTTCATTTTATTACCAGTGGGTAATACCCTTGTATGCCTAAATTACATTCTCTTATCCTGCGGCACTGATTATTGGTCTCTGCAGGCATTGCATGCATGCTCCCAGTATACTGTCATTTATGGTTTGTACAGTGTATTTACCTAGGGTAGCGCAGTGGAGGGGCCAAGGACAGCGTTATCGAGCAACACTAGGGAAAAGGTGCAACTTGCCCAGATATGACTCCCTCCCTCCCAGCCAGTAGGTCCAGAGTGATGCATCTGCTATATAACAATATCTGAAGGAAGGAAAAGGGAACTGTTGGGGAAAAAAAAACTTGCTGACAATTGTTAACTATTATACTGTAGAAAGTCATGCCTTCAGTCTGTTTTTGACCCAGTAGTTTCCTGTTTTACGCCACTGGGTACAATTTTACTCCTATTTCAAAGCCAGCAGTGCTGTTACTGTGAGGGGCAACATTTTACTGGCAGTGGGATCCTGCTTCTGTTCAAGTTTTACAACTGGGAGGGCAAAAGCTCCCAAGAGGTCAAGTGATTTGTTCAAGGTTACATAGTGCATAAGAAGATGTGGCTGGATTCGAACCTGTAATCTATTTCGGTTTAGTGTGCTCTCCTCTAGAGCTGTTGCCTTACACTATGTAAGGAATAAGAGTTTTTTTTTTTTTTGTAGGTTCTTTTTACTTGCCCTGGTGGACCAGGGCATCTCTCAGAAGTGCCCACTCAGCTGTCGCCTCTACTCCCCACCTGAGACCACCATCCTCCAGGAGCGAGATTACTGAACACACCCTTCCAAGGACCTTCCAGCCCCCCGCCCGATCACTCTCCCTGGGGGAAGGGCCCGGGCCCACCCCCACCTACCTGGTGACCTTTCTGCAGTTAGAGGGTCAGTCCTGGTCGGGGGTGGGGGTTCGAGAACCGGTTGAGGGATGATCTGGCTTTGGGGATTTGGGCTAGGCTCCTGGAATCTTCGTCGCCTCCCTGGTCATCTGGGGTATTTTCAAGATTGGTTACCCCTGGAGCACAGATGTGCAGTGATGTCCGGGCACTGATGTGCTGACATCCACCGACGCTCCTCCCCTTAGTTACGGCACTGCTTCTGTGCAAGGCCCCCAGTCGGGCTGCTAAGGAGTGGTGCAGGTTCCGTAACCCACCCCGGGAAGGGAGAGCAGTCCTCCGGATGCTCAGTCCCTCCCCTGCCAACTGTTGGCAGACTGAGTTGTTCCCAAACCTGGGTCGCTGGTGTGGCGCGAAGTGTGGCGTCTAGCGCCTCAACCCTCAGTGCCACTGGACCAGCTAAGGAATAAGAGTTGACAGGTTGTTGGTTGTGCTGGACTAACCACACGCCAGGGGCGTAGTAATGCAAGAGATTGCATGCTGAGTTCTTTCAGCCCCTAAAATGCTTTATCCCAACACAACCAAACACCCTGGAGTGTCTTATTCCACTAATAGAATGCGTTATGTGTTGCATGTTTAAAACATAAAAAAGAATTGTGCTGGCCCGGTGGCACTGAGGGTTGAGGCGCTGGACACCAAACCTCGTGCTGCGTCGGCGACCCGGGTTCGGGGACTGACTCGGGGGAGCCGGGGGTCGGCAGGGGAAGGAAAGGATTGAGCGTCCTGAGGACAGCACTCCTCTCCCTGGGGAGGGATCCTGGGGCTGCTTGGTGCCCTCACGACCCCCTGATGGAGATCGGGAGTACTGCAGAGATCACCAGCCAGACGAAGGGGATGGGAGTGCGGCAGACGTCAGCAGTCAGCCTTGCGCGGACGTCATGACACGCTGCACTCCCGGGGAAACATAAAAGAAAAGCCCTGTCTCAGGGATCGGTGACGGCACATCCATCCACCCAGCCACACTCCACCACTGGTCGTCCTTCATTCCTGGGCCGAGCCCAGCCTGGCCTGAATTGAAATAGATAGAGCGCCCTGGGTGGACAGAGCGGCCCTACCTCGGAGGGCTTAGAGCGGGGGCGGGGGTAGCCAGGCTGGTGCCAGGAAATCTGAGGCTTCTCAGGCACGGAGGTAGAGCAGGGTGATAAGGAGGATGCGTGAGAGAGTTCCCCGGGTTGGTGCTAAAATAGAATTTAAAAAAAAAAAAAATTGCGTTTTAAAATTAGAATTACATACAAAATAGTCCTTCTGCTGGAGGACTGGCAGTACGGGGTGCTAGTGTGGTTTGTGGTATGGGTGCAAGTGTACACTGCTGTGTAGATGACTCAGGTTTGGGAGTGGATTATAGTCACCATGTTGGGAGGCAGGCCAGGCTGGGGTAGGTACCGCACAATAGTGGGCCTCAGTTGGGGGAGGAATCACCAAGGCCAGGAGGCAAAACTATGTGTGACCCCCCCACACACACCTTTTGACACAGTGACCGGGTTCACACCCCCGCTTGGTGACACTAAAGGGGCACACCTGGTTAAGGGTTTTGGATTTGCGCATTCTAGGGACATGGATATGTTGTTCATCCACACTTATTGGCAGGTATCCTTGCCGCTTTAAATCTTGCCGGAAGGTCTTCAAGCTGGCTCCTCCCACCCACCCGGGGGGGTATAACTCTCAGCTCCGCCCTTGGCCAGATCTTCCTTACGCTTGAAGCTCAGGTTCCCTCCTTAACGCTCCGCGTTTGAGACTGGTTCCTATTTCTTCCTTTTGCGAATTAAAAGTTTTTGCTAAAAAGACTTCAGTCTTCGATCCCTCGCGGCTGCGATGGACCATCGACTCGGTTTTGGAGATGCCCCTGCGAATCAGAAGATGTCTCGGGCGGATCCACACTCACGTGTGTCTACTGTTTAGGCCTTGAGCCGCGACCCGCAGGACTGCGACTTGTGCTCTTCCTTTTCGGCCTATGTCCTCGAGGCCGTGCTGCCCGGTGCATCTGGGCCGTCCGAGCGTTTCCTCGGTGAAGTCTAAGGAGGCCGGTTAGCGGTGTCCAGCGGCGGGCTCGGTGGATCAGCTCGAGCAGATGATCGCCCTCGAAGAGGAGGCGGCGCGGGCCGTATCTTCCTCGGCCGCGGCATTTATCCCGCTCTCTCTGGGTTCTTCCACAGCTTCCTTTAGGAGCTTTGTCTGTCCGCTCCACTAAGGAGAAGGGCAGCGTCTGCTGGACCTTTTCTCGGTCCAAAAGAGGACAAAGGTAAATCCCTCCGTCGACGCTCTTGGGAGCGGGAAAGGTCCCTCTCCCCGAGTCGTCGACCGTCGACTTCCGTCGACCGCTCGGCTTCGGCCACTGGTCTCACGGTGTCCCCGTCAGGTCAGTTGACTGAGACTCCCGTTGACGAAGTCGAGATTTTTCTCGATCCGTTGGACAGGTTGTCGCCTATAGAAGCCGAGACTCCCCTCTCCCCGGTTCCCCGAAGTTGAGATCCGTGGGCTTGCCTGTGCCTCGGTTCCGGCCCTCGGATGAACCCTCGGGCGAAGGGAGTGCGGTTCCTGCCGACGCTTCTCCGCACCGACCTCGGAAAAGCCGAGGCTCTGGGTCTCGGACCTCTTGCGGTCCAGCCGATCCCGCCGTCATAGGTGGTCTCGGCACCGCGGTAAGCGGCGTCGCCGCTCGTCCTCGTCCTCCTCCTCGGACGAGGGGAGGCTTCGGCGTAAGTTACGTCAACGGTACGAGGACCTCATGTGGCAGCAGTTCCTCCTGACCGGGAATAAGCCGGCGGTGCCCCAGCCATTAAGTGGCTGTCACGGGCGGCCGACACAACCCTCGACTTACCGAGGAGCCTGTACCCAGGCGGTTGTTCGGCCAAACCAGCTGCTCCACGATTCGGTGGAACCTCCGCCTCCACAGCCACTATTTGGAGCTCGACCGGGATTCTCGGTCGGCTAAGGGTCTACCCATAGGCTGTCTGTTACCCTCCTCCCGACCGACCTCGGCAGGTAGAGGGTGGCTCAGGCCAGAGGCAGCTCTCGAGGACCTGCTCAGTCCGAGATAATTCCTCCTTTTCTCCAGCGAATAGACTTGGAGTCCTCAGGAGGACAGTCAATGACGATAGCCCGTCGTCCTTCCTAGGACTGCTTGGCTCATCTCGGAGTCCACCGGGATGAAGCTCGAACCGTTTCCAAGCGGGCCAGGTATCCCTCACGGAGATTCTGGACCGAGGATTCTCCAACGGAGGCCTTTCCGTGGCCGAGGCCATAGTGGGTCCGGCCTTGGAGCTTTGGCAGCGCCTGCTTCCTGTCCTGCACCTTGGCCAGGATGGCCAGGAAGTATCTTGATCCTACCGGTTCCCTGTCCGGTTTGGAACACCCTCTGCTGAAGGGTTGGTTACCGACAGCGTTTTCGGTAGGCGGCAACTCCAGGGATGTGGACAAACCTCCCGACAAGGAATCAAGAAATTGGATTATGTCGGGCGAAAAGTCTATGCTGCGTCCTCTCTCGGCCTTCGTCAGGCCAGTTCGGCCGTCCTCATGGCACATTTTTCTCATGCCCTGTTGGGCTCCCTGGATGAGGTCATCCCTCATCTTCCCGCGGATCTGCAGACTACGGTCAAGCAGGTGCGGGACCAGGGCAGGGCAGTGGCCAAACAGCAGCTCCAGACTGCTTTAGATATTGGGGACTCATGTGCCAGGTCGGTGGCGGCCGCAGTGGCTATGCGTCGGCGGGCTTGGCTGAGGATATCCACCTTTACTTCGGATACCCAGCACAAGTTGGCGGATGTTCCCTTTTTGGGGACTGACCTCTTCGGCCCTGGGGTGGAAGGTCACCTGCAGAGGATCGAGAAGTCCAATGCTACCTTGGACTCGGTCTCTTCCGCTCAGAAGGACAAAGGCCGCAAACCACAGCCTAAGCCCTTTCGTCCTTCTGCGCCCCCGGCGCGCCCGGCCCAGCAACGTCAGGACCAGCAGGCTCGGCCTTGGCATCCCAAACCCAAGCCGCCGGCTTCCTCTAACAGGAGGCAGGGAGGAAAGGCCCAGGAGCCCTCGGCGGTCCCTCCTCAAGCCTGCCCAGTGACGGGCTGAGGGGTGTCGCCCCATCCCCGTCACCTTACTCCTGGTTCCCCGTGGGGGGACGGCTCTGACACTTCCTTTCCGCCTGGTCCGCTGTTACCACGGACAGGTGGGTACTGGAGGTGGTGGGAAAAGGCCTGCCTCTGGAATTCGAGCAGGCCCCACCCTTCAGAGCCGTCGCACCTCGGGGGGCCTCGGGGTCCGTAGCCTCACTGTCGGCTCGTCGAGCCGACATCACTCTCCTCCTCCGAAAGGAGGTGATCAGGGTGGTAGCGGACCCCCCCTCAGACCCAGGGTTTGTGTCCAGGTACTTCCTGGTTCCGAAACGGACGGGGGGCTGGCGCCCCATTCTCGACCTACACGACCTAAACAAGTTCCTAAGGTCTCGAACCTTCAGGATGGTCACTCTGGCTCAGATACTACCATCCTTGGAACGCGGCGTGTGGTTCTGCTCTCTGGACTTGCAGGGCAGCGTTTTTCACATCCCTATCCGTCCGTCTCACCAGAGATTCCTTCGCTTCCGGCGGAAGGATCCTTTTCGAGTTCGAGCCATGCCCTTGGCTTGTCTCCAGCTCCCAGGGTCTTCACCAAATGCATGGCAGTGGTGACAGCATTCCTCGGCGCGAGGGTCAGGTGACCCTTACCTGGGCGACTGGCTGATAGCAGCTCCCTCCAGGCAGGAGGTGGAGTGGTCCAGAGATCTGGCCCTCCAGGTCTGCTCTCAACTGGGCCTCCTTATCAGCAGGCCAAGTCGAACTCGAGCCAAGCAGGTGATTCTGTTCATCGGGCGCAGCTGGACTCTCTTCGAGCCAGAGGCCGCTCCCGCAGACAGGGCCGAGGTTCTTTCCTCCTTTGCCCAATCATTTCTGGTTGGACAATTGCCCCTGCCGGGACTTCCTCGCCTCCTGGGTCTCATGGCGGCCTGCACCAGCGTGGTCCGTTGGGCCCGCTGGAACATCCGTTCCTTCAATGGGGACTGGCCAGTCAGTGGTCTGGCGCTGCGATCCTTTGGACCAGCTTGTGTCGGTGACACAGGAGATGTGGAATGCACTCCAGTGGTGGATCGTTCAGGTCATTTGCAGGAGGGCATCCCGTTAGATCCGCCCGAGCCGGCGGTCTCTCTTCGACCGATGCCTCTCTGATGGGTTGGGGTGCCCATCTGGGGAACACCGAGCTCACGGCCTCTGGTCCCGGGAGTCGATGCCACATCAACCTGCTGGAGCTCCGAGGCGGTCCGCCTAGCTCTCCCGCCTTTGCTCCATTCCTCTGGGGTCAAGTGGTCCGAGTCAGACGGACAACACCACGACCATGTACTGTCTAAACCGCCCAGAGGCGGGGCCGCTCCATGCTTCTATGCAAGGAAGCTCTCCGCATTTGGTCACTCGTCTGCGCAGCCTGGGCGGATCTCCTAGCCATTCATGTGGCAGGGCCTCCAACACCCTGGCCGATGCCCTAAGCCGGATAGGGGCTGCATCCCGCAGTGGTCTCTCCTGCGGAGGTAGTACAGCATCTGTTCTCCCATTGGGCACACCTCAGGTGGACCTGTTTGCCTCAGGAGAGCGAAGCTGAGGCTGTTCCATGCCCGCCCCCTCAGCAGGGCTCGCTGCAGGGGGATGCCTTCTCGAGGCAGTGGACCCTGGGCCTCTTTTACGCCTTTCCCCCATTTCCCTTGATCCACAAGGTGCTTCTCAAGGCGAGGAGGGACAAGGCGCGGGTGATTCTGATAGCCCCAGACTGGCCTCGCCAGTTCTGGTATCAGATCTCCTCAGTCTCAGCTCCCAGGACTCCTGGCAGCTTCCAGCTCGCCGGACCTGCTCTCAGTCAATCAGGGAAGGTGTTCCATCCGGACCTTCAATCCCTGCACCTGACGCCTGGTTCCTGGCTGCTAGAGTTCCAGGCCTTGGGTCTTTCCGAGGGTCCTCAATGTAGTTGAGGCGTCCCGTAAGAGTCGACCAGAAAATGCTATGCCTTCAAATGGAAAGGTTTTCCATTTGGTGTCAAGCAAGGCTTGGACCCTTCCTCCTGTTCCTTGGCAAGCATCTTGGACTATTTATGGTCCTTTCTAATCAAGGGCTTAGGTCGGCGACCTAGGGTGCACCTGGCAGCCATCTCTGCTTACCGGGCGCGGGCCGGGAAGCAGTCGGTGGCGCAGGAGAAGGTGGTCTGGCGCTTTTTCAAAGGCCTTGATCACATTTCCCCTCCAGTGCGAGAACCTCCACTTCCGTGGGATCTACTGCTGGTACTGGCAAAGCTCATGGGCAAGCCATTCGAACCAATGCACAGGTGTGATCTCTCCACCTGTCGTGGAAGACCGCCTTCTTGGTGGCTATCACGTCAGCCAGAAGGATGGGAGAGCTCCAGGCGCTCCATCGAGTCTCCTTACCTGGTCTTCCACAGGGACAAGGTTGTCCTGCGCCCCACGAAATTCCTTCCGAAGGTGGTGTCGGAGTTTCACCTTAACCAGGTGTTGACTCTGCGGTGTTCTACCCAATCACACCTCGGAGGCGAATATAGGCTCCATGCTGGACCCTAGAAGGGCGCTCGCCTATTACAAAGGCGCGGCTGAAATCGGGGAGAGGTTAAGCCAGCTGTTTGTCACACCTACGCTGAAGCCGCATCTGGCAGACCTGCAGCCAAGCGGACGATAAGCAGTGGGTCACCTCCTGCATAGATCTCTGCTTAAGTTGGCGGGCATGGAGCCTCCCAGAGGATGAGCTCATTCTACCCGCCATACTGCTGCAACGGTGGCTGCTTCCAGGGACGTCCCTATCCAGGAAATCTGCAGGGCTGCTACCTGGAAGTCAGCACACACCTTCATTACCCATTACCACATCGACCTTGAGTCACGCCGGGATGCTGGTTTGGGGCCTCTGTTCTCCAGTCTTTCTTTCCCAAGTAAGTATTGGGGTGTCGTCTTGCTTCCCTCCCGGAGAACTGCTAGGAGTCTGCCAATAAGTGTGGATGAACAACATATCCATGTCCCTAGAAATACAGGTTACTCACCTGTAACAGGAGTTCTAGGAATAGTATATGTTGTTCATCCACCATTCCCTGTTCTCCGGCCCGGCGCACAACCTGAGCTTCCAGCGGGCCAGATCTGGCGTCATGAGGCGGAGCCGAGAGTTATACCACCCGGGTGGGTGGGAGGAGCCAGCTTGAAGACCTTCCGGCAAGATTTAAAGCGGCAAGGATACCTGCCAATAAGTGTGGATGAACAACATATACCATTCCTAGAACTCCTGTTACAGGTGAGTAACCTGTATTTCTCCTGCAGTAGGGGGGATTCATCCTAAATTAATAAATAGCACGGTGCCTCCACCCAGAGAGAGTAAGTGGGCCAGATGCTGTATGTAGTACTGCTCTCTGGGATATGCAGTACCTACCCACTTCCCTACACTGGACAATACCACCCCCTGGGGACCATAAACAGTTGTTACCTTTGCCAATAAACAACTCGGTTAGATTGCATAAACTGAGGGCACGCATGAAGGTGAAATTCAAACAGTCAGCAGTGCTTTTGTTTGGCAACACAGGCCTGGCAGCTGGAAAAGAATGGAAGGTTAAATGACTGCAAGTCACATTAAGCACTTCCCCCGTATATCAGGTATCCAAAATTCCAGCCAGCACTCACGTAACCCTCTGATGTAGCCAACCAGGAGCAGCATACGGGAGCAAAATAGCAGTTCAGGAGCAGGATAAATGGCAGTCAAGAGTTTCGGAGTCTTTTAAACAGGTAGCAACAGCTCAGATCTACTGGCTCAACACACATGATGCAGGAGCACTATGTAGCCGGAAGCCCAGACCCCAGGAGCGATCCCACGTTTCTACTCCCCAGTGGCTTGTACTCAGTACTCACCAGTACTCAGGCATGCACCCATGACTCATAGTTCCCTGATCCACCCCACTGGGTAAAGACTAGCCAGGCCCTATACCTGGCTCTGAAGCAAGCTGAGTAGGAATGCAGGTATCTGTCTCCGCTTGGTGCAAGTGAGCAGCTTGGCATGTAGACATGGCCCACTGTCTTACACTCTCAGTAGATTCTCTTCCACACAAGGCTCATCTGAAACACTCTGGAAAACAGGTGAACCCAGGCGTAAGTTCACAGTGAAGCTTCTAGATGAGCCCTGGAGCGGACTCTGAGGATGTCTGGCCTGGCTATGCCTCTCTCTATCACTCACGGTGCCCTCCTGGCACTATCTTTTACTTGTCTCACAACCGTGCTCTTCTGGCATTATTTCTTCTGTCTCAGATGGTGCCCGTCTGATACAGTCTCTTCAGAAACATAGAAACATAGAGGTTGACGGCAGATAAGGACCGCAAGGCCCATCCGGTCTGCCCATTTCTTTTTTACCTTATAAGCGTGCCATCAGCCTTTGATCTGTCAGTGGCCTATCTATTCATACTCATCTGTATTGCTCCCTTATGCCTATCCCATGCCTGTTTGAAGCCCTGCACTGTATTCATAGCCACCACTTCCTGAGGTAGGCCGTTCCATGCATCCACCACTCTTTCTGTGAAAAATAATTTCCTCACATTTCCCCTTAATCGGCCTCCCTCTAATCTCATGCTGTCCTTTTGTCCTGCTGTTTTTCTTATATTTAAACATGTTAGACTCTTTCACCTTTTTAATACCATTAAGGTGTTTGAATGTTCGATCATATCACCTCTCTCCCTCCTTTGCTCAAGGGTATACATATTGAGCTCAGTTAATCTGTCCTCATATGTCTTCTGATGCAGTCCTTGCACCATTTTGGTTGCCCTTCTCTGGACTGCCTCAATTTGGTTAATGTCCTTGTGGAAGGTGTGCCTCCAGTACTGCCGCAGTACTCAGATGGGGCCTAACCAGTGTCTTGTAAAGAGGGATTATTACCTCCCTCTTATGACTTGTGATACCCCTACTAATACACCCTAACATCCCCCTAGCCTTACCTACTGCTTTAGAGGTCTGCTTGGATGATTTCAGGTCATCGGCGATGATGATGCCCAAGTCTCTTTCTTCCTTTGTGACTGCCAGCAACTCCCCTCCCAGCCTATAGGTGGCCTCAGGGTTTCTCTTCCTTGTGTGCATGATCTTGCACTTCTTTGCATTAAATCCCAGTTGCCACTCTTCTGACCATTTTGCTAGTTTATCCAAATCTCTTCTCATTCTGCCCACCCCATCTGGATCGTCTACTGTGTTGCAGATCTTGGTGTCCTCTGCAAACAGACAAGTCTTACCCTCTAGTCCATCTGCATTGTCACTAATGAAGATATTGAAGAGGACTGGCCCCAGGACTGACCCCTGAGGTACCCCACTTGTGACTTGCATCTCTTTTGACTGTATACCATTTACCACCACTCTGTTTTCTGCCCGTCACCCAGTTGACCAACTTCTGACCCACCCCGAGCCTACCCAGCTTATTTATCAATCTTCTATGTGGAACAGTGTCGAAAGCTTTGCTGAAGTCAAGGTAGGCAACATCAACTGCTGCCCCTTGGTCCACCACTCTGGTTACCCAGTCAAAGAAATCTATGAGATTGGTTTGACAGGACCTTCCTTTTGTAAACCCATGCTGTATTGGATCCTGTGCCCCTATGGATTCCAGGTGTTGCACTATCCTTTCCTTAAGGAGTGCCTCCATAATCTTGCTCACTACTGAGGTAAGACTGACTGGTCTGTAGTTCCCTGCCTCCACCCTGCTACCACTGTTGTAGAGCGGGATCACATGAGTCCTTCCTCAGTCTTCTGGGGCCTCTCCTGTGCTCAGAGACTCACTGAACAGTTCTGCTAATGGCTCTGCTAGTTCCACCCTTAAATGCTTAAGTACCCTGGGATGTATGCCATCAGGTCCCATTGCCTTGTCCACCCTGAGCTTAGTGAGCTCTTGTAGGCCCCTTTCTTTTGTGAAGGGAGTAGTGCTCACCTCCCTCCCCCCTGTGTCCATGGTGCTGAGCTGTGAGCCCTGCCCTACCCTCTGTTCAGTAAATACTGAGCAAAAGTATCTATTTAGGATAGATGCTTTTACAGGGTCCTCCTCCTCACATGCCCCCTTTTCTCCTTTGAGCTTAGCAATACCCACTGTGGACTTTCTCCTCTCACTAATGTATCTATAGAAAGTCTTGTCGCCTTCTTTTACTGTTCGTGTTAGTGTTTCCTCAGTTTGGGACTTTGCCTGCCTTACTGCCTTCATTGCTTCCCTTAGGGCAGTTTGGTATGCCTCCCTAGCTTCATCCCGCTGTGTTCTCTTATATTTCCTGAAGGTCAGCCTTTTGGCTGTGACCTTTTCTGTATTTGAGAACCAAAGTGGGTTCTTTCTTCTTTTGCACTTCCTTTTCTAACACAATGGGATGTTGCTTCAAGTATTGCATCCTTAATGCTTGCCCAGTTTACCTGTACCCCCTCACCTGTGTTTCTTTTTGCCAGGGCTAGCTTAACTCTGTTGGCCATCTTATCAAAGTCAGCTCCTCTGAAGTCCTATATTTTTGCCTTGGAATGGGATGATTTAGATATAGTGGCCAAATTGAGCCATACCATGTGATGGTCACTGGCCCTCAGGTGACCTTCTACCTGGAGATCTGTGATCCCTTCCCTGTTAGTCAGTACTAGATCTAGGATAGCCCTGTCTCTTGTGGGTTGTTGTACCAGTTGTTTGAGGCCCTCCCCCTGCAGGAAATCCACCATGTGTCTAGTTCTGGCAGATGTTCCTGCTGGTATTGACCAATCTGTATTCGGGCGTGTTGAAGTCTCCATTATCAGAACCTCCCCTTTAGCTGTCATGTTTTGTATATCTTCTAACAGTAATGTGTCTGTGTCCTCCCCCTGGTCTGAGGGCCTGTAGACAACCCCAGTTCTTATGGCTGTCCCATTTCCTGTTTCCAGGGTGACCCACAGTTCTTCTGGCTCCTTTTGTGTATTCTGAATTTCTGTAGCTTTGATATTTTCATTGACATACAGGGCACTCCATTCCCCCCCCCCCTTTTTGCACCTCGGTCTCTTCTGAACAGTACATAGTCAAGTACTGAAGTCTCCCAAGTGTGGTTACTGGTAGACCATGTATCACTAATTGCTAGTATGTCCAGTTTAGCCTCTGACATTATTGCCTGCAGGTCCGGGATCTTATTTCCCAGACTGTGAGCATTTGTGTACATGATTTTCCATTGGCCAGATTTCGGTGTGTTACTTGTTGGGTGAGGTTTGGCATTTCCCCTGTGCGTCGTAGGGGGAGACGGACCTTTTTTCTTACCTGATGATGCAAATTAACTGCAAACGTGCTGAATCCCTGTTTGACCACTAGCTGAGGAGGGAGGGGTGTTCTTCCCATTCGACATCTGGGGTGCTGCACCCCTCTTCCCCATTTGCTAGGTTAAATATTCTGCAAAGACTTCAAACTTCTACCCCGATGCACTGACTCCCTCCTTAGTCAGATGCAGTCCATCAAATTTAAAGAACTTTTGCTCCCAGAACTGTTGCCAGTTCCCTACAAATCTGTGTCCTTCTTCCTGGCACCAGCCGTTGAGCCACATGTTTAGCTCCCCTATCTCCCCTTCTCTGACCTTTCGTCCATCTGCCCCCCTCTCCCAGACTGGCAGGATCTCAGAGGAGGAGGAGATGTCGGACGAAATGGATGATAGTTTGTCACCCAGCCGGTCAGGTGTTCCTTGGTCTCCACAACTGACCAGCTGTCGAGATCATTAGTCCCTATGTGTACCAGGACGTCAATGTTTTCTCCTGCTTTGTGAACAATTTTAGCAGTTGGACACCGAGTGAAAGAAAAGAAGGGGCTCAGCCCTACAGATATGTTGGTCAGTCCGGTTGGGACACCGAGCTGTGCAGCTCTGCAGTGCTGCTGGGGAACTGGGGCCTCCCTAGGCTTACTCTATGTGGGTTATTCAGCTTCTCTCTCAGATGGTACCCTTCTGGCACAGTACTGCAAACTCTCACAAGCAGTGCCCTTCTGACACAATCTCTTAAGCTTCTCTCTCAATCTGTGCCTTCTGGCACTATCACAACTTCTAACTCTGTCGACACCCCCACCCCACCCCGGCACAATCTCAGCCTCCAACTCAGTTGGTACCTTTTGGCACAATGTCTTTTGACTTCTCTTTTTGATGTTTGAGCCCAGGAGAGAACTCGCAGAACTTCTGAGGAGTGGGTCCTGATGAGGACCCACATAGAGCAGGCTTAGGGAGGCCCCAGCTTCCTAGCAGCACTGCAGATCTGCACAGCTCGATGTCCCAACCGGACTGACCAACATATCTGAAGGGCTGAGCCCCTTCTTTTCTTTCACTCAATGTCCAATTGGTGTGCAGGGCTGTCTTATCATTCCCTTTGCCCTGCCCTGCCCTCGTAACTTGCTCCAAAAAGCCCACAAGTCCAATTGGGAGGGTCTTGTTGTATCATCATCCCACAATCCAGTGTGTTTGGCTTCTGGGCTTCTTAGCCTTCTGACTGGGTGATTGGCAGGGTTGGGGGTCATCAAGATGTCTGCCCCCATGGTTAAATGGAGCTCTTTGCTCCAAAGTCTCAAGTTTATTTTATTGTTTCTTTGCCCCTTGGAGTGTGCTGGTCCCAGGGTTTTGCTACAGCCCATGCGGGCTGCTATCCGATCGGGTCGCTGGGGTCATGGGTACGGAGGTGGCATGCTGGCAGTCACGGTAGAACTGGGAGTGCTGGGGAGAGCGCCATTTCAAACTGCTCTCCAATTCAAGTTAGGTTGGGTGTCTCCAACTTGGCGTAAGGAGTGGCGAAGAAGTATGCTGGTTTGGGTGTTCCCAGTCCCCTCTTCCAGTATCAGGGGACCGGGAATGAAGTATGCGGCCACAGCTGCCGCAAACAGCAGGGCACAAGAAGTGCCACAGGTCTTGGCCAGCCGCATTCTCTCTCTGGGCCACACACTGATGAGAGAGGGGGAGAGAGAGAGAGAAAGCTGGTGGCAGCATGGAACCTGAAGAGGGTGGCAGGCAACAGTTCAGGTAAGCCCCCTCCCGAGTGTTTTCGGGGGGGGGGGGTGTCATATGTAACTCATCAAACAACCGCCTGCATGATTACACTTTAGAGTGGCTGCCTGACTTTTTATTATCCTGAATCATCTACAAAATATTCAAGAATAGCCCATAGTTTATTCACAGGAGTTTGTTCGTGATTATATATTATTAACATGATTTCAGCCAGACAGTGTAGAGCTACTGTACCCGTTAATGCTGTGTCAGGGTGGAACAAATTGGGTAGCCAGGTGGTCATGGCCATGAAAAAAAAATTGTTTACTAGATTTTGAAGGTTACTGGCCAACAGGCTACCTGGTCTAAAAAAGATTTTCGTGTCCTTTAAAAGATGACCACTAAAAATATTGGTTTTGGCTACCAGATTTTGCAAGCTTGTGGCCAAACTGATAACCAGCTCCAGACTGATTTGTTTCGCCATGTGCTGTGGACAGTGTGCTCTCATGCAGGAGTGCTAGGGGAAAGTGCTTCACTTCAGCACAGGGTGGGAAGTGTACAGTACAATGAAAACGGCTCTAAAGTTATAAATCACTTGAGCTAAGCTCAGAAGATTTATAATCCGGTAATAGGGCCTCTGAGGGGTGGCTCTTATGGTTAAAAAGACATCTCTCATGACGTTTAGGAAGACTGAACTGCTCAGCTTCTCTTTGTGATCCTTTTGCTGAAACCTCACACCAGGAGTCTCTTCTACCATAAGAGACATCCCTCGGAGACCCTATTAACTTAGCAGGATCAGGATGTACAACTTAAGTTTTAAGACCTTCAGAGAGTTTGGGAAGAAGCAAGGAAGCGCGGATAATTTATTTTGCTTTATTTAAAGTTTGTTGATGGGGAAAGGCACACTGAGCTGGAGCTCATTTCCAGATGCAGCCGGGGACAGGGCAGTGGGTGGGGTGGGGGAGAGTGCAAACAAGTACAAATGCCCAGGGTGTGAAAAAACATCAAGCATTTAACAGAAAAAAATTATGTGCATGACAGTGATGAAGGCGGTGAAAAAGCATGTAACAGGGCTTAAAATTCAGGGGAGAGGTAGCACATTTCATGCTGTTTTCGCTGCGCTCCCACTGTTTTTATGACCCCACAGGTGGTACAGTCCAGTGCAAATACTGGTAGTGCTTCTGTGTACTTTTTTGCATTTGATGCAGAAAAAAATTATAGACATTAGTGCAACGCTGGACTGGAGCAGCTTTATTCTGCCAGTTCACATGATCATCGGACTGAATGGAAGTCGTACTTCTGTGTTAAAGCAGGGATGGGCCAGAGCTGTGACATAGGCGGCATTGAGAATAGCCACCCATGTCTTCGATTGCACAACAGTGTGAGTATAGTGGAATAACGAGCAAAGGGAGAAGACAGAGAGCAAGCCTGGCTGACCATGAGGCGAATTGCTGTGGTGATGTCTGTGAACATCGGTGCATCAGCATTAGTCTTCGTTAGCTGTACTGTCTTGGGATGTTGCCACCCCTGTCCAGGCAAACTTAATGCCAAGGAGAGGACAGGTGAGGAAGACTTAACTTTAATGAGGATCAGAAAGATGAACCTGCTGCCTGTCCCCCCGCCTCCCTGGCTGGCCCCTCCTTGCCAGTCCTCCCAGCCCATCACCCTGGCTTCTCCCAGGACGTAACTCTTCCTGAGTCCCCCATGGATTGCCCTCTGTGGCAGGGTGACGGGAGTCCCTCAACCCACCAAGGTGTCCGGATCCAGATCTGGGAGGAGCCCGAGTCACTGGATGCAGGGCCTGCGGAAGTCGGCGGTCATCCTGCCAGCCAGGGTGTTTTTCAGGTCTTCCGTCCCCTGTGCACTGCCGCTCTACTCCTCCCCACAGGGATGCTGGCATTAGGGACTGCGTCCCTGACGTGAATGTGCAGTAGCACGCTCACGCAATATGCAGCGTGGCACGTCTCTTCCCTCCCAATGTACACGCCCTACCACCCGCATATCTGTAGGTGGCAGTGCTGCAGTGGACATGGCACCCCCCCCCGAGAGGGAGAGCATCCTATGGGATGCTTTATTCCCCTCCCCCAGCCCCAATAATCCAGGCTCACTGCCAAATCCAGGTTGCTGGCATCCTGGGCGATAGCTGTACTGTTGCACCGATGGGCCGGCCTGGCTGCCTGTCTTCTCGAGTGGGTGAGGTTAGAAAGAACTGTCGTGGAGAAACTGGAGGGAGGGAAACCAAGAAAAGGGCAAAGAAACAATAAGTAAGTTAGATGATTTTTATGAAATAATATAAATACATCAAGCTAGTGTTTGCAGGGACAGTGCTAGATAGGCAAAAACGGAAACGTTGCAGCCTGCCCAGAAATATATCCATAGTGGTGCACCTAGTCTGTTACAATAGCTAAAAGATTAAAAAGTGAACAACAGGAAAGTATTTTTACTCTACAAGTTCATGAGGGTGCCTCCAATCCTCCGGAGAGCTCCGCCACCCTTAGGTCCCTCAAAACCCTGGGGCCCTATGCCTGTGGGCACGGCCCATAAATCGGTCATCAGCCCCTCCGACAAACACCTGGCCCAGGCTGATAAGTCGCACGCCAGCTCCTCTAGCATCCACCTAGCCACTGCTCTTCCGTTGGGCCCTATTAACAGGCCGGACACCGATCCTCCTAATCAGCGCATGCTGCTCTGGCTGCAGCCCTCCCCAGAGGGTTCTCCCTCTCGGGATCCTCCGTCACCATCTCCCCTGGTGGTGACTCCTGGCTGTCCTGCACATTCAGAGCCAGAGTTGGTTGGAGTGTCCACCCAACACAACCCTAGTGCCGGCGCTGGAACACCTGATGCCAGACCTCCCTCGGAAGCCATTGTCTCCTGCACCACAGGCTTCCCATCTGGGATTGCTCCCCTGCTCCAGACTCTGGTGGGACCCTCGGCCCCCTTGGGGCTGGCGCCTGACCTAGCGTTTCCGTGCCCTTCATGCCCTGTGTCACAGCCCCATCAGGTCCCTCTGCCTCCTTCACAGTATAGTAATACGTGCCGTCAGGATCTTTGGCCTCCGCCTGGTCTTTTGTCGGGTTACCCACCATCAGGGCCTCCAGTAGGTCCCTTGGCTCCACTGTCAGGCCCTTCGCCAGGCCTTCTGACGCCAGACTACCCTGCGCCTCACTACCCGTCATCAGGGTACCTGCTGCCAGGGTATCATACACCAAGGTACCCCACGCTGGGGTTTCTGACACCAGGCTATTCGCCCTATGGAGCACTGGGCTACCATTACCCTGACGCCAGGCTATACAACACTGGAGTTTACTTTTCCAGGATACCCACCCGTCTTATCAGCCCCTTCTTTTTCCTCCTCCTCTGCCCCTCCACCACCTCAGCCTCAGGTGGATTTTAGGGAGGCATTACAGTCTTGGTAGTCTGAAATCAGGACGTAGTTGGTTTCAGAATTGGACCGGCGGCAACCGGCCGTAGCTCCCATGGACCTTACACCGAGATCCCCTTTGGGACAGACCTCACGTCCTATCATGGTAGTAGGTGTTGGCAGGGGCCTTGCAACCTCACTGCAGGGATCCCGCTCCCACGGCCCTGTCTCTGGACAGAAGCCTGTCGTCAGACCCAGATACCACAGACTCCTCCGCTTCGGGTTTTGAGACCCCCTCTCCAGTGGCTGTAAAGCCCAAAGATTCTCCCAAGTCTCCAGAGGACTCCTCCTTTACTGAGATCCTTCGGAAGATTCAGGAGGCAAACAGGTGGAAGACGGAGGGTCAGGATCCCTAACGCAAGAGGTTGGTGAAACATCTGGATATGCCTGAGCTGTCCACTCTGCTCATTCCTCCATGGATTGGACCACATGAGGACCTGGCCTCCATGGTCTGGCAGCAACCTTTGTCAGTGGCCACAGACGCCAAGAAGGCTGATGGACTGTATCGAGTCCCCAAGGGTAAAGACCACCTTAATTCTCACCCGAAAGTGATCTCTGTGGTCATTAATGTGGTACATGACTGTACGGCTAAACGTAAACACATGAGCACCTCTCCTCCAGATAAGGAGTCACGGCAAATAGACCCATTTGGATACAAGGTTTACTCCTCCTCCTCTACTCCGGCCCTCAGAGCTTTGAATTACCTGGCACGCATGATTGTATACCAGAAATCTATCCTGGGACAGTTAAAGTCGGAATTTGAGGCTTTGCCCGATTCCAAGGCTAAAACCAAAATTTCTCAGATTGTCAGGACAGTGGAAATCTCCTGTTGTCATTCCCTCAGGGCGACATATGATGCAGTAGACTCCTCTACCTGGAGTACCGCCACAGCTATTAGCATGCGCCAGTACTCCTGGCTAGGGGTATCCAGATTGGCCCAAAATGTCCAGTTGGCCATCCAAGACTCTGCTTATTCCAATTTTTCCTTCCCACCGCTGCTTCCTACTCTTTAAGCCAGAAGGGGAAGGAAGCAGACTCATTTCAGTGCTTCACAGTAATTGTACATTGCTATTTTTGTTTTAAACTTAGATTGTGGGCTTTTAGTGACACTGTATTTTCTTTACTTAGAATTGTTTTGGGGCTGTTGAAAATGTAAAACCTAGTTTGTTGTGCTTGTAGTGGTGATGTATTTCTTTGCTGTCTTTAATTGCTGCAAATTTTTGTCCCCCCTTCCCTACGCACAACTCTTAATTATAAGCCCTGTTAAATCTGATCGACAGGAACTAAGCACAGGATATAGTAGGGGCTGTGGAGTAGGAGGGACATAAGGGAGAAGAAGCCCGCCCTCAGCACGACAGGTGTTTTGACTCTTTTTTATTTATTTATTTATTTATTTCTTTTTTAAAGACAATTATCTGAGGAGCAGTGGCAGGATTTTTAGGACAGTAAATTAATAAAAAGGGAACTAGGAGAGCTTCAGTAACAGATAAATACTGGAATAGCAGTATAAGTGTAGTATAATGTGGGGAGTGGTGCAATGCAGTGGCTGTGGGGCAACCATATTCAGGCAGACCTTCAGGACGCTGAGGTGCTGCCCTATCTGCATGCATCTCTCTGGACTGCGGGATGAGGTAGCCAGACTCAGAGTAGAAGTAAACTGGGTCAGGAGTACCATCACCCCTATCCAGAGACCACCCAGTCCAGCGTCGCTGCCGCAAAGGATGCCGAGAATGAGGAGCACTTGGAAGATAGTGGGCTCAGGGAGGGTTAGGGCGATCAGGCAGAGACACATCCCAAATCCTATTCCACTCAAGAACTCATATGCCACACTGGCAAATGGGGACAACCAAATAGAGGTACCCAGAGAAGTGGAAGGAAAGGATGTGGAGGTTAGCCAAGGAGCTGACCTCAGTGGGGAGAGCAGTGGACCCCAGAGAAAGAGGAGGAGGAGGAAGCGAATCCTGGTGGGGTACTCCATCATAAGAGGGATCCTGCTAGGAACACAGGAGGGGGAGGACAGGGAGGTGAGGTGCCTACCAGGTGTCACGGGATGGAAGGAAGATCCTGGGGATCACTGGGAAGGCAAGACGGGAGGGTGAGCTGGATGTCATTATCCACCTAGATACTAATGACCTGGCAAATGGGAAGCCAAAGGGAGTTCAGGAAGAGTTTAGGAAATTGGGGAGGGGTCTCAAGCAAGTAGCTACTTCTGTCACCTTCTTGGAAGTACTACCTGTGAGAGGCATGGGAGAGCATAGGGGTGCATGCACCAGGAACTTTAACTCATGGTTGATGAACTGGTGCTGTGAGGAAGGGTTTGGATTCATTGGTGACTGGGGATCCACCTGGAGGGATGGAGGCTTGTTCAAGCCTGACGGTCTGCATCCATTCTGGAGGGGAATCCAAGCACTCAGTGATAAGTTTAAATGCTACATTGACAAGCATTTAAACTAGCCAAGGGGGGTGGCAGGCCAGCAAGGAGGGTGCCTAACTGCCCACCCCCCACAGCTAGCAGTGGAGCCAGTGAACCAGAGAAGTGGATATCTCTACAAAGCAGTGTGCAAAAGATGGAGATAAGTGCCCAAGAGGTGGATAGGCAGAAAAGGGGCCAAATTCAACAGAAGGGCAGACGGCAAGGAGAAGCAGGGATAAATAACAACCAGGGAAGGGGCTGGAGTAGAACAGCTAAACAGTCTACGGAGGTCAAATCATTGAAAGCCATGTGTGCCAATGCCAGGAGCCTTAGCAACAAGATGGAGGATCTGGAGGCTGTCATGGTGCAGTCAGACCTGGACATTGTGGCCGTCACAGAAACCTGGTGTAATGATAACCATGAATGGCCATACCTGGCTACAACATATTTAGAAGAGACAGGGTGGGTAGGAAGGAAGGAGGAGTGGCACTGCATGTGAAAAATGACATAAGGGCCACAGAGATCCAGGAGGAACAAAATGGGGGAGAGATACTGTGGGTTAAGCTGGAAAGGAAAATGGGGCCAGCCATCCGCACAGATGTGGTCTATAGACCACCAGCCCAGGAGGAAGAAACAGATAGGGAGCTGATGCTAGCCATCCATAGGATGGCAGACAAGGGTGAGGTAGTGCTGGTTGGAGACCTCAATATTCCAGACATGGACTGGAGCATCCCAGCAGCAGCAGCATCAACTAGGAGCAGATTTATCCTGGACTTCCTTCAGGATGGCCTCCTCAAGCAACTGGTCGTGGAACCAACTCGGCAGAAGGTAATACTGGACCTTGTGCTCACAAACAGGGACAGTGTGATGGGGGTAACAGTGGGGGAGCACCTGGGGAACAGTGACCACCAGTCATCGTGGTTTGAAATCACGGAAAGAGCAGAACCAAACCACACAAAAACATGTATCTTGGATTTTAGGGGGACAGATTTTGGGAAAATGGGGAGAGGCTTGAAAGAGGCATTAAGGGGAATGGGGCAGGAATCTGGGGCTGAGGAACAGTGGGCAGTATTTAAAATGGGGATTACAAGAACAACAGAATTATGCATTAAGCAGGTTAGCAAGGGGAAAAGGAAGAGGAGGCCATTATGGTTTTCCAAGGAGGTAGCAGGGAAAGTGGAAGCCTGAAAGATTGTATTCAGGCAATACAAAAAGACACAGGCAGAAGGGGATAGGGAGAAGTACCAGGAGAAGCAAAGGGAGGCAGGGAGGTCAGTAAGGGAAGCCAAAGCTCAGACAGAAGAGCACATTGCAGAATCAGTGGGTAGAGTGGACAAAACCTTTTACAGGTACATAAGTGAAAAAGAAAGGGAAAGGGAGGGATAGTGAGACTGAAGTGGGAGGATGGGGGCCGTGTGGAGGATGACAACAGTAAAGCTTGACATATTGAACAGGTATTTCTGCTCAGTCTTTACTGAGAAAGAGGAGGGTAATGGGTCTGAAGGGAGTACAAGGGGTTGGAATGGTGCAGAAATGTACACAAGTCCCTTTACACGAGAAAGGGTCCTGAAGGAATTGGAAATAATAAGAGTTGATAAAGCAATGGGTCCAGATAGGGTGCACCCCAGGGTCCTTAAAGAACTAAGAGAGATGGTGGCTGAACCTCTGGCAATCCTGTTTAGCCGATCACTGGAAACAGGGCAGGTACCCAAAGACTGGAGGACAGCAGATGTAGTCCCCTTATACAAAAGTGGGAACAAAGAGGAAGTGGGGAACTACAGACCAGTCAGCCTCACCTTGGTAATAGGGAAGATCATGGAAGCACTACTGAAGGAGAGATTGGTGGAACATCTGGTTGTCAATGGACTACAGGACCCAAGGCAGCATGGTTTCACCAGGGGGAGGTCATGTCAGACCAGCCTCGTTGAATTTTTTGACCGGGTGACTAGGTAGGTGGATCGGGGAGGGCAGTGGACATGGCCTATCTGGACTTCAGCAAGGCCTTTCACACTGTGCCACGTAGAAGACTATTACACAAACTGGGGAATATGGGTGTGGGCAGGACAGTAATGTGGTGGGTAGGTAACTGGCTGGGCAGCAGGACACAGAGGGTGGTGGTAAATGGCTGTCACTCCACTGAGGGAAGAGTGACCAGTGGGGTACCACAGGGATCAGTGCTCGGACTGGTCCTATTCAACATCTTCACCAGTGACACTGCGCAGGACCTAGAAGGCAGAATTTCCCTGTTTGCTGATGACACAAAGCTCTGTAACAGAGTAGACACACCAGAGGGTGTAGACTGAATGAGAAGGACCTGCAGAAACGTAGAGAATGGTCAGGGGTTTGGCAGTTGAAATTCAGTGCAAAGAAGTGCAAGATAATGCATATGGGGCACAAAAACCCTGGCACAATATATCAGTTTGGGGGGTGAGGATATAGCATGCATCAAGCAGGAAAGGGATCTTTGGGTTATCATCTCTGATGACCTCAAGGTAGGGAAACAGTGTGACAATGCATCAGGTAAAGCAAATAGGATGCTGGGATGCATAGACAGGGGCATCACCAGCAGGAAAAGGGAGGTCATAATTCCACTATACAAGACACTAGTGAGGCCCCACCTGGAGTACAGTGTACAGTTCTGGAGACCTTACTTACGTAAGAACATAGACAGGGTAGAGAAAGTTCAGAGGAGGGCAACAAAGATTGGACATGGATTGCATCACAAGTCCTATGAGGACAGGTTGAAGGAACTGAATATGTACTCCCTGGAGGAGAGGAGGGAGAGAGGGGATATGATAGAGACATACAAGTATCTTACAGGGAGGAACAGGGTGCAGGAATACACTATTTTTAAACAAAAAAGATGTTTCAGGACTAGAGGGCATGGGATGAAGTTGGAGGGAGGACGATTCAGAGGAAACGTGAGGAAGAATTTCTTCACAGAACGGGTGGTGGACAAGTGGAACATCCTGCCAGAGGAAGTGGTGGGGGGCTGAAACAATCACGGGATTTAAGAATGTATGGGATAGACATAAAGGAATTCTGGAGGTCAGGGTCAAGGGGCAACAGACTTCTAGGAAAACATAAAGTAAACTTACAAGCTCACATGGGCAGACTGGGTGGGCCGTAGGCCCTTATCTGCAGACACTATCTATGTATGTACCTTCCAGGGGGAGCACTTCCAGTTCAGAGCGCTCCCCTTCAGTCTCTCCTCTGCACCCAGGGTGTTAACCAAGTGCCTAGAGGTGGTGGCAGTGGCTTTATGCCGCCGGGGAATATATGTGTTCCCGTAACTCGACGACTGGCTCCTGTCAGCGCTGTCGAGGGACATCCTGGTGGCCTCCCTGACTACTACCCTGAATCTGTTCAGGCAAGTGGGGATCACAGTGAATTACCCCAAATCCCACCTTGTCCCTTCCCAGCGCCTCCAATTTATTGGGGCGGTGCTGGATACTGTTCAGAGTCGGGCCTTCCTCCCTTTGGACTGGGTGGAAGCCTTGCGTCAGCAGGCCATCCAAGTGGCAACCAGCCAATGGACCACGGCCCATTCGGTCTTACGCCTTCTAGGCTTTATGGCAGTGGCTATTCCCACTGTCCCCCTAGTCAGACTCCACTCTGGTCCATTGGGACCAGAAATCAGACAACCTGGATCTCAGGATTCTGGTGTCCAGCCCCATGTGTCGGGACCTCCTTTGGTGGCAAGATCAGTCCAGTCCCATCAGAGGGGTTCCCTTTCAAATGCCCTCGCTGGCTTAGACCCTGACAATAGATGCTTCCGGTCAGGATTGGGGCGACCCTCTGGGCGATCATAGGACACAGGGATCCTGGTCTCAGCAGGGGCTGTCTGTATTTATTTTTTATTTATTTTATTTTTATTTAGTTGTTTAACCAGGTACACATCAATGTGCAAGAGATGCGGGCTGTTCTATATGCCCTTCAGGCCTTTCAGCCCTACTTATCCCTGGGTCCCTCCTGGTACAGATGGACAACATGAGTGTGGCCTGGTACCTGAACAATCAGGGAAGTGATGCACGTGTGGCATTGGGCGATACAGCACAGCCTGCAGCTCATGGCATCGCACGTCCCAGGTGTTCAAAATGTCCTGGAGGACACCCCCAGCCGCATTCAGGCAAGAGCACACGAGTGGGAACTGAGGCAGTCAGTAGTCAGACATCTTTGATTGGTGGGGTTGTCCAGATCTTAATCTGTTCGCCTCCCCATCCAACACAAAACTACCCAGTTTCTGCTCGCTTGTTCCCAAGCGTGGTGTTTTCTGGCAAGATGTGCTGTCTCTCTGCTGGACAGGGAGGTTCTTGTACGCATATCCTCCCATTCCATTGTTGCAAAGGGTGCTTCTGAAACTACAGCAAGAAGGGGATCCACATGATTCTTATAGCCCCTTGCTGACCTCGCCAAGTGTGGTTTCGTCTGCTTCAGCAGTTGAGAGTGGATCCTCCAGTTCCCCTACCCCTCTGCCAGAACCTGCTAACTCAGGACCAGGGCAAGCTGGTCCATATAGGCCTCAAGTCTCTTCACCTTCACGTGTGGCACCTGCTGACATAGCTTTTGCACACTTTGGGATCTCTTCCAGAGTGGCTCAAGTCCTTGTGGAAGCCTAAAAGCCATCCACAAGAAGCACATATGCTATGAAATGGAAGAGGTTCTCCATTTGGGCATCCAGCAGAGATTGGGCCCCTTTCTCTTGCCCTGTCCCACAGGTCATAGAGTACCTGCTGCATCTCTCTAACCTTGGCCTTAGCTATTCTCTGCTGAAGGTCCACTCGTCTGCCATTTCTGCCTACCACACTCCGGTGGATGGCAAAACTTTGGCTCAGTTGGAGGTTTCCAAAACCTTTCTGAAAGGAATTCTCCATCTGAAACCCCCAGTTAGGAACCCTGTTCCTCCATGGTATTTGAACTTCATCCTTGAGAAACTAACTTTGCCTCCCTTTGAACTGGCTGCGAGTTGCGACCTGTGCTACCTTTCCTGGAAAGTGCACTTTTTAGTTGTCATTACTTCTGCTCGAAAGATTTCTGAGCTTCAGGTCCTGATATGTAAGGAGCCTTATTTGATTTTCCAGAGACCAGGTGGCTCTGTGTATAAATCCTAAGTTTTTACCAAAGGTGGTTTCTGAGTTTACTTTGAATCAGACTATACACTTGCCAGTATATTACCCTGAGCATTCCAGTCGCGGGGAGGCCATTCTGCACACACACTGTGTGCACAGAACCTTGCGTTATTACACGAACCAGACGAAGTCAGCCCGTTAAACGGATCAGCTTTTTGTTTCTTCTGCGCTCAAAAGAGAGGGCACGGTAGTTTCCAAACACCTATCCAAATAGTTAGCAAACCGCATTTTGTTTTGTTATCAGAAGTATAATAAGCCCCTTCCGGGGGAAGTCGGGGGCATTCAACCAGAGGCCTGCCTGTTTCAGGAATGTTTCTGCTGTGGACATTTGTGCGGCAGCTACTTGGAACTCTGTCCACACCTTTACCGAACACTATAGTCTGGACATTGCCTCTAGGTGCAGGGCAGGCTTCCGACTAGCTGTCCCTCAGGGCCTCCTGTCCTAATTCTGTGCCTACTGCAGACCTTTCTTGCCTCCCGTGCTTCAGCCTTTGTCTGAATTTCACTGCTTGGAATGCAGTCCTAATGGATATTAACTACTGCAAGAGCCTTCTCAAAGTAAGATAGTACAGTTATGTAAGAACTTACCGAAACAGTAGATCTTCGAGAGAGGCTCTTGCAGTAGGTTCCTTTTTCCCCTCCCACCTTCCCCCTGCTTCTGCGGCTACTTCTTTCTAGTCTTTCTTTTGGCTCCAGGAGCACACTCCTTTTTCCTGTTGCACCTTCTTAGGTCTCAGGTGGTAGGTCTCCAGCGGAAGAACTGGAGGGCGGGCGTGGGGACTGCCCACTATATAGTAGACGTCAGCGTGACGTCGGGTGGCTGGTCCCCTGCCAGATACTGCTAGCTAAAGTTTTCCGTGTGGTCCTAGTGCCTAGCTGCTCTAGTCCCAATGGTTATTACCTACTGCAAGAGCCTCTTTCGAAGATGTACTGTTACGGTTAAGTTCTTACATAACTGTACTTTTCTGCACATAACATGCAAATTGGGACCAGCACAGGGCAGGCATTAACACTGGCAAAGTGAGGGTCAGTTTGATCCTTTCTTTCATACCATGAGGACGTCCAGAAAATCAGTGTGCAGGAAACGTGATGAGGGTCCATTGTCTTTGTGCTACATTACCTAACACTCTAGTTTTTCTTAATGGAAACAAGTCCGTTTAGAAGCACTTTTTATTTTTGTGCTTCCGAGTCATTAATTATCTAATTTGGGGACATCGGTAGGGTGTTGACACAAGCCCTAAAAGATTATTTCTGTCTTAAGCCAGCCTGGTGGAGCTTAGGTGCTGGAAGCCTTACCTCGCGCTACACCGGTGACCCATGTTTGGGAGCGACGCGGGCCACGGGAGTCGACGAGGAAAAAGGATTGAATGTCCCGATGGACTGCTCTGCTTCTCTGGGAGGGGACTATCAGTAGTCAGCAGCTGACTGGCCCCTAGCAGCTGCTGGGGGCGATGATGCTGTAGAAAGGGAAGCGATGGGGTAGGCGCTTGGATGATATGCAGAGCGTCGCCTCTCTCCATGAGCGTCACTGCATGTTCCACCGCCAAAGGGAGAAACTGGAAAAGTCCTGACAATATGAAGCTGTCCCCAGCGCCGCCCCAAGAGGGTGCCTCCTGGCTGAATCCATTGCTGGTGGGTTGAGATGCTCCCCACCACCCTGCCACGAAGGGTAAGTCGTGGGAGATCAAGGGAGGGGGTTTGATCCTTGGGGCATGGCGCTGGGGCGACAGCTGAAAGGTAATAGGAGCTGGCCACGGCACGGAAGAAATACTACAATAATAAAAAAAGATGATTTCTGTCATCTTGGATCAGTTTTGCTACAGTGTGAGCTTTCAATTTGGATCAAGGGTATGCTGATTTAAAAAAAAAAAAAAAATTCTTGTGGATCATTTTCTCAGAAAAGGGTGCTGGGAGTTGTCACGCTTAAAAGTTGCTGGTAACTGGCCACAGCATTAGTCAACCAGATACCTCAGCTGCTTCAGTGACACTTTCCATTCAGTTTATTTTAATTGAATGTCATAATATACACCGTTCTTTTACGTTAAAGGCGACTGTGGAGCAGGTTTGACAGCATACAAGGAGAAACATGACATTGGCTGCGTTCATTCACATTGTGGAACCCAGGGTGCTGGTAACTTAGACAAGTACAATACGTGGAGGATCGTGTATGAGCGATCATACACAACAAGGCTATTTTTCGATAGAGAGGTTTCCATGGTAACTAGAGACCTCGAGAACGCAGCTTGAGAGGTCTCGTTACCATGGAAACCTTGAGATCCAAAAATGGCCTTGTTTGTGTACGATCGCCCATATACAATCTTTTATAGTGCATGGACAACATTAACGCTAAAACTAAGTCCTTACTGTGCAGTTTTTTTTTTTTTTTACTGTCGCCTCTCATTTCTAAGGCCAGCACTCACTGCCATGGCTGCTTCCTGAAGTTCGGAGGGTTCAAGACCGCGCATGCGCGAAGAGTTTCTGTGTTATTGTGCTGCACTAGTGACGTAGGCAGTGCAGCACAACAAGTCAATTCGAGTAACCAGATTCTAGCAGCAATCTCATTCCCTCATGTATATTTAAACACCCCTGCCTAGGTGAACTTGCTGGTTATAATTCTGTTCTCCAGTGAAATATTTGGCAGCTAACTTTGCTTTTTGGAGATAATTCCTGAAGAAGACCTATGGTCAAAACGTTGATTCTAACCCTATTTTCTATTTCAGTGCGCATTTAATATTACCATTTTGTTTTTCGGACTACATGCTAAGCACCTTGTGGTTTTTGTTTGTTTTGTTGACAGCTGTAGTAATGTAGTGGACTAGAATGAGAAGGCAGTTTAAAAATCATATTGGTGGGGATAAGGTCCGAAATAGAGAAGTTTGTTTTTTGCTATGGCAGAGTTGGTGATGTCATTGGAAGAGTCTACAGTAATGTTTGCTTCTGTGGTCTGTGCTGTTGCTCCCACCCCTCTGCCATGCTGCCTGAGGTATAATATGGCGTTGATGACGGTACAGTACACGTCGCTTGCTTGCGTGCTCTTGTAGAGCCCCGTCAGGCACTGCTGTTGACACTGGGTTTGGGTGTCTAAGATGAAGAAACCTGCATGGCCCAAATTAGTTAATGATTGGTTGAACATTGCATATATTTGCAGTGAACCTTGCCCAGGAAACTTGCTAGAGGTATGCTGACTGTTCTGCCCACTAATTGATTTTCTATCTCTCTGTCCAGAATGCGATATGAGACAGCTTGACTAGCAGAGACAGAAAGGACTGGGAGGCTAACACAGATCTTGTGTATACTAACCCTCGCCCTGAAAGTTGCATCTCTTGATGCAGTGGGTGCTTAGCAATTGCTGAGTTTATGTACAGTAGTAAAGTGAGATCTGCGTATGGATAAATTTAGCATTATGGCCTGCAAGAACCTTTGAAGGCAAGCTTGCTATCTGGGCTCTTGCTTCTGCTTTGAAGAAAGACAGCTTGGAAAGCAACAGTGGCTCATTAGCTTGGTGTTAACAAGCAAGGGTGTTTTGACCTAAAATACTAGACTTTATATAATTTATTACATTATAGAAACTTGGAAACCTAGACGTTGAAGTCAGAAAAAGACCCACGGACCCATGTAGTCTGCCAAGCCCTACCTGTAGTATGATGTGAATGCCCTAGTGATCACTCACTACCCATCCCCTAATGCCATCCTCCTTTGCTGTCCTCACTAGCCCCACCCTCGTTCACTTGAATCCCTCCACTGATGTGCTGCAGAGTTACCCCTTCCGCAGCCTGTTCATTTATCCATCACCATCTTTGTAAAGAAATACGTGCGGATGTCATTTCTGACTCTTTCCTCCCCCCAGCTTCTTTCAGTTCCCCCACATGTCCGTGTCTCTGCTAGGGATGTCACGGTATATCACAGTATTGAGAGTCACGATGTTAATACTTCGGCTGATTTCCTACACTGTGATAACCGTGGTTCATGGTATACGATGGTTTTCATGCCTTTCAACTAATTTTTGGGGCTGTTGATAGGAACAACTGTCCCTTCTGCCCCAGCACTCCCTGACACAGCAGCTTGAGGAGACTTTTTTGGTACAAAAATTACTACTTTCATAATACCGTAGTATTCACGATAGCCATGGTATTGCATGTTACGGTTATCATACTATCAAAATTAGGGTATACCGTTGCCACATCGAAACCCCAATGGTGAAGACCACCACAGCGACAGGATTCGGCTAAAATCCGCCTGTCACTGTGATGGTCTCCACACAGCCAGGGGACTGCCTCACAGGGTGTTTGGCCCCCCCGGTCCAACTCCAACTCTGGGTTGGAATCCTAGAGACCGTTGGGTGTGGGGAGTGGAGCCCCCCACATGGGGGGGGGGTTGGGGGGCACAGCCCCTCTATGGAAACAGGAGGCATCCCTAACACTGCATTGCCAACACTCTGCAATGCGGCTGTCGCTGTCGGGGATGTCTCCATAGCTGCTGTCGCTGTGGCATGGTAAAACCCAAAATTAGATACTATGGCATCCCTAGTTTCCGCTCTTTGTGAACAGTTCCCCAGTGTCTCCCTTGTTTATCCCGTAAAGAAACCTGAAAGTTTTAGGCATACCCCACCTCCTCTCCCCCCTCCCCATTCTCTGGTGTATACATCTTGAGGTTCTCGAGCCTCTCAATTTAGGATGTCTTGTTGCCCCCAAAACACTTTTGTTGCTCTCCTCTGCACTGCCTCAACCCTGTCTTCGGGTTCCTGATAGTGTTGCACTTTCTTGCATCGAATTTTAGTTGGCAGATCCATAGAGCCCTGAAAGAGCAAGCAGTTACTAAAATAAAAGTTCTAAATCTGTTCTCTTGATCCAGCCCGTCGGCACAATGGGTAGCGCTACCGTTCTTGATGCTGGCGACCTATTTTCGAGAATAAGCTTGATGCATTGGGGACTGGCCAGAGGAAGGAGGACTGTGCGTCATAGAAGAGGCTTTCTTCCTTTGGGGAGGGATGTGATCCCCGTTGCTATACGGCCAATAGGGTGACCAAAGTAGTGCAGCAGGGACGCACAGCGTGTTTGGGCCTCCTTGTGTGGTGACATCCTGAGGCAGTGGATCAAAAACAGGCTAAGTCCTGGAGCAGGTGGGAAGATCCCAGGCTCCCTAGGGCCTAATCTCTTCCCCCCCACCACCACCACTAACCACCCTCTCCACTCGCAGTTCCACCTGTTGCTCCCTTGCTTCTAATCTTCCTACTCCCGAGGTAGAAAGTTTGTGTCCATCATGGACGGACCCTACCACAAGAGGCAGACTCGTTGGGTTGTAAAGGCAGGGATAGGCGCTAGGGACACTGGAGGAGAGGACTTGGCCCAACCTGGGGAATAGAGGTGGCACCAGTGAAAGGAGCATAAAATGTCGTAAGAAAAAAATAAATAAAATGACAACACTTAAGTTTAACTTCAGTGTTCTCTACTTTTTTTTTAACTTTCTCCTGTTATTGGTCTACTGAATATTTCAGATAATATAGCAGTTACTCGTATTTCACTGTACCTTTCAAAAAGACAGTCTCCAACTGACCTCAGTGTTGCTTGTGACATCACTATCTGTTAAACAAAGGCACTGTGAGGCCATTTGGGGATAGTCACAGGCCTTTTATGCACTTTCTCAGATGGGCATGCAGAATGTGTTATAAACCCCGGAAATGAGGGCTGAACATTTAAAAAAACTGTACTCTAATGAATTGCAGTAGCTGAAAAATTATGTTTCTGAAAGTACAGGCTGAAGTGTAGAGTTGCTGTTCACAAATATGAAAAACTGTTGCCATGGTCAGAAATGTTTAGACCATTTTAATTTAAAGGAGAACTGTACTGAAAGAAGTTATTTTTCCCTGTAGAAGTTGATGTTTAAGTACTAGTTCAAATGTTACTGTTCCATCTCTGCAGCCGTTTTATGTTATCCTTGTGGGTCTTTCTGATTTACACACAGATAGTAAGTGCCGTTTTAGAATTGTATGATGACGTACAGTAGTTTATGTCCCTTGCTTAGCTCTTCCATTGTTGGAGCAACACATTCATATTCTACTCTAGAACTCTGTGGTTGGAGAGGGACATAAACTACATCATACCAGGGTTTTATTTAACTCTAAAAATTGATTAGCGTTTTGCTCATAAAAGTGCTAAAACTTTGTGAAAATGCATATCACCAGCCTCACTGTGTTTAACAAACATAACTCTTCTAGAAAACCTATATAAATACTTTCTGAACAGTTAGTATTGTCCCAAGAAAAAAACTGCTAATCAATTATTTAAAACCCTGCATACAGTTCTAAAATGGCACTCACCAGCAGACCAGAAACCACCACCAAGGTCACTAATAGGCGAGCATAGATGAAACAGAATTTGAACCAGTTTTTTTTTTTTTTTTTTAAACTGTTTCTACTGGGAAAAACTACCTTCAGGTTCAGCACAGTTCTCCTTTAAACAGGGTGTCCAAAACAGTGGTCAGCAAGGTGGGCACAGAAAAGGGTTGTATTAATACCATGTCTTTGCAGCTAATTGGGCACTTTAAAAGCCACAGGCCCATTTATCTTAGGCCCTGCACACGTTATGAAGTGTGCTCAAAAATGTTTAAAAATGTTTTTACCTGTCTGTGTTATGATGTGGTTGTCAGTGTCCAGATTGCACTCCAAAACCAGGCTAGCCCCAGCGAGTTCCCAGGCATGATTGCAGCACCAACACAAATCGCTGCAGGTAGCTCAACCCTAGCCAGGGTACTCGTCATTCGACGTGGATGCAGTTTTCAGAAACAGTGGCACCATTGCAATCAATAGCTCACTGTGAGCTGAAGGATGCATGTACCTTTTTTTTCTTTTAACTTTAGCCAACAAAAATAAGATTTTAATGCATGCCGTTACGGTGCTGCAGCATGATTTGAAGTCTCACTGTTAACGGGTTAAGGCAGTGGTGCTGGTCTAGAAAGGTGCTGAAGCCTACCTCTAAGCAAGGTTTGAGCACGGTTTTAGAATACAGTTGTAGCATGGTCTTTACTATGCTACAGTCTGGATGCAAATCTTTTAAACCATTTTAACAGAGTTAAAATGACTTAAAAGCCCCTAGTGTATACAGGGCCTTTGTTGAACTGATATTTTGATTTTTTTAGTAAAAAAGAAGGGTACCAAAAAGGAAAGGATAGGTAGTCAGGGAGTTGAACAGAAAGAAATGTAAAAGCCTGTTCCAGCATTGACGTTTTCGAAAGCGCAAAATAACATTTAAAATAGTCCCGCATTTATTAAAGCTGTTTTGAAATTCATTAAAGAGTCCCTAATGCCGTTGGGGAAAACTTTGCAAAAATGTTTGATTTAGATGCAATTCATCTTATATTTCATATTTTTCTGTAATAATGCTCACACTTATTTCTTTATCACTAAGGACATTTGCTTGAGAGTAGGATCTTACTGACTTTGGCTGCTCATCTACACCTGATCTCGCACGTTTATGACATTGCAGTCTGGTGCTGTGGAGATGATTATGATGTCATAAAAAGGGAATTTTGATGTCAGGTGTAGACGAGCAGCCAGAGAAGATGACATCTAGGGGACAGGGATCCTGTTTTTATGCCACTGTTTTCAGAAATAAGGGAAAAGAATTACAGCAAATATATATAAAGTGAAACATGAGTTTATATGTCTCAGTATTTCATTTTTCAAGGTTTTCCCAGTCGTGTCAGGGGCCCTTCAGTTTCTTGCCATGATACCTCATCACACTGCATCTGTATTAGGCTGATTGTCTCATATTTTGTAATAATTTGCTATTGTAAATACACAAAACATTGTGGGTGGAACACTGAACTTTGGCTGCTTGCATTATGTTTAGAATAGTTTTTTTTTTTTGTTTGTTTAAACAAAAGGCATTTGCGAAGTATTTAAGCCCGTGGTACTGCTATATTCATCATGAAGTGGTATACCACACTTTAGGACACAGTAACAAAATTTAGAATTCTCTCTCCTTTTGCTGGTTGCAGGACTGTTGTACCACTGGGATCTTCCATTCTGGGCCTCCATAGAGGCAGGCAGTAGACTTCTGATACAGGTGCACAGGCTTTGCCCCCTGTGGATTGTGCCTGTCCTCATCTTGCCTCCACAGAGCAGGCAGCACCTGACACTGGCTGTCATATTGTGACAGTAGCACAGGCATTTTATCATGTTCATAGATCAGTTCTGTTTTTTGTCTCTCCCCAATCTTTTGTTTTTTCACCTACTCCCTTTCGGACCGTCCCAGCCCCATCACCCGGCTCCTCTGGGACTTACCTTACCACCATCATCCTCTGCCATAGGACCTGAAGCGGGTGCCCAGCCACCGGTACGGAACCTGCAAGAGGCAGTCGTCACTTGTCACTGAGTGTGGTTATTTCCACCGATTTTTTTTTTTTTTTTTTTCTCCCCCTACGTCCCTGGAGACCCAGTGCAAGGACGTGTGGAGGCGCGCATGCTGCCTTGGCCTGAATGGCCCTGTTCCGCCACTCAGCCTGGTGCTAGCCCCTCCATCCTTTCGCACCATCATGTCTCCACATGGTGGTAATCGAGAGGCTGGGAGGCTCACCTCTCAATCCGGGAGGAAAAGCTGCCATCTTGACTCAGTCCTCACCCAGCCCCCACTCCCCCGGCTGACCCCCAGCACCCATGCTCATCATTGAACACGGGTCACTGGTGTGGCAGGAGGTAAGGCGCCAGCACCTCAGCCCTCCATGCCACTGGTCCTGCTTGATCAGTTATGTTTTTAATTTTTTTCCTCCTCCTTGGGCTCTGGCTTACTCTCTTGGCCCCATCCCCTTGCCCCATGCCCCGGGACTTTCCAACGGCATTCAGCCTGGATTGCCCCCCAGGGCAGGGCCGCTGGGGGGGTCCTCTCTTAACTCCCTGAATGATGCCATGGAGTTAGGCCAGTGGCGGAGTGCCTCGGAAGCTTTGTGAGGCATTTGGAGGGGATGGGGCATCATCCTGCATCAGCCAAAGTCCCATTTTCCCTTGTTCTGTTTGGGAGGTGTGGTGTGCAATGACGCGAGGGTGCAAGTGCCCACATCTGGCACATCTGCCAGGACTGCTAAGCTTTGGTGCGCTGACCCCCAGCCTCCACCAGGGATCGGTCAAGCACCAAGTGCTTCTCCAACCTCCCTCACCCCGGAGGAGAGCAGTCCATCGGACGCTCTAACCTCATTCCCCGGCCAAACCCTGACAGCCCAAGATCATGCCCGATCCCGGGTTGCCGTAGTGGTGGCATGTGAGGCATGATGATGCAGCCCTTTGCGCCACCAGGACATACGTTATGTTTTTAATTTGAAAGTCAGCTGCATTTATTTCCAACAGAAAACAAATATAGTGTCTGGATTTCCTCAAATAAAGATTTTAATTGTGCTGTGAATGACTGAGAGAAGGATTTTCTGTCCCATCCACCATGCATCATCCAGAGGATTAAGCTTTTAAGTCCGGTGTTAAACCAGTGAGGAGGGGTTTGGTTTTCACAAGTTCTGGGTATGAAATAATTTTTTATCAAAGGTCTCCAAACAAGGCTGCCTACAGGCATATGGAAGTGTGTACCCCATTTACCATGCGTTATTGCAGTTAGACTACTGGCTTTAAGTTGGCACTGTCCTGTCAGTAATGATTGGTGGCTGTGCCACTGCAGAAAATATCATTTTTAAAGGTCTGGGAGCAGCTCTGCCTGCCAGTCTTACAGGCCAGATGCTGTTTTGCCCTCCTACGGTCTGCCAGCTATTGGCATAGACTTGGTGCCAATCCCAGGTGGACCAGGTGCAATGTCAGTAGTACAGCAAGTTGACCAGCTCAGTGTTTGCAGCTGATTCAGAATTTTATTTTTCAGTTTGTGCTGTTTCTTTATTCAGCTCACCAATCCGGCAGCTCCACAGTGCTATGACAGAGCTGGGGTGTGTTTTGTAGAAGTTGTCTGGTGTTTACAGAAATCAGACAGCCGAAGTTCAATGCCAGTCTGCTGTTTTGCAGCCTGCTGCAGATTCCTTTGTGTAGTGCGCATTTCGCCCCTATATCCCCTAACTGTCATGTCATCCAAAACGTGTGAGCACTTGGCTGGGGTGAGGGCGGTGACACTATTTTAGCAACCTGTGTCTCTACAATTGCTTGGTGGTCCAGCTGCTATGCTTGGCATCAAGCAGCCTGTATATGATCAGACTCCTCCATCCCAAGAGAGCCAAGTGTATCATTTTCGCAGTGTGGCTTGTCCTCCACTGTCCGAGATGGAAGTCCTAAGGTCAGGATAGAACTTTGTCTCATGCCAAGAGCTGCTACACTGTTGAGTCCAGAGTTTTTATTTGGCCAGCTTAACAAAAAACTCTGGTCAGCAGTTAAAAAAAAAAAATAAAAAATAAAAAAAATTAAATTGGCATCAGCAGAGACTACCCAAAATTCCAAAGTAAATGCAATTCCACTCTGTTAGTAATAAGTATATATGCATGACCATGTCAAGGGAAAGGGGAAATTGTTTAACCAGGAAAGGCTTGTTTCCAGGTGTGACCCGGGAGCACAATAAAGTTAAGTGACTTGCTCCGGGTCAAACAATATGCAAGTGGGAGTTGATGGGATTCAAACCCAAGTCTCCAGGTTTGCAGCATGTTAACACTTGTCCTGTATAGTTCAGTTTTGCCCTGACTCTTCAGGAGCTGATGTCACAAGCAGAAAATTACCATTGTCGTCTAAGCATGATGGTCTGATAACATCTGTCATTCTGTGGCCTTAGCTTGTCCTCAGTGGGAGCTCAAGGTGCAGTGATCTCCTGGTTGTTGGTTCCAGAGACTCGCTCTCAGAGGGTAAAGAGATCCTGAAGCTTAAACTGGCAGTGTTCATCCATTCCAGGTCGGGTTTAAACTTGTGAAGGGGTGAGTTGGGGCTCCCAGCCAGGCCAAGCCTGGGGAAGAACCTGGCCCTCTCCCACAAGAGGTGGGGAGGGGCACAGATTAGGTACACTCAATAGGACAGAAGGAGGACCTTGTACGCAGGGACTCAGGAGCCCTCAGGGCAGGGGAAGGGGGGGTAGGCGTGCATGTCGGAGGGTGGTTCTGATTAGCGCCAGGAGCATGGGGAACAAGATGCCAGTGCTACAGGTGCTATTGTTGGAGGGTGGGGTGGATGTGGCAGCTGTCATTGAGACCTGGGCCACTTCCAAACATGACTGGGACCTAAATCTACCAGGATACACCACATGCAGAAGGGACAGGGCGGAGGGAAGGGGGGGTAGCATTTATCATTGAGGGATTAGGGATAATCAAGGTTGAGGAGGTGGGGGGTCAGGTGAAGGCCTTATGGGTCACCCTGCAGGCTCCTGGGGGAAGCAGGTGAAGATGGGGGTGGTATAGACCACTCTGCAGGGGGAGGAACAGGAGGAGGGCCTGGTGGCGAACCTTAGGGACCACTGTGGGAGGGGGGAGGAAAGAACAGTGGTACTGGGGGTCTGAATTTGCGAGGAACAGACTGGGGGACTATGACATCCTCATCGGGCAAGGAACAGCACCTGCTGGACGTCTTCCAGGATGCGTTTCTTGCCCAGCTGGTGACTGATCCAACGCGGGGTGGGGTGTTATGTCCTGGATGTGGTCCTGTCAGATGGTGAGCTCATCAGGGACCTAGTGGTTGGGGACCCACTGGCAGTAAGTGATCACGCCATGGTCTGGTTTTCCATCGGGGGGGGGGATCACATAAAAACTTTGGTGGTAGATTTTAGAGGGGCAGACTTCGGGGGGATGGAGAGGATCCTCAGGGGCCACGTGGATGACATCAGGCCAGGTATGGGCATTGAGGCCCGGTGGGAAGTTATAAAAAAGGGGCTCCTGGAGCCACTGAGGGCCTGCATGAGGGAAGGCGCCAAGTGGGCACAGCTAAACCAAGCTGGTGGACAGAGGGTCAGGAGGTGAGGGAGAAAAAGGTGGCTTATAGCTGATACAAGCGTTCTCGGGAGAATAGAGTATGCTAGGACAGCCAAGAGGGTCACCAGGGTGGTGAGCTCAGCCAAGGCGGGGCAAGATTGATTAGAAGGGGAGGGTTCTTTAAGTATATCACAGAAGAAGAAAAGGGAAGGGGCAAATTAATAGACTTCGGTCGGTGAGTGGGTGGGTGTAGGAGGCAGGGGAGCAGGCGGAGGTACTAAATAATTTCTTTGCCTCGGTCTTCACCAGGGAGGATGGGGGGTGGCACTGCAAGGGGAGGGGGTAGGGGAACAGGCAGATGTAGTAGGGGCAATGGATGAGGAAATCCACATTGGGAGGGTGTGGGAAGCACTCAAGACCCTAAGAGCGGACAAGGCACCGGGCCCAGACGGGATCCATGCCAAGGTGCTTAAGGAGCTGGCTGGTACCTTGGCTGCACCTGTGGCGGGCTTCTTTAATGCCTCCCTTCAGATGGGGAGGGTGCCGCAAGACTGGAGTATGGTCCATATCGTGCCTATCCACAAGGGATGCTTGAGAGAAGAGCCGGGTAATTACAGCCTGGTAAGCCTGACATCGGTAGTGGGCAAAGTGATGGAGGTCTTCTTGAAAGAGAGGCTGGAGGGGTTTCTGAAGGCACGGGGCATCCTAGACGATCATCAGCATGGTTTTGTTAGGGACAAATTGTGTCAGACCAGCCTGGTGGAGTTCTATGAGGGGGGGTGACGAGAGCTGGATCAGGCAGGCCAGTGGATGTCCTCTTTCTAGACTTCAGCAGGGTGTTTGACTCAGTGATGCATCACGAGTTGCTAGGGCGGAGGGGGCAGTTGGTAAGGTGCATAGGAAACTAGCTAGCGGGGAGGGTACAAAAGGTGATTGGGGTGGGTTTTCTCCCAGGAGAGTCATTAGTGGGGTCCCACAGGAGTCAGTGCTGGGCGCACTCCTGTTTAATGCCTATATCTCAGACATCAGAAGAGGTATCAGGAGTGGGAATGAGCCTATTTGTCGATGACTCAAAGCTGTGGTAAGTGGGGGATGACGGGAAGTTGGCTCTCCAGGAGGACGTGGAGATCCTGGGGAGGTGGTCCTGCACTTGGAAACTAAAGTTTAACGTTGGGAAATGCAGGGTGCTCCACCTGGGGTCCAAAAACCTGACGCGCATGTACACCTTGATAGGGGAGAGAAACTACAAGTTTCTAGGGGGAAAAGGACCTCGGGGTGGTGGTGGATGCCAAAATGAACAACTCAGAGCAGTGTATAAGGGCTGCGGCCCAAGCTAATAAAATGCTGGGGTGCATTGCCAGGGGGAGAACCTCAAGGAGCCGAGAAGTGCTCCTTCCTCTATATAATTGCCTGGTTAGGCCGCACCTTGAATACTGCATGCAGTTTTGGCGTCCTTACTTAAAAAGGGATATTACTCTTCTGGAGAGGGTCCAGAAGAGGGCGACCAGGATGATACAGGGTCTGGGGGAAAGGCCCTGATGAGTGGCTAGATGAGCTCAGCCTGTACTCGCTGGAGGAGAGGAGGAACAGAGGGGATATTATGGAGGTCTTCAGGTACCTCAAGGGAATAAATAGGGTCAACATTGAGGGGGTGCTGTAGCTGAGGGAGATAAAGTCCACCAGGCGGCACTCGAAGAGGCTGGTCGGTGGGAGACTAAGGGAGAGACAAGGAGGCGCTACTTCATGGAGAGGGTTGTGGAGCCCTGGAATGTGCTGCCTGCGGAACTGGTGGCTGTTGGAACTGTGGAGAGGTTCAAAAGAGGCTGGGATAGATACAGGGGCAGGTGCAGCCCAGAGCCTCACCGGGGGGGTGGGACCTTGTGGGGATGGGGGCTATAACACTGCCATGAGAGGGCACTGATCCACAAGCAGACTCAGTATACTGTTGGGCCTAATCTGCTGGCTTTTTAGTATGTTGGTGTGTTAGTATAGGGTAGCTGGAAGGGAGCCTCCCATAGGGCTTAGGGCTCCATCCAAACCCATCACAGGTCCTTGCCTCCCTCCTGGGCTGTGAATTTCACCTTGGGGACCTACAGGCACACAGTCTGTGGCTTCCACAGGAGCAGCAGCTGCACATCAACATGCTTGAGTTGAGGGCGATTGGCTTGGTGTTACAGGCTCTCTCCTTGATAGTGGGCAACCACTTGGTTCACATCAACACTGACAGTGCATTGGGCTGGCAGTATAGACTAGAGGTTAGAGGAGCGAGGTGTGAACGAGCTTGATACATCCAGCAGACCAGACCCGAGTTTGATTCTCACAACCTCCACTTGCATACTGTGTGACTCCGAGCAAGTCACTTAACCGCCCAGTGCTCCCAGGTCGCCCCTGAAAACAGGCACTTGTACCTAGTAGGCCTTACCCGGTTACCAAAGACTAAAATAAAAATAAATAAATAAAATAAAAAAATGTTCTACATGAACAAGTAAGGGGGAAGCTCATTCCTCCAGATTCTGCAAGAAGGCTCTGGAGACTAGGTCACTGATGGTATGTCAACACTCTTGTATTCCCTGTATGGGGGTGGGTTTCTGGATGCCACCCTCCCACTGGAGGAAACCACAGTTTTGTGGCGGAGTAGTACCTCAGTGATGCTGCAGATCAGAAATATTTTCAGAAAAGAGGGAACGCCACTCCTGTTGTAATGTTTGGAATAAATTTATTGTTTCAACTAACTTTGTCAGGTGGGTATAAAGATAGTGGTGCCCACGTTTCATGGCCAACACCTCTTTTTCAAGGCTGTAGAGTGGTCAAAATAGGCTTCTTATAATTCTCAAGTTCTCATACGTGTAAACTCACATATAGTGGCTTTTAATGCCTGTTTTTCTAAAAAGCTTTGCGACGCTGATCCAGTAAACCTCGACCCTGCGCCTTGCTTTAGAGCCTTCTTAGGCCCATAAACAATGTATGCTTCCAGATCAGCCGGTCTCCTCTGTTACTGTAGCTGAGGATCTCATAGTGCCCATGTACATGCAATTGTGTGACTGCGATCTGGAGCCAGGCTATGTCCTCTCTCCCTCGAGCTGCTCTGTCTGCACCACCACCTGTGATCACCCAGTTAGTGGTACTGCAACAGAGAGAGACTGCCGCCATCCCTTCTGAGAGGAGCGTGTCCTATGGGATGCTTTACACACCCCCCCTCCAAACCAGCCAGCCTCTGCTGTCCCAAGCACATTTGCAAATCTGGGTTGCTGATGTTGCAAGCAGCAACTCTTGTCCTTGCTTTTCAGCATTTTGGGTGGAGGTTCAGGTTGCTCTTCCTCTGATAAGAGATAATACATTTTTTAGTGTTGGGCCATCCACAGAAAGACAACATCAAAAAAGGCAAAAGTACTGGATGAACTCCACTCAACCAAAAAGTGCTTGTTGCAATATTCTTTCTTTATTTTTCCATGTGCACACTTCATGGGAACGTTTCATGGCGAGCCCACTTCCTCAGCCCCTCGTGCTTTTTGTTAATCAATCATATTAGTCACAATTAATATATTTTTTCTCTTTCTGCTCATTGACATTCACTGATAAGTTAATCCATACCCCACATCCCTGTTCTCTAACACTAGTCTGCATATTTATTACAATATGTATTCTTTATCAACCTTCACACTTTCTTAAAAATATGTAGTCATTTATTAACATATTCATATCAAACAACCTGATTTGCCTCTAGGGAAACCACTTGGAAATTCTCATAAATCACCATATTATATTTTCACAAGCTATCCTCTGTATTCCCCAGTACAGCCCAGTATCGCATGTTACCACCTCATCTGTATAGATAGTAAATCATTGTTCTCAACCTTTTGGTGATTCTCTGTATTTCTTCAATACATATTCAGTATTTTTATATACAGAATGCCACTGTTCTTTTCTGCATGAAAGAAAGGGAATGGGAAAGGGAACATTGTTTAACCAGGAGTAACACACTAAGCCAAAGTTGTTTCCAGATGCGACCTGGGAGCACAAGGATGTTAAGTGACTTGCTCAGGATCACACAATATGCAGCTAGGCGGCTGTGGGATTTAAACCCAGGTCTCCAGATCTGCAGCTCAGAGCCGTAACCCACTGCGCTATACAGAAATCTTAGTCTTATCAACAATTTCTTATGAAACATAAGGCTATATTGTAGTTATACTTCAATGTTTTTCCTGGTATATAAAGTCTCAAGAACCTTGTATAAATAAATGAATTATGCTTTCATTGTCCTCACCTGTCCTGTGGTGGTATCTATTTCTTCCACCTTTAATCAATACTTATCTGTAAAACTTAGTTCTTTGCCTGTGTAAAAAAATATTTAAATATAAGCAACAGTTCCTTAAATAGTGTTCTTCCATAGCAGTTGAACCTATTCCTGATAAGAACATGCTGTTTCTCACAAAATAAATCCCCTTAGTGATGTATTACTTGTTTTTGCTAAGTGATTACGTGCTGTGTGCTCACTGAGAAACCCCCTCATTCGTCATCTAAGTTATAGTGCAGTTTTAAACATTCTCCTTCACCACTATAATTCAAATCCGGTTTGTCTTGTTTTTTTTTTATATACAACAACCACGTGTAGATCCTTGCTATCGAGATAAAAGATGACTGGCTTCAAATAATTTGGAGGCATTATGAAATCCGAGATAATTGGAGAAGGCGTCATATTTGGGAGGAATTCTTCTACTAAATCAGACTCTTGAGAAAATAATGTTTTGCTCTAATTGTTTTTCTTTCAGTTTTCTCCGGGGAGCCAGTGTCCCATGCTAATGATTCTGTGAGTGTGGTTTCTAAGACCCCTGCTGCAGTGACTTGTGCAGTTCAGAGTTGGTGCTTGTAGTGGTTTCTCGAAGTTGGTCTCTACCCTGCAGCAGCCTGTTGACGCCGCACTCCCCCAACTTTGGCCAGCTAAAGAGTAATAAACTGTACTGATTATGGTAACACTAAAATGCCCTATAATGCTACATTTCATAGCATTTGCAGCATTTAATCATTTATATATAATGTTTACTGCTACAGCACTTCCTCGTGGGCTGACTTCAAACAAATAAATTGGTTCTTAATGGTAGAAAGACAAAGGCCATCCTCTTTGGTCCAAAAAGTCTAGGCCCGCAAAGGTTTTCAAATGGAACGCAAATTGAGATTGTTGATTCCACCGACTACTTGGGCGTTCAGCTTGATCAGGATATTACCTTTAAGGTCCATGTAGAACGTCTTGTCAAAACTCTACACCAAAACGTTGGTTGTCTGTATCGTCTAAGCCCCTGCCTTTCCAGTGAGTCCTGTTTAAGCATTACCAACTCAACCCTCCTACCCACCCTTCTCTATGGCGCTCCTGTTCTCCACTCAGTAGCTCTGAATGAGAGAAACTAAAATCATTGTATCATACCACAGCTTGTTTTGCAGCAGGTGCCTCACCCAAGGAACACCACTGCAGAATACTGGATTCCCTTAAATGGCCCTCACTCAGTGGAAGACTGGAATATGCATCCCTATGCCTTGCCTTCAAATTAAAAGGCTCCAAAGCTCCCCTAACCTAAACGGCCTAATAACTAGCAAACCTGAGAGGAGACCCCTCAGATCCTCTGGCGGAATGCTCCTCCAGGTCCCTAAAGTCATAACGGCAGCAGGCAGTAGTAGGTCCTTTGTTAACTCTGTTCCTGCCGTTTGAAATGCCCTTCTCAGTGCTCTGCAGGTAATCTCCTCTCTTGGTGGATTTAAGAAGGGTCTGAAAGCTTATATACTAGAGAGGAATCAATGCAACTGCTGCTGCTGCTGATAGGCCTAAGCACTGCCATACTGCTGGTTAGCAACATAGTGTTCTGGCTGTTTGTCCCTGCATTCACTAGACAAAAATTTAAACTTCGTTTTGTACATTGATGTAAACTCATACGTAGGCTTATTTGTATGTTTGTTGTTTCACACAAATATGTCTCTGTAACCTAACCTGTTTCCATTGTACTCGTTACTGTCCAGATCTTCTCTGCGATTGTTATCCTGTTGAATAATCTCTGTAATTCATTCTGGGTCGCCCCTGAAAAAGGGACTCTCACAGGCCTGGTGGATTTACCCTGTCAACAAAATTTAATAAATAAATTACATTTTTCAAGTTGTAAGGAAATTGCATAATGCTGGGAGATTGTCCACAGCATGCATCGCCCTTATCCCTGGAGTATTCTCTAGGACCCCTTGAGGTCCCAGTTACCAGGTAAATATCAGGGTATCCAGCTGCACAACAGTAGCAAGAGTGTGGAAACAGCAACCGGTATAGCAGTGGTCAGTTCATGCTGCACGTGGTAGATGTCAGAAACCCCAGGCTGCAACATACTACATACCATAGATACTCATGTAGTTACAAAAATAGGCACTAAAGATAGGGGAACTCGACTTATATGCGAGGTTGATTTATCCAGGGAGTTTTCATTGCTGTTAAATGGAATTACTCAACCTATATGCAAGATCAGCTTATACGTGAGTGAAAGCTGGAAAGAACCACTTTGTTTTATATTTTATAGGTCAGTTTGAATCCACTGCTACAAAACCGTCTTTGTATGTGGCAACCTCAATCAAAACTCTTAAAGGAAAGCAGTCATTAATAGGGGCTTCCGTCCCCGCAAGGCTTACCCTCCGGTTAAGCCGTTTAAGTAAGTTGCGGCGATTTTCTCTTTTTATTGAAACGAGCAGTGTGGCGCTGCACCTTTACAGATAATGGAGTCCTCCCCCAGAGTCCGACATACTTCCGGGTCACAGACTTTTCTTTATTAAAATAAAGTATGTTGCGGCAGGAGAAAAATGCTGCAACATACTTAAAAGGCAGGAGCCCCTATTAATGACTGCTTTCCTTTAAAAAACATTTTGAAAAGGTACCCAGATAAGCTACCTATATAGTTTGCCAAGATGGTAGGTAAGCATGGCAAAAAAAAGGGTGTTGACCTATGCGTGAGTTGTATCAGTACATTTAAGATCACATGGAAAAAGGGGATTAAAGTTATACACGAGGTCAGCTTATACGCAAGTATATACAGTACCCTGTTTCTTATAGACTGTATGCTACACCATCTGACTGCAGCAGAATGGGACAGTGGTGCAGGACTGATGTCACCTCAGACAGTCTCTACGTGCACTGCGCTTAAATTAGGTGCACAGTCCAGTATTGTACAAGTGCCTGTTTTTGGGGTGACACGGGAACACTGGGGAGGTTAAGTGGCTTGCTCAAGTCAGTCAGTATGCAAGTGGAGGTTGTGGGAATCAAACCCAGGTCTACTGGATGTACCAAGCTCATTTACAGCGTGTTAATCTTAGCCTCTAGGTTATACTGTCAACCCACTGGGCCTTAACTTAACTGCAGAAATCTTACAAAGCTCAAGCTTACTAGCATTCTGTCCTGGCGGTGACAGGAAAAAAGTGAGGATTGGCATGCAAAGTTAGATTGTGTAACTAATTTTTAAATAACAAACTGGGAGAAGGTTTTTTTAAGGACTGGTTGGGGAAGATGGTGGGGCTCAGACAGGTGTACGGTAGGTTTCAGTGTATTTAGGAGGGGCATAAATAATGTGCAACAAGGTGAGACACTGGTACTCAAGAGTGACAAAGTATCAAAAACATGGAGATGCAAATTCAGAACACTGAAATACAGTGCCTTAAAAATATGCAAAATGTAATTCTGATTTTGCATCTTAGAATATTATGCATACCTGCTTCAAGTCTGATTTTACAGTACCTTCCCTGTGTGAACAGCAACTTTACTATATGGGAAATACGTGTGACAGTTGAGGGCTATGGTGGTGGTTCCACTCTAGTAGGACCCTCAAAGTTTTCTGGGATCCCCATTTTTTTCAGAGTGTCCAGGACTCTCAGAACAAAAATTCTACCTTGAGCTCAGATACCAATAGGTCTGAGCAGGAAATTACTTGACTTGAGCTTTATAAACACTTGGAGTGGCATAGCAAGATTCTGGATAGATCTTATTGTGCCAACAGTTAGGGCAATGGAAACATCCACTGTTAAGTTTGAGATTAGAAAAAAACTCTACCTAGCAGTCAGTCACTTGTGGCTTTATGACTTAATTTGGATGCCCCTCCAACAAGTTATTGGAAAGGGATATTCTGATTTACAAATAGAGGTTAAGGAAGTAACTTTTTGTAATTTATATTTTATAATTAAAAGCCGGCTATCACGATCTATCATTTCTTTTCTGATTTTTTTTTTTTTAATGCTATACATTAGAAAGATGTACAGTATTACACATGATCCATATATCCTGTATTTGTGTATATTCCTAATAAAAAAATTAAATACAAAAAGGCACATAGTTGAAGTGATTAGCCAGCAAATCTGTTCAATGCTGTTTTGTAAAACTAGCTTTCAGTTTCCTTTCTATGTTAGCCCTTTTTAATGTGGTACAGTGGTTTGGTAGCACTGCTTTTATGCAGATGGTAAGGACTTCAGAAAGGGAGTCACAGTCTGTTAGGATTTTGCCGGGCTGGAGGATCCAGTGAATGTGAAGCTTTCCAGGAGTTTGGCTCACTGCCTGGTCAGGTGTGAGGCGCCTGCTGAAACAGCACATTCCAGGAAGGGGGTGGGGGTCATGGGGGGGTCACGTGGTACAGCTTCATGATTCACTTTCTGTTCCGTACTTCTGAAGGGTCGGGTCACTCTGTAAACTGCCAACTTTGGAGCCCCATACAGAAAGCAGCTGCAGAAACAAAATGGGGGATTTTTCTTTCTGAGAAGCGGATAGAGCTAGCTTTGTTTCTCTGATGCAGGACTTTTTTTAGGCGCTAAAAATGTTTTGTCTTCAAGAAGACATCCCATCATGAAAAGGCAATTAATGGAGAGCTTGCTTGAACAGTTCAGTAGAAAATGCAGTGTTTAGGCTTTCACCAAATAAATTCTGCACTATTTAAATGTCATAAAAAAACAAAAACAACTATTCTCTCTTACCTAATCACCCTTCCTTAGTATTAAACCTTATAAATGCCAGCAAATGATATTTTTACATTCATTAACATATTAACTTACTAAAAAGCCAGCAGAATAGGCATAGTGGTCTGTCATGTCTGCTCGGTAGCCATGTGCATAAAATGCACATGGCATAAAAATATGTGCATAAAAATCTACTGTTCTCCCTCCATGTGCTGCTGGTCGCAGGGCTTGTGAACTACTGGGATCTTTCCTCCCAGGCATACTTTTTTCAATAATACCTTTTAATACTAACCACAAGCTTTTGTTTTTTGCACAAGGGTTTAAGAGCCCCAAGGATGACTCTTCAGAACCCCTGAACAGAGAACTTTCTCTCTTCTAGTGCTAGCCACAGGGTTCGGTACAATTGTCTTCTTTCTTGCCAGGTTTCCCTACGCAGCAAGTAGAGTTGTGGTACAGGGTACACAGGGCCCACCCACTGAGGACAGTGTCACTCTTCTCCCTGCCTCCAAGAAAGCTGGCAGCTTAGGCATAGGGCAGTGACATGGTGACAGAGACGCAGGCTCTTTTTTATTTTTTCCCGTGATTATCCAGCAGCTTGTCTTCAGCATTCTGCCCTTGTTCTGTGCTAGGGTGTCCACCCTGCACAGGGGTCAGCTCTACTGCTCTCTGCCAGCCAGAGCTCACTAGACAGGGCCGAGTTGCATGGTCTGGTTGTCCACTCCTCCCCTGAACAGGAACCTGATCCAGCGAGGTACAGCATGATTGGATCCAGCAGCACGTTGAGAGGATCAGATCATGCAGTACAACGAGTTCAGTGGCAGTCTTCAAAGGCTTTCCTGTTCAAGACGGTTGGTGGTGGTGCTGCAGAGAGTGAAAGTGATCTCTGTAGCGGGAGTCTTTACCACACTTAGGAGTCGACTACCTTGGTTGGCCCTTAAAGGCTGGGCGTAAAAGGTATTATTGAAACATTATGTACTGGACTCTACCCTAACATGGCTCCACAGACCAACAACACTCTGTATTCAGCCTCGCAGCGCACGTGGGGCATGCATTGTCCTGTCGTGGGTTACTGCTTTTAATTATCCCCCCATAACATGTACAGTGGCCCATAGAGCTATACAGTTGTATGTTGTATGTCAAGGCTGGCACTCCCTCCGATCATGCTTGCACTGTATTTACAGAACTGCAGCCCAGTTCCCTACTTTGTATCATCAGAATATGGATTGGGTGGGGTAGTGTGCAGTGGTTCTTAGCAGCTCGGTTTCAGTTGGGAAGTGAGATTGTAATCCTTGTAAATTAAATGATTTAATAAAGGAATAATGCCCGACAGGGTGGGTGCTATGCTGGGGTAACATCCCGCCTCAGGTGGTTGGGTCAGAGATCGCAGGCCGAGGGTGTCCAACATCCCAGAAAGTGATGTTATCCCAGCATAACGCTCACTGTGGATGGCATTATTCCTATTGTACAATGGCTCATGAGTCTAAAAAAATGAAAAGATATATATATAAAAAAAAAATTTAAAACTATGTTTTTTGCTGTTTATTTAATGCGTAGGTTTACTTTTTTTAAAAATAGTGCAGATTGCCTGTTTTGACTAGTAGGTGGAGCTGCTGTTACTGTGCACTCCATAACACTAACTTCAGTTGGAGCTGCTGTTATTGTGGCTCTGCACTCCCCCACACATTTGTGTCTGTTTCTCATTTTTTTCCCCAGCTCATATTTATTATATTACCCTCTCTTTCCCCTCCTTTGCTGTTTCGGCTGCCATGTGAAGCCCCCCCCCCCCCAAGAATGCAATAATTGTGGAAGGTGGCGAAACAGCTTTTCCACCCAGTCTCACTGTTGAAGCTGTGGCTTCTCCTGGTACAACATTTACCGTTACCCGGAGAAAGAAAAGGGCAAAAGAGTAAGGAAGTGAAGCGCAGGGTTATGCATGTGCTCAAGTCACACACTGAATTACTCTGCGAGTGGTTTCTGAGTGGTAAGTGTCTGGAGAGCGGGAGGCAGTGACAGTGTTGTCTTGTAAAGATGTTTTTGTTTCTATACAACAAACAAATAAGGTAAAAATAATGGATGGTGCCAACATGTTCATCGAGCGGGGACTGTCCCTTCAGTGGGTGACTGCTGTGAAGCCAAACACAGCTTTCGCTTTGTTCGTTTTTCTTTCCTTTTAAACTAAAGTGGCAACTAGACTAAGTGGTTGATTTTTTTTTTTTTTTGTCGGGGTGCCAATTCTGAGGGGGGCGGCAACCACCAGTTCCGAGCAGGACCGCTGAAGCTGCTCGTAGGGACGGCTGTGGTGTGGAGCTATCTTTTTTTAAACTTTTAATGCGGTCGTTAGTGTGCTGGGACTAGAGCCGGGATGTTATGCTGGGATAACATCCTGGTTCCAGTCCCAGTCTGACCAATCACAGAGCAGCATTCTTTCATGCTATTGTATAATAATTCTTTAACAAACAAAATGTAAACTCTGCCCTAAGTAGCTCCCTGAGCCGGCAGCCGCCTAGGCATGAGTCCTCTGCCTGGGATAAATTATCGCGTCAGCTGCTGTTTAAGGCTTGCTGTTCTTTCCCTTTCCAGAGTTCCCTTGCTGTTTTTTTCCCTACTGTGGATGCACTATCCTTCGTTAAATGACTTGTCACCGTCTGAAATGGTGGGGGCTTAGTAAATTTAAATTTTGGTGAAATAAACCACTGGTCCACATTTGGAGATCAGGTTTCTAATAGAGACCACTTTTTTGGATATTGCAGAGCTAGTGCAGTGCCTGAAATTAATGTTATGTTTTCATAAGTAGTGAACTATTTTTTCTTACGTTGGAACCATTTTTTTCTTTTCCCTTTTGCTAATTGGAAGATTTCCTACCTTATGATACTTCGTGGAGTCAAAATCAGTGGTGGAATTCAAGCATGCATGGGACAGTCATAAGGCAATTCTGGGGGGTGGGAGTAAGAAGAAGTAGGCTGCTGGTTAACTAGGATCTGCAGCTTATCCAGTAGGTAGGGAAATGGGCAGACTGGGTGGGCCAAGCGGTCCTTATCTGCCGTCAAATTCTATGTTTCTATGTTTTCATGATGTGTGGAACAGTATTTTACCTGGCGGCTGACAGAGCTAGTTCTGTTCCTCCTTATAGATAATCGGACCTATGTCCTCACTGTCTGTGACATCACGACTGACCGAGAAGAGCCAGTCACCGTTTGCCAGATTGATCACCTGGGATGTTACAGTGTAGTGAGTTCACAGTGCTGATGAGCTATGGAGAGGAACACAACCTAGATAGGTCAGTCTTCAGGTAAAGGATGTGCTATGAACACAGCAAAACCTTTACAGCGATGGCAGTGTGGGTGCTGCAGCCCATTCGACAGTCATTCTGGCGATCGGGATTTTGCAGCGCTCGCCGCCGGTGCCACCCCAGGGGTGTTGTGCTCTTCCCCCATCACCTACAGCCTGGAGGTGATTATATTATTTCCCTGCCCCCCCGCAAACAGCCAGGATGTGCCACAGTGCTTTGGCCACGTTGGCAGTTGGGCGGCACAATTGCCGGGCGACATGGTTGCCGTCAGCATTTTGCTGTCGCCGTAGTGTCAGTCAATGATATTGATGTCGAACTGACATGGTGGAACCCAGGAAAGGTACTGCTTTTCACATTACATTTAATACTTTCAGGCAGAAAACTTTCTAGAGAACCGATGGGGAAAAAAAAATACTTCAGAAAAGAAAAGTAAGAACCGATGTCTTTAAAAAATTAATAACATTTTCTGCTTGCTGTTTTTGGTTCTACTAGTGTTTTATATTTCTGTTCTCATAAATAGCTACCATTTTTACTTCCATGTCTGGCGGAGGTACTGGCAGCTCCACTGGCTGTCCTCTTTAGCGCCTCTTTGCAGACAGGATGGGTGCCACGGGATTGGAGGGTGGCTTACGTAGTGTCTTTTCATAAGGGGGGGGGTCTCGGGAGGAGTTGGGGAATTATAGGCCTGTCAGTCTGACGTCTGTGGTAGGCAAAGTAATGGAGGGCTTTATCAAGGAGAGGCTTGGGAGGCAGTTGGAAAGGTTAGGACACCAGGATGATAAACAATATGGCTTCATCCCAAGGAGATCGTATCAGACCAGCCTTGTAGAGTTTTATGAAAGGGTGACGGAAGCCTTGGATAGACATAGGCAGGTGTATGTCCTGTACCTAGATTTTAGCAAGGCTTTTGATTCGGTGCCCCATAACGGATTGATAGCAAAAGGGGGAGATGGGGGTGGGAGAACAGGAGCTCAATTGGGTAGAAAATTGGCTTTCGGGGCATCTACTGAGGGTAATGGTGGGTGGGATACTCTCCTCCCCCAGAAAGGTAATCAGTGGGTCCTTCAAGGTTCTTTATTGGGGCCACTCTTGTTCAATGCCTACGTCTTGGATATTTTGGGGGGGGGGGGTGTTAAAAATAGGTTGAGTCTCTTTGTGGACGATTCAAAGCTGGGAGCATTGGTGGATTGTGAAGAAGCGAGGGAGACAGTCCAAGGGATCTGGATACCCTGGAGGGGTAGTCAAAGAGGTGGGGATTGAACTTTAACGCCGGGAAATGTAAGGTACTTCATTTGGGGCTAAGAAACCCGGGACATGTATACACCCGGGGATCATACTGCAAACCACATTGGGTGAAAGGGATTTAGGGGTGGTGGTAGATGTCAAAATGAATAACTCTGAAAATTGTAGAAGAACAGCAGTCAAAGCAAACAGGATACTGGGCTGTATAGCCAGGGGCTTTACGTCCAGAAGAAGGGAGGTGATACTCCCTCTGTATAATGCCTTGGTCAGGCCGCAGCTGGAGTATTGTGTACAGTTCTGGAGACCTCATTTGAAGAAGGATATAGTGCTGCTGGAGAGGGTTCAGAGGAGAGCGACCAGGATGATTCAGGGCATGGAGGGGGAGCCTTATGAGGAGAGACTTGAGAGAGCTTGGGCTTTACTCACTGGAGGAGAGAAAGGATAGGGGAGACATGATAGAGGTTTTCAGGTATGTAAAAGGAATAATCAGGAGTGGAATCAAAGAGGTGTTTAGGTTAAAGAAGGGGGGAACTACCAGGGGTCATGAGTGGAAGCGGGAGGGGGGAAATTACAGGGGGGAGCATAGGAGGCATTTTTTCTCTGAGAGGGTGGTGGAGCCATGGAATGTGCTGCCTGGGAGACTGGTGGAAGAGTGCACAGTGCAGGGCTTCAGGAAGGGGTGGGACAGGTACAAGGGAAATCTGAAAAAAAAATAAGACCACCCTCTTGGGGGTGGGGAGTGGTAAGGCGAGCAGCCACTAGGTTGCTGGCTTTCCAGCAGACAAGACAGACCATTTGGCCTGTTCTGCTGGCTTTTAGTATGTCTTCAAGCATTTGAAGTCACAGAAGAGGTTACAGTTTTCACTGTTGAAATCAAATACCCCCCTCCCTGTGTTTTGAAAGTGGGGTTAACTGAAACCTTGCATGTAACTGAAAATAACCAGTTGTTGTTTTCTATTTCAGACGGCCTTTCCTGGCTGGCCCGGTGGCGCTGAGGGTTGAGGTGCTGGATGCCACACCTCATGCCATGCCGGCGACCCGGGTTCGGGAATGAGTCTGGGCTGTCGGGGGTCGGCAGGGAGGGAGAGGATTGAGCATTTGGAGGGCAGTTCTTCTGTCCTGGGAGGGAGGGGGTTCAGGCTCGGTGCTTGACTGGCTTCAGGCGGAGGCCGGGGGCACAGCAAACGCAGGAGCATACAGAGAGGGTTGGGGAGTGGTGGTCATTGGCGGAGACGCCTTGACGTCTGGGCGTATGCAGGGACAGAAAATGAGTGCCAGGGAGACTGAGCACTAGTGTGACTTTTCAGCTCCTGCCTGCCTGTCCTGCTGTTGGGTGCCTGACGAAACAAGAAGGATCTCAGGGTGCTGGGCCCCACCTTGTACCCGCTTGGGGAGTATACCAATGCTTCATTGGGGATCACCTGCAGGATCAAGGTAGGTCGAGGAGGAGCGGGGTAGGCACCATTGGCGACTCCCAAGGGTGGTGGAAGGTGGAAAAAAGAAAGTTAACAGAAAAGAAGGCCTTTCCTGCACAACAGTACCAAATGTGTTGTTCAGAACAACATTTAACCAGGAGGCAGACAACTCTAGTGCTGTCCCTCTTTATTCCTTATCTGATTTCTGATCTCACTGACATCACAGCTGATCAGTCAGGCAGGATTTGTGGCAGGTATATTACTCTCTCAGCCTGTTTGTCAGTTATGTTGCTGTCAGTGAAGCAGAAGTCTTGTAACTGGCAATATATTAAAATGGTGAGGTAGCGCCACTATATTTTTGAATAGGCACTTTGGTGTTAAATCCCGATTTTTGGCTGCTTGCAGCTTGGAGGCCTTTTAAGCCAGATACCCGACATTTGTCACGCACATCCTTTGTGGCAGGATTAGGGTAAATTTGGTTCAGTAGTTTAAAACTTAGAGGGGACCAAAAATGTGGAAATGATTGATTTTTAAGACGCATTTTTCCCCATTGTATTTTTGTTTTTGTTGACTGGGCAAGGTTGCTAAAGTATATTTTGGATTATGAGATAGAATAAAACAATAGTCCGTGTCCATGCTGTGTCTGTCTCATAATTGGTTATCCATCTAGCTGTCCAGGCCCTTTTTAAATGTTATATAATGTATGGGTGAGGGTGATTAAGGATGGAATTCAATGAATTCCTGTCTTTGTTATGGTATCGTGACATCAAGAGGTTGTTGTACCCTCTTGTTTACGTCACAACGATACCATAACAATATTGGCGCCTCTCCGCATGCATGTCTCTCAGTCTTGCTGCATTTCGGCTTCTGAATAACATCTTTGCCAAGAAACCAGGAGAGCCACACCAAGGAGTACGGGACTCGGAGACACATTGCGGCATCAGTGTCCACATTAAAAATGTCTGTGGTCACCAGAAGAAGCTACCTGAATGCCTGCATCTGTCCTGCTTGATGCTTGCAGCTAAGACCTTCACGGTACTTCCTCACACTGACATGATGACGCCTCATGACGTTTGTACTTCCTGTGACCCTCGAGCAAACAGACTTTTCTCTCTCCTAAGCTGGTCTCCGGGCCCATAACTAGTGGGAGGTCCCTCCTGGTATCACGTGACAGGCAGGAAAAAGATCTCTACAGGGGAACCAGTTCCTCCCCTCTTCCATCCTGTAGCCCTCAGTTTACTTCCTGCCTGTGAAGAGGCAGGTTCTCTGCAGGGGCTCTGTCACTTAGGTAACAGAGCAGAAGCAATCAAACTGTAAGTGCAGTTTACTTTTTCTTAAAGAAGAGGATTTTTTCATGGGGGGAAACTTGGCTAGCATTGCCTCCCTGATATAATAGGGACCCCAGTCTCAGCCGTGCATGCTGAACAGACTGGCTCCCTATCTTGCCTCCTCCTCCTCCGTCCCGCCTTCCAAGAAGCAGGTACTCTGCAGCAGAGCTCTGTCACTGTGGTGACAAGGCTGAAAACTTCAGGACTGTAGTTTGGAAATGTTTTCTCCCCGGACATCAGCAGAGAGAATGGATGGGTCATTCAAGAGACGAAGCTCTTCTCTGCTCTTAGGAGGGCCCAGTCTCAGCCGTGCATGCTGGACAGACTGGCCTCTCTCAGTTGCCCACAATAACGCTCTCTCTGCCTTTCTCTCTATACCTTTCGTCTCACTTGCCCAGGATAACCTTCTGTCTCTCTGCTTTTAGGGGGTTCTGGTCTCAGCCGTGCATGCTGGACAGGCTGGCCCCTCTCAGCTTTGCCCCCGCACCGCCACAAGCTCAGCTCACTTTCTGAACAGCTTTGCCTGCCATTTTCTTTCTCGCGTGCTAATGGACTTAGTGGCGCTTCTCCATGCCAATGGACTTGTGGTGCCCCCCGAAGCCAAGTCCGGTCAGAGGATGAATAAGGGAATTGTACGCAAAAGGAGGCTTGCAGGCAGCAGAGGAGCCGCTACACAGGGAGTGCTGCCCGTGATTGAAACCAGGGCACTGTAGCACTTTCACGGAGGAAGTCGCTGAGTCTCTTGGGCTCCCAGCAGCTGGCGGTGATACTAGCAGGCCGCTCAGCCACACAGTTCGTCGATGAGCATCTAGGGTGTCTCAAGGCTCGTCGACACAGGCCATCAGCTCAGTTATTCGGCCGCTCAGATGCACAGTTCATTTCCCATCATTTCTACCAGGGCAAAAGCTCTGTCAGAGAGCATTATTCCGTGGACAAGCACTTTAAGGGATCAGCTTGTTGACGGAAGCAGCGTAGAGCTTCGCTGGTCTGGTGGTAGTCTGCCCATGCCATCGACAAGCTCCTTGGGCTCTTAGCTCGTCGATGGGGGCCTCATTAAACTAATGGTTCTGCTAGCAGGTGCACAAGTTGTCGAGCACTGGTGTCAAATACTCGTCACGGAGGCCACTACCAGGAGTGAGCAGGGAGGCTTCCACAGGCAATTTAATGGCAGGCTCTCCCTACATTTTCAGCCGCTTTGGCTGCAGGATAGGACCTTGGGGGGGGGGGGGGCTCCAATAAGGAATCACCATCTTAGGCGATCCTGCTTAGCAGTTTACAGTGGCCTACAACCCAGGAGTCCTGGTGACCTAAGACCAGAGTTTGAATCTGGGCCCCCCCTTTCGGATTTTAGAATCGGTCCACAAGTGCTAATAAGGGAATCCGTTTCTAGATGTGGGTCCTATCTTCGAGCACGCGGATTACTGCATTTTGTGGATTATGGGACTGGTATAGGGGCGCCTAGTGGGATGGATTTTGTGGAGTATGGGACTGGTATAGGGAGCCCAGCTGTTCCCGCCAGCAACAGGGATGACCTACTCCCCAGTATATCCTAGGATAAGCTTGGCAAAAATTCTGCCAAGATCCCACAAGGTTGCTGTTCCACACTAATCCAGAAAGCATCAGCCTCAAAGTTCACCCCAAGTTCGACAATAGACATTCAGAAACTGGGGGAGGTCACCACAGAATGGGCTCTCTGGCTTCTGGGCAAGGCCACCACAGAATGGGTTTTCTGGGTAAGAACCCAGAGCCTCCCGGGACCCAATGGACATGCAAGTATAGGTACCTCCAGAACAGACCAGACAGGCATCTGCAAAATCAATCATGACTGCTACTGCCAATCTTTCTCATTTAGCACAATGGCCAATCCTTTCATGTTCCAGTGGGAAGAGTGACGACAAAAAAAAAAAAAGGCAGCTACAGCCAGCCTGTTCTCAACCTGAGCCACACTACCATGGGCCACTGAGCTGACATTCCAGTGTGCTGACGAGCCATAGAGACATAGAATTTGACGGCAGATAAGGACTGCTTGGCCCACCTAGTCTGTCCATTTTTCTGCCTAACAGATAAGTTGTAGATCCTAGTTAACCAACAGCCTACTTCCTCCTCCCCCCAGCTAGGACTGCCTTATGTCTGTCCCATGCATTCTTGAATTCCCCCACTGTTCTTGATTCCACGACCACCTCAGGGAGGCTGTTCCATGCATCCACAACCCTCTCCATGAGAAAATACTTCCTCACATTACCTCTGAGCCGTCCCCCCTCTATCTTCAAATTGTGCCCCCTTGTTCTTGCACATCGTTTTTTCTGAAAGATGCTGCCCTCTTGGACTTTGTTGATTCCTTTGAGGTACTTGAAAGTTTCTATCATGTCCCCTCTCTCCCTTCTTTCCTCAAGGGTATACATATTAAGCTCCTTTAGTCTTTCTTCGTATGTCTTCTGGTACAGACCCTGCACCATTTTGGTCGCCGTCCTCTGGACAGCCTCCACTCTGTCTATGTCTTTGCGGAGATGGGGTCTCCAGAACTGTACACAGTACTCCAGATGGGGTCTCACCAACTGTCTGTACAGAGGGATAACAACTTCCTGTTTTCTACTATTGATGCCTCTCCCTATGCATCCCAGTATCCCCCCAGCCTTCCTTACTGCCTTCTCACATTGCTTGCCCACCTTTAGATCATTTGATATAATTACCCCAGGTCCTTTTCCATTTTTACTGTTGTCAGTATCTCATCCCCCATTGTGTACTCTTCCCCTGGGTTTTTGTTTCCCAGGTGCATTACTTTGCACTTCTTTGCATTGAATCTAAGCTGCCATACATCTGACCATTCCTCCAACCTTGCCAAGTCCCTTCTCATCCTTTCCAAACCACCTAGTGTATCAACCCTGTTGCAGATCTTTGTGTCGTCTGCAAACTAAGAGACATACTTTTCTTTCCAGTCCCTCTGCACTGTCACTTATAAAGACATTGAAGAACAACGGTCCTAGTACTGAACCCTGCGGTACCCCACTAGTAACCCTCCTTTCTTCACTGTGGACTCCGTTTACTAGTACCCTTTGTGTCCTGTTCTCCAGCCAATTTTTTACCCAGGCTACCATCTTGGGACCCACTCCAAGGCTGGCTAACTTGTATATTAATCTTTTGTGTGGGACTGTGTCAGATGCCTTGCTAAAGTCTAGGTAGGCCATGTCCACAGCCCCTCCCTGGTCTACTACTTTGGTCAACTAGTCAAAGAAATCTATTAGATTCGTCTGACATGACCTTCCCATCATGAATCCATGCTGCCTTGGGTCCTGTGCCCTCTGGCCTCTAAGTACTCAACAGTTCTTTCCTTCAGAAGTGATTCCATCATTTTCCCTATCACTGAGGTCAAACTAACAGGTCTGTAGTTTTCTGCCTCTGCCCTGCTCCCACTTTTGTGAAGTGGAATAACATCTGCCTTCCTCCAGTCCTCAGGTACCACCCCATCCTCCCATGATTTGTAAAGAGGGTAGTCAGTGGTGTCACTAGTTCTACCCTTAGTTCTTTTAGAATTCTTGGGTGAATCCCATCAGGCCACATTGCTTTGTCTACCTTTAGTTTTAAGAGTTCTTTCGAAACTCTCTTTCTTTTGTGAATGGGCTGGTATCAACCCCCCTATTTCTATTGTTTGGTTTAGGTACCTCCCCCTCTTCATTTGTGAATACTGAGCAAAAATATTTGTTTAGTATCTCTGTCTTTTCACAGTCACCCTCTGCCCACACCCCCCTCCCCTTTATTAATCCTCACTATCCCTCCCTTGGTCTTCCTTCTCTCCCTGATGTACCTATAAAAGGTTTTATCCCCTTCTTAACTGAGTTGGCTATCTTTTCCTCGGTCTGGGCCTTTGCTGTTCTGACTGCCTTCCCTGATTCCTTCTGCTCTAACTGATACAGTTCTCTGTCCTGCTCCTTCTGTGATTCCTTGTACTTCCTGAATGCTATCTTTTTCTCACTAAACTTCCCTGCCACCTCCTTTGAGAATTATAGTGTTTTTTTACATCGTTTTGTTTATTTGCTTCACACAAAGGCTTGTTGCCTCAGTGATGGCAGTTTTGATTATTCCCCCTTGTTCTTCCACCCCTCCTTCCTGCCCATTTGCTAGTGCATTCCTTAGGCACTCACCCATTTTGGCAAAGTCAGCCCTCCCTAAAGTCCAGGACCTTTGCCTTTGTATGGCTTGACTCTACTGCTGTGTTTATCGTGAACCATACTGTTCGATGGTCGCTAGTTCCCAGATGGCTACCCACTTCTAAATCTGTGATCTTCTCTCCATCTCCATTTGAGAGTACCAGGTCTAAAATTGCTCCCTCTCGAGTGGATTCCAGTGCTAGTTGTCTAAGGCATGCCCCCCTGCAGAGTATCTAGAATGATCCCACTCTTTGATGTGGCTGCAGCAAATGCACTCCAGTTAACATCTGGCATATTCAGATCCCCCAGCAACAATATCTCCCTTTTTTCTGCCATTCTAAGGATACCTGCTATCATTTCCTTGTCCATTTCCTCCCCCTGAGATGGGGGTCTGTATACAACCCCTGTGCGGATTGTGGTGCCATTGCCTGTCTCCAAGTTGACCCACAGTGCTTCCTCTCCTCTCCATTTACCCTTTTGTTCTGTTGCTTTGATTCCTTCCCTTATGTAGAGAGCTACTCCTCCTCCTCTTTTACCCTCCCTGTCCCTCCTGTAGATCATGTACCCTGGTATGTTTACATCCCAGTCATGGTTCTGGCGTGTACCATGTTTCTGTGACTGCCATTATATCCAGATGTTCCTCTTCCATCAAGGCCACTAGTTCAGGAAGCTTGTTACCCAGACTATAGGCATTGGTACTCATTACTCTGCATTTTTTGATGGCTTTACTTCTTGTAGCCCCATCCCTGCCCTTACTGACTTTGCTTTCTCCATTTACCCCAGTCCTGCTTCCTACTGACCTTTCTACCTTGGTCTTTACCTCATTTAGTACCCTGTTTTGTAGGGGGAGGCTAGGAATTCCCTGCTGCTTATCGGCGCCTCCCCCCTTGCCTAGTTTAAAAACTTGCCAATGAAGCATTTAAACCGATCACTCAGGAGACTGGTTCCCTTCCCGGACAGATGCAGACCATCGTGCCAGTATAGGTGGGTATCCCTCCAGGTGGAACCCCAGTCCCCAATAAAGCCAAAACCCTGTGCTCTACACCAGTTTTTCAACCATTCATTGAACTGCGTGGTGCGGAGTACCCTTGCCTCACCCATGCTATAGACAGGCAGCATCTCCGGGAAGGATACTGTATGAGCTGCTTGTCTAAGGCCCTTCCCCAACTCCACAAACTCCTCCTGCACTGCTCTAATCCCATGCCTAGCCAAGTCATTTGTCCCTAGGTGGACAATGACATCCAGCACCATCTCCCGTGCAGCTGCTGTTTTTGATCCTCTGAATCCACTTCCTGTTCCTCCAAGCCATGGCACCAGACAGGCACCTTACTTCACTTTCCCTTGCCCCCCCCCCCACCAAGTTCTATCCCCCTGATAATTGGGTCCCCACCAGGAGCTGCTTCCTTTCCGGTGGTGTCCTGTGCCACCTTCCTGTGGGCCTCCTTTGTGACGGTTATCAGCAACCTCCTCAGTCTCCATACTGTGTGCTTCCATAAGGGAACTGTGCTCCACAAGAATGGCGTATGTATTGTGGAGTGGTATGTCTAAAGGGATGCACCTCTGTTCCACCACTCCCACCCTCCCTGAGCCCATTGTGGTCCAACCGCTGCTCCTTCTTGGCAACCTCTGAGGCAGAGGTGGTGGCCCTAGTGTTCCCTACGTGGAGGAGGTTCCTCTACTCCTATCCAGTTTGGCCTGGAGACGGGCAACCTCCTCCATCAGAGCAGAGAGTTGCCTTCAAATAGGGCACCATCTCAGCCTCCAGAAAGTCTCCCGGAAGACTGCTGCCCCACAGCCAGTGCACTGCACTACTTCTCACATGTCTGTCTTCTTTCCAGTTTACCCTGTGTAAATTATTTATTTATTTAAATAGTGTGCACGCTTTTACTGTCAATGCAGTGTGCTGTGTTGGTAAGGATATGACAGTTGTAAGCCCCTAGAGGAAATGATGTCAGAACCCCTTGCATAAAGGAAGTGACACCGGGGGTGCTAAGCCGTGCTCTCCAGACACAATCAACTACAAGCTCTGACCCACCACTATGATGAGTGTTGTCCTTCCTTTCTGCAAGGCAGCCTGCATAACGAGTTAACAGAGAAAATACCCGGCAGAGGGGGAAAAAAACAGAGAAAAATCAAGCAGTTTAGCCCAACACAGGTAAGCCTTCCTGACCCAATACAACCTGGTGTTGCGTGCTCTGAAAGCAACTGGGGAAGACAATTTCCCCCCACCTGAGGCTCTGTCTGTATTCAGATACATAAACTGCAGCCTTTGCTATGACAGCTAATTAGCCATCAGTAAATTATTTAAAAATAGTTCGATGCAAACTGTCACAGAATACTAGTAGACAGTCCAGTTACCCACAAAGGAAAACCAAATATGCAGTATTTCAATCCTTCTGAAGTTACTCACACGATAAGCAGTTTTACATACCCCCTTCTTGATTTAAAATCTAAAATAAACACAAAGTGATATCACTGTAAGAATTTAAAGTAAGGTACATCTCCCTCAGATTTCAGCAAGAGTGAGATTTGTTGCAGATTTCTAGTTCAATATAGTATCTCCCATGCAGCTCTCAAAAAAACTTGCGTTTTGCTAGCCAGAAATACTATGAACAAGGAAACAGAGTGGGTCATCTACTGGCTCCTCAGCTAAGGAAACAAGTGGCTAATGGAGCAGTCCTGAAATTGAGAGGTGCGAGGATACACGGGGAGCCCCCAAATTATCTTAGATAAATTTGCAGAATTGTAAAAAACTGGAAAGGGGGCGGAGGGCTCCTTTTTTAGGCATCTCAGTATTCCTTGATTATTGGAAGAGGCCAGGCAGCCATGGATGTGCTCCTGTTACAGGGGAAGAAATCCTAAACGGAATTAAATACCTCAAGAATATGAAATCCCCCAGATCATATAGCTTGCTATCAGAATGGCACAAACATTATACCCAGCTGCTTGTTCCCCCACCTCGCACAAGTCATCATCGAGGTGTGTGTGGTCTCTTCTCATGGAACTAAGCACAAATGTCAGTATTACAGAAGGCTGGCAAAGACTTTGCGGAATGTGGCTCCTACTGTCCCATATACATCCTTTGTACTGATTTGAAGTTACTAACAGGAATTTTAGCAGATAGATTGCAAAACCACATTCGCATAATTTTGTACGCCCTGACCAGACAGGTTTTATTAAAGGTTGATTTCTCCAAGATAACGTCAGATGCCTACTCAACATTTTTACTTCACAAAACTTTAGCAGACGCCCCCCAAGTAGCTATTCCTATGGACACAGAGAAAGTGTTTGATAGGGTGAATTGGCGGTTTCTAAATTATGCTCTGCAGTCCTTTCACGTTGGCCCTAAATTTCTCCACATGATCAATGCCCTTTACAGGGCTCCTGAAGCTATACTGTAAAGGTCAACAGCTACACCTCTGACTGTTTACTTTGGGGAGAGGCACCCAGCAGGGCTGCCCTTTATCACCACTGCTTTTCACAATTAGCCCAGAACCTTTGGCCCTGGCGGTCTGCCAAGATCTGCAATCACTGGTATATAGCTGGGGCAGGACAAGCATAAAGTATCACTTTATACTGATGATTTCCATTTTTTTTTTCTTTCACACATAGTCGTTTATACCAGCCTTATTATATTATGCACTCTTGCTCTTTTTGGAGAGCTGTCTGGATACAGACTGAACTATAAATTAGAGACCCTGCCGGTGAGTGACACATGCTCTCCGACTTTCAAAGCATCCTTCTCTTTCGCTTGGGCCAAAAATTACGCAGTGCCTAGGAGTACAGGCCACACCCCAAACCTCCAGGCTGCTTTCCATCAACTAGTCTCCTCCCCCCACCAAAGTATGCAATCAGACACCAGCCGCTGGAAGTGCCTACCCCTATTCCTTTTAAGCTGCATTAATACTAACATACTAAAAAGCCAGCAGAATAGGCCAGATGGTCTGTCTTGTCTGCTCGAAAGCCAGCCACCTAGTGGCTGTTCGCCTTACCAGCACCCAGGAGGGAATGCTTTAGTTTCAGTTTCCCCTTATACCTGTGCCACCCCTTCTTGAATCCCTCCACTGTGCCCTCCTCCACCAGCCTCCCAAGTAGCACATTCCATGGCTTCACCACCCTCTCAGTGGAAAAAAAATGCTTCCTACGCTCCTCCCTGTAGTTTCCCTCCCCTCCAGCTTCCACTCATGGCCCCTGGTTGTTCCCCTCCTTCTTTAGCCTAAAAAGCTCCTTGGTTCCACTCCTGGCTATTCCTTTTACATGCTTGAAACCTCTATCATATCTTCCACTTCCAGTCTCTCCTCATAAGGCTTCCCTCCATGCCCCGAATCATCCTGGTCACTGTCCTCTGGACCCTCTCCAGCAGCACTATGTCCTTCTTCAGATGAGGTCTCCAGTACTGTACACAGTACTCAAGCTGAGGCTTGACCACGGCATTATACAGAGGGAGGATCACCTCCCTCCTTCTGGACATAATTCCCCTGGTTATGCAGCCCAGTATCCTGTTTGCTTTGTCTGCAGTTCTTCTACAATTTTCAGAATTATTCATTTTGACGTCTAGCACCACCCCAAAATCCCTTTCTCCCAGTGTGGCTTGCAGGTGACCCCCGGTGTATTCATGACCCGGTTCTTACCCCAAATGTAGTACCTTACATTTCCCAGCATTAAATTTCAGTCCCCACCTCCTTGACCACCCCTCCAGGATATCCAGATCCCCCTGGACTGCCTCCCTCGCTTCTTCACAATCCACCAGTGCTCCCAGTTTTGAATCCTCCGCGGAGAGACTCAACCTATACCTAGCCCCCCTCCCTATATCTGAGACATGGGCGTTGAACAAGAGTGGCCCCAATACCGAACCCTGAGGGACCCCACTGATTACCTTCCTGGGAGAGGAGAGTATCCCACCCACCATTACCCTCTGTAAATGCCCCGAGAGCCAATTTTCAACCCAGTTTAGCTCCTGTCCTCCCACCCCCATCTCCCCCAGCTTTTTTATAATACACTGAAAAAGATCCTTTTACCATACTTTCTTTTTCTTTTCCAGACCCTCCTGGTCGCAATTCCGAAAAGTTTTGGTTAAAAATGCAGAGAGAGATAATTTGGTCTGGACACAAAATATGTACTGAAATAAATTTGATAATGCATAGAGAAGGCGGAGGCTTTGCTAAGCCCAATTTAAAACTGTTCTGTGTGGCTGTCCAGATTGCCCCGTTGATCACCTTGGTGAAGCAAAGACACACATCCCAGTGGTAGACCATGGAGGACAGGCAAGGGATATCCACCCCTCTATTTGCAGTACCATTGAACCCACTATCCCCTGGGGTGAGGGGGGAAAATCACTAACCCATGGGTAAAGCACTCTCTGGTGATGTTAGATGAAGTCAGTAAACACTTGAATACTGGTACTTCACTGGGCCTCTTCTCTTTAATTAAATACACTGAGTCCTTCTCAACTCCAGCCCAAGATCACAGCTTCTCCCTCTGGCAAACACGGGGCCTAACCAGATTTTCACAGTGCATCTCAGGCGGGCAGGTCAGAAGTTTCCAGGGCTTGGCACAACAATTTAATCTCAAATTATGAATTTTTCAGATTTCTCTAGAAAAGGCACTTTATTCAAACTGGGGATAATCTTTAGGTATTTAACTAGGAAACCAAACTTGCTAAAAGATTTCTTCTGCTGGGGGTTAATCTTACAAACCAGATTTAGTTATATTTCTGACCTTTACAAAATACTTACAAGAGCCATCCCTGACTCCGCAGGAGAGGTACGACAGAGATGGGAACAGGAAAGTGGCGACCCTTTAGCACCACAAATTTGGCACCACTTCTTGCTAACTATTCGGAAGATCACTTCCTCCCCATCATGGAGGGAATTCTGGTAGAAGGTATCTGTTAGATTCCACCCACCATCACCAATCACATAAACACGACATACACAGACTAAAGCTCGAGGCTCCGTGGACATGTCAATTCATCCTGGGCTCTTCGTCACGCGACAGTGCGTCCCATCACATTAGCTCCAGTATAGGTTGGTCTCTAATACAATTCATCCCTGGGGAATCCACTCCCATTAGATGTCTTACTGTACTACAGATAAAATTACAGTATGACTTCCCCTTCTGCTACCATCGAGCATGTTTTCTCATGTGGTGGGAGAATTGCACCCACCTGGAGTTTGTTTTATATTATTTGAGCGGGTTGCAGATTGTCCAGGTGTGAATTGTCTTAGGGACTAACGGACTCCAGAGCTAATGCGATGGAGCACGTTGTCGCACGACAAAATTCCTGGGACGAATTGACATGTAGCCGAGGCACTGCAGCCCTTGGGGAACTCACCACCACATATTCTAGGACCGCCCTAGACTGAAAAGTTTTTGGTCTGTAATCCACAGTACAGCTCAAGGAATCACGGGCAGGTCCCTCCTGTGTACCTTCCAGTCCTCAGTCCTGCGAACTCTCCCTAATCCAGTGAAGGATAGATACATGGCACACCTATTCCAGATTTTGCTATTGGTAGTACTCTTGAGTTCGCTCTCAGACATTGCCCCACAGGTTTCCACATGGTTTAAGAAGATGAATGAAGTCCAACATATGGAGCAGCTCACCTTTGACCTACAGTTTAGGCGGGATACCTCGGCAGTCTGGCAGCCCTGGGACTCGTATATGGCAAGTCAGCAGGAGGAGGACACAGATTCTCCTGGATAAAAGGTCTCACCCTTTCAATATTCACTCAGCCATTTGGGGCTGCTCAGACTATCCCTGGGACTCCAGATGCTCCAAAATATGAACTTTCATGGACTCTGGTTAAACAGTTTTTTTCCCTTCCAGAGACTGCCCAATAAGCTCTCTTGTCTTCCTCATACCTCTTCATCCCTAATAAGATTTCTTTGCTGCAAAACCTGTTATTTTTATGATTTGTCTTTTAGTAGGAATAGAAAGGCCTTTTAGGCTCTTGTCTGAGTGTTAACCTGTCATAAGAAAGCAGTGTTTCTGTAACCATATCCATGGGTCTGTCTGTTGTACCAACCTGAGAAAACTGATCAATAAAGCTGAGTTATAACAAAACAAAAAAAAAAAGTGTTTGATAGCTCAGACTCTTGGTGGATGTTAACATGAATAATTCAGAGCAGTGCAAGAGGGCTGCGGTCAGGGCAAATAGGATGCTGGGAAGCATCGCTAGGGGGATTACCTCAAGGAACAGGGAGGTGATTTTGCCACTGTACAACAGCCTGGTTAGACCACATCTTGAGTACTGTGTGCAGTTCTGGAGGCTGCACCTAAGGAGGGACATCCAACTCCCGGAGAGGGTTCAGAAGAGAGCAACCAGAATGATCCAGGGCCTGGGGGGATATGACATATGAGGAACGACTAGGGGAGCTCCACCTGTAGGAGAGGAGGGACCGGGGGGACATGATTGAGGTCTTCAAGTACCTTAGGGGAGTAAATAAGGTAAGCCGAGATAGGATCTTTCGATTGAAGGAGGGTGGAATCACCAGACAACACAGTTGAAAGACTGAGAGGTGGTAGGATTAGGGGGAAAGGAGGGGGAGGTACTTCACTGAGAGAGTGGTGGAACCGTGGAATGTGCTGCCTGGGGAGCTGGTACAGGCAGCTACAGTGCAGGGATTCAAGACAGGGTGAGACAGGTATAGGCAAGGGGTGAAGCAGAGACTGGTTTGTCGGGGGGGGGGGACAGGACTGCAGGATGGAGTAACAGTGAAAGGAGACACATAGAGGGCTGCGGGTACCCAATCAGGGTGCTGAAGCACGAGCAGACTTGATAGACCACCAGGGCTACTCTGCTGGCGTCTAGTATGTTAGTTAGACTGGATGAACTTTCATCTTTAGCTGTCCTTCACATTTCTGTATAAAATTACTTGCAAAAGCAACGTTGAAGCATTAGGTTTACAACATCAAACACTGGGTATTGAGAAAGTTGGGGTTCAAAGTCCCTGGAACCTTGGCAAATTGCCAAGGGGTGGTATTTAGTTTTGTCACCTTGTAATTATTTGCAATTGCCTTTGTCTGTTTCTCTCCGCTGTCTCTGGGTCACATCTGGAAATGAGCTTCTGCTCAGTGTGTCTTTCCCGGTTACCAAAATTTTAAATTTATAAATAAAATCAGTGGTGTGGTGTTCCTCTGGGTTTGACAACGCCCTAATAATGACTCCTGTGGGATTCCATATTTAACTTTAATATCCTGCAGTACCCCATTAAGTTTCCTTTTTTTTTGTATTATCTGTTTATGCTTGTACCCTCGGCTCCAGCCTGCCACTCCTTTGGGCTTGCGTAAGTCCCCAGTGCCCGCCGGTCTCACCTCCGCTACCTCACTCCGCCAGTCACGGCCTGCGCACTTTGCGTCCGGTGGGTCCTGCACTAACCCTACCAGAAGGGCCCCTCCCCAAACCGAGGACATGGAGGGAGGAGAACACTTGAGTGCCCCCGAGGCAGACATGGGGATGGAGGAGATGTGCTCTGGAGACTGCGGCATGGAGGAGCAAGCGTCCGTCATCCAGCGGGCTGAATGGCTAATTTTCAGTGGTCGGTCCTGCCCACCCATGTTGACGTGTACCGAAACGTTTGTCCTGAGTGGGGACGACCAGCAGTGCATGGTCACCCACACTGCCTAGGTTGCCACCTGGAGCTGCTATGGGAGCGGCACAATGCCACCCACCCTCCCTGGGAGAAAAGCATCCGAAGGACACTTTGCACTCCCTCCCTGCTGGCATCCGCTCCTGGTGTCCCGGGCTTGGGGAGTGAGCCCGGGTTGCCAGCAGCCCCATTAAGTTTTACCAGTTTGAGCACATTCATAAAAGGTAATCATTAAACCAGTCTTAAGTGATTTTCCAATTTTATGTACAACAGCTACTACTTGCATATTCTGGTAGGTGATGCTGGCGGCAGTAATTCCAGCTACTTTTAAAAATGTTATTTTAAGTCAGTATTTCTGTGGAAGGGATTGTTTGCTTGGCCCAGTGATGTGGCCATAGAATCCCTTCCACTTCCCGATAGCTCTGACACGTCCCATGCTCAAACACAAAATGACATGTGGACAGGGAGAGCGCTGTGGCACTCCCCATTGAAGTCAATGGGGCTCCATTTCAGTGCATTTTTATGCATAGTAATGGCCAGTTGGAGATTATTTTTTTTTTTATCTTTTTATTTATAAAATTTATATGTTCATACAGTATCTCACTGCAGTATACATAAGAGCAAGATTGAGGTGTGCAAACCTCCATGGCAAATGTACAGATATGATGTATCTTATTCATAGGAAAAAGAAAAAAAAAATTCTAATATCTTGAGTCCATATACCAAGAAGGACTGCCTGGTAGTTAGTCTGAGGAGTAGAGAAAGAGCTGGTTGTTCTGTAGATCGTTCGTACTCTCTCTACAGTAATTGAAAGAAATAGTGGCTATAGAAAACCAGAACCTCAGCCCACTTGTAGAAATAAACATTTGTGGAGGGCTGTGTGGCCACAGTACAAGTAGTCATGTTATACTACAGTTGTCTGAACTTAATTTTAAGTTACTTTAACTTCCCGCAGACTTAGGCAGAGCAACGCAACACAACCTGCCCTGTGGGTAACAGTAAACAGCAATAACAGTTAAGATACTTTTAAAGTTCACAAATTGAGTGGTGATCTAATTCACCCCATGCAACTACTACTGTGCTTAGGCTTATAGGATTTACGTAGGGCAGCGTTCGCAAACCAGCATTAATGGCGGTTAAGCAAGCTGAAAACTAATTAAATTATATCTCTTATAGCCCTCTTATTAAGAAATAGAAACCTGAAAAATTTAAAATGTAGGTTTATATCCAAACTGATGTGAACTCAGGGTTTAAACCAGCAGTTTGACTCCCAGACGGAACATGAACAAAAGGCGCAATCCATAGAAATACGTGGATATTTAACCCAAGTTAAACGATTTACAGCCCAAGACAATTAGGTGTACTTCATCCTTCTTCATTGGATTGAGAGTTTGGAGGGTTTGTCTTCTCCAGGATTTTTTCCATCAATTGGGTAGCTGCTAACGGGTCCAGAAAAATATGCGTCTTCGCTTTGTGTCTAACTTGTAGGCGAGCAGGGTAGTTTAGGCGAGCCTCAATTCCCTGGCTTAAAAGATTTTCCTTAATGATCTGGAGCTCTTTTTACCGTGCCTGGGTCTGTGCTGAGAGGTCAGGAAAAAAACCCAATCTACTGCCTTCCCAGATCGTTTCTCCTTTGGCTCGAGCTGCTTGCAGGAGTGCAATCCGGACCTCGGGTTGGGAGAGAGTAGCAATGGCTGTTAGTGGTCTCTGCTGCACTCCCCCCTCACTCTAATTCGCTGTGGCACGGCAAAGACTTTTGTTATTATGGCACCAGAGTCCAGGTAGTAACTGTAGTCGTCAAATATAAGCCTTGAGACAGATGAGTGGAGCTCGGTGGATCAAGCAAATCGTGGCGGAAAGCCCACGATCCGAATATTCCCCTGACGCTGCACGTTTTCTAATGACTCCACTTTAGCTCTCAAAAAGGTGATGTCTTTAATACAGGCCACACTACACTCAGCTTGTCTTCCCTGTGCCTCTTTGGGTTCTTGAATAGCCCCTGTATTATCCTGGATGAGGCGTTCATTTTCGGTTAGTTTCGCCTCTACATTAGCCAGTCTCTTGTTGGTTTCCTCCCCATTAGCTTGAATTTTGGTCAGCATTGCCAGTATTTGTGCGGCAGGGAGTTCTGTAGTATCTGAGCCAGACCCCCCTGTAGGCCCCGTAGGCGCACTGGAGCTCGCGGGCGAAAGGTAGGTATCCAGGCTATGCGATGCTCGTTTGAAGTCTTTTTTTGGTCCCATGTTGCGCCTCCAAGGTTCCGACTAGTCGTCAGTTATATTATTCCACTTCAGTTCCACCAGTTCTGTCATTTCAAACTTTTGTTTTACAGAGGATCGAGAGCTACTTTAAATTGCTGCCGCCATCTTGCTGCTCCGCAGCGTCCCCCCGTCAGTTGGAGATTATTGAAGGCCACCTCTCAGCTATCAAGGTCCTTGTTAGTCAAGCAGTGGCCTTCAGTAATTTCCAACTGGCCATTATTATATATAAAAAGAACATTGAAATGCAGTCCCATTGATTTCAATGGGGCATGCACCCACGTTCTTCCTGGTCACACATCATTGCATGCCTGAGCGTGGGTATGTGTCACAGTTATTGGGAAGTGGAAGGGATCTGCTGGCTACCTCATTGGGTCAAACTACGATCCTTCCACAGAAATACTGACTTAAAATAAAATTCTTAAAATTAGCTGGAATTGCTGTCGCCAGCATCAGCTACCTGAATATATGAAGGGGGGCCGGGACCTGTTGATCACTTTAAATATTTTGACCAAAGCCTAGTTCCTACAATCCCACATAGTCCGATGCCTTCGTCTCACCCACAAACACAGCGCCAGTCATCTTTCCTACCTCTATGGTACTATAAATATAGTTTGTGAATCTGACCAAGGCAGTTGCCATCCTGTGTCCTTTTTCCAACCCATGTTGTTGAGAAGTTAAGAACTGTTTTATTTCGATATGTTCCATCATTTGAACTGCTACTGTTTTTTCCAGTAGTTTAACCAAGACCAACATTATGGAGTCAGTTTTATAGTTTTTAACCAATGTCACAGAACCATCTTTATGTATTGGCACTACCAGTGCTTCAGATAATTTCGGCAGGCATGAGTAATTTACTCCCCATTTGTTAAATAGTGAGTAAAATGAAATTTTGGTACGTAAAAGTGCTTCACATCTTGAAGAACACATGCTCCTTTTGAAGCAGTAATGTGTTATGAAGTGCTCTTTTGCTGGGTGTGGAGCATTTCCCCATGTGAGGATGAGTATTTGTACTCATTAAACATTTTTTGAAAAGTATTTTATTTATTTTTTGCATACATCAGATAACATTTGCATATCACGTCAGAGTTGTACAGGGCACAAACACCAGAACAATACAAGAACTATAAGCAGTTCCATAGGAATGTGGTCGAGTCAGGCATGCATTAAAACAAGGCATTGGCAAAATGACATCTGAAACTGTGCAAATACAGGCCGGCATTGTGCAACAGTATCACTTTAGAAGTACAAAGGTAAACTGAGTTTGAAAGTTAGTGGTGACAACTGCATTGGACTACAAGGGTGAATTTCTCTCAAACTGATTGAATTTGGGTAGATTCAACAGGGTATCTGGCAGTTTGTTTCCATTTTGCAGCCCTAACAGCAAAGAACTGCTTGCCCAGCTGAGTACATTGGAAGGGAGGTTCTAGGGCAGTCCTTGCCATGTACCTGGTGTTATAGCAGTTGGAGACGGTGCGAAAGTAGTTAGTTAAGGCAGTGGGGTAAGACCCAGGATCACTTTTTTAGGCCAGCAGACACAGATTTGTAGCTTTATTCTACATAGAGGGTACAAGCATGGGTGTAGTTTATCTGTGCCAAGAACAAAGTGACATGCCTTATTTACAAATCAGCTGTGCTCTGTTTAGCACCGTGTCACAGGCAGCTGCGTGAACAGGGAGACCATAATCTACAAGTGACCGCATGGAACTGGCCACTGTAAGGCGTATATCTTCTACAGTTAGGTTGTTCCGGTACAGAGAACGCAGTCTTCTGTTGACTACGGTCACTAAATTGTCAGCTGGGGGTGGGAGGGTGAATGATAGGGTATCATCCAGGGTTACTCCAAGGTATTTAAAGGTCTCCACCTGTTCAAGAAATGGTCCCAGGACATTCCAGATAACAAAAGGTGGGGCTTTCCTTTTTTGTGGGAGGCTAGAGAATAACACAGTTTTTTTTTCCTTTGTAGTTTAGAACCAGTTTGTTGTTGGAGAACCAGCTGTCTAAGGTTTTGAAGTTACTTTGAAGTGTGGTAGTGAGGCAGTCAAGGTCAGGATTTTTGATATAAATGACAGCATCGCCAGCGTAGAGTAGTACGTTGGCTGTCTGACAGGCATCAGGCAATTGGTTTATAAAGAGGCCAAATAGGAGTGGGCCCAGGGTGGAGCCCTGGGGGACACCAGTAGATAACCCGCTAATGTCAGACAAGGAGCCTTCGATCTACACACTCTCTGAGTATGGTTCGTGAGATAACTGTGGAACCAGTCCACTTTGCTGTGTTCATAAGCTTTATATGTGTTTACTAGGAGTATACTTTCATGGGCTTCATACTTGTTTGACATGCTTCCAGTATGCTTTCACAGGCTCAGTACTAGTTTGACTGGAGCCCAGTATTAGTTCACAGGCTTCACATACTTTTGCTAGGAGTCCAGTATGTTTCTGCAGGCATCAAACTTGTTTGATATGAGCCCAGTAAGTTTTTTTTTTTTTTTATGTTTGTTGGGTTAACAATAAAACATACAAGTGTTAGTCCGGATGGAGTACATAAGGACTGAACGTACAGTGACTAATGAGGGCACCACCCCTCTTAATACACTTGATAAAAAATAAACGTACTTCAGCAATAAGATGCATCTTCGGGAGCAAACCGTATAATAAATTGTAAAACAGTAGTCAATAACAAACCTATGAAATGCTGCGATAGAGAACCCAAGAGCTGCTTGAAAATTGTATCAAATACAAAGTAAATCTATTACGTTAACCATACTCTGCTTCCTAAAATAGGAAATGAAAGATTCATGCATGATCCAAAATTATTGTACCAAAATGTTAACATCCAGAAAGGACTGTAGCTTGGCTGCAGAGAAACTTATACAGGAGTACTGGCAGGAAACGTGTCAAACATACGCAGAGATCACAAACAGGAGGGGGAAGCAGAGTGCTAAAACAACGCCCCAATCCCCCAGTCAGATACAGCTCAACATGAAAAAACTTTGAAACTTGCGGAATTTAAAGTTCACATCTAGCTAGAGAAAAAAACTAAAGTTGGGAACCAACAAGCTACACACAAGTATTAGTAGCAGTCCAAAATGTCTTGAAGTGTAGAAAACCACACTGAGAAAATGGATTAGGCAAACCTGAACCCGATTCTTCACGGGCTGAGTTAGCTGCCACCGTTGTTTTCTCCCCCCTGATCAGAGTGGGCTTGCTTGTTCTGGCAGTGCTGAAGTGGAGCATGTCGCTGTACCCACTTGAGAGCCTCATTCGAGTCAGAAAACACAGCATGGGATCATAATGTTGCAGACAAAACTGCGCAGCAATAAATGTCACAGCCAGAACAGCGTGTGCTGAAATAAGGTCGGTCAAAACACCGACCTTACAGCTAGTGCGCACACTCCATTCATTGCAGTGGGACTTTGTTTTTTGTTTTTTCGGGAGGCTCCACCCCGCACCCCATGATGGGGGCTTTATCACCACCCCTAGACTTTAAATAACCAACTCGGGGGGACCTTTGGGGATGGGTTTTGAGTCGGGAAGCGGGGAAACATTTTTATTTTTTTTTTAAAGGTGCAACACCAGGAGACCTGGGGAACTAAACCGCAGTCCCAGGTCTCCTTTGCTGCTATATGCTGGTGCCCTAGCCACTCCACCACAGGAGCGGCTCGGCCAGGCACAGAAGCGGCTCGGTCAGGCACAGCAGCACAGGCTTCTTCAGCCCTTCTACTTCATGGACAGCTACAGGGATAGTGGTAATTCCATACCGCTGTTATACTCCTGTCACTGTAAATGTTTCCGCGGTTCGCACAGCGTGGTTTTTGTAGTGCTCTTTCTGTAGCACTATATTGACCCGGTACCGGAAAACACAAACACCTTTCCCTTACGAACAATTCTGAGTTGGTCTGGAATGCCATGGGAAACCACAGCTTCCCGTAACATAACTCGTACACCATCAAAACTAAGGTCAGGGTAGAAATGTACTTGTTGGCCATCTTAAAGACCAGTGCCAAAATAAAGTCTGGCACCCACTCCGCCCAAGACCAAGACTACAGCCCTGGAAGCATCAGGATTGACCAGACACCCTTTCCAGGCCACTCGATAAGCTTTATGAATGACGATATGGCAGTCAGTTAAAGGCTGCCCCAATTGCTGCTCTAGCCATTCTAACAGAAATAATCCCAGATGATCACCTTCACTCCACTTTGGCATACCCACAATTCTCAAATTTGCCGCCCTGGCTTGATTTTCTAAAGGTGAGACTTAAGGTGCGTGTTCTCTATTATTTTTTTTTTTTTTTATGCTTTTTGCACAAGCCCCCTGAGACACCGTCCGGCCCTCCAGCCCAGTGCCATGGACCTGCCCCCATGGAGCCATGGTTTACCCTCTGGGCAGGGGCAAAGGGCAGCCGGCCATGTCCCCCAACACATCCAATTGTTGGGCTAGCCTTAGGCGGTGGAAAAGCGACTGGTCAGGGCTATGCATATTTTTTCAGTTTCTGGGATCTGGAGGCGTGTCGTGTAGTGACGCAACAGCAGAGCCCCGCCTAGCATCTGCATGCCCCGGCAAGCCACCCCTGTGGTCACCCAGGGGCGCTACACTGGGAGGCATGGACCTCTTCCCTCCCCCGGAGATGAAAAATGTGCAGTTGCTGCTCAATCTATCCCCCCCCCGGCCGACCCTCCAGATTTCCAGGCTCATTCCCAAACCCAGGTTGCTGGTGCCGCAAGTGGTGGCTCCACCACTGTGCCAATGGACCGGCCGTGCATGTTCTCTTTAATTACGGTAGCTGTGGTGCCCAGGGCTGCCTCTGAGCGTTTACAGATTTCCACAGAGTCAGTTTTAGCCAAAGTCATATTGGTTTCCAAGTTTGTGACTCTATTAGTCAAGGAGTCAAATATCTCTGATAAACTGGCCATCGTGGTAAAGTCTGTTTATTTTTAGCCCTAAGCTTTGCAGCCTTTTCTTCTCCGTCATCTGCAGTTTCAGGGATATTGCAGCCTAGGGCAGACCATGTAGCTGGTGGTCTGGGAGCATTTTTGCTTTTTGCTCCCTCAAGCTGGGCTTTATCCTTCTTAGGATTACCCCGCTGATGCAGCAGGTCGTCTGCTGTCGAATAAGTGCTGTTATGCCCAGCAGAACTCCAATCAGGAATGTTTTAAAGTTTAATAAGAAGATGCTAATGCAGGGCAATAAATCCTATTGTCCGTCCAGTTCAGGCTCCAAAGCGCCCCCATCAAGCCCAGTATGCTTTCACAGGCTTCGTACATGTTTGATAGGAGTGTGTACACTTTCACAGGCTTCATGCTTGTGTGATGGGAGCCCGGTATGCTTTCACAGGCTTCGTACATGTTTGATAGGAGTGTGTACACTTTCACAGGCTTCATGCTTGTGTGATGGAAGCCCGGTATGCTTTCACAGGCTTCGTAAATGTTTGATAGGAGTTTGTACACTTTCACAGGCTTCATGCTTGTGTGATGGGAGCCCAATATGCTTTCACAGACTTCGTATAGTTTTTGATAGGAGTCCAGTATGTTTGTACAGGCTTCATATGTGTTTGCTAGGAGCCCAGTATGAGTTCACAGATTGCATTTTATAGAAGCCCAGTTATTTCACAAGCCCAATAAACGTTGTGCCAGTTACACCTGGTCTCACGCCCTTGAAACGAATGGGAGCTAACTCCCAATTCATAAGGAATCAAATGTGATTTCAAATGGTGCACACTTGAAATGCTCTGAAAAGGGAAACAGAAGTTCTAAAGGTCAGAGTCTGATCTTTTAAACCTTTAATTACTGTGAAGATTACAGCAAATGTTTTCATCGGTGCATTCCTCCAGCCCCCTGTCCCCCTGCGAGTCACATGCTTTTGGTGTCCACACATGTGGCATATCCTTCATCAAAGCAGGGGTGAACCCTGTTCCTTGTGAAAGTTGTTGTTGTAAAAGGTAGAGATCTACAACTGTATTTTATAAATTTTAATTCACTGAAAAGTCATTTCTGATTACCTCTAATCTAACCAGCTGTAACTGGTGACTTTCAAAAGTTGTTAGGAGAGTTGGCCTGGCCCCCCTATAGTGTACTGCTGTGTGCCATAGAGCAGGGTAACTCTATAGCTTGAAGCTGTATAGAATAACACCATAGTGTGAAGCACAAGCTGGTTCAGTGAAGTACCCAGTGGGTGCTGTGACAGCACTGGGCATGCATGAGTGCGAAGTTCGAGTACCTGAATGATGCCACAGCACCCATGAGGTGTGTCAACCTCCGAGTTCTTCACACTTTGGTGTGTTTATCTTTTATAATATAACTGTTAGCATGTTTTTAGGTGAGGTTTAAGTAATAAGGGGAGAAATATTTTCTTTTGTTGCTGCAATGTTTACTACGGGGTACAATGTCGGTGAATGACTGTTTTTGAAAGTGAAAACTCGGTTCGTTTGAGGTTGTGGTTTTGGTGAGCACAGCTGTCATTGTATGCTAAGAAAAACTTTCTGACGCCCTGGAGGAAAAAAATGCTGTGTATTATATGACAACATGATGGTGAAATGAACTTGCTGTGCTGCAGCACATGTTGTTACCTATTTCACTTTCATTCATGAGCTCTCGTGCTACAGGAGGACCAGAACAACGATAATTGTGACCATCCCTCTGCTTCTGAAACTCAAGTCTGCTGCAGTGAAGCTTTTTGTGATGTCATCAGCAGAGGTTTGTGATGTTAGGTGTAGACAAGCTGCCAGGACACCTGAAGTATAATGGCAAGAGTGGTCTTGTTTTCTTGTTGATGTGCACAGTGATTTTTTTTGTTTGTTTTTTAAGCAGGAAACTAAACATACAGACTGTGTGTATTATGAGTTGAAATGTTTCATTAGGGGCTCCTTTTAATCTCCCTTTTAATGGTTGCTGCCGCTCTTTGTGGCTAGTAAAGCAGTTTGTGACACAGTGTGTTTGAAAGGCGCAAAAACAAAATTCCTTTCCTTCCCCCATTCCAACATCAGTATGAAATGCACTCATTGATTAGACTGTAAATGTTTAGGGGGGGGGTGGAACTCTCACTTCTGGATTTATAGGTGGGGGAACTGTCATCGCCAGGTGATGGAACTCACAGTATTCATCAGAGAAAGATGACAGAGGTGCAGGCAGTGTGACAATGCTGGGTGGGGGTTGGGGTTAAAACATGTGTCGAATTGGACACAGTGGGATTAAAAAAAAAATGTAGGCCTAAAGAGGACCTTACTGGGTCAAAACATAATCAGTGGCAGATTTTGAACAGTTCCCTGTAGACATTGTTATACTAACATACTAAAATGCCAGCAGAGCAGGCCTAACAGTCTTTCGTGTCTGCTCGTTTGGTCAGCCCCCACCCTGGGAGCTGACCATGCTGTCCTCCCTGCCCTCTCGGGCTTCTCCCTTTTCAGTCCAGGGTATTTCCCCTGCATTGGACTTTGCTTTTACAACCCTTCCCATGTACCTGTCCCACCCCCTCTTGAACCCTCCACAGTCTCTGCCTCCACCAGCACCCCAGGCAGCGCATGCCATGATTCTGCCACCCTCTCAGTGATGTAGCACCTCCTCCTTTCTCCCTCCCTCTTCCACCCATGCCCTGTAGTTGCCCCCCTCTCCTTCCTTCGGAGCACCCCGACTGAGCCTCCCCTGTTTACCCCCTTCATGTACTTGAAGACCTCTATCATGTCCCTCCTGTCTTCCACTGTGTACATATTTAGCTCTTTGAGCCTCTCCCCATAGGTTCTTTCCCCCCAAGCCCCAGATCATTTTGGTTGCCCTCCTCTGGACCCTTTCCAGGAGTTCAATGTCCCTTTTTAAGTGCGGCCTCCAAAACTGCACACAGTACTTGAAGTGCGGCCTCACCAAGCAGTTATACAGAGGGAGTATCACTTCCCTCTTCTGGAGGTGCTCTGGCCTTGGCCGCTGTCCTCCTACAAGTCTCAGAGTTGTTCATCTTGACATCCACCACCACCCCCAGGTCACTCTCAGCCATTAAGACTTGTAGCATTCTCCCTCCCTAGGGTGTACACTTGGCCCGGGTTTCTGATGCCCAGGTGCAGTACTCTGCATTTCCTTGCTTTGAACCTCAGTCCCCACTTCCTTGACCTCCTCTCCAGAGCATCTAGATCCCCCTGTAGGGCCACCCTCCCCTCCTCCTCATCAAGCACCGCTCCCAGCTTTGAGTTGTCCGCAAAGAGACTCATTTCACTCCTGATACCCTTCCTTATGTCAGAGACATAGGAGTTGTATAGGAGGGGCCCAAGGACCGATCCCTAATGACCCTCCTTGGAGATAAGACTATTCCCCCAACCACAACCCTGTGGGTACACTCCGAGAGCCAGTGTCCTATCCATCTGATCATCTGTTTCCCCAACCCCATTTCCCCCAGCTTATCCAACAGGTCCCTGTGAGGAACCGAGTCAAATGCCTTGCTGAAGTCAAGAAAGAGAACGTCAACCGGCCTACCCAGGTCCAGGGCACTCGTCACCCAATCGTAGAACTCTACAAGGTTTGTCTGACACGATTTCCCCGGTACAAAGCCATGCTGTCTAATGTCCAGGTACCCCGACTTTTCCAGTACCCTCTCCGAGCCCTTCCTTGATAATACCCTCCATAACACTGGCCACCACCAATGTCAGGCTCCTCTCTTGAGCCTCCTTTGTGGATAGGCAGGATATGTGCCACCCTCCAGTGCTGGGGCACCCACCCCGTCATCAGAGAGATGTTGAAACGATTTTTCTAATCAGTCTGTGCCATGTGCTATGTGGTATCACAGTTGATTGGCACTTAAACATGCAAAACTGCTAAATCAGTATTCATGGCTTCTTTAATACCCTGCAGCAGCACCCTGATCTGCTTACATCCAAGAGCTTCAAAATCATATATCTTGCCTGGGAATGAAATAGTCAAAGTAAAATCAGATATAGTGATGTTTTGCTTTGTCCTAACTGCCAACCAAATTATTATAATTTATGTTAACCAGTACTGCTGCATTAACCCTGACGTTACCCACTGTAACAACAAATTGCCAGGTATTCCTTTTGGCATAGGTTTCTTTTTAATGATTATCAGAACAGATTGCAAGTCGGGATTGGATGACTCAATGGTTTGGCAGTGGTTAAACACAGAAATCTAGAACAATAAAATCAGAAAAAGACTGCAAGCGATCAAGTCTGCCCTAACTCGCTACAGTGTGTTAATCTGAATTAGTCAAAGTTTGCAGCACCTTTCACTTCTAGGCCTCACTTTCCATCCGGCCAAGGCCAGTAGTTATGGTTCCTGGCCTCTGTAAAATAGGTTGTGGTGGTGTTAACCTTGCATCCCCTGAAACACAGATACACAGACACTGTCGGCAGATAAGGGCCTATGGCCCACCCAGTCAGCCCATTTGAGCTTGTAAGTTCCCTTTACGTTTTTCTAGAAGTCTGTTGCACCTTACCCCTGACCTCCAGAATTCCCTTATGTCTATCTCATGCATTCTTAAATCCTGTGATTCTTAGCACCCACCACTTCCTTTGGCAGGGTGTTCCACTTGTCCACCACCCTTTCTGTGAAGAAATTCTTCCTCACGTCTCCTCTGAATCGCCTTCCCTCAAACTTCATCCCGTGCCCTCTAGTCCTGGAACACCTTTTTCACTGGAAAATAGTATATTCCTGCACCCTGCTTCTACCTGTAAGATACTTGTCTGTCTCTATCAGATCCCTGCTCTTCCCTCCTCTCCTCCAGGAAGTACATATTCTAGTCCTTCAGTCTGTCCTTATAGGACTTGTGATGCAATCCCTGTACCATCTTTGTCGTCCTCCTCTGAACCTTCTCTACCCCCTCTTTGTATCTGACAGTTTGTGTGTGGTGGGGAGACCTACAGAAGCTGCGGTGTTGAGGATGTGTCAACACTCTGTGGCAGTGGTACAAAGGCAGGTTCATCTGTGGCAGATGCACCAAATGTGTCAACATTCTGTGGCAGCGGTACTATGACAGGCTACTCTGTGGCAGTTGTACCAGCTGTGTCAGCACTTTGTGGCAGTGGTACCAATGCAGGCTGCTCTGTGATAGTTGTAACTCCCAGTGACTGTGGTGCTGTGCCAGTGCCTGCCCTGCCAGTTCCAGTTGTGGAGACAGTGCAAGGCTTCAGAAATATTCCACCCCATCTTTTTGCACATGTTTGACCTTTGACTTTTCATTTGGATTTTATTAAGCTATGCTAAATGATTTTAAAGAAAACTAGAACTGTGCAGTCCTGCAGCCTGAGCTGGCATGCACATACGCTCTCTCTCCCCCTTCCCCTTCCCTGGGTGCATTGTAAAGATTGCCACCGTCGTCACTGGCAACCTCAAATTGAAAGTGGCCTAATGCTTTGCCACCTGATTTGCCGCTGTGGCTAGTACTACTACTATCAGCCCTACCTGGTCATTTTAAAAAAGGAACTCTCATATGCCCCAAAGAAACAGGCAGGGACCCAGAGGCCCTGTAAAATGAATTGCTCTTAGAATTTTTTTAACTGCCTTCCTTTAAGAATTTTTTGCATTTTTTTAATATGGTTGATCCTGCCATAGCTGATGCCTCTAAATTCCACAGACCCTCTGGGGCTGAGACGCTGATAGGGCTGGCTCAGTTGCGGAGACCATCAGCCTTTGATAATATATTTAAGTATTGTGCTACATCTGAGCGCATTATCGCACTGACACCATGGTACCTATCTTACTTCCTCAGCCCTGGGAAGCAAGATTGGTACCAGCGATGTCCAGTGTGATAATACGCAGATATATGTACAATAACTAAATAAATTATCAATGACAGATAGAGGGTACCCGCAGCTGAGCCTGTCCTTTGCTTCTTCAGGCGTCTGAGCCACTTTTTTGGGTACTGTGGAACTTACAGACCGGCTATGGTGGATGGTATTTCACAGGATCAGGCAGGTTAAAAAAATTCTTAAAGTAAGGTGCTTAAAAAAAAAATTCAAACTGTGATTTATTTTATCGGGACCTTTGGGTACCTGCCTGTTTTTTGGGGGCATCTGACAGTTCCCCTCATCGACCCAAGTACTAAATTTAACTTTTAACTTTTGTTCCGTGGCTAACCCAGTTCCAAGCTGGCTAACATTTTGGGGTCTGTTTTTGACACAGTGCCTACCACATTTTAGGTCCTAGCGATCATCCAACCCCTCTCCCCACACACACTCTCCTTACTCCACCCCTTCCCACTCTCTCCTTATTCACCTTACCACTCTCTCCCCTTTCTCCCACCCCTTCCCACGCTCTTCCTTCCTCCAGCAGTTTTAAGGCCTTTTCCACTTTACAAATAAAGATTAGTTAAAACCAGGGAAGGAATGATGTTTTACTCACTAGTACCCCTTCAGCAGCCAGCCTCAAAGCCATATGGCAAATCTGGGAGTGGAGGAGAGTGAATAAGGGCATGGAGCCTTTGTGGCAGTTTTTTTAATTTGCTTGGTTGTTACAACAGGCAGTGTTAGACAAAAATGTTAGGGCATTTCATTACTGGTTTTTATTTTTTTTTTTAGTTTAGTACACTTTCTGCCCCTACTCCCAACTGCCTTCTGCTTCATCCTACGCTCCCCCTCTCTCTCTCTCTCTCTCTCTCCTATTGCCACCACCGATGCTCCTGTCTTTTGGCACCACTGTCCGCCCGTCTGACGGGGTGGGTACTAAGCGAACGTCGTGCCTCCTGGCTCCCCCAGGCGGGGTTGCAGGGCTCTAAGCGGCCCATGGAACCATAATTTAGTCGGCGTGGGGGGGAGCTATGGAGGCCAGGCGTCAGTGCAGCGTCATCCATCGGGATCAGGATTTTTGGGGACATTTTTCTGGGCGGGGCGTGCAGTGATGTCCAGCGTTGCCCACCTCTCTTAACATTTGGGCGTCGTCTGCGCGAACATATTCCATCTCCCCGAGAGGAGAGCAGTCCTTGGGACCTCCATCCTTCTCCCCTGGCTAGCCCTCCGATGGCCCGAGTCCCTTCCCGAACCCGGGTCGCTGCGTCGCAGATGGAAATCCTACCACTGTGTCAGCGGGCCGGCCTTCATGCCTGTTTTGAAAATAAAGGTCTTTCCTACCCAGTTTGCAAACAGAAGCATTGTTTTTTTTTTTGTTTTTTTTTTCAGTATACAGTATTTGAGTATAAAAAAGAGACCCTGTGGCCTCTAATACATTTTTCTTTTAATTAAAGTTTAATGTACTGTAAGCATCATAAAAGGGTTTACCTGGTGTAGCGACGCAAGAAGCAACACAGTATTTGACTGATACACAGATGGATTTCATGTACAGCGGTCACTTGCTATGCATCTGCTTTCACGCAGAAGTAAATGTGTAGATGCTTCATACGTGATTACCTGCGAAACTGTGTACAATTTTCCCACTCTACACCTGGCAGTAATGTCAGCTTCTCCCGTCCTTATGCACGATGGAGCACATGGGATTAGTGAGAGGTGGGTTGGAGTTGGCAGGCCGGAGAGTGTGGATCTTTGCCCTCTGCAAGCAGGGGATTGAGGGATGCAGCAGTCCGCCTGGACTGCCATATTCCCTTTTTAAAAAATTTAACTTGGAAGTAAAAAGTGTGCCGCCAAGTCTTCCTGCCCTGCATGCAGTATTGGAGGGCTGGGGGCAAAAGCTGGGCAGCCCACAACATTCCTGAATGGTTGGACAGGGTTGGGAGGTAAGACATTCAGCAAAGGTCCCCTTGCATAGTCTGTGTACCCTCCCAAAAGCCTGCGAAGCAAGTACATCCATCTTTGTATGGCTACAGAATGTGGCCCTGCCACTTTGCCATAGTCCGACTCATCTTCCAGCATAGATCTGTGGATATGGCTGGGGCTGCCATCTGCAAGTGGTGGAGTTATGTTTGTGGTTCTGAGGAAGCCTCTGCACCTGCTGAGAGGGGCCTCCGCACATCTTGGGCCATCCTCTGCACCCACATAGGGCACTGTGGAGCATGCCCTTAAGAGGCATTTTTCCTGAGAAAGCTACCTTCACTGCCCAGACATTGACCTGTAAAATGATGTAGTGCAGGCTACTCACTTTCCCCATAGGAAACTGGGCAAATCCCAGCTTCTACTTTGGTCTCCTGGTTTATGTCACATATTATACCATGGACACAAACATAAAAACAAAATACCGTACTGTCACTGGCTGGCTGGCACCTTTCTGCCGTGGTAAATCCTACGATATACCCACGGCAAAGGTGCCAGTCAGCCCCATCTTTAAAATCCATCCGAACCCTGGAGTTGGCAGCGGCAAATGGCCATCTTGAAACCCCGCTAAATGAGACACAGAAACAGCATTTTTTTTTTTAAACAGTGCAGCCCGATCAGAATTGTGTGCCCCCTCCTCCGTAAATTCCTAACTCACCCTACTTCATTTCTCATCCGGTTCCCAAAATCTTCACCCGCCTGTCCCAACACTGCCGAAGATGGGGCACCAAGAGGAGGGCACAAACATCAGTGTCCCATACGTTAAATCTCCCGCCGTTGCCACTTATCGTCCTCTATCCTCCGATCCTCTCCAGTGTTCCGGAACTGAAGAAAACAGCAGAAAACCCCATAAACATAAATTTATTGCCAAAATGAAATAATAAAAAAAAAAAAAAAAAAAAATGCTGCTATTCAAACTACTGTCCTCGCTTACCTCAAAACTACACCCGGAATTGAACATGCAGATGCACTACAGCCTGTGAACACTCGCACTGCACTCTGCCACCACTAAAACAGAACAGAGACCGTTGTTTCTTTTTATTATGAAAAAATGAAAATAATAACCCTGTGGACTGCTCAAATAAAACCACGGAATACCGTAGTCCCCCTGTACCAAGACACACCAGCAAAGATTTTCCTACTTGTTTGTTACCATGCTGCTTCCCGAATGAAACCAAGATCAAGCCTGCACCTCAGAGAGAGAGAGGCACACCTACATGCAATAGTGTGATAACATACATGGTAAACACTTTTTCTTTACTTTTGGCCACGGCTGGGGAAAGTGGTCTGGGGTTGGGTTGGAGGGAGGCTGCCATCTACTTAAAATATTCTAGCTAGCAACAGGGAACTATTTAACACATGGAAGGATATTACAGGAAAAATCAATTAAAAAACATATTTTCAAGTAAAATCACATTAATCTTAAATTCTTTAAAAAAAACAAGGGCATAGTATAATCGCAATAAGCCACTCGGGGTGTGGGTTATTGGGGGATTTACCATGGCTGGCGAGGATTTACCCACTCTGCTGCGCCTCGTGGGCAAACCACGCCAGCCGTGGTAAATCCCCCGATAACCCACACCCTCTCGTGGCTTATTGCTTAAATGATCCACTTGCTGGGGACACAGCCTTGCACATCCTTTCTCATCTTAGTCTAATTGTGCTCTCTGCAGAAGGAAATTTTAAAGCAATTTTAATAATAAGAGAACTCCACTTTGAGAGCATATCTAAATGTGGGTTGTGTTTTCTTCTCTATTAAACTCGTTCCCTCCTTTTGTAATGCATCACTTCGATTTTTTGTGATCACCGCTTCTCGATATGTTTTATCAGTTTACTGATGCACTGCTTAGTCATTTTCTGTCATATGTAACATTGTTGTACTGCGTTTTGCTGTCAAGATCATGGGTTGACCATAACTTTTTTTTTTTTTTTTTGCACTGAGCAACAGGATAAGTTCGTAAACTAACCCACAGAAGCTTCCAGTAATCCACAGTCTCCGTCAGCTGGGGATTTTATTTGACCATGAAGAAAGATAAATGCCTCACTGGCCCGGTGGTGCTGAGGGTTGAGGTGCTGGACGCCACTCCTCACTCTACGATGGTGATCCAGGTTCGGGAACGGTCTCTCTTCGCTCAGGGGCTGGCAGGGGTGAAGAAGGATCGAGTGTCTGTAGACAGCTCTCCCTCAGGGAGGGACGATGGTGTGGCACACTGTTTTACTGACCCAGCGGCGGCTGGGTGTTGGCACTTACGCGCCACCAGAACGGGGAGGGCCTCACATCCAGGGTGTAAGACTGCCTCCGTGGAGGTGGAGTCCAGCCACTCTGCCCATTGCACGTTTGTGGGGCTCAGGAAGAAAAATTTGAAAAATAGAGCTGCCAAGCTCCATGATGGCCCGAGACCGGAGAACGAGCCCTCATAGAAGGGCCGGAGCCGCCTGCCTGCTCCGGGAAAAAATGTAAATAGAAGATATGTAAATGCCTCATACACTGTGCCCAAAGAAGTCTAGTAAGTAGTTTAATATAAGAATATGGGTATAGTACGGATTGTCCCTTAATGGTTTCACAAAGGGATCTCGTACTGGTTGGACGAGAGGACTGCAGAGCAAAGTTGAGTGGTTCTTTTTGCCCAACCAATATGAGAGGCCCGTGTAAAACCATAAGAGGACAACCCTTACTACACTCATATTCATATTATGTGACAATGGATCGCCATAATATTTTAAAGGAGTGCCCTTTTCTGAGTCATTTTGCAGTTTTGGGATATTTTTAATTGCAGTTTCCCCCTCTGGGTGATGGTGGTTTAGGGAACGTGATGACAAGGAGGTACCAGCTGACATTGGCTGTTGTGGATGCACACGATCAGGTGGCTTCCGTTGGGGTTTGGCGTGGCATTGTGCGAGCTGTAAGATTGCGTTTCTGACATGGAAGTATCAAGACCATAGGCTACCTTTTAAAAGATTTTGAAAGTTTTTTTTTTGTTTTGGTGGTGGGGGGATGCAGAATATCGTTGGGGTCATTTTTTTTTTTCTTCTTACGAACTTTGGCAGCGGCGCTGGTTTAGAGGCTGTCGGGTATGGTTACAGAAAAAGAAGAGGACAAAAATTAAACACTTGGTCTGCTGAGTGCAAAAAGTGAAAGTGAGTGGCTTTCCATTTTTAGTATGTAGACAACAGAATTGGGGATGAACTCGTCAGACGTGCAGCACGAGGAGACGGCCGTACACAGAATAAGTGGTACATCCGTTCTTCTCGCCGATTGGCTGATGACACTCCATTGCCATATCATTTTAATTACTTGGTACCTGCTGCTTTTAGAAGTAACTGCGTAATTTCCAGATGTGAGGAGTACAAACGTTGGCACAGTTCCCCACACAGTAATCAGTGCAGACTGGCATGGGGGTACCTGTGCTAGCCTGGTGCACACTGCACTATGCCCTGCACTAGTAGTGTTAAAACTGACCCCTGGTTGGATTATCATATATATTTTTTTGATAAACAGGTAAGTACATTAGGCAAATAGAAGGCCTGTTTCCAGGAATGACCCAGGTTCCGTAGAGCAAACCAACAGGTATAATTACATAACACAGCTGGTAATATCAGTGCAGTAATACAGTGGAGAAAAATCAGCATACAGTAAACACGTCACACACAGAGAATAATTTAAGAACACGTAACTTGCCCATAAATTGGAATTCCAAAGATAATACTGTGATTATCAAGATATAAAATTAGCCAGGCAATACAGTCTCAGAATTTTGGGATAGGTTGTAAAATACCAGTTTAGGAATACTCAGTCAGACACACAAGACAGTCACGTAAAAACAAAAAAACAAGATTCTGCATCAGTGTGTGGGCTGAAATGAAGAAAATCGTAATATAAGATGCATGCTGAAAATAGAATTAGAATCAACGTTTCAACCATAGGTCGTCTTCAGGAATTATCTATAAACAGAAAATAGCAAAGTTAGTGTAATAATAGCAAAACATGATACAGGTATGTGCTGTCTAAGGTATAGTGACACAAAGGAGAAAGGCTGTTGATTTTGAATTTGTTTGTAAAGGGATGTTAAATTTGAACCAATTTGAATATTTTTTTGAGTTGAAATGTTTCATTGTTACTCAAACTTTCATCTCAACGAAAGACATGGAGAAAATACTCCTATGCAGCCAGCATTAACAGTGCAGTGGTGCTGAATCTAGTTTAAACCAGTTTAATCTAAAATGCCACGCAGGCATACTAGGACAGAATACCATCTGCTGCTTGGGGAAACCCCCTTCAAGGAGCTACTAAATCCAGCCATTGCCGCGCTCCAGACCCCAGCTGAATTTGTACAGGGACTGCTGGTGCCTGGGGGAGGCAGAGAACTAGTTTCTGTGTTTGAAAAGCAGTCGCTGGGAGGAATTTGCTGACAAGGCACTCTCTCTGAACTTGAGGATTAATAACCTACCTTGGTTAGATCTTACACTTTGTTGCTAGGCAGACTTTTTACTACATTGTGCGCCCTTTTTATCAAACTTTGTGTATAATTGGGGGGGACCTTTTTGCTTTAGGGTCCAACACCTACTGTTTTCTGTTCCCAGACACACAAAAAGTACATTTCTGTTAGCCTAATGAACATTAAACCAGCTGATTTAATTTTGTCAAAGTTGCCTCTATCCACATCAGTTTGTTTTTTGTTTGAAAAAAAAAATTATAATTTCTGTCTTTCTGCTTCTTTTTCTTTTTTTTTTTTTTTTTAAACATGAAGACATACTAGTTTTTAGGGCCAGCACATTTCTTCCAGATGCTGGTCCTGGGCCAGTAATCTGTGAAGAAAATTAATCCATCATAAAAGTACCTCTTAAATTTAAAGCAGGTTGTCAAATGTTCGTAGTGGGGAGGGGAGGAAGGTTCACTTGCCAGATCTCCAGGTCCTAAATGTTTTCTTAACCCTTGCAGGGCTGTGGACGGATATATCAGTCCAAAATTCCTATACGTTCTAATTCTGTCGGCAGCCTAATGGTTAAAAATGTAGGCTGGATTAGCAGTCTAGAAAAATAGTTGTCCATCGCTGTTCAGAATGAGTGAAAGCCCGTAACTTGCAGTTGTTCCACAGGCTGATTTTGAAATGATGTGCCAATAGTCAACTGTTTTCTGTTAGTATAACGTTGTATTTTATTACTGCAAGGGCCAAGTTCAGTGGAATTTGTTCTGGCATTTATTTGGGGGGGTAGAATTTCTGTTAACGTCATACTGAGGGCCCCAGGGAACTTGAATTATTCCTGTGCAGGGCATTCAAAAAACACCATATTTTATCACCTCCTATTTTCAAATTGAATTTCCTAGCTATCATTTTCATACAGTTAATGTGTTTGGCACGCTGGACTCCTACAAATTTGTGTGGGACTTTTGAAAATCTGTAAAAGGTGTATGGGGGGGGGGTCCTCAAATTCTTCAAAAGATTAAAAGCCAGAAGCTTGGGAAGGTGAGAGTGGGGGTGATAGAGGTTTTCATTTGTTTATATTTTATTTTGTGGATGAGGCCATTTTCATGTCTCTGTAAGTGTACTGCATTTGCAATACATTAAATTTGCTTAATTTATGGATTTATTAGATTATCTGAAGTGGTAGAAATTAAGAAAAATAATCCGGTGCGGAAGGTAGAATACCAAACCCCCAACTTTAGTCTTCTCTCTTAATATCTGGTATTCCACCTAACCATAAGAGCTGTACTACAGATTAAAACTGCATAATGGGGGCATGGAGAAGTGGTATTCCAGTCAAAATGCCAGTGTGATGACAATTTTATTCACTTTGTAAACTGGTATGCAAAACAGAGCAGACTACCATTCATCTCTAGCCCTGATCTAACTAGACAGACTGGCTAAAATTCTAATCTTTTTCCAATTTACTGTATATCCCGGGGGTTGAAATTATTACTGACCCACTAGCCAAATGCTGGTAAAACAGTGGAAAAGTCTGTGAGGCTACTGGATTTTTCCAGTCAGTATCCCTGCTGGCTAGTGGCTGCAAAACTTGATTTCAACTCCGTATATCTGCCACAGGAGATGGCCAACGTCAGCGTTTCCTCACACATTATGAAAGCTTCTGTAGAGTCGGCTGCTGTCTCCCTTCAGACCCTGCTTGAACTGCATGTTGGTAGGTAAATGTGAAAGTCGTTAATAGAAGTTACCCTGGCTTCATTATAGTTTCTCATTTTTCTCCCCCTCAAACACCTAGGTTCGTCTCTGCCTGATTTGATGGAGCAGTTCAGTCCACCTGCAAACGCACCTCCACTTCTGGTCAAGCTGATCGGTGAGATTGAAAAGAAAGGTGAGATTCTACAGACCCCATATGCTCTGCATCACGTCACAGTGACGCACATACAAAATTATAACTGTATGGTAGCCCCATTATAGTTAGGGCTGAGTAGTCTTTTTAAAGAGCGGTTGCACCACAGATAGCAGGCAGAAAACTGTATTAACTTTTAAAAGAGGTTAGTTGTTACTTTGTATTTCGAAGTATTTTTCTGTTTCTATTTGCTCTTTACAAGGTTTTCTACCTGACTGTATTAGGTGTATTGTAAAAAGCAGTGTTGCACCTGGAGACTGACATGCCTAGTTCTGTGTCTCCTCTTACCTCATCAGCATTGTGACTTCACTTATTATGACATCACAAATGGTGAACCCAATTAAAACAAAAAACAATTTAAAAGACAAAGCACCTCTGTGCGAAAGCACTGAGGCAATGGTTACCCCAAAGGGCATTTGGCCGGGAAGCCAAGTTCTTTGTCTTTTAAATTGTTTTTTAACTGGGTTCACCACAACATAACCCAGATAGACCATTTTAGGGTAGCTGGTTCATTCCACTGGGGTGTCAAACAGACGAGACACACTGATGAGTCCTGGTAGGACGAAACATGTGTGTGTCTCTTCTTTTGGCACCCTTTGCAAACTGTGTAAGAGGCCTTTCGGCACCATACATTTCTGCTTAAAGTTGAACCAGCATAATATTCTCTGGTGATTTGCATATGTAGCCCATGCAGTGGCGGAGCTAGAGGGGGGGCTGGGGGGCCAGTCACCCCTCCTGGCTGCCCCAGTGTGAGTAGTGATGCCCCACCACCATCTTTATTCACTGTTTAGTGCCCATTGTGGAGCCTATGATTGACTGAATGCCCCACCCCCCAACCCGGCTTCCAAATGCTCCTAAACCTGGCTCTGCCACTGAGCCCATGATGCTTTGCATGGTGGGGGCATGTGTGATTTTATAGTTATCTAAGTGTACCAATGCTGGATCCTAACAGGAGGGAGTGTGGTCTAGTGGTTAGAGCAGTGTATTGGGAACAGAAGATCTCTGGTTCAAACCCCACTAGAACCACAAATCTCCAGTGTGACTTTGGGCAAGTCACTTAATCTCCCAGTCCACCTGGTTGTAGAAGTGGGTAGAGACATGACCCCCCTTCCCTTCAGATGAGATGATGCATCTCAGACAGGCTATCCTAGGCAAACAAATGTTAAAATAAATAAGATTATCTTCAAGGTAAAAGTCCAAATAGCAAAACATTTTCGAAAAAATAGTTATTGTATTTAATTGATGTTGAAGCGATAAGGTAAGCATGAGTATGTCCATAGATGTGCGGACACACTGACTGTGATGCAGTAGAATCCATTTTAAATACTACCTGTTAAAGGGATACTGTCTACCCCCTCTGTTTTGGCCCTTTCAAACTGAACTGAGGGTTGTCAGTAACATTTCTAGTTCCGAATCTGGTATGTTGAGACAAATATGCTCGTCTCTTGCCTGAAGACTGAACCTACAGTATCATGGCAAAACTGTAGAAAGGGCACAACTTTCCCGAGCTGCTACAAAAAATGCCCACGTAGCGCTTTCGGACAGTAACAAATGTTTTTTTTAATTACCTCCGAATGCTTTTTTTAATGATTTAAAGTAGTGACCTGCAACTTCTGCTTTCTGTTGCTGGCAGTCACCATCTCACGAGAAGCCACGAGCTGCTCTAGCTCACTTAATGCTAATATGTCCTGCCGACCAGTGGCTGAGATCAGCAGGGCGTATAGCATAAATTGGCGAGAAGCAGCGTGGCTACTGAAGATAGTGGTTATCAGCAATACACGGAAGCTGCGGAGTTGCTATTTACATCATTAAAAAAGCATTTAAAATAATTTAAAACAATGTTGTTACTGTCTGAAACTGCTAGTTGGGCGTTTTTGTAGCGGCTGGGAAAAGCTATGCCTTTCCCACTGTTTTAATTTTGTAAACCAACCTCTGTATCTTTATACAGAGTCTTTGCCAGGGTAGGGGTGGCAGGATACATTTTATACAACACATGTTTGTCTCATAAGTGCATAACAAGGTTTATCTGGACCTGTGACAACATAACTGACCTCTAGTTATATAGAAACATAAAATTTGATGACAGATAAGGACCACTTGGCTCACCAAGTCTGCCCATTTTCCCTATCTACTGTAATGCCTCAGACCCTACTTGATCTCTGACTTAGCCCTCCCTTCCCTAACCCCTCAGGTTCCCTTGTGCCTATCCCATGCATTCTGAATCCCATTACAGTTTTTGCCCCCACTGCCCCCATTGGAAGGCTGTTCCAGTCATCCACCACTCTTTCTGTGAAGAAGTACTTCAAGTGTCCCCTGAGTCTACTCCCCTCCAGCTTCAAATATCATGCCCCCTTGTTATTGAGCATCTTTTACTGAAAAATGCTTCCTTCTTATACCTTATTTACACTCGTGAGGTATTTGAAAGTCGATATCATATACCCCCTTTCCCTTCTTTCCTCCAGGGTGTACATATTGAGGTTCTTTAGTCTCTCCTCATAAGGTCTCTGATGCAGACCATGCACCATTTTAGTTGCCCTCCTCTGGATGGCCTCCACTCTATGTCCTTCCGGAGATGTGGTCTCCAGAACTGGACATAGTACTCTTGGTGAGGTCTCACCAATGATCTATACAGTACTCTAGGTGAGGTCTCACCAATGATCTATACAGCGGTATCACCACCTCCCTCTTTCTGCTGGTGATACCCCTCCCTATGCACCCTAGCATCCCACTATCTCTCCCCACAGCCTTGTCACACTGTTTGGCCACCTTTAGGTCATCAGATATGATTACTTGCAGATCTCTTTCCTAGTTGGTGGTCGTCAGTACCACTCCCCCCCATCTTGTACTCTGCGCCCCGGGTTTCTGTGGCTTAAGTGCATGATTTTGCACTTCTTCGCATTGTAACTTAGTTGCCACACTCTTGACCACTCCTTGTTCACCCCCGTGTCTACCTTATTGCAGATTTTAGTGTCATCTGCAAAAGGGCATACCTTCCCTTCTAGCCCCTCTACAGTTTTGCTAATAAAGACATTAGTGGACCAGTCCCCGTACTGATCCTTGTGGCACCCCGCTGGTAACCCTCCCTTCCTCATTGTGAATTCCATTTACCACTACCCTCTGTCGCCTAGTCCCCCAACCAATTCCTTACCCAGTTTATCACTTTTGGACTCACTTCCAGGCTGTCCAGCTTGTTTTTACGAGTCTCCTATGTGGAACGGTGTCAAAGCGTTACCGAAATCTAGGTAGGCCACATCCATCTTGATATACTTCCCTGGTCACCCAATCAAATAAATATATCAAATTTGTCTGGCATGACCTCCCCCCAGTGAGTCCATGCTGCCTCGGATCTTCTAAGCTGCTGATTTCAAGATATTCCACAATCCTTTCCTTCAGCAGTAATTCCATTAATTTCCCTACCACTGAAGTCAAGTTGACTGGCCTGTAATTGCCAGCTTCTTCCCTGCTACCACTTTTGTGAAGTGGGACTACGTCTGCTCTCCTCCAGTCCTCCAGGACTACTACCATCTCCAGTAAGTGGTTGAACAGGCCTGTCAGAGGTGCAGCCAGCACCTCTCTGAGTTCCTTCAATATCCTTGAATATGTCCCATCTGCCCCATTGCCTTGCCCACTTTCAGATTTTCGAGTTCCTTCAGGACTCTCTCTTCTGTAAACGGACTAGTGTCCACCTCCCTTCTTTCAGTGCTCCTGTCACTTATCTGTGGTCCCCTCCTCACCTTCCCCTTCCTCTGTGAACACTGAACAAATATATTTGTTCAGGATGTGTGCTTTTTCCTGGTCCCCTTCACACATTCCTCCCCTTCCCTCCTTTGCCTTACAGTCCCTCTCCTGGTCTTTTCTCCTGTCGCTTTCACACCTGAAAAAATTTCTTCTCCCCTTTCTTTACTGCTTGGGCTATTTTCTCCTCCATTTGTGCCTTTGTGCTCCTGACTGCTTTCCCTGCCTCCCTCCCTCTGCTGATCCACCTCCCTACACTCCTCCCTCTGTCTCCTTATACTTCCCAAATACTAACTTTTTCACCCTTACCTTCCCAGCTACCTCTTTTGAGAAACATAGTGGTTTCTTTTTCCTCTTGCCTTCGCTTATTTGCCTGACAGAGAGGTTTGTTGCCTTCGCTATGGACTTTTTTATTTTTGCCCACCATACCTCCACACCACCCATGGCCTCCCACCCTGCCAGGACATCCCTGAGGCATTCCCCCATCTTTGTAAAGTTGGCCCTCCTGAAGTCCAGGACCCTCGCATTTGTATGGTTCGATTCTGGCACAGTACTTACATTGAACCACACTGTATGGTGATCACTGGACCCCAGGTGGCCACTCACAGTAGTCCAGCCTCCCCTCATCCCTGGCAAGCTTTGAGGCAGTGGTGGCAGACTTGGAGGTCCCTGGGTGGGGGCCTTCTGAATCCTTGCCAACATGGCCTGGAGACGAGCAACCTCCTCCCTCAGCCCAGAGAGGTGCACAGTAATGGGGCAGCACTGCAATCTCCAGAAAGTCTCCCTGAAGATTGCTGCCCCACAGCCACTGCACTGCACCGCTCCCAGCATATCTACTGTTTACCCTGCCTATTTTTGTTTTGCTTTCTCTAAACCCTTTTTTACCCCTGCCCTAGATGAGTTGTTTCACCTATTCTCATCTTTTTGCTTACTTAACCCTTTTTTGCCCTTACCCTAGATAGGGTGTTTCACCTATTCCCACCTTTTTGCTTACTTTGAACCCTTTTTTTTTACCCCTTACCCTAGACAAGGCGTTCCGTCTATTCACAAGACTTTTTGTGTGGCTCTAACACTCCTTACTCCGTTGCGGTATGTGGTCTATGAGTAGAGTTCCTGGTTCCTGGCTTCCTCCTCCTAAATCCTGTCACTTAATTTACCTCTTTACTGCTCCACTGCCTACCTGCTGCGGAAGGCAGACTCCGATGTTCCTACTGCACTGGTCCTTTGCACGAAAGGCCACAGCATGGAGGGCCACTTGGTGGCCTCTTCCTTTTAAAGCACAGGAAGTGGACCACTGAGCTGGGCCGGCACCCAGGATTGGCCAGTTAAGAGGATGTGGGCATGGTTACCGTCCCAATTAGCTGCCTCCTGTAGTTTCTTGGAGCTTCTAGTTGCACTTTTTCTGGCTGCTTTGGCGGGGGCTACCTTACTCAAAAGGACCCTCTCTGCCCTCGCTCTCTTGTCAATAGTGAGCTCTCTTGTCAATTGCTGAGCCCGAATCTGCCGCGGGTTACATGTTACCTAGAGGTCAACTGCTCTGCAGTCACGTTATCTTGAAAGTTAGACTTTGAATTAGCTACCTGGGGACACCACGGGGAGAGCAGTTTAACAGTGTTTGAGGATATCGGAAAAGTGCTAAGCATCATTCTAATTGGGCATTCTAATCGGAGCTGTGAAATAAAGAATAAACCAGTAAAAATAGCTTCTGACATGGAATAAAAATGGGATATGCAATAGGCTGACGCATAGTATTGGAATCAAAAGAGCTGGCACCAGTATTCTGGTTTTAAATGCACCACAGAATTTTATTAAAATGCAATAAGTACAAAATAAGACGCTCTGTGGCATGGCTTAACAAAACAGCTCTCACGGAAAAATGACTCAACTGGTTTTGCTCAAAGGCTTCCGCAGGAGTCCTGGATGTAGCCATAGTAGTCCCTTAATTGAAGTAACAGTGCTATATTTATTACAGTGCAGGACATAGTGCAGATACTGTGTAGAAAGCGCTACGTCCCCAACAAAAGGAACATGAGCGGTAAAGGGCAAAGTTTGGACATCAAGATCAGTTCTGATATTAGACTTTTAAAAATATCGGATACATCAGTTACAGTGGTACACGTAGAAAAATTACTACTTATATAGGTAACCGAACCAGCTGTGCAACCATCTTGTTACTTTCAGCTGCAAATTAGTTTACAAATCCAGATTGTAATCTGAAAAGAAGCAGAAAGTTACTGCATAATTACAATAGATTGCTGTTCTATCCTTCGTCAAAACAAACAGCAGTTTCAAGGGCTACATAAAATAGTATTGGCAGCATCATAAAACTTGTTTTTTCTACTTTTGACTAATAAATGGCATAATATAATTTTTTTTTTCATTCATTGCTGGCTGGAAATGCCCACTCAAGTGGTCCATCCACGTGGCCTCTCTCCATAATAGCAAGACATCAGTCTCTCCACCCCATTTCCCCACTTTGACATTTTCTAGTCCAGCAGAAGTGTATACCCTCTGGGACCAAAAACTCTGACTCTGAATATGCCGTTTAAGTTCATGAGCGAGGGGGTGGAACTATAACTCAGGAGAGGCAGAGCCCCCATTGGCACAGCGGTTGGATTTCCGCTTGCGATGCCAGCGACCCGGGTTTGGGAGTGGATTCGGGTCGCTGGAGGGCTGGCCGGGGGAGAAGGCTCGAGCGTCCCATGACAGCTCGCCTTCTCCGGGGGGAGGGAGGAGGCCATAGCCCGGAACTTGCACGACCCCTAGCGGAGGCTGAAGGTACGGCAAGCCCTGATTTGCAGGGGAAGGCTGGCCATGATGTGTGGTGGACATCGGTGCATTGCGCCTAGACATCAGGACGCACACCACACGTGAGGAGAAACTCTGAGGATAACAACTCTCTGTCTCTGGGAAGACGGGACACCAGGAGTGTGCCCTCGATTTGCCATTGCCCACCCCAACCGCTTTGCCCGACAAGACAAGCATGTGGGGTGTATGGGCCCCACCTTGTTACCCACCCGGGGGGGGGGGGTATAGCCGCGGCTCTATGGGGTGCAGGGTGGCTTATGGGTAGGGTGATTGGCAGAGGGATGACTTCCAGGTGCCCCCGAAGAGTCGGAGACTGGGGGTGTAAGGAGGAAAAAAATACAAAGTAAACAAAAAAAAAGAGTGGCAGAACCACAAGTGAAATTATAAAAGTCCTGCCACATCAAAAGTAATGATAAATTTGCATAATGTGAATCAGCCAAGTGCATAGTCAGTATATAAGATGTCGGTTTACTTGTTTCAGCTTTTAAATCTTATGTTTGCATGAAGATTACATTCTGAGTTGAACTGCTGACTTCAGTACTTCACGTGGCTGTTGTGACGTCATCAGCATTGTGAAAGCTGCTCTCTGATTTGTTCAGTCCATTGTGATATACCCAGCTTTGCTAGATATCACTTGTGATGGTTTTACTATAGCGAGGTGACAGCCGCCTCGCCGACATCCCCAGTGCCAAGTGTCGGCATTGCACTGTCAGGGATGCCTCCATGTTTCTTTTGGGCTCCCCGACCCCCTGGTCTCTAGTGATACAACTCCGAGTCAGAGTTATCTCGGGGAGGGGGCTGAACACCGGGTGATACAATCCTGGTGCCAGCAGAGAACATCACAGCGACCCGAGGTATGTGCTCGAATTCCTGTCACTATAGTGGCCTTCGTTGTAGGGGTTTCGCCGTACGGTTGGCATACCAGTTGTGACATATCTGAAAGTGCAAAATACCATGAAATCTTATTTATTTATTTAGTTTTTGTTAACCGGGTAGGTACACTAGACAGCATAGAAACATAGAATTTGACGACAGATAAGGACCGCTTGGCCACCTAGTCTGCCCATTTCCCTACCTAATGCATAGGCTGCAGATCCTAGTTAGCAAACAGCCTACTTCCTCCTATCCCCCACTAGAATTGCCATATGTCTGTCCCATGCACTCTTGAATTCCCCCCACTGTTTTTGACTCCACTACCTCCTCAGGAAGGCTGTTCCATGTATCCTCAACCTCTACTATTCTCAGACCTGCCTGGAAGTCTTGCTATTTCCTCTCTTCTAGCACTTACTCACTAGTTAAATGACTCATGACTGTTAGTTATTTGCACTTATATTCCTGTTTAGTTACTACATATAGATTTCTGCAAATGTACTGTCATTGCTGAAAATAGCTGCCTATTTTCAGGTACGACCCGGGAGGTTACAATAAAGGGTATGTAGACAATCGTAGATACAAGAAAATATAATGGGAACAAGTAGAAGTCAGTCATAGTACACTTATATAAAATTTTCAGCAATGAAAATACATATGCAGGAATCTATATGTAGTAACAAAACAGGAATATAAGTGCAAATAACTAACAGTCATAAGTGATACAAAGGAAAATTACGTACCTACCGTAATTCTTGATCTTCTTGGACGAGTCTCCACCACTCATTCACACTAGTGGGATTGGCGCCGGAGGCACTAAGACCCATCGGGAGCAAACTTTTGCTGGAGGAGTCGGCGACGAGCGCGCCACGAGACGCAACGCTGAAAGCAGCGGCTCGAGCGGTAATGACCATCTCGGCGACACCCTCCAACCGGGCCAGTACCTTTTTACCAAGGAGGTGCAGCGTAACTAACGAAAGGGTAAACCCAACATTAAAAACGGACATAAGATAGTCCGTATGACCCGTGTAAGAAGGGTCAGCAAAAGAAGTCCTCACGGCCTAAAGATTTGAGGGAGTGAAGACCAATGGCCATTGAGCTCGGGGGATGGCGGGTGGACGTGTGTGAAAGTGGTGGAGACTCGTCCAAGAAGATCAAAATTACGGTAGAGTCGTATTTTCCTATCTTCCTGGACAAAGTCTCCACCACTCATTCACTAGTGGGAGAGTACCAAGCTGATAATCCCCAAAGGCGGCAGGAAAGCCAGAGCTCACGGCGTCTAAGATAGAAGCCCATTAAGGATAGTTCTGCGAGATCACGGAATGCCGCCTGGCATGAACATCCAGTGCATAGTCTTAGCAATATGCACTGAGCTCCAGGTAGCGCCGTGCATATATGCTGCAATGGAACATTGCGACTTCCGTAGGATGCCGCGACTGCCCTAGTAGAGTGAGCGACACTCTACCTTCTAATTTAACTTGAGCCATGGAATAGCAATGACGAAGGCATGCCACTAACCATGAAGAGATACATCTAATAGCGACAGGTTGACCCGGCCGGTGTCGCTGAAAAGAACCGAACAGTTGCTGAGTCTTGCGAACATCCTTGGTTCTATCTAAATAGAACGCAAGGCTCTCTTAACATCCAAGGAATGAAGAGCTCGTTCCCCTTCATTTTGGAAATTAGCTAAGCGGGAAGTACCAGAGGTTGGTTCAGATGGAATTCTGACACAACCTTGGGAAGAAATTAGGATAGTCTGAGAGCTACCTTGTCCTTATGGAATACAGTATCACGGAGGGTCCGTAGCCAGTGCATGTATCTCAGAGACCCTGCGGGCTGAGGTAATGGCCACCAGGAAGGCAGTCTTCAGGTAAAAATTTTAACTCACAGGTAGCTAAGGGTTCGAAGGCTTCCGAGTGAGCATGTCCAGCACCAGGTTAATGTCCCAGGCTGCAACTGGAGCTTAACAGGGGTCTGGTATGGAGAATCCCTTAAGAAATCTCTTCACCATAGGTAACTGAGCCAGAGTTAAGGAAGAAACCGCTCATGGAGCAGCTGAGATGGCACTAAGGTGAACTTTAACTGTGGAGTATTGAAGACCTAAGTTTGATAGGTCCAAAAGATACTCCAGAACCTTGCCAGGAGGACAGGAAAAGGGATTCCAAGAGGATTTTGCACACCAGAGAGAAAAACGTTTCCATTTGGAAGCGTACGTTTTTCGGGTGGCTGGCTTCCGAGCAGCCAGAAGGATGTCTGAGACTCTACGAGAGACGTTGAACCGATTCACTTCTATCTCTTCAGGAGCCAAGCATGAAGGTGAAGTGATTTCAGGTTGGGATGGACCAACGAACCCTGAGTCAGAAGACTGATTTGCAAAGGAAGTGGTCCGAGAGGCTGCCAACATACTGTTGAGTAGAGGAAACCATAGTTGCCGAGGCCAGGAAGGAGCAATGAGAATCATCTTGGTCCCCTGAGACTCGAACTTGAGGAGTACTCTCTGGATTAGAGGAAGTGGTGGAAAGGCGTAAAGAAAGCGTTTTGTCCACCGCAGCCTGAACGCATCCTGACAGAAAATGCCAGGCCCTGGATTTCTGGAGCAGAAGAGAGGCAGTTTTGCGTTGAGTGGGGATGCAAAAAGGTCCAGGTCTGGAGTCCCCCACTCTTTGAACAGGGACCGAGCTACGGCTGGATCGAGAGACCACTCGTGAGGGTCTGCCTCCGTTCTGCTGAGGTGATCTGCTAGGTCGTTTTGTATACCTGGCAGATAAACCGCTTGAATCAGAGACTTGTGCTCCAAGCACCACTCCCACACCCTCATTGCTTCCCTGCAAAGGGGATAAGAATGAGCACCGCCTTGCTTGTTGATGTAATACATCACTGCTTTGTTGTCCGTTTGAAGGAGAATGTTCTTGTGACAAAGGACATCCTTCAGAGCTCAGGATTGCATAGAGGACCGCTCTCATCTCAGGACATTTATGTGGAGATGAGTTTCGAACGAGTCCATACACCTTGAGTGTGGAGGGAGAGACAGTGAGCTCCCCATCCCATTAGCGATGCATCTGTGGTGATGGAGATCTGATGATCCGGGGAGCAAGGGAATCCTTCCAGGAGATTGCTCTCTTGAGACCACCAGGTGAGAGAGACCCAGAGGGGCTCCGTCACCTTGATGGGATAAGACTGGGGTGAGAGGTCGGGACCACTGAGTGAGAGCATCCACTGGGTGGTTCTCATGTGCAGGCCAGGCCCAGAGGGACAGTGAAGACCGAGGGCCATGAGACCCAACATGCGTTGCATCGAGAGAGCTGTAACCGATTGGTTCTCCCTGATGTAACGGGCCATACTGAAGGATGTCGAGTCTTCTGTCCTCTGGAAGGAAAGCCTTCGCTGAAGAGGTGTCTAGAAGCGTCCCTATGAAAGGAGCCTCTGGGAGGGTTGCAGTTGAGATTTTTCAAATTCAGCAGAACTCCCATGGGCCGTGAGAAGGCGGAGTGGTTGCCTGACTTCAAAGTCCCTTGGCCGGAAGGGCTTGCTAGAAGCCAATCGTCAGGTAGGGAAACACTCGGAGTCCGACTTTCCTGAGATACGCCTTGAGAACTGCACAACACTTTGCAAAAACTCGCGGCGCGAGGATAGCCAAAGGGCAGGACTCTGAACTGATAATGCTGACCCAAAGCTACAAACCTGAGGAATTTGCGGTGGGTCGGGTGGACGAGGATATGCTGTAAGCATCCTGCATATCCAGAGAGGCCAGCCAGTCGTGCTGATGCAGCAAGGGTAACAGGGTACCTGGGAAATCATCTTGAATTTCTCCTGGGAGGAATTTGTTTAACTTTCTGAGGTCTAGAATGAGGCGCATCCCCAGATTTCTTTGGAACCAGAAAGTAATGGGAGTAGAACCCTGTGTTTCGCCAGATGGGGAGCACCAGTTCTATTGCCCTGTTGTTCAGAAGGCCCTGGATCTCCTTGGTGAGGAGATCTGACTGAAAGGCCGACAACCTGGTTGTCGTATGGGGAGGAGGACAATTCGGGGGGTTCAAGAAGTTGAGAGAGTAACCCTCGCGAATTATCCGAAGAAACCATTGTCTGAGGTGTGGACTTCCACTGGTTGTCAGAAGTACATCAGGCGACCTCCACGGAGGAGAAAGTTCCACCTCGGGCAGAGTGGGATGGAACTTGGGCCAACGACTCATAAGGTAGCGCTGGGAGCTTTAGGTCCCTCGCTCTGCGCAAATCTTCTTTTGAGGTTGGGCAGGTTGGCTTTTATGGAAGCTTCCCTGCCTCTGCCTCGAAAGGACTGAACGACTATGAAACTGCGTCTGTTCACATGCCCCGAGAGAGCAGTAGGAGGAGTCTGGCCAACAATGGCGATCTAGTCTTCTGAGTGGCCTCTAAGGCTTGCTCCACCTGAGGGCCAAAAGAAAGGAGCCATCAAAGGCAGGCGCCATCACCTGCTGCTGAGCATCGTCGTGAAGCCAGAGTGGCAGCCAGGAATGGCGCCCGAGTACAAATCCCAGCGGCTGCTGAGCGAGAAGCAGTGTCGGAAAGCATCCATGGCGGCTTTGACCTGTTGGTTATTGGACTCAATACCTCTAATAACGGTCAGAAGAAGCTCTGACTTGGAATCGAATCTGGAAGAGCTTCAACCATTCTTTCTATAGAGTGCCACAGGATATACTCATACTGAGGAAAATATAGCCTTGATAACTGTATCACATACTTAGAGTGGAGGCAGCAAAGACTCTCTTACCTAATGTATCAATCTTAGAGACTCTTTGTTAATAGAGTGAAGCTGTAGTAGTTTGAGGAAGAACGACCTTGTCATTCTCTGCCAGGACTACAATAGGGATCATAAGGCTTGGGATGCCAAAATGGGACCGATCCTTGGGACTGAATACTTCTTATCAATGGATTTAGCCACTGGGGAATAAGAGCAGGGTTATTCCATACCATTTGAGACAGCGTCTCGAAGGAAGGCTGAATCGGAGGAGTCAAATCCGTAGGGATCTCCGAAGCATGAAGATACTGGAGTCTTAATATCTTCCCAGGATCGATGTCTGTAGTCTGGAGAGAAAGAGTGGATCCCAGGTTCTTCAACAGAGACTTAAAGGACAGGTCCTCGACCACAGGCTCTGTAGCAAAAAGATCCTGTTTCCTCCACTTCATCACCAACGAAGGTCTGGGTCAGGCTCAACATCATCTCCTGATGGTCCAGAAAGGACTGTTTGGACAGAAAGGAGTGAAAATTAGGAGAGGAGGAAATGGCAGAAAAACAGGAGAGTCCCCAAGGGCTGCCGGTAGCAGGAGGCAGCAAAGCAGACTGAAGGCGGCACCGAGGCGCCACGGCGCCCGAGCAGCCCGTGACCCCGCGCGCCCCAGCGGCGCGCGGGCCGCGCCGCGCACAAGCGACCAGCGCCACGGCGGCGCGCCCGGGCCGGCGCGCGAGCGGCGCGCCATGAGCGGCGCGCTGACGGCGCCGCCCGATCCAACGGCACCACGGCGGCGCCGCCCGAGACAACAGCACCACCAGCAGGCGCCGAGAGACCACCATGGCCGCCGCCAATGGCGCCGCATAGCTCAGCCCGGCCAAGCAGGCGCGACACGGCCACAGACCCTGCAGAAGGCGCCGAAAAGCCCGGGAACCTGGAAAACAAGAGAAGGAAAAATACCAGGAGATAAGGGCATCGGTGAGGCCCCTGCGCGCAGCCATGTGAGGGGGGAACACCTCAAGCACGGATCGCTAGCACCGAGAAGGCGCGCGCGACTAGGAAGGTCCAACCGCCTACCTGATCGCCGGAGGAGCCGAGGGCTCCGGGTAACCAGCCAGGCAGAAGAACCAACCTCGAGCCCATCGCTCCATAAGAGCGCCCACTGATGAAACTGCTCATCTGGAGCCCTACCTAGGCGGGGAGGGGCTCCGATCGGGACGACGATTATCGGAAGCTGGGCGACTCGAAGAAGGAGACGGCAACTAGCCGATAACCGACCGTCGGCGCGCAGACATACCAGAAGGCGACCTGAGTGATGCCTTCTCTTTTTGACCTGTGGGCGAAGAAGACTCGAGCGAACAGCGCCGAGAAATCGCGACCGTTATTTTATGCGGCGGGGACCGCCCATCCCCGGCATCGGACTGACCGAGTCGAACCCCGCTGAGGAGAAGGAGGCTGACCGGACCCAGCCCGCTGACTGAACAGCTTTCATACGAAGTCTCCCTACCGTCACCTGACCTGCTCATGGTCGACTCCGTCCAGTAGGCCGAGACTTCTTCAAGTAAGTTAAATTTAAATATTAGAAAAATTTTACGAAAATAGAATAAAACTAAGCGATACTACTATCGTGATAATGTTACAAAAAAACAAACTGAAAACTATGCGCTAGTTTGAAGTTTGACTCCCGACAGGCGAGCGACGTCGTCACTGAAGCGCACTCGACGGCGGGAAAAAAGGAACTGAGGCGGTTGGAGGGTCGTCGCCGAGATGGTCATTACCGCTCGAGCCGCTGTCGCGGGCGCCGGTTCCGCGGCCGCTTCTCGCCGACCCTCCAGCAAAAGTTTGCTCCCCGAAGGGTCTTAGTGCCTCCGGCGCCAATCCCACTAGTGTGAATGAGTGGTGGAGACTTATGTCCAGGAAGATCTAGTGAGTCAGTGCTAGAAGAGAGGAAATAACAAGATGTCCAGGCAGGTTTGAGAGTAGTAGAGGTTGGAGCCAGTAGGCAACTAGCAGGAACCAGTACAGGAGTGGGTGGATAGGGAACAGGAGCAGGGTTCAGAACTTAGAAGAGCCATACTAAGCTCATGTTTAAAGCTGCATGGAGAAGGGGAGATTCTTAGACTCGGTGGAAGGGAGTTCCATAGTTTAGGGGCCCAGCTAGAGAAAACATTCTCCCCCAATTTGGTTTTACATCTCAGTTGGACAAGAAGAGATTTGTCAGCTGATCTTAGTGGGTAGGAAGAGGTCACAGGTTTGAGAAGTAGAGTCAATTTGTCAGGTATTAGGGAGGATATTATATTCTTTATAAAACAGTAGGAAGTAAACTGATGGAAGGCTGAGGGGGGAAACCATCCCAAACTGGAGTGTAGTGTGCATCGGTGAGTAAGTTTGGGTAAAGACAGCAAAACGGCAAATGCTGTTGTAGCAGACATCCCACTTTCGGAGGAGCCCTCCAGTAGTTGCCGGAAGGGCTATTAACCCATACGCCAATTTGGGTCTCAGGGTCCCCTGTACAATGGCCATCCTCGCCATGGATTACATATTGGTTCCAAAAATATCAGATTTATTCTGTGGCATTTCTCTCTACACCTGTTGTATAAACTGGAAAAGCATCATTTGAAACATACTTCAGTGTATATTTCACATAATGTCTTTATTTAGTGTGCTTCTTTCTTTATAACTGTCCACATTAACATAAAAACAAAGTCACTGTCCTCTGGATGTCATTTGCTCTGGTTGTATGTCAACACTTGAAATTGTAATCCTATGCTTGTAACCACATAATTGTCTCTACAACAGCATACTGTAAGGTCACAAGAATGGGATTGGGATGTCCGGTGTAGATAAGCAGCCAGAGCAGATGGTCTCTTTTTTTTAATCCTTTATTGCCTTCTTCTCCCCCGGACCTGCCCCCATCTGGACCGGTCCCCGACTTCCCTGGGACTTGCATTACTCCATTGTCCTCAGCACAAGATCTGATTGGAGGAGTCCAGTCATTGGTGTGGAGCCTGCGAAGGACCGTGCCATCACCCAGCCGCAGTTGGTGATGTTTCCCCTCCATTTTCACCCTGGGCCCATATGTAAACAGTCATGCGATTTTTGTGCTCTGCAGCTTTGGAGACACTCCCATTGTCCAGATTGGGGGGGCCCTTTCCATGTGGCTGTGATCTCGCTTCATTGCCACCCAGATTCTTCAGGTGACAGTTGACCAGCAAGATGCACATTCTCCCATCCCCGTGGAAGGAGAGATGTCCAAGGGATGCTCTATCCTCTGTCCCTTGGCCTACCCCCGAGCAACCCAGCTCCATTACTGAACCCTGGTTGCCAGCATAGCATGCAATAGCTCTGCTGCCATGCCACTCTGCCAACTTCAAAACGTATGAAGTCTGAGGGAATAGTGAATCATGTTAGAGGATAGCTTCCTCTCCATGGTGCCACACCTTTGGAACTGTAAGCCATCGGCATTAGGACCACTTGGCAAAATTTGTATAGCTTGGTCTTCTCCCACGTTGACATATGTCAGTGCCAGCTATATAAGCTGACCCACCCCATACCTCCTCTGTTTTTTCTTCCGCTGTCAATCACTCATCAGTTGCAGAAGATACATTCATCAGTTCTGGTTGATTGAAGTTGAAGTTTTCTTTTATCGTTATGTCATTCTGTCATCGGCTACAACAGAGAAGCCTCTGCTTTTTTGCATGTCACTGCACAGTGATATTTTGTGAAGATGCTGCCGCTTTTAGCGTTTGCTGCCTGGGCCTGATGCAATACCTGGAGGTAAATGGGCTGCAGGACCACCAGCAGCACAGTTTCATAGGGGGAAAGTGATGCCAAACAAATCTCATAGATTTCGTTCGACTGGGTGACTAGGGAGGTGGAACAGGGGAGGGCAGTGGATGTGGACTGTCTGGACTTTAGTAAGACATTCGACACTGTGCTCACACAGGATGCTGTTAAAGAAACTAAGCAGTCTGGGGGTTGGAGAGAAAGTGGTAAGCTGGGCATCAAACTGGTTGAAGGATGGAAGGCAGAGGGTGGTGGTAAACGGCAGACACTCAGTGGATAGGAAGGTGACTAGCGGTGTGCTACAGGGAACAGTACTGGCACTGGTCCTCTTCAGTGTCTTCTTCATGAGTGACATTGCTCAGGAACTGGAGGGGAAGGTGTTTCTGTGGATGACACAAAAATCTGCAACAGGGTGGACACTTAGGAAGGGGTGGAGATAGTGCAAAGGGAACTGGGGAAACTAGATGAGTGGTTTCCATGCCAGAAAGTGCAAAATCATGCACCTGGGGCAGGGAAGCTCAGGAACTGTGTATAAGATTGGGGGGGTGGAATACTTACAGTCACCATGCAAGAAAGGGACCACCGGGTAATCTTATTTTAAGATCTCAAGGTGGTACGGCAGTGTGACAAAGCAGTAGGTAAGGCTAGTGGGATGTTGGGTTGCATAGGGAGGGGGGGGTTTCTAGCAGGAGAAAGGAGGTGTGTTGCCACTGTATTGGTCACTAGTGAGACCCCACCTAGAGCATTGTATCCAGTCCTGGAGGCCTCACCTCTGCAAGGACATTGAAAGGGTGGAAGCGGTTCAGAGGAGAGCTATCAAAATGGTATGGAGGTTGCACTGGAAGCCGTATGAGGACAGGCTGCGGGATCTAAACCTGTAGTCTCTAGAGGAGAGCGAGAGGGAACATAAGAGCTATATGTACCTCACAGGAGTGAACAAGGTGCAGGTGGGGAGTCTGTTTCTGAGGTGGAAAGCACCAGAACACAGGGGCATGCAGTGAAGTGGGGTGGGGGGGGGTTAAAAGGGATGTTAGGCAATACTTCTTCACAGAAGGGGTGGCGGATGCCTTGCAACAGCCTGCCAGAAGACATGGTTGAGGCGAAGACAGTGGGGAGCTTCAAGCATGCGTTAAGATAGGCCCATGGACATAATAAGTCGAGGAAAGGGTGGCGATAGGGAAGCCAGTAATCAAATAGAGTCCAAGGTGTCAGAATAGTCAGAGAAAATTCGGCAGACTAGATGGGCTTACCTGTCCTTTTCTGCCGATAAATTCTGTGTTTCTGTTATTTGTGAGAGTCGTATTCTAGAATTAATAATACTGCCACCTCTGCATCCTCTTGGCCCTCATCGCTACCTTCTAGAGCTTTTATCTGTTCTATTGACCGAAGTACTTGCTCTCTTGGACAACAGGGCAGTTGAGCTATACCCCCTGCCAAACTGAGCCAGGGTTTATATTGAAGGTATTTCCTAGTCCTGAAAAGGGTGCGCGATCTGTGCTCTGTCTTGGACCTCCCAAGACCTGAACAAATACATTACGTACAGAGTGTTTCGCATGGGGTCTCTTCAGTCCCTCCTTCCTCTGCTCAGGGATTGAATTTGTGCTCTGGACATGCAGGATGCATATTTGTAGGTCAGGGTTTGACACAGTCATCAACAGTACTTGTAATTCCTTCTGGAGGGCCAGCACTATGAATTGTGTGTCTTGCAGCTGCTGTCTTTTGCTGGGAGGCCCTGTACATATTCCCTTACCTGGGGCGACTGGCTCTGCAAGGCACCTTCCAGGTATGCAGCATATGAACTCTGCACCAGACTCGCCAGTAGATAGCCTGGTCAGTGAACCCAAATCAGTTTGATCCCTGGCCAGCACTTTCAGTTTATCAGGACTACCTTGGTCATAAGTTGGGTGCAGACTTTTCTAGACTCCCATGCTGACTCTCTGTTGACTCAGTCTACAGTGATTGCCTCCAGCATCCAGGTCCCTCTGAGATGCATGCTTTGGTTCCTGGGCCTCACGGCACTTATCATTGTTACTGTTCATATGGCCGTGTTCTACATGTGCATTCCCCAGTGAATGCTTCATGCCCAGTGGCTGTATGCTTTCGGATCTCTATATCACCCTTTTTTGGTGATGAGCCCCTTATGTGGGACACTCTGCTGGCAGCAAGACCATGCCCATTTGCTTCAGGGCTGTCCATTCTCTGTCCATCCCTGCAGTAGGGCCTCACCACGCATGCCTCTGGGATGGATTGGGGGCACATCTGGGTGCACTTAAAACCCAGGTGTGTGTGGTCCCCCTCATATCACTCCCTCTTCCTCACTGTTCTGGAGATGAGGGATGTTGCTCTTGGCCTGCAGGGCTTTCCCCCTTGCATCCAGGGCCATCCTCTGATGGTAAGGACAGACCACCTTTGTGTCATGTACTACGTCAAGCAATGGATGTACCCCCTCCTACACCCTCTGCAGAGAAACTTTGCAGGTCTGGGAATGTACCCTGGCTCACAACGTATATCATCGTTGCGTATCAGTCCTGACGGACTCTCTCAGCAGCTTGGTCGTTCAGTCTCAGGAGTGGGAACTCCTGGACTAAGTGGATTCAGACCTCTTGCCCAGTGGGATCATGCAGAGTTGGACGTTTTTATCCCCATGCATTGCAAAACTGTTGTGTATCTGTCACTCCAGGGCCTGGAGTTTTTTTAGTAAGATGCATTCTCTCTCCTGAAAGGGGATATTTCTGTGTGGCTTTCCTCTAGTCCCTCTTCAGCAGATATTGGCTAAGCTTGGGTGGATGGGGCCAAGGTGTACTGAAGCTTCCCGGTACTGTCCCTGTCAGCCTATTTAAAAGATACTTGCAGCTACTTCTAAATCCCAGCTCACTGCTCTAACCCTAGCCCGCTGCTTCCTCTTACTTACCTAGAAATTAGCTGCCTTGTTACTCCGAAACAAGCACTTAGTACCTTTTTTTTCCCTGTACTTGTATTTTTCTGTCATTGTCATTGTTATGCAACATGGATTGTTAATGCTTGCCCATAATTCTGTACTTGAATTTGTACTGTTTTTTCGATTATGCAATCTGTAACTACCTGCCTGTGTCAAAGGACCTCGTTGTGAATGAGCTTGCTCAACAGAGTTTTCCTACAATAAACTTGAACAATATTGGTGGCCCCCTTTTAACCTAGACAAATTTGTCTTACCCTGCTCTGCCAGATTGTGGTGGAGTTTACTGTCCCGCTCCCTCAACGGTGGGGCTGCTGTCACAGGACTGTGGTAGGTGTTGCAACCAGACCCGTAGCTTTACACCTTCCTTCTGAGAACTGTCCTGCTTTGGAGTCTCCCAGGTGGTTTTGGATGTTCTGCTAGCAGCTTCAAGTCTTCTACATGGCATGCTTAATCCCTGAAGTGGAAACATTTTGGTATTTGCTGTGCTTCTTGCTCTTTAGCCCCTTTTTCGCATTTGGTGCAGCATATCTGAGACTACTTCCTGTCCTCGCCAGATGTGGGCCTTCAGTACTTGTCTGTGAAAGTACATCTTTATGCCATTTGGTCCTTTCATGCCCTCTCAGGGGACAAGATTGTGGCACAGTTGTAGGTGTCCTGTGGGGTCTTCAGAGGGCTCCTACATCTACATTCCCTGGTCCATAGGTCAGTTCTGGTTTGGGACCGGAATTTCATTCAGGAGTCTTTCACTCGGGTGACTTTCGAACCTGCCACCACTTGTGCGATGCGTTTCCTTTCCTGGAAAATGCTTTTTCTGGTTGCCATTACCTTGGCTCATTAAGTTTTCGAGCTGCTGGCTTTGGTTGTGGATCCCCCATACCTTGTTTTTCACCAGGACCAGGTTTTGCTGTGCACTCATCCTCTGTTCCTTCTGAAGGTTGTTTCTGAGTTGATACTGAAAGAGACCATCCACTATCCTGTAATTTTTCTTTCCCCTCTGAATGTGGGAGATGTTATCCTGCATTCTCTTGAGGTCCATAGAGCTGTACCCTAATGCATACTGGAAGCACAGTAAGGAGCTTCTTGGTCCTGTCCATGCACATGCCACCGATGGGGTTCTCTTTAATCCTCTGTCATCAGGGGTAGAGGCACAGTAGGGAATTCCGAATAAGGGTGGGCATAACTAAAGCAACCATCCTATGCCTGAAGGAAGTAAGCAAAAAGCAGACGGAAAAGGAGACCATTATTGTTCTCCAAAGAAGTGGCAAAGAAGATAAAAAAAGGGTTGCATTCAGGAGGTATAAGGAAGGTATTTAGAAGGCAGTATAGCGCAGTGGTTTAAAGCTCTGAGCTGCAAACCTGGAGACCTAGGTTTGAATCCTACAGTCCCCACTTGCATACTGTGTGACCCTGAGCAAGTCACTTAACTTTTTTGTGCTCCCAGGTCGCACCTGTAAACAAGCTTTCAGCCTAGTGTGTGTCTCCTAGTAAAAAAAAAAAAGGAAATGCTGGGGGTAGGAAGGTATACATAGAAAAGGAGAAGGAACCAGGCAAGGAGATGGGACAAAGGCACAGACAGAAGAAAGGACTGCTGAAGAGGTCGCTACAGAGGATAAAACTTCTTCAGGTACATAAGTGAGAAGAAGAAAACAAGGGTGGGTATAGTAAGAATTAGATGGGTGAAGCCGGATGATTGACACAGCGGTAGTGCCACCACTCATAATGCGAGACCCAGGTTTGTGAATGAGCTTGAGTCATCGGAGGACCGGCTGAGGGAGGAGGGTTGTGTCCCCCAGTGGACGCTCACCTCCTTGAGGGAGGGAGGGCTTCTGGTGTCCGCCGAAGTACCGCCATGTGGGTGACCACAGATGGCAGTGCAGGCAGGAGCCAGCATTGGGGGGGGGGGGCGTAGATGCTCTGACACTCCTGTGTCAGACGCAACCTCCATGACATGCGCAGTTTGGGGAAAATGTAAAAGTAAGGGAGACTCCCCAGCCGTACAGTGTATCATCTGTCCCAGGTCCTGTGCCCCTACGCAGGCTCTCACTCGCTCACCGACTATCAATTTTTGGCTGGAGGTAAAAGTGTGTGGGGGGGGGGCCCTGGCAGCCCTTCCCATGGGGAGTTATTTATGGGGACATAGGGGCAACAGGAACATCCCGGTGATGGGGCTGGGTGGAGCAGCGGACCGAAGTGGGCCAGTTGGGAGACAAGGTGGAACAAAATACAACAAATTCAGAAAATGAATTAGACTGGTGGAAGGGAGAGAAAGTGCAGAAGGAGACGAAGAAAAAGCTGATATCTTGAACAGATACTTTCTGCTCAGTCTTTGCACTGGAGGGTGGAGAGGAAGAACCACCAGGGAGAAGTAGGGATAGGGTGGGAAAGGGGTGTGGACACAGGTCCATTTTCAGAGGGAAGAGTGCTGAAATGCCTTGCAACCCTGAATGGTGGATAAGGCGATGGGACTGAATGGGTTTCACCCTAGGGTACTAAAGGAACTTAGGGGGGGTTCTGGCTGCCCCACTGACAGCCTTGTTCAACAACTCACTAGAAACAGGAGTGATTCCAGAGTACTGGTGAAGGGCTGATGTTGTCCCTCTACATAAGAACAGTAGCAGGGAGGGGGCTAGCAACTTCAGGCCAGTCAGTCTCACTTCATTGGTGGCGAAATCGATAGAAACGCTGCTGAAAGAAAGGATGATGAAGCATTTTGAATCCAGTGGGCTGCAAGACTACAGAAAACACAGATATATATATTTTTTTTGGTGGGGTTGATGCCAAACAAATCCAGTAGATTTATTTGACTGGGTGACCAGGGGACAACAGTGGACATGGCCTGTTTAGACTTTAGCAAGACCTCTGACATGATGCCACCTAGGAGGCTGAGTAGGAAGTTGACCAACTTAGGAGTGGGATCCATAGTCGTAAATTGGGTTAGAAACTGGTTAAAGGATAGGAGACAGACGGTGAAGGATTATGGCATTCATTCTGAAGAGGGGAGTGTGACAAGTGGGGTACCTCAGGGGCTTGGTACTGGGACCAGTCCTCATCAGTGTCTTTTTTCGAATTATTTTGTTCAATTTCAGATTAACATTAGGTAATGCAATCAGTGTGAAACATCATCATAAGAAAATGTTATTAAAAAGATTAGCAACACTAAGGATACTGAACTTAAAATCATCCGTTCAGAGTAATAATATGAAAGAAGATTACAACAGTTAAAGCAAGAATCGGAAATTAGTTTAGAATGAACAATAACAGTAAATACAGTGTTGACATCAGGTCCATAAAGGAATAGTAAGAGAAGAAAAGTTTCCATCACCATTAAGAATTAGACTCTCAGTCTTCAGAAGAACATAGGAACATAGAGTTTGACGGCAAAAAGTACCTCCTGGCCCATCCAATCTGCCCATTTTTCCCTGCGTGATATAAAGCTGCAGACCGTACGTGGTCCCCAGCCTCTACCTTCCTGCTCCCTTCCCCCACCAATGGTTCCTCCAGCCCCCGTTCGGACTCCAGGTTACCTTCCTCACCAGCTTTTTTTTTTTTTTTATACTCCTGTGTCTATCCCAAGCTTTCTTAAATCCTGTCACCATTTTAGCCCCTACTACTTCGACTGGGAGGCTGTTCCAGGGATCTGCAACCCTTTCCATGAAGAAATACTTTCTCCTGTTCCCTCTGATTCCCCCAAAACTTCATATTGTGACCTTTAGTCTTGGGATGTCTCTTCCTTTGGAAGATGCTACCCTCCTGTACCTCATTTATTCCCTTTTGGTATTTAAATGTCTCAATCTTGTCTCCCCTCTCTCCTGATCTCCAGGGAGTACAGATCTAGATCCCTCAGCTTTACCTCGTGGGGTTTCTGATGCAGGCCCTGCACCATTTTGGTTGCCTTCCTTTGCACCCTCTCCATCCTGCCTATATCCTTTCATAGATGAGGCCTCCAGAACTGTACACCATACTCCAAGTGGGATCTCTCTAATGATTTATATAGAAGGGGCTGCAGGTTTCCATAAATATGTCAGACTTGGCAATAATACCATAACTGATGGTCTCCTTAACAGCACAGGTACTCGGATATGACCACCACTTTTCAACCACAGACTCCAAATTAGTTTTCCTATATTTAAGGTTAATTCTTTTTTAGACTTAAAGCAGCTAGTTGCAATCAGCATTTTTGAAGAATGTCATCATAAGGAACTCTGGAATAATTACGATCCCAAATTCTGGATCTAAGGGCAGATCTCAGTGACAGATGAATAGATTCCATGAACATGCATACACGTGCGTATGGCCAGTGTCATGGCTTGACTTTCAGACTGTGATTTTACACATTTTTAACCTGTTTCCAAAAAATAAACACTTTCCCAAGTTCAGCTTTCTTTATACAAGAAAATGTACTTAGCTGAATTTGGGTCCAGTAGTCTGTGCATGATATTTGGTGCAATTTACAAATGCGACAGTGCTTTGACATCAGGCATGGACAGTAGGAACGGACAGAGGGGGTTCTGCTTTTTATTAAAATTCATAAAAAGTACTTATTTTTATGGGGATTCAGTTACTGCTGTAAATACTATGGCACAGAGGGACTGCTGCAGTCATTGCAGGCATGTTCCTGAGTGCTGGGACGAAACGTAAGTAAAGGGCTGACAGTGTCCCTTTAACATCTGATTCCCAGTGGGATATAGGGCCCTACCACGCCAGTTCGAGATCTCTAATGTCGACCGGTGTTACAGTGACAGGAATCATGTCGACTGCAAATCGCGGTTGGCATGATTACTTGCAGACTCCGGTCCTGTTTTTCTATCCGGGGGCTTCATCCCTGAACCCCCATGCGGGAATGGACTGACTAAAGGATTAACTCCAGTCGGAGTTGACTCGGGGCGGGGGTGCAGGACCGGGAGACAGCATGCCCCTGTTTTGGGCACACCATCACAGCAACCTGTCTGCAAACTGTCGATTTTGCCGACAGGAGCGGCTGCCGCCATTCGCCACATAGTCGCCAGAAAGCCGACTTCGTGGGTACCCAGTCCCCCTGTTGGCATGCCCCCTCACCCCAGTTCAATTTGTTTGCCGACGGGGGTGCCCAGTCCCTGTTGGCATCATGTCTCACACACACACACACACACTTTCTTTTGCTAACGGGGTGCCCAATCCCCATCGGCTGAGTCCCGTCCCAAAAAAAAAAAACATGTGGCACACTGGGGTCAAATGTATGTTTTTGTAAAACCTGTTTAAAAACAGAACAAACAAAAAACTTCCCCTCCGACTTTTTTGTCCCTGTAAACAAGAAAGCAGGTCCCTTGTCGTCAGGACACTCCTCTTCCCCCAACCCGCACCCACCCTCTGCGCACCTCCCTCACCCTATACGTACAACCGGAGGTCCGGCGTGGCAATCATTGGTGGAGTGGGAGACATCTGAGCTCTTCAAAACCGACCGCTAACTGAAGAAAATCATGGTAAGCTGTATAATGGCATCAGTTGGGGTGGGGGTGGGGGGATTCAACTTAGGTGGATATCTCAGCTATTTTTTGAATTTTGGCTCCAGATTTGTAACATGGGGTTTTTGGGACCCACTTCATGAACATATGCACTGTCATTTCGTTATTTGGTCCTGAAAGGTCATTTTGCGGTCACTGCACGGAATCACCTTTCAGGACCGATTAACAAACGATAGTGCCACTGTTTATGAGGTGGGGTCCCAAAAGCCTTTGTTGCTAATTTGGTGAAAAATTCAAAAAAATGACACTGTTACGAGCGTGCGTTGTGCAGTTTCCACGCACGCTCGTACCTTCGACAGTTTTTAATATTTTCACTTTAGATTTTCAACATTGCCATTTTTTCACACCACATTGGGAACAGTACAACTGTCATTTTTTTACATCCTGCCCGAAATGTGTTTTCGCACATGTGGTGCACAATGGCACGGTCGCTGTGGGAAAGCAATGTTTGGGACAGATTAACAAAATCACAGTTACACTGTTCATGAGCGGAGGTCCCAAAATGCCTATGTTGAAAATTTGGTTAAAAAAATCTCCAAAATAATTGTGTTACGGTCGTGTACTGTGCAGTTTCTATGCTGCACGCTTGTGACTTCAACAATTTTTTTAATATTTTCACTACAGATTTTCAACATTGCTATTTTTTTACACCTCCTTATGAACAGTATAGCTGTAATTTTTCACATCCTGTCTGAAATATGTTTTCACACCTGTGGCACCAAGTGGTGCAGTTGCTGTGCAAAATCAGCTTTCGGCTAACAAGCTGATAGTGCCACTGTTCATGAGGTGAGGTCACAAAAAGCCCATGTTGAACATTTGGAGTGAAAATACCCACAAACACCTGGGGCATTAGGGTTTCCAACCGTAACGCCCCACCCTGTAGAGAATGACAGGCGTCGGGGTGTGACCTGGGATTGTTGGCTGAAATGCTCATGCCATTCCACCCCCACCCTGCAGCCAGTGACAGGCATTGAGGTGTGCCTTGGACTGTTCGGCCCCAAAGCTCACCCCATTCTCGTATACTGCACCCATCTCTGCATATTTCCTTATGGAATGGGGTGAGCGTAAGGCCCAAAGACTCCAAGGCACTTGTCGGTGTCTGCAGGGTAGGGTAAGGTGAAATGGCGTGAGTGTTATAGCCGACAACCCAAAGGCACACCCCAGTGCGTGTCAGTCTCTGCAGGGTGGGGGTGGGGTTGTTGTCAGTTCGCTACTTCACTGCCATTCTTGTTATGCATCTCTCTAACTCCTGCACTACCAGTGCCAATAAGACACCATTTGGCATTGACAAATGCTTGTTATAGTTGCAGAGGTCCTGAAAAAGACAGCAATGTAACCAGAATTGTAAAAAGTAATTTGTATGTTGTCAGCCATCCCAAAAGTGCCTTTTCTCCTGCCCACGTTCATCTTCCTTGGATATACTCTGATCCTGGAGATATACCCTGTTCTGGCCTAACAACTGTCTGTCAAGGTCCACTGTCACACCGACTACCTCTGCGGCTTCCCCTTGGTTAGAGGGGCTCTGGTGTGAACGACTATCTAACTGGGCCCCAGGGGATTGCAGTGGCCCAGACTGTCACATAGCGAGACATGGGGTTTTCTCACTTAGGTTTTGTTCCACCTCCCCTGACATGAACACAGTCTTCTGGGGGGCCTTGTGCATGCATAGCATGTCCCTGTGTCAGGAGCAAGCTCCGTGGCCCAGCTGCTAGGGTTGTTGTGGTGACGGAGCTCGCTGTCACCCCATCCCGACTGAGGCGCACTACCAGGCAGCAGCTACCTTGAACTTCTTCCCAGTGCGGCAGCTCCAGTTTGCTTCTCAACCCAGGTCACCTGCATGCCAGGGCCATGCACTGACGCTGGATTGTTAATGCGGGCTGATTTTATCTCAACTGGATTTGCTAATCAGGTGCTGTCCTTAATTGCCTGCCAGTTGCTAATTAGCACACAGAACTCTGCATTACAAATTCGTTCCATTGACAATAATGGGGCATACGGTCCCACGCCTCCCTGTGCATATGTCAGAGCCTATGCTGGGGTGGGAGTAGCACCAGGAAAGGAAGGGATTGAACCAGCGGCACCTCGAGGCAAAAATAAGATCCCTTCCATCCAGACCGGGGAGACATCCTCACAGAGGAAGCTTTTAACCCCCTCCCTTATACTTTTAAATCACTTTGGCTGGCAGTATGGCCTAGAGGTTAGAGGAATGAGGTGTGAACAAGCTTGATACATCCAGCAGACCAGACCTGAGTTTGATTCTCACAACCTCCACTTGCATACTGTGTGACTCTGAGCAAGTCACTTAACCGCTCAGTGCTCCCAGGTTGTCCCTGAAAACAGGCACTTGTGCCTAGTGGGCCTTACCCGATTACCAAAGACTAAAATAAAAAAAAAAGTGATTTTTAAGGTCTGCAAGGGGTTAATTGTGTTCTGTTCAAACAGAGCAATTTTCAAGGCCTGCAAGGGGTTAATTGTGTCCCTTTTAAATGCTTGTAACTGTTAAACACTTAACCTTTCCATAAACCCAAACTGTGATCTGTAATGCTTTTATTGCAGGTAATATCTACCCCTTCTTATATGCTCCTACATGAGAACTGCAGCTGTTCTTTCCGCTAAACCTTCCTGAAGACAGCAGCCTTTAGATACAGCACTAAATGTTCTGTGCTTTACTATTAATTGTTTCTGTATAAGGAATGTACTGGCGAAAGGGATTTGAAAACTGTGCCTCTCAGTTGTCAATAAAATGTGGGGAAGAAGGTGTAAAGCCTGTTCAACTTTTTGCAGGTTTAGACAACGAGATGCTGTACAGGACGTCTGCCTCTTCATCTGGCACAGAACTCAGACAGGCCCTGAAAACTGGTAAGAACCAGTTCTTTAAGGAAAGCCAAGTCAGTTCAGATGGATAAGATTAGTGATTGTGACGACACTGCTGCTTTGTTACAAATTTAGAGTAATAGAATCCAGGGCAAGCGTCTTTTATGTCATGGAATAAAGATGGAGAAAAAAACATTTTGTTTAAACCATTTGATGACGGTGGAAGAAGCAGTTGCAAAATCTGTGATTTCCCTGTTGTGTGTATGGAAAGACAGGCCAGTAAATTTTTTGAAAAGAACGTATGCTTGGAAATTGATGTTATTTTATCTTTGCAGTGCAGCAGAAGAGTATCTTGTCAGAAATAAAGCTGAACATACCAGTGGTGTGTTTTGGGTGTCTAGATTTATTATTTATTAATTGCTAACCTGGTGAATTGGACTGAGACATCAGTCCCTCTTTCAGCCACAGCCTGGGGAGGGGGGGAGATGGGACAGGGGGAGAGAGTACAGTGGAATACATTTCAGTTCATCAGAGTAAGCGACACTTTGTACAACAAATGAGTATTATATAATACTCCCCTCCTCTTTAATCTGTGGCATCTCTAGTTGTTGTTTTTTTTGTTTTTTTTCACATTTAAAGAGATTTGCCGATTCCCAACAAATAAATTTAGTTTGTATCAGTAGAACTCGGTTACACAAGATTTCCCAAAAAGCTGAATTTCCGGGCCTTCAGTTCTTTTGTTACTGAAAATGTTTTCATAGAAAAATGTAGTTTTTCACCCTTTAGCTTCATCCATTCCTGGGGCTCCTTCCTGCCTTGAAGTCATAACCTTCTGCATATGACATCACAATGTGTTGCCACAGAAGTGATTCTGACAACAGAGTTGGGGATTATTATGTAATGCTGGCACCGTTATACCAATGGCCACTACCCCTGCCTGCTTCCCTGACTGCAGGTTGAGGGGCCTGGGTTTGTGCCTAACTGGTACCGGGGTATGCCTACCAGTAGTAGTACTACAATTATGGTACCTCCACCCAGAGTAGTATTAAAGTGGGAAATTATCACGGTAGGTACAGCCCTCTGGGAAGTTAATACCACCCACAATACTGCCTAGTGACCTTTCTCAATTAACTGAACAGTTGCAGTGCGTAACCATTACAATACCAAGTAGTTTGACCATTAATGATATGTTCACGCTCAGCCCACTTACCCACAGGGTTTGTATCTCTGGCATGCACCCTGTGCTCCGCCTGTAAAAGACAGTTTCACAACCACCGTGCACTTTAAAGCAATTTGCATATATCTTATCACAGTAAGCAGAGTAATAATATGCTCAAGGCCCAGGTTAAACTCAAAATAGTATATCAGGTTTATTTAGGGAGCTTAAGGAAGGGGGTGAGAATCAAAATAAACCATAAACCACTCAGCATGTATTGATTTGTTTAGCTTTAAAGTCACTCAAGCCCTGTATTCACATTCCTGGCAAGTACTGGGTAGCCAGATTGTAAACAGGCATGCCTGATCGGTGCCGCGGGTTGGCTGGTATTGCAGCTGCGTTGGGGCCGTAATGGAAAAGATAATTAGAATGCAAACAACTCATTTAACACCAAAAACTGATTGTATCTGTGGCTGGATGGCCCAGTAATTTCTAAACACTTTAACTGGTAACAGAAATTAGATGGTATCATATGCAGTTAATGGCTGGTTGCAAGGAGCTACCCTGGTTTTACTCACTGTACCCAGATGATGAGACAAGATGGCGTTGGCGACATCAAGACCTTTGGATCCTCTAGGATACTGATGGGGACCAGGGCCGACACAACTCACCTCCGCTTCACAGCCTTTCCCTTTAGGTGGGCGCAACTTGCGTTTGATTGCTGCACAGCGGCTGATTCCCCAAGGCTGGTCTCTCGCCCGGATGCTGGTGATGGCACAGGAACAGTCTAGCTGGGCCACTGTTGGCATAGGCCCTGCTGAAATGTCATTTAAAATTTAGGCTGCGTGCTGGTGAACCCTCCAGCTGGGCTTTGGCAAAGTCTTTCCTGCACTGGAGTGGATCCTGTTTTGCCACAGGAGTCCCTGGACCAGTGTCTCCACACACGCGGTAGGCCACAGTCTTGGTGGCAGAAGGAACAACAAACTTTCTTTTCGGGTAAATGGCCAGTTTCAAAATCTCTAGTTACCAGCTACAGAAGCCTCTTTGTGCTGCTTAACTGCAGTCCTGAAGTAAATCGATCCCCTTTTGGGACCGAACTGGGTTCACAGGAGGCAAACAGGCCGCCTTTCCTGCAGTTTCTCTCAGCCCTACTGCAGGCTGCCTCCTCTTCGGTGGCTTGAGCAGACTGAACTTCTGTTTCAGACAGTTCCAGACAAGGACCAGGATAGCTGTTGGCTGCCTTTGCTGTCTGTCACAGTCTGAGGGCCCTCATTGGTTTATTTAGGCGCCGACACAAAGAAAGTTCACAGCTTTTCCAACAAAGCACTGTAATTAGGACCTCTTGGTTCCGATTGGTCCAAAACAGGAGTCCAGGACCAAAGATGGCGTCTCCTATTGGGAAGTTCACTGCTGGCAATACTGGCATTATAGACAACTTATTTTATTTAAAAAACAGCAAGAGTTTAGAAATAAATACTTACAGTGTTAGAAGGGGCTCCCTCTGCTCTGTAGTCAACAGCAGAGTGGAGCTGATTAGAGGGATGCCTGGCTAATCATGAACTCTGGAGCACTCTGATCCAGTCCAGGCTATTTACGCTGTACATAGGCTGAAACTCTTAAAGGGAGAGCGTGGAGGCATGGCAGTGCACACTCACGCAGAGCAACAGCAAAACATTAACAGCCATGGATTTACCTTCCTTTACTGGATGTCTGCCAGGCAGTGGGCATCAGAGGAGCCCAGGGAGAAATTTAAGGTAAGCCCCCAAAATTGGGGGGGAAGGGCTGCAATTACTTAAAAAACTAGTAGTGCCAGAAAGGGTAGGTAGAAAATGTTGCTGATTCTCAAAAGTGGTTGATTTTTATTTCTGAAGTACAGTGTTTTTTGTTCATGTGCTCATGAGAAGTTTTCCTTCCTGATAACATTAGGTTTGAGGGTAGGGGAGCCACTAGAGTCCAGTGACCATAACTGTGTGGTTCGACCTGGCCCTTGCGACCAGTAAGCCCTCATCAAAGGCTGAAGTCCTAAATTTCAGAATGGAAGACTTTAGCTGGATGAGGAAGCTGGTCCGGGACAAGTTAGTAGGAGCGGACAGCATTAAGGATGTGGAGGAAAGATGGGGGTCAGCCAAAGGGGCCATTCTTGAGGCAACAAAGTGTTGTGCGAGAACGGTAATCAAAATAATCCAATACAGGAGACCAGTAGGGTTCTCTGGCAAGGTCAGGGAAACAGTGGCAGCCAAAAAGAAGGTTTGCACCAGGTACAAGGAAAAACAAGGGAAGGAGGAATAAGGAGAGTACCAAATGAGAAGAAAGGAAACCAAGAGGGGGCAGAGAAACAAAGTCGGATGGAGAGCTGCATATTGTGAGGGGTCAAGGGAGGGGAAAACAGTTTAATATATTATGGAGAAAAGAAAGAAGGGAGGAAGAATTGTTAGACTAACTAAAGGAGGTAGGATAATTGAGGAGGACTGGCAGAATGCAACTGTTCTTTACTTCTAGTCACAAGGGAAGACAGAGTCCGCTGCCAGAGAGTGGCATTAAAGTTGCCGTAAGAGGGATCTCAGAGATGAGGTGGCAGGTGTTTACCACTGAAAGGATTTGGAAAGGGCTAGCAGCCCTAGACATAAATAAGGTCCCGGGGTTAGATGGGATGCATCTGAGGGTGCTCAAGGAGCTGGCAACTGAACTAAATGAACCCCTGGTAGGGCTGTTCAGTAGCCCAATTCAGACAGGGGTAGTTCCAAAAGACTAGAGAGTAGTGGACATAGTCCTGTTCCATAAGCGTGGGGACAATGAGCAACCAGACAACGACTGACCTGTCAATCTTACCTCTGTTGTGGGTCGGCTGATGCAGACTCTAGTCAGACAGGACCTTATGGACTACCTGGAGAGCAGTGGATTCCAGGATAGTAAACGGCACAAGTCTGTGGCAGGGAGGTGGTGTCAGACCAATCTGATAGTATTCTTTGACTAGGTAATGAGGGCAGTGGATAAGGACCAGCTGTGGATTTACTGTACTTCGATTTCAGCAAGGCTTTTGATGCGATGCTGCAAAGAAGGTTGCTGAAGCAGCTAGAGGATCTGGGTGCAGAGAAGAACACGGATGAGAAACTGGTTGGAAGGGAGATAGCAGAGGATTGTGGTTAACAGAGTCAAATCAGAAGAGAGGGCGGTCAGCAGTGGGGTGCCACAAGGATTGGTCTTGGGTCCAGTCCTTTGCAATATGTTTATCGGGGACATATATGTCTCTTCGCAGATGACACTAAGCTCTCTGGCAGGGTGGACAGTGACGAGGGGGTTAGGGAGATGCAGAGAGACTTGCAAAGGCTAGAGAGGTGGTCAAAGGTTTGTAGGTGAAATTCAGTGCCAAAAAGTGCAAGGTGATGCATATAGAGAACAAGAACCCCAGGACAGAATACTGGATATGTGTGTGGGGAAGGAGATGTGTAAAGCTGAGCACGACCTCTGAGGAAAGAGACCTAGGGGTCACCATCATCAGTTACATCCTAAAACAATCAAACCAGTGTTACAAGATCTACAGTTAGGCAAACGGGATGCTGGGGTGTATAGGTAGGGGTACTGCCATCAGAAGGAAGGAAGGAGGTTTTACTGCCTCTCTATAGAGCACTGGTGAGTGAGTCCCCACCTGGAGTACTGTGCCCAGTTCTGGAGTCCTTCCCTGAGGAAAGATAAGGACAGGCTGGGGACAGTGCAGTGTAGGGTGACCAGAATTATTCAGGGCCCGCAAGGCAGATCTTACGGGATCAGCTCAAGGCACTGAACATGCACTTGCTGCAGACCATACGAGAGAGGCGAGGTACGATAGAGATCTTCAGGTTCCTGAAAAGAATGAACAGTGTAAATTGGAAGGAACTATTTAGCATGAGTGACAGACCAAGAACAGAGTGGCATGAGTGGAAACTGACAGGGGGGAAGTTCAAGAGGAACATGAGAAAAATGTATTTTACAAAAAGGATATGTGAGCCGTGAAGTAATCTACCAGGTGATGTTGTGGACTTCTAAACCATGAGTTCAAACATGGCTGTGACAGAGTGAACGACTTAGTGGTTGCTCAGGGTGGTAGTGGTAGGGTGGGGAGCATGGGGGATGAATAGTGTGGATTAGAATCCTGTATGTACAGGAGGTCCAAAGTTTGTCAGGGTTTTGTGGGCAGACTGAGTGGACCAATGGTCTTTGTAACAATATGGAGAGTTCACTGTACACACTCTGGCAGTTGTGCTGGAGACAGCGGAGTCATTGGAAGTCTTCAAGCTAAGCTTCTCCCCACCTGGGTGGCATATTTATTTATTTATTTAAAAGTTTTACCAGGAAGGCATACTGAGGGCTGCAAAAGCTCGATTCCAGATGCGTCCTGGGGAGGGGAAATTGGAGAGAACTATACATGAAGTAAAACATTACATTGATGAAATATTTACAGAGTACAAGATACGCCTGCCTTATGACATGGGGTAGCTAATAGTGCAGAAACGCCAGATTAGGAGCTAAAACCAGGGCCACTTGCCTCTGCAGTAATAAGGATTTCCTATAAGCGTGAACGCACAGACAGCAAACATACATTTGATGCTGATGGCTGCTATGGGGGCTAACTGCACGTGCAGGCGGAGACTAAATGCTGCTTGAGGAGAAGGTTAAACTGCTGTGAGGAGGTGGAGTGTCTGAGCTCAGCTGGGACAGCTGGTATATCCTCTGGCTCTGCCCTGATGTCAGATTTTTCTTTCTGCTAGAAAGGACAGGACTCCTCATTTGTAACTGCAGTGATGAATGATTTTCAGTGGTTCAAGCGCTTTTGCAAATCTTCAACTTCACAAGTCCGTACTCCACTTCGTGTTGCTCTACTAGTCTTCTGGCCCTACTTCATGATTGATGATGAAAAGCAAGAAACAGGGGTTCTGCACCTAATGCAGGCAGAAAATATTGGCCACAGATCCATACAACACGTGCTTATATTGCTTGGCCGATCAGCATAACATCAAGGGATGCACTTTGTGCTGGACCATGCTGCCAGTGTCCCTTGAAGACTGGAAAGCTCAGTTGACCATTAGTCGGTCAAAAGGCTGCAAAAAGGCCTCAAGAGGACACTGGGTTGGCTGCTGAGCTTGCCACCATTGAAGAGGCGGCTGCAGTGAGTTCCTCATTGGTATTGGCATGGTTCCTGACTGGGGCCAGCGTTGGAGGGTTGTTCTCTGAGAAGTTCAGGGAAATGTGTCTGGTCCTCTAGACCTTGTGGGAGAGCCTTTTTCACTGCAGCAGAAAACACAAGAAACACCGTAGTCAGTTGTGGGATCAAGGAATATCCCACTCTTCCCGCTCATTCAACTCCCTCGACCACTCAGCCTTGCTCGAGGTCCTTACTGTCAAAGGGACAGTTGAGAGCTCCACAGTACCGCTGTTGGGTCTGTCGAACTCGACTTGACTCTGGGCAAGCCTGTCCCCTGGCTATTGAAGGAGATAACGAGGAGTTCATCTCTGACCCTGGTTTTCCCAGTTCTCACGTAGGAGTATGAGATCCAGTCTTTGTCCCCGGCTTCACTGCCTAAGGAGTTGTATCCCACGGTGGTCATGCCTCCGAAACCTCTAGTGTGTAACCTGCTGAGACAGGTGGTTTCTTTTTTTTTTTTCTACTTATTTTTTATCCACTCCTTACTGTCCCTTCCAGTCACCACTCCTTCCGTCCTACAAGGAGTGACGGCCCCCACCTCTGCTGACCAGCTTGGCCTGCCCCTAGAGTGCCACACTGCCATTGGGGGCACCTTGATGGCCCGGATTACCCCCCGGGAGGGGCGAGGAGAGGCCCCCCTTCCCCCTGCGGCAGCTGCACATTGGGGTCTGCCCCTGGTCGGAGGGTGGCAAGGCCGACTCCGGAGGACTTCATCTAGGCGATCGGAGGGCATTTTCCTCTGAGTTGTCTTTGTTTTTCCCCCCTTAACCCCACCCTCTGAGGCTGGCGCAGAGAGTCTGCGTGCTGCCTTGCGCTCACTCAAGCGCCCTGGGCGTCCCCCCTCCCGGCTCCGATAGCGGGCGCCGTCTTCGCCAGGTCGGTGGATCCACCAACCCCTCAGGGCGTCAGGCGCTCCAAGCGCACCCTGGCATCCCACCCTGAGGAGAGCATCCGTTGGGACGCTCCATCCTCCCTCCCGGCCGACCCGGCGGCCGGGTCCATTCCCGAACCCGGGTCGCTGGCGTCGCACGAGGTGTGGCGTCCAGCGCCACCGGGCCGGCGAGACAGGTGGTTTCTACGAGTCCCCTGAGATTACCTGTCGATATCGACCCCTGGGTTGACTGTCGAGGTGCTGCTCACACCCTCGATCCTGTTCGACAGGGAGGTGATGCCATCAGTGCTTCTCGACCTCCTCTGATGAGGAAAGGCATCTAAAAAAATACGTGGTTGCGAGGAGGAGCTCCTATAGCATCAGTAGACCATGGCTGGGAAGAGCTGGGCTCTGCCCCTGGACCTTCGGTTCCTTGACCTGTGCCAGTCATTCCTACACTGGTCCATGCTTCTCAACAGTCCTTCGTGTCTGCTTATCCACCCCTTTGGGTGGAGCCATCTTCACCACTGCCCCTGTTTGAGGCCCAGATCAAGAAGTCCTGCTCCATGGCCAGTTTGCCATATCGGCTTTCTGTGGGAATCGCACAGGCTGAGGATACCAGGGTGGTGGTGGGGGGGGGGGCCAAGGGAACGTAGACAAGCCTCCAGACAAAGATTTCAAGAAGATTGACCACGGTGCTAAAAAGATGTATAATGCTGTGTCGCTGAGTCTCTGCCATGCCAGCTATGCAGTCATGGTGGCAGACTTTGACCACTATCTGCTGGGAGTGCTTAGGGAACTCCTCCTCCATCTTCCTGCTGATTAAGGGTTGCTGGTGAAGATAGTTGGAGACCAGGGTCAGTCCCTGGCTAAACACCAGCTCCAGATAGCTTTGGACATGGTTGACTTTTGTGCCTGTGCCATGGCCATGGCCATTGTCACGCATTGTGAGGTCTGGCTGAGGTTTTTCCACCTTCACGGCGGATGCTCAGCATAAGCTGGCCAATTTCCCCTTCTTGAGCACCAACCTCTTTGGCCCTGGGGTGGAAGGACATCTCACCTGTATTAAGAAATCCATTGCCACCCTTGATCCAGTGGCTTTGTACCAAAAGGATCAGAAAGCCCAGAAGTCTAAAAAGAAAGCATTTCCGTATTTATCATTTCGGCTACAGAAGCCTCAGCAGGGCAGTTTCAGTGCTGACTTCTGAAGTCCAAATTCAGCGGCCAGGGCAAGAAAGAGGGAGACAGAGGAGGTGCTGGTGGTGCATCCATGGCCCCTGTGGTTGGAGTCCTGTCCAAAGCTTCACAGTGATGGGTTGTGGGGTGTCATCCCCCCCCCTCTCGTCCAGTGATTGTCCCAACTCCTGGTAGGGGGGTCGGTTATACCACTTATTGCCACAGTGGTTCGCCATTATGTTAGATGGGTGGGCCCTAGAAGAGGTGGGCAGAGGGTTGCCTCTGGATTTCAAGGCTGGTCCCACTGTGCCATCTCTGTACATCTTGGGAGTCTAGGGTATCAAAGGACATGTCCACACTAAAAGCTGACATCGCTCAGCTCCTAGAGCGCAAGGCAATTGCTTGTGTCCGTATGCCCTAGCTTCTCGGGGATATATGTCCAGGTACTTCCTGGTTCCAAAAAGGACGGGGTGCTAGCAACCCTTTCTGGAGCTGCACACACTGAACCAATTCATACAGAAGCATAAATTTCAGATGGTCACTCTGACTCGTACATTCTGTCTCTGGAGCAGGGGTTGTGGTTCTGTTCCATAGGCCTTTAAAATGCATTCTTCCACATTCCAGTCCATCTGTCCAATTGCACTACATTCGGTTCTGTGCAGAGGGGATCCTGTACCAGTTCCAGGTCATGCCCTTTGGCCTCTCATCCGCGATCATGGTCTTTACCAAATGCATGGCACTTGCGGCCTGCCTGGAAATTCCTGCGGCTGCTGGGGTACCTGGCATCCTTCACCAACAGGATCTGCTTGGCTTGCTGACAGATGCTTCACCTATGGTGGGAGTTGGACCCACAGTGGTACCAGCACCTAGGTCAGCTCAGACAGTAGACCAGTACGGCCTGGCGTCCCTCAAGGATCCATCTTAGGCCCTCTTTTATTTAGTATCTTCTTAAATAAACTCTCGTCCTCTTGTCACTGCCAAGTACTGCTATATGCAGATGATGCTATTCTCTACAGTAGTGACCCACATCTAGAACACCTTCAGGACAGGCTACAGCAAGGTTTCGCATCCGCCAAAAAATGGTTTGCAGAACAAACGCTGATACTGAACTACAAAAAACTTAAGTCCATGTTGTTCTCCAGCACATGCAGCAAACATAAAGCATTCCTTCTGACCATCAGTAGGGATGTAAATTTGTCATGGATGAGGTTTTAATGACTCATTGTTTGTTCATGAAATCATTCGTAAACAGCAGTAAATGTTGTGGCACTGTCATCATTGCTACATTCTGATGACACTAGTGAAAGTCATGGAAGTCCTGAATAAAGATCAAACGTCGTGGAATCAATGACGTGTATGACTGCCATGAAAAACTTACATCCCTTACCATCAGTAATGACGTGGGATCTCTCCTGGAGCTGGTGCAACACTTTAAATACTTGGGTATAACCATTGACTCTGCCTTGTCCTACAGCCAGCACATTGCCTCCACCGCGAAAGCTATAAACAGGCGTATAGGTATGCTGTACAGGCATAAACGCAGTCTGAACCCTGAAGCGTTGAATCTAGCCATTCATAGCTCTGTTCTCTCACTCACGGACTATGGCATTGTCTTCTATGGTTCAGCCACTGACACCACCCTTCAAAGCATCAAAACAGCTTTAAATAAGGCCTGCCACCTCCTCACCGGTGCTGGACACACACGTGATCTATATGTCCAGGCCAGCTGGCTACAGTTCAACAGCAGAGTCAAGTACCAAACATGCCTGCTTGCAAAAAAGTCAGGCATGATACCTTCTGGTGTTCAATCTCTTCTCTCTCCAGCCATAAACCCACGTAACACCAGAAGCTCCGGCAGCCATACTTTCAGAATCCCTTGGTGCTGCACCTCTCTTGGTCAAAGAGGTTTTGCCCACAGAGCCCTACAGTGGTTCAACTCACTACAACCTGAATTATCTAATGCTGCAACACTGTGCTCTTTTAAAAGTATGCATAGGCTACACCTAGTCTCTGAGGCTACCTGTGACTACTTCCACTAAGCCCTGCCTCTGCATCTATCTGATGTGATTACTGTCAGTGTGCACCGCTCATACCTTAGATTCCTCGTAGGCACCTGGCACTTTCGCTGCACTTAGCTTTCTGCTGACTCTGCTCCCCATTTCCCCTCTCGTTCCATCCTTGCCACACCCCCCCCCCAAAACCGCCCTCCCCTTCTTCTCCCTCTCCTATGGCCTCCTGCCTATTTATATTTACTAGAAATAATTTGACTCTGGCATACATTGTTCAGTTCCTCTGCTATGTGCTTGTCTCACATGTTGCCCTTGTCTCTGTCTTTGTTTCTGTTTTCTGCATTATACTAGTCACACTATCTGTATTTCATCCCTTGAACTTGTGTCCTATTTACTGTACTCAACTATATGTACTTAGGCCTTGTGACGCTTGTATTGTATCTGACATTAGTTATAATTGCTATCGTGTATGTGTTAATCCTCTGACGTGGAACCTATGTAAAGAGCTTCTGCTCAAAGGTCTTAATACAAGAGTTCAATAAATAAAATAAATAAATAAATATGGTCTACTTGCCTGTAACTATAGTTCCATGGTCTACTCACCAGGAACTGTATTTCCACTAGTGGTATACAGTTCATAGCCGCACAACTGCTTGCCCTCCTGTGGCAAATGGCACCAGAATCCCTGCTTCCTGCGTGGAAAAATCTGGCGTTATAGGGTACAGCAGTAGGATATACCACTTAAGTGGTGGGAGGAGCTTAGCATGAAGACTTCTGATGACTCAGCTGCCTCCAGCAGAACTGCCAGAGTGTCGATATGAACTATATATTATATAGTTAGGGTTGAGTACCCCATTTAAGGTTAAAGTCTGAACATTTGCAGGTTAATAACTTTGCCACCATATAACAGATTTGCCTGAAATGTGGCAGGCACAGAGCGGTACCATAGATCTCTGGATCTGCCAAGTTTCGTAATGGTCGGATGCACGGTTGCGGAACTACAAATCGCAATAGAAAGTTGTATTTACGCTTTTTTGCGCATTCTTTGCTCATGCCTACAGGTCGCACGGTTTGTGCGACCAGTTCGAAACCTTCAGGAAACATGCAGCTGATGTCCCCGATGTGCCTTTTGAAGATTTCGTGAAAAAATATTAAACGGTTCAAAAGATAGTCAAAAAACAAGTTTCCCATTATAGTCAATGGGAAAAGTTAATAAAAAGTTCGACAGTGTCGCAAATGACCCCTGTAGTGTTGCAAATCTGCCATTTTGTTTTCAGTTGGTGGTCACAGAAATGGTTGGCATTTAAATTTGGGACCCTCTAGGGACACGATTCTTTTGTGTTCACCTAGTCGAGCCCTGAGGATGCTAGCCATGTCTTCTTTTCTGGGTAACACAGAAATGTTTTCACATTTTTTGTAAACTGTAGTGTTGCACTTGCAACTTTCGTGATTTTTTTTGCAAAGTGTAGTGATTTGCGACACTACTTTGTGTACACTATGCTCAAAACAGTAGGGAATCTTTGCCACCCTGCTGCAAAAGAACGGTTTGGTCTTTTGGGCTGAAATTTGGAGGGAAGAAAGCCAACATCCCACAGATGTGCATTTTGGTGGTTTGGTGTCAAAATATTAGAAGGCTGCAAAGTTACGGCACTCCAAAGTTAACTATTTTTCCCATAGGCTAACATTACAGCACCCCGCCGCACCTTTCGGGCCCCGTATCTCGAAAATGCTTCGAGATACAGACTTTTTGGAAAATGCTTAGCCCCGGCTAAAGTAAATCTAAAACTAACCAGGAAAGTAATAAATAATATGAAATTTAAATTTTTTCTCGTCATTACTGTTCCTGAGATATAAGCAATTTAGTATTCCAAGTGTTCGTTTTCTGCTCCGAGGGCCAATACTATGCATACATTCTTTGTTTTCACTGTGCTTCTGAATGCACTTTTTGGGGACAAAATGTGGGTGCGTTTGCGTTACTGTTACAGTTAGCATTTGCGTTTCCGTGACTGTTTGCGTTAGCGTCTCTGTTTACGTCACCGTGTACGTTACCCTCTGCGTTTGTGCTTGCGTTTGTGTTACTGTTTGCATTTCCATTACTGTTTTTTTCCGTTTGTGTTTACTTTTGCATCACCATGTGCATTGCAGTTTGCGTTTGCGCTTCCATTTCCATTTCGTTTGGCGTCATCGTTGCTGTTACCGTTAGCGTTTCCAATTGCATTACTGTCACCGTGCATGTTACGATTTGCGTTTCATTACACGTCTGCGTTTCTGCTTCCATATCTGTTACTGCTCCCTTTGCCACCCTCCTTGCTGTTACTGTAACCTTTTCGCATTTCCACTTGCGTTACAGTTACCGTAGGGCCCAGCGCTTGCACCACCACATTCCATTCACTAGTTATACTGCACATTCTCAAAAAGAAGGGAAATTCATAGCAGAAAACTCAGTTTAATGCATCAGTTAGGGTTGTTTCACAGCGACAAAAGTGAGGAAATTCGATGTTAGGGTTCCCACCCCCACCAACAGGCATCGGGGTGTGCGTTGGGGTCGTTGGTCCTAACTCTCACCCCATTCTCCTATACTGCACCACCTCAGCTTGTTTGCACATAGGATGGGATGAGAGTTGGGACCGACGACTCAACACACACCCCTATGCCTGTTGAGTGGGGATGAGTGGGAACTCTTAATCAATTTCTCGCTTTTATCACTGTGGAACAACCTAACTGATGCATTAAACGGAGTTTTACAGAAAAAAAAAATATATATATATATATATGAATAAATAAAGGATATACAGTGGTGAGCTGTCAGATAAATGATTTATCTACACAAGTGCTGTTTGACCTCGGATAACCTCACGGTGGCGTAAGCCATGGTGAGGTGCCGAGTCAAACTGCAGAAGTGTAGATAAATCATTTATCTGACAGCTCACCATTGTATATTTCATTTATGCAATAGGGATGCTTTCTATCAGTGCAGGGACATTTGGTTTTGACTGTTTATCTTTATTTTAAATGAGAATTTCTGGGAGTTTTGGTTAACTTTCCTAGAGTATGTCTGCCTAGCATAGTGGTTGCTTTTAAATGAAACACCACTCATTTTGTAGAAAACCTCTTGCTGAACAAATGTCATGCTCACAGTACTATGCTTCCTTTTTCATTTTGAAGTTATTCACATTTGTTTGTCAAAAAAGGGAAAAGAAAATTTAATTTTATGCTTTTTTTTGCTAATTATAAAAAAAAAACTAAAAGGTATCTATAAATGAAACGCCACTCATTTTGTAGATATTTTTGTGCTGAACATTTTTCGTGCCCACAGTGCCATGCTATCATTTTGTGTTTTAAAGTTATTCACATTTGTTTGTCAAAAAAGTGAAAAAAAATTTACATTTTATTCTGCTTTTTTGCTAATTGTAAAAAATATATAAGGTATCTATACATGAAATACCACTCATTTTGTAGATAATTTTGTGCTGGACAATTTTTCGTGCTCACAGTACCATGCTGTCTGTTTTCGTTTTAAAGTTATTCCCATTTGAATATGGTTAGTACTGCTTCTGAGGCCGAACATTCTAAATGAATTCTAAAGAGATTTGTGACATAGTAACTGTGTGTATAAATGGTCACTATGTATAAATAAGGGATATGCAATGGAAGCAAGTGTAATACGAACATACGAACATACGAAATTTGCCAGCAGATAAAGGCCTAGAGGTCTATCAAGTCTGCTCGAATGTGCAGCTAGCACCCCTTATTCTGCAGCTGCCCCTCCCTTCCACCCTTCCCCTTCATTAACCCTCCCCCTTGTCCTGTCCCATCCTCGTTTGAAGCAGTCCACTGTTCTACTGCATACCACTTCTGCAGGTAACGCATTCCACCCAGCCACCACCCTCTCTGTAAAAAAGTGTCTCCTCATCTCCCCTCCTGAACCTTCCTCGCTCCAGTCTCATATCATGGCCCCTGGTGGCCCTCCCCTCCCTTACTTTGAACAGCCCCTCTGTACCTGTCTTGTTTATTCCTTTCATGTATTTAAAGGTTTCAATCATGTCCCCCCTGTCTCTCCTCTCCTCCAGTGAGTACATGTTCAACTCCTTCAACCTCCTCTCATATGATAAGTCCCCCAGACCCTTGATCATCTTTGTCGCCTCGCTGCACTCCCTCCAGTAACTTAATGTCCCTTTTCAGATACCGGACGCCAGAACTGCACGCAGTACTCCAGGTGTGGTCTAACTAATGACCCATACAGGCAGAATCACCTCCTCCTCCTTGAGGATATACCTCCTGCAATACAACCCAGCATTTTGTTGGCCTTTGCAGCTGCCTTCCTACACTGTGCCGAGTTGTTCATTGACCCTGTGATGAGCACACCCAGATCCTTCTCCTCCTCTGTCTGGGCTAGCTGCACTCCCCCCTAGCTGGTAAGTCCTCCTTGGGTTCTTCATCCCAAAATGCATCACCTTGCACTTTTGGCATTAAAGCCCAGTTGCCAGGTGTCTCACCAGGTTTCAAGCTTTGCCAGATCATCCTGCAACCTCCCATCCCCTAGGTCATCCACCACCGCCCAACCTTGGTATCATCAGCAAACAGACTGATCTTGCTCTTGATGTCCCATGATATGTCTGCAATGAATATCCCAAACAACACTGGTCCCAACACCGAGCCCTGTGGGACACCACTCATCACTGCCCTTGGGTGTGAGAGCTCCCCCACCACCACCACCTCTGTTGCCTTCCCTGCAGCCAGTTTCCTACCCATCTCACCAGCATTGCACCTGCCCTGTGCCTACTAACTTCCTTCCCAGCCTTCCATGTGGCACTGAGTAATGCCTTACTGAAGTCCAGATACAGGACATCCACTGCATGTCCCCGTCCAGTTGCCTAGTTACCCGGTCATAGAACCCACCAGGTTGGTTTGGCAGGATCGCCACGTATGAAGCCATGCTGTCTGCTGTCCTGTAGTCCTTTGGCCTCTAAGAGGCCACCAGCCTCTCCTTCAGGATAGTCTCCATTAGCTTACCCACGATGGATGTGAGGGCTCACTGGTCTGTAGTTTCCGGTTCATCCTTGGGGCCACTCTTGTGGAGGGCACCAAGACCATCCTCCAGTCCTGAAATTTTCACCCCGAATGTAGTGAGGCATTAAATAGGTCTGCAAAGGTCCTGCAAGGACCTCTGCCAGCTCCTTCAGTACCCTGGGTGGATGCCATCTGGGCCTGGTGCCTTGTCCACCCTCAGTGCCTTCAAACCCTCTCGAACTCTGTCCTCCATGATTTCCCCATCTGTCACCACTTCCCCCTCGTCTGCCATTTCACCCATCTTGGGTGTCACCCCCTCTTCTCTTAGTAAATACTGAGCAGAGTACTCATTTAGTGCTTCCGCTTATCATACCCTGCTTCCACCCAACCCCTCCTTCCTAATCCTTACTATGTGGTCCTTACAGCTCCTTTTCTCCCTGATGTACTTAAAGTCCTTCTCCCCTTCTTAATGCCTTGTGCCAGCCTGAGTTCCGTGAGATGCTTTGGCTCCCTTACTGCCCTTGTCACCTCCTTGATTCTGTCAAGTACTCCTCTCTGTCCTCCCCTCCCTGTTTTCTTGTATTTCCTAAAGGCAGCTCTTTTTCTTCCTTACCTTTTCCATGACCTCCTTGCTCAACCAGCTCGGTTTCTTAGCTCTAGCCTTCTTGCTCTGGGCCTTGCAGCAGGTTTTGGTTGCCTCCACTATCCCCAACTTTATGAGCTCCCATCTCTGGTTAGTATCCATACTAGATTGAATTCTGGCCAGGTACCCTTTACCACTTCCCCATCCTCCCAAAGTCAGCCCTCCTGAAGTCCAGCACTCTTGTGCCAGATTCCACTCCTTCCTTGCCCATATCCAATGTGAGCCATACTGAGTGGTGGTCACTCCCTGACAGCGTTCCTCCACTGTAAGTTCTCTCACAAAGTCCCCATTTGCCAGCACAAGGTCAAGGGTATTCCTAACCTGGTTGGTTCACTGACCATTTGCAGCAGGAAGCTGTCCTGGAAGGCATCCAGCAGTACCTGCTCCTTCTGTTCCTTGGTTGTTGGGGTGCTCCAGTCCACTTCTGGCATGTTGAAGTCCCCACAATCACCACTACCCTTCTCTGAGTCCTCCTGATCTGTCCGCTAGTTCCCTGTCTAACTCCTCCATCTGAGATGGTGGCCTGTACACCACTCCCATTCTAAGTCTCCTATTCTTGAATCCTGGATTTGCACCCAAAGTGACTCTGTACTGCCCTCCTCCTTCCTCCCTTACACACTCAGTCCTTCCTTCACATATAGTGCCACCCCCTCCTTTCCCAGTCACCCTGTCCCTACAATAACCTGTACCCTGGTACAGACAGGTCCCAGTCATTATATTGGGTGGCCCATGTTTCCGTGATGGCTGCAATGTCCACCTCTCCCTCTGCCATGAGAACCTGCAACTCTGCAGTTTCCTCCCAAGGCTCCTAGCATTAAGGGTAACCACCTTCCACCCTTTTCCCCTCCTCCCATCCTGCCCTCCTTTCCTAGCATCACCAATAGTACTTGCCATTTGTCCTTTGTCACTGTTATGGGGGGTAAGCTCATATGATTTCCCAACCTGTGGTCCCTGCATATCTCTTCCCCAACTGCCACCCCCCACTCCTAGTTTAAACTCCAAACTTCCTCTATATATTCTTCCATCCTCTGCTTCAACACTTTCTTTCCTTCCTCACTCAAGTGTAGTCTGTCCTTGGCATAGAGACTACTGTCCTCCCAGGTCCCTCCCCACCCCCCAACAGCCCATACCCTTTAGCACAACACCAGGTTCTTAGCCATCTGTTAAATTCCTCTATTCTCAGCTTTCTTGTTGTGCTTGCCTTTGGCACCGGAAGTATCTCGGAAAAAGATAATAAATGATTTATCTGCACAAGAGCTGTTTGACCTTGGGTAACCGCATGAGTGGCGTAAGCCACAAGTGTGGTGTCCAAGGTCAAACTGCTCGAGTGCAGATAAATAATTTCTTACACGAGTTTTCCATTGCATATTCCATTTATGCAATTCTTTTGGTTTTGCTTTTGTAGGGGGCATTTGTTAGTCAAAAAAGTGAATAAAAATTGAATTTTCTGCCATTTTTTGCTGATTATAGAAAATCTAAAAGGAATCTAGAAACAAAACAGATCTCATTTTGTAGATCTTTTTATGCTGAACAACTTTTGTGCTCAAAGTACCATACTATCTTTTTTGGTTTTATGTTATATGCATTTGTTTGATGAAACAATGCAAAAAAATTGAATTTTTTGCTGTTTTTTGCTAATTCTGAAAAAAAACTAAAAAGTATCTATAAATGAAACACCACTCATTTTGTAGATATTTCTGTGCCAAATAAACTTTGTGCTCTCGGTACCAATGCTATCATTTTTCATTTTAAAGTTATTTACATTTGTTCGCAGACAAAATGAAAAAAAAAAGAATTTTCTGCTGTATTTTTGCTAATTATCAAAAAATCTATAAATGAAATACCATTCATTTTGTAGATAATTTTGTGCTGCACAACTTTCATGCTCATAGCACTATGCTATCTTTTTTTGTTTTAAAGTTATTTGCATTTGAATATAGTACTGGTACTGAGGCTGAACATTCTAAATGAGTTCTGGAGTGATTGTGACATATTTACTATGTGAATAAATCTGTGATGATGCGTCTACTATGTGGATAAATGTAAAATTTTGAATTTATCCCATAGTAGCTCAGATTTATCTCATAGGATTTATGTCCACGCCTGTTGCATAAATTTATTTATACATACAGTGACTCAGATAAACGCATTTATCACACTGAATATATGTCCACCCCATTGCATAAATGTATATATAGTCTATGCAAAAAAACTGAGTTAATGCATCATTTAGGGTTAAAGCACAAAAAGTCAGGAAATGAAAAATCTTTAGGGTTGCCCCTCTCCCCCTCCCCCTCTCCTGGACCCGCCAATCATCCCAAGATTGACAAATGACGGGGTGTGTAATTGGGGTCGTGAGGCCTAAATGTCACCCCATTCCATGTGTAGTCTTATTGACAAGGGATAGCAAAAAAGAATGGGGTGATATTTAAGCCTCACGACCCCAATGACACACCCCATCATTTGTCAATCTTGGGATGATTGGCGGGTCCGGAGGGGAGAACAACTGTAAAGATTTTTCATTTCCTGACTTTTTGTGCTTTAACCCTAAATGATGCATTAACGCAGTTTTTTTTTGCATAGAATTTCCTTACTTTTTGAGAAAGAATAGAAAAGTAAGAACTTGCGCAAGTTGGTGGGATAGAGTGAGTTCCAGTTGCAGGCGAGTTCATCAGCACTGCCAACAAAAATATTCCCCAAACAGGCATCCGCCACCTCATCAGCACCAATTGTCCCAGCTACTGGACTTCGGAAGGGAGTAGGTTCGGAATGGAGAGGGGTTTTAGTCATCTGAAAAAGTCAGCAGCTTGTGCCTTAGCCAGTTGCGAAAAGGGGGGCACGCAATTGTATTTTCTTAAAAGACAGCAGCTACAACCCCACCACAGCCCACTCCTCTGCCTCAAGGCAATCTCAAAGGATATAAATATGTATAAAAAATAGAAAAGGGTAAATTATATAGCTAAGGGCAAAACGAACCCATGCTGTGTGTGGGAAGGCGGCTGTCTGCAGGTAGAGCAGGGAATTGGAGGTGTGTGTAGAATTTGTATTCCTTGGGCCCAGGCAGGTTTGTGTGGGAAAGAATAATATTTAACTTTACATGGCAACTCATGGCACATACGTGGTGACGGAAAAAAAAAAAATTTTGTACCATAGTAGTAGTATATTGTTGATCGGTTGTTTAAACCATTACAGCATAGAAAAAAAAAATTTAACATTCGCTGAACATAAGTTTGTCCAAACATTCGCTTATACATTAAGAATCATAAAACTATAAACAATATAATACCAATCATCATTCTACGTACATAAAAACTACTTTGGTAAGCTTTAATAAGCAAATTAATAAATCTGAGGGCTGATATTGTTTCTCATACGAGACAGCCCATCCAGATTCTCCCCATAAGTCACCCGGCTCACCCAGTTGTACTTTCCTCGTTCAAAGGTCTCTCACTGCATCAGCCAGAGACGAATTTGTGTCAGTCACTCTGCCTTATTCCAAAAACTGTCATCAGACTGTGCGACTACTCTAACCCCTACACAAGTCAAAAGATCACATTCACAAGGTCAAAATAAAGCCCACCCATACTTCTGGCTATGTACCCATCCAGGGTCCCATTGGAGATACCCCGCGACGCATACCACCCTGTATCCCACTTATATAAGACCCAATTGCGCACTTTCTGCCAGTCTTTACGGTGTGTTACATATACTGGATCAGGGATCTGGATCCATAACTAAATGCTGAGTCAGTTCGTCACATATGCTAAAACTGTATTCGGAATAGGCCCAAGTGTCTAGACTCCATTATCACCTCACTACTATACTGCAGTGGTGACCTCTTACTATAGAAATTAATAACCTTTGTGTGCCAGGCAACCGTAGGCATATCAGGCTAGCTGACCTCAATTCGCCACAAAACAGCCATCAAAATCAGTATAATTCGTACATTACAATCATCTAAAATTCAACAACAATCACCTAGCTAGTGTATTCCATGTTCCGTATACTATAATACTACTACTATATATTTTCTTAAAATTTAGCATAAGCTAACAATCTCCCACCTTTCATGGGTTCTTGTTTGCTCTCCATACTATAACTAGCATAGTGAATCAACTATTCATTAAAATTCAAGTATTTTAAACTAACTGCATAATTCAAGAATCGCCTAGTATCAAAAAATCAACTTAGCTTCATAATATAATACATACAATAAAATCCATTTGCACTAGAAAATCCATTCAGATCTAAAAAAAATGGAGACTATGGCTCCCTCCTAACTCTGGAGTCCAGCCATTTAATAGGCTATGTAAGATATTAGGCTACAGTTGCTCTAAGGGAGTCCATCCATTTAAAAATAAGATTAAGCACAACTCGTCTGAGCTAAGTCAGTATATAAAAATTGAGACCCATAGACATGCTTTATCATTTATATAAACTTATACATCTAGATAGTTAATAGGAAAAACCATGTCCCACAGCAGCTGCGTCTCTCTTGCAAAAGTCCAAACTGCTGTGACAAAATGCTCCCTTAAAGGCAATCGCTCCAAAATCCCTACAGAGTGAAGAACTAATATACAGGTTATAGAGCAAAATACTGCGGCAGTCCTTAACAAGGAGTCCTGCTGATTTAAAATACTTGAGGCAACCCTCTGAGTCCATGCTCATGTGAGTCTCAATAATTAACTGAAGCAAGACCGCACCAGGCCCCATTGAGGCTAATGGACTGATACTGAATGGTGGGCCCCTAATTGCCTCAGCCCTCAACCTTCACTTCACAAACCTAGATTCTTACAAGGTTGGACATTCTGCGCCTAACAGGGGGCCCAGCACACTGGAGCCTCCCAACCTCGACCGTCCAACTTTTTATCTGAGGCTGGTCAAGGTAAAGGAGGTCCTCGCCCTCCTAAAGTCCTTGAAAACCAGTGGATCAGGAGGGCCTGATGGTATCCAATCCAGACTGCTTAAGGACGGTGCCCCAGCCCTCTCAATACCTCTGACCTGGCTCATAAACTGGTCCTTTCTAATAGGTACCATCCCAGACCAGTGGAAACAGGCTCACGTGGTTCCTATCCATAAGAGTGGACATTGGCAACCCATTAGCAACTACAGGCCAGTTTACCTGCTTTGTATCCTGGCAGAAATCCAGGAAAAGCTGGTGTATGGTCAACTCCGTGACTACATAGAGGCTCACCGGCTTATTGACCCGTCCCAGCATGGCTTCAGAGCCAGACATGGGACAGATAGTGCCCTAACGAAGTTCTCTGCGGATGTGCTCGGGGAACTTGACAAAGGGACCCATACAGGAGTGGTTTTCCTCGCTCTGTCCAAGGCTTTCGACTTGGTTGACTAAACTGCTACTACACAGCGTGTAACATAGGCCTCCACTCACGCTACCAAGTGGTTTGAAAACTGCCTAACCGGACGTACTCAGAGGGTTAAGTGGAGGGATGAGATTTCGGACCCACTTCCTCTAAAGGAGGGGGTTCCGCAAGGGTCCATCCTTGGTCCCCTCCTCTCCTCCCTGTTTATAAATGATTTGAACGGCCATTGTGGAGGCAGTGCTGTTGTTCAGTACGCCGATGACGCCATCATCTACTGATCCTCCCAACAACCTGGGGGACCTTAGCCCACTCCTCCAAAAGGATCTGCTGTCAATTGAGAACTGGTTAACGGAGAACAAAATGGTTCTTAACACCGCCAAAACCAAGGCCATGTTGTTCGGACCAAGATCCCTGGGCCAAGACAGAACACTATACTTACAACTTACCTCCAGTTCTGGGAACTGCACAAAGTGGTGGCCTCCATAAAATACTTAGGCCTCACTCTGGACCAAGGATTTACACTAAAGAACCATGTTGACCAAATTACCAAAGTCATACATGGGAAACTTGGCACCCTATACCGCCTTTCATAGCAACTGCACATTATATAATAGGTTACAGATTTAGCAACATTTTGATCATTGAAAGGAATAAACGAGCCAGCGCATCACACGTAGGTTAAGGTTAATAACATTGAGCATTTGTTCGTCAAAAGCCCAGGTAAGGAAAGGGTAAGAGCGCCTAGCTTTAGGTAGGGCGAGGCATGTACTTGGAAGGGCGGGATGGGCGAGAGGGGAGGTGTTAGGTAACATGGCATTGACATTGGCTCATAGCGAGCATGTGTGCCTTGAGCCTTGTATGGAAGACCTTGATTGAGCTGGCTTCCTACACCCCAGGTGGAAGTTTGTTCCACAGGGAAGGGGTAGTGTAGGAAAATGACTTGCCCCCTGCCTTGGTCCTTACCCTTGGAACTTCTAGAAGAGTTTGGCCTGAGGTCCGAAGGTTGCGAGGGTTTCGCTTGGCAGCAGTGAGTCCAGAGAGACTAGGAGGAGGGGATGAGCTCATTAGCTTGTATACTAGGCAGAGCAGCAGGTACCAGAGGTGAGCTTCAAATGAAGGCCACCTGATTAGTGCTAGGGAGTCACAGTGGTGGCTCCTAGAGTGTGACTGAGTGGCAAAGCGGACCACCTTGTGGTACAAGACCTGTAACTTATTGATCTCGAGCTTTGCCATACCCTGAACTACCGGGACGGCATAGGTAAGTGTTGGCAGGAGGACGCTAGAGGCAATAGCAATCCTAGCTTCAGAGATCAGCTGATCCTTGTGTTGAATTGTATCTGTTATGACCTATTTATTGTACTACCACTGTATATCCTACTCTCCTTGTAATTCCCGGGTCGCCCCTGAAAAAGGGCCCTCTGGGGCTCAGTGGGCATACCCGGTCACCAAAATTTAATAAATAAATAAAATAAATAAGTCACTGAAATAACCAGGAAACAACAAAGCGTCCAAGGCGCCGTTTTGCTTACCAATCAAGATAAATTCAAAATAGAAATTTCTACCTCCAGCAGCACTTAAACGACGTTCTTGTATAATTTATAGATTGGTTTAGTTGAATTCCTGGTTTATAACTTAAAAGTAGAACCATTCACATCTGTACATAATTGTACTCACAGCTGCACCTCATTTGCCTTATTTTCAGATGTCCTTGAAAAAAATAAAATACGTTTCCTGATCATTAATCTAGTTTTCGGGACCTTTTCATAAAATATTTCGGGCAGCTCCCTAAAAGGCAATTGCTCCAAAATCCCTACAGAGTGAAGAACTAATATACAGGTTATGGAGCAAAATACTGCCGCACTCCTGAATAAGGAGTCCTGCTGATTTAAAATACTTGAGGCAACCCTCTGAGTCCGTGCTCATGTAAGGCTCAATAATTTTTATTTATTTATTTAGTTTTTGTTGACCGGGTAAGTGCACTAGACAAATCCTGCCTATTTTCAGGCATGACCCGGGGGAAGGGGATACAGATGAATGCCAACTGACCTTGAACCAGATTAAGCTGTTGGTGGTATTTTTAGTGAATGAAGGGAATTTGGCCAGGACACCGTGGAAATTTCCCTACTCTTTTTGATAAGTGCCATGAGATCTTTAACATCCACCTGAACTACCACCAGTCCAGGCAGATGGGACCGCGGTTTAACGTCTCATCCAAAAGACGGGACTGAAGTAACTGAAATAACCAGGAAACAACAAAGTGTCCAAGGCGCCGTTTTGCTTACCAGTAGAGATAAATTCAGAATAGAAATTTCTACCTCCAGCAGCACTTAAACGGTGTTCTTGTATGATTTATAGATTGATTTAGTTGAACTCCTGGTTTATAACCTAAAAGTAGAGTCATTCAGATCCGTACGCAATTGTACTCACAGCTGCACCTCATTTGCCTTATTTTCAGATTCCTTAAAAAAAAAACATTTCCTGATCATCAATCTAGTTTTCGGGACCTCTTCATAAAATATTTCTTCAGGCATCTCAGTATAAACTTTCCATAGCCGGCTTGGATGTCATCATCTTGAATCACATACAGCTAGGAAAGAAAAAAGAAAAATGCACTCCTCTTAAACTTAATACAGTTTTACAAAGGACCCCAAGCCCTACGCAAAGATTGGCATACCTTTTAAAGGCATTTTGCAAGCCTTACAGCATATTTCTCCCACAGTTCTCCTCAATTCCACATCCTTACAGGCAGTTGAGATTAAAACCGTCTCCAAAAGGACTTTTCTTCCGGGGTCTCCCTTATAGTCTCTTCTTCTTTTAAAGATATTTAAAGTTCAGCCATTTCTGGAGAACAATACCAGAGTAGTCATTAGAGAAAAGAATATATCAAAGCAGGCCAGAGAGGAAAGGGCAGAATAGGAAGACTGCTTGTGGTTTTAATAGCAAAACAGCTGGTCTCGAAACTAAACACACTGTAACAATAAAAAATAAATAAAAAAAAACTTCGAATCACATATGTGTACATATATATATACACATAAAACACCTTCCAAATTTCAAGTAAAAAGACCAAACCGTTCCCGAGATATTTAAACTTAAAGATTGGTGAAATTACCCTATCTAATGCATTATAAAATCTGGCCATCTGGTCCTTCCCTCGTGATCAAAGATCGCGATCAAAGAATAAAAAATCCTGTAATGCGAGTTTCAGACAGAATTACAAGGAACCACCACCATGCCTCGATAGAACAAAGACCCCTGAGCAAAACCCACCCTCATTTGTGTTCCTAGGCCACCCCTGAGCTGAGACATTAGCATTTTTCAAAGGACCATCTTCTTCCTCGCTCGCGATGCAGGATCATGATCAATGAATTTGCAGGCTCTCGATCAAAGAAATTGCAGGCTAACGACCAATGAATAAAAAATGGTGAAACTCTACTTTTAGGCAGAATCAAATGACACCACCGACATGCCTCGATAGAATGAAGCCCCCTGAGCAAAACCCACCCTCATTTGTGTTCCTAGGCCACCCCTGAGCTGAGACATTAGCATTTTTCAAAGGACCGTCTTGTTCCTTGCTCGCGATGCAGGATCATGATCAATGAATTTGCAGGCTCTCGATCAAAGAAATTGCAGGCTAACGACCAACGAATAAAAAATGGTGAAACTCTACTTTTAGGCAGAATCAAATGACACCACCGACATGCCTCGATAGAATGAAGCCCCCTGAGCAAAACCCACCCTCATTTGTGTTCCTAGGCCACCCCTGAGCTGAGAAATTTGCATTTTTCAAAGGGCCATCTTGTGCCTTGCTCGTGATACACGATCGCGATTAAAGAAATTGCACACTCCGATCAAAGAATAAAAATGGTGAAACACGAGTTTTTGGATGATTTCGATGAAAACACCACTATTCCTCGACAGAATGGAACCCCTTGATCAAAACCCACCCTTATTTGTGTTCCTAGGCCACTCCTGAACTGAGACAATTGTGTTTTTCACTCATGATGCACAATCGCGATCAAAGAATGTGCAGGCTTGCGATCAAAAATTGTTAGTGAGCTGCGATCAAAGAATTTAAAAGCTTATAACTCTTAATTTTTTTACCATTTTACACCAAAACAAAGGTATGGCTCGATAGATCGGAGCCCCCTGAGTAAAACCCATGCAAGTTTTACTTCAGGAGTGACCCCAGAGCCGAGATATTTGATTTTTCCGATCGGAATTGAAAAACAAGATGGCGGACCTTGCAATCAAAGAATTCTTGGGGACAAAGATTCTTGAACCGCGAGGCTGAAAATTATTTGACCGCCAGGTGGGACTAGATGGCCAGAACCCCATTCTTTGTTCGCAAAACAACCATATAAATTTTCCCATTGACTTATAAAGGGAACTTAAAAGTGGCATAACTTTTGAATGCCTTAATGTTTTTTCACCAAACGAAAAGCAGCATGTTCGGCCACCAAAGCTCTTTCAAACGAGCCATCTCGCAGAGCGACATGCCACATGACGGCCATGGACAAAATCCCAAAAGCCGCCTCCAAAACTGGATAATTTTGCATTTTTCAGCGTTTTCATGCACAAAGACCGTAAGTCCGACCGAAATGAAATTTAGCAAATCAAGAGATCTACCATGCCCCCACCACACATACCAAATTTCAGGCAAATCCGTTGAACGAGTCCAAAGTTATTAACGTCCAAAATTTGACTTTAACATAGAAGTGCCTTCTTAACCCTAAATATAGTGGCGCGACCGTGCCACTATAATATACACACACACACAAAAAGTCAAGCACTCACCACCTTTAGTAAAAATTACTCCAGACCAGTTGTATTCACACAAAATGACTACATTTATTAGTTGTTAACAATAAAAGCAATTCATGCAGGCAAGCACAGCCTGATGTGTTTTGGAACTGATGTTCCTTTTTCAAAGGTTGAAAATTACATTCACACTACCATTTAAATATCACCCAGTTAGTGACCTCATGATGATGAAATTTGAAAAGTTTTCATTCCATTGGTTAAAAAGCTAGAATACCTGAGAAACAACATCAGTGTAAATCCGATGTCATATTCTGTCCACCCATATTTCCCAAACTGTCAAAGCAAGTGCAATCAATAATACATAAATAACAGCAATATATAGGTGCATTTAGGTAGAAAAATAACATATATCATCTTGAGGGAAGGGGAGGTATAGACTGGCAGGTGACTGCAATGGCATCTGTGCAAGAAGGGATTTACTGGGGCCTGCTGTTCGTTGTCAAGTGGAGGTACTTGGAGCATTCAAGGTGCAGGAGTTTGCAGCATTGAAGGTGAAGCACATATTTATTTTTTTCAGCAGGGTTTTTGAGCAGCGCATGATTCGTTGTGGCTACTATGGTGCAGATGACTGCCAGTGTATCCCTAGGCTCGGTATAACACCAAGACCCGCATGTTCCAGACCGGAGCTGTTAAAAGCTCCAACAGGACAGTATTCCTATGGACGTTACCGCCAGTTTCCTGCACGCACGCCACTCTGGGACAGCCGCGGGTGGTTGTGGGTGTACCGCAACTGCTTTCAGTTGTAAACTGCCAGCGGGGGCGGGGCAGGATCAACCAGATAAAATTTTAAATTACGGATGGCACAGTAAATTAGAAATTACAACTGTTTGTTAAAGTGCTAATCGGGCCCTGCATCACACTGAGGTGGGGCCCGATCGTAGGTGGACGTTTCCCTTTAAATGTGATCTGATGGCGTGTGGATATCCGCAAGCTTATATTGTCATCACATGTCTGCATTCTGTTATCTAGTACTTCTCATGTTTATGATGATGCAGTACTGTATTGCAATCAGTTTCATTTAAAGAAAGTTGCATTTAAAAAAAAAAAAAAAAAAAAAAATATAGGCTTCTCACCTGTAACCGTAGTTCTAGGAGTGGTATATAGTTCACATCCACACAACCCACCTGGCCCCCACCAGCATGTGACACAGATTCCTGCTTCCAACGTGCAAAAATCTGACATTATGGGGCAAAGCCACAGGATATACTGCCAGGGTGGTGGGAGGAACTTAGCTTGAAGACGTCCAACAAGTCAGCCTGTTCCGGTGGAACTGCTATAGTGTGCATGTGAACTGTATACCACTCCTAGAACTATGGCTACAGGTGAGTTATTGTATTTTTCTGCCATCATTGCCTGTGTTTCTATGCTTGAAGTAAAGAGCTGTACTTTACCTGGAGGCTGATATGTCTTGTTGCGTGCCTCTTCTTACCTCATCAGTGTTGTGATCCCACTTATTGTGACATCACAAGTAACTGATCTTGCAGCAGGTGACTGGCTCTTCTTGGTCAGTTGTGGTGTCATAAGGTTGAGGAGTAATAAAACTAGAGACGTCAGCCTCCAGGCAAAGCACTGTTCCACACACTACACCAATTATTTTCAGGTAGAATATCTTCTAATTAGCAAATGGGAACAGAAAAAAAAAATACTTTTAAAAGTGAAAATTCATTTTAGACAGCACACTACTAGCTTTTTCAAGGTAGGAAATGCAGCAGGAAAAGATGAAGTCTAGGGGGACGAGACTTTTTTCATTCAGATGTCTTTAGTAATAAATAGAAAGTTATGAGATGTGATTCCTGTCTATGCCAACTGTAATTAATTTGTAGGAGATTGATAAATCACTTAAAAACGAATGGGAGGAAGGCTGTCTAATCCACGTTGGTCATGCATTTGGGTTGCTGTACTTGGCTAGACCTATTTGTACAGACTTCAAGCATGAGTAGTCTAGCTGCAGCTAGATGCTGCAGGATCATGGAAAATTGTGCTCTTTATAGTGTTCCCAAATTGACCGTGTGGGGGAGGGGTCTAGAGCAGAGCTAGATACCCAGACTGCACAAAGTGGGCAAGGTAGGGGTAGGGGCATCAGCTTGTCCCAACCAATGTCTTTTTACTCCTACCCCCTCAAACAGTATTGAAAATGGAAGAAGCGCATCCCTAAGTAGGTTCTTCCGAAAACTTAAGATTTGTACCTCTGTTTTTTATACAACACACACAAAACTATGGACCAGTTTAAACTTTAGTTTTCTTAAAACTGTTGTGCCTGATTCTCGTTTAAATTTTGTGTATCTATTTTATAAATTCTGCACCAGCTAATGTGAAACTAAGGCCAAGGATCAGATTTACATTTCTGGAGTATCTCTGGAACGTCATACCCTTGATTCTGTTTAAAACTGGCATGAGTACTCCTTTAGGACCAGTACTCCAGTGGTTCTGGAACCAGAGTCAAAGGAGGAATTTACTCGTCCTTAATTCCTTAGAACATTATATGCTTGTATGTGCAAAGGAATCAAGAGTATGCTCTCCAGTGACAGGGTCTGGGTCTTGTGAACTGGCCAAAGCAGGATTAAGGCTGCATCGGTAAGGATTAAAATTGAGTGTAAGGGGGGGGAAAAAGGCTGCTCGATGCTTGAATGCACCACACAGGGGAATTATAAAGAAATCGAGACATGACTGCGGGCTGGCAGGAGGAAGGAAGCTTTCCTCCCAGGTGGGAGGGCTGTGACTCTGGTGCAGATACTGCCACATGGGGACTTCAGGTGATGCTGCTAGGAGCAGTTACATGGCAAGAATGGCAGGACCACACTGGCATTGTTGGGCTTCCAGGTCTTCATCGCAGTGTCCCGAGGGGTGGGGGTTGGGGGCAGAACTGTGTGAGTCAGGATAAAAACAGAGAGGAGTCACAGGCAGTGGATGCCCCCATGTCTGTTGGGGCTGCTGTGCCCTCAACAGATCCTTGCCCCAGCTGCTAGACCCAGGTCAGCATGGCCCTGCCATGGGGGGCGGTGGGCAAGTCTGCAGAGGTTTACAAGTGGGAGGAGGAGGTCACTTTGATGATGGATGTGCTGGACCAGTCTGTGACCAAAGGAGGTCTCGGACACTCGCATTAACACTAGGGTAAAAAGAGAGTTTAAAAAAAAAAGACATATAAAGGAAGTGATAATTTCTACTATAAAAGGCACTGGTGAGGGAGTACTGTGCCCAGTACTGGGCACTGCAGTTCAAGGACTTTGAGTAGTTTGAAAAATTTCAGAGTTGAGCAACAAGGATGTTAAGGGGCATGGAACAGCTGGAGAACATACAAAGACTACGGCAGCTATTTCTTCTCTCTGGAGAGAGGAGGCGGACAAGGGGGATAGGATTCCGGTGTTTTAAATGAGTGGTATTGAGGGAGGTAAACTTAACATTCAATAAACTAGAAATTGGGGATATGGGCTGCTGCTTAGAGGAGGAAGGCATAAAAGATTATTGACAAAACATTATTTCAGTCAGAGGATGCTAAGCCTGTGGGTTGAATTGCCCCAGGAGGCAACAGAATCAAATTTCAATGGGAGGTTTAATGACAAATGAGATATGTTTCTGGAGAAGCATGTCACAGGCAGGGGCATATGTGATGCACCATGGCTGGTCTTACTTCTGATAACATTTCTGTCCATCTGTTTACCTATATGTTGTTTACTCGAAACATGGTAAATCTGGACTGCAGGTGGTAAAACCAAGTGCCTGCAGCCTTTGACCTTTATGATACAAGTCAGAAATTCTGTGTTCCTTACCAGGACCTGCCCTTTCTCCAGGAATATTAAGGTAGTGGGCCTAGCGAGGGTCCCTGCAGACTTCAGTGTATAGGATTGTTTTCAAGCCATGTATTCATATAGATATTGCCTTTATTTAACCTGGAAAAACAAATTCCGGGCAAGACAGTCTGCTGTGTCCTAAGATTTTGACACAAACCCACGAAATGCATACCTAACAGTGCTAGTAATTGCCATAAGACAGACTTTCAGGCCTCATCCACACTGGCAACAGTTTTTAAAAACATTTTAAAAATATTTCAATTTCTGTTCGTGAGCATGTTTGTCGGAGTGTCCACATTGCGGGCTGACAGCTGTGTTTGCATCCTGGGATACTAGCAGTCAGGTGCAGTAATCAGTTTTGGGGAAAAAAAATCACAGAATTTTGTTTGAAAGGTTGTTGCGAGCTCGAAGATGCAAGTAAATGGTTTTCTTTTCATTTTGGCGGCCTAACAATGCCATGGAAGTGTGGCAGAGGTTGCTTAAAACTGTGTTACAGCACGGTTTGCCTCAATGCTGCTGCTGTTAACACAGTTCGAGGCAACTGTGTTAGTTTGAAACCATGCTCAAGCCCTGCTCTGCATAGGGTTTTAGCATTGTTTTTAAACGTGGATTGTAGCATGATTTTACCATGCTGCACTCTGGATACAGTACTTTTAGAACTGTTTTAACAGAGTTAAAACGATTTAAAACAACGGTTAAAGTGCTAGTATGGACACAGGGCCTCAGTATCAGAACTGTGTTTCTGTGATTGCTTTCCAAGTGATCTCAGAAGTTGATAGGAGAATTTCAACGGAGACATAACTGGCACAGTTAAAGTAAACCTCAGCATACCAGTCAGTGTCTGGCCGTAAAGGCCTTTATACCATATCAGTTTCCCATTTAGCAGTCATTTCTATACTAAATTTAGCTTCTGTCTGTCTCTCTCTTCCCACAACCCAAATAGAAGTTCTTGGATCTGACTTGGAGTTGCATTCTGTCTGTGAGATGGTCAAGAACTACCTCCAAGACCTGCCTAATCCCGTGATTCCAAAACATATTCACAGTGAGGTTCTTCGCATAGTTCAAGGTAGGTGAACACCATGTTCTTTGTGGACATCCAGACCATTTGGGGCGCTGCTGTGCCATTGCTGTATGTACGTTTGTAGCTTGGTGCTGAAGATACCCAGCAGCTGAAAACGTGGTGTGCTTGTTTTGGCTTGGGCTGTTCATCAGCCAATACAGAACAAAGGTAGTTCCTGTCGTTTGTGGAAATGGTGGCTTTGAGACTGTGGACAGTGCTTTCTCTGTACCATCACACAGTGTAAAATGGCTTTGTGAAAGAAAATCAATCTCTTCTGCCCATGTTAAAGGTCAAAGGTCATCCCAGCTCCATAACAAAGCTTGGTGATGGATGCTTCCTTTTAGCTGTAAGATGCTGCAGGCACAGCTGAGATAATGTAGTTTTACAACAAAAGGAGAAAAAAGCCTTCAGATGGAGTGAGAAGTACTGTGCATCAAGACTGATTGTTTTCTGTGGAATCCTTTCATATGTTATCCATAACGTGGCTAAACCATGAACACATGTCCCATTTCTGTAAGGCAGTGTTAGCTGGTACAGACTGTATTGACTCCTTTTTATTTGTGGGAATGGTCTGAGTTTGTCCCTGCCATATTCAGTGAGTTGACTGTAATATTTGCAGTTGCGATGAAGACATATGAGGTGCAGATGTCCTCAAAGTACAGCAGAACATAGTGCCTGCAGCACCCCCCCCCCACCACCACCACACACACGCCTCTGTATTTCAGCTTTCAGAAATAAGTCATGGTGGGTACATATCAGAACATGGCCTGAAGGCCTAAAAATTCTGAACCTCTTTACGTAGAATGCACTAAATTAGACCAATTGTTCATCCAGTTTGTCTACTTCCCTTATAGTAGTTGCAACTTCAGTGTTTCAAAATAAAGCTCAGAACTGTGCCTTCCAAGCTGGTGCAGAGGTGCCATGCATCTCACCTCTCCCATGCCAGCGACCGGTGTTTGGGAACGAGCTCGGGGGGTGGGGGGTAGGGTGGATTGAGCAGCCCCCAGGCAGCTCTCCTATCCCGGGTTGGGGAGGTAAGCCTTACCGGCCATTGGCTGCTACTGAGTGGAGGCTCTGGGATAGTGTTGGGCTGCTAATATTGGGCCAGGTGGGTGGAGTGGGGCCGTCGCTGGTTTCAGCATGCATGTGCGACTGTGTTTGCCTAGGCCCCAGGAAATAGGGGGAGAAAACCAAGAGGAAAAACACCTCCCCGGTGACAGAGTGAAGACAGACCCATCGCAGGCTCCACATCAGTGGCCAGGCACATGCCACAAGTCCTGTGGCAGAGGACAAAGGCATAAGGTAAATCTCAGGGGAGCTGGGTTGGTCGGTCTGAGAGGGGTCGTCAGGAAGGCATGGGGGAGAAATAGAAGAAGAAAAAAAAAACTGTACCTTCCCCTTGATAGTACAGATCTTATTTTTAGTGATACTCTGTTCCCATGAAATGCATCTCGTCTAATTTTAAAAGTATTCATACTCTGTGCAGTGCAGCTGATGTTCTTAGGTAAGGATCTTGTGCTGGTTCCAGTAGCTTATCTGGAAATTGGTGCTAACAGGCATCTGCAGCTCCAAACTCAGACAGAGCAGCATGCATTTTCGGGTTTGGACAGACTGTGTATGCAGTCCGAGGACGCATTTTTACTTTCTTACCAATTTCTTTTGCGCTGTCCAGTTAATTTTTACTGTCTCCTGGCAAACTATTCCACAAGCTCACTACATTTTTTTTTTTTTTGTTTGGGGGATGATTCCTGACAGTTCCCTTAGTCTACATTATCCTTCATAGCATTCGTTTGTGCCCCCTGTTCTACTCTCCTGTGACAGTTAAAATGCATCCCTTGGCCCACGTTGCTTATCCATTTTAGAATTGTAAATGCTTCTATTATAGCAAGGAAAAGCAATTTTATTTTTATGACACCCAGTCCCAGGGGCTCTGGGTGCCTTACAGACATAAAAAAGAATAAAAACATTAAACAAGAATCAATAAAATGATTAAATAAATTAAAACAAATTCAGCCACCAGAGCCATAACAACTAGTAAACAGATGAGATTTGAGTTTTCATTGAAAAGTGTCTGACAGTGTTTCTCCAACCTCTGGGGGAAGTGCGTTCCACAAAAGCGGAGCTGCGATCCCAGACGTACGATGCCCTGAAGATTTTACCCAAGACTTGCGAGTACAGATGAGACGAAGCTCTACGGACTGGAGAGAACACATGGGAGCGTATGGGATCAGGAGATCTTTCAGATAACCTGGACCCAGATCATGCAGAGCCTTGTAAGTTAACCAACACACCTTGTGATATCTCAGTTCTCGTTTCTGTTGTGAACACACCTGCGATCCAATTTCTCTTTATTAACGAGACCCTTTAATCATTTTTATAGATCTTGCTGTACTCGCCTCTCTGCTTGGTATTTATTTTGTAATGTGCTTACCAAAAGTGCGTACAATAATCTCAGTATGGCTTCTCTAGAGGCTCTTTGCAGTCTTGTCCTACTTATCACTCCTCATTTCTAAAACCCAGCATACGAGTCTAGCTTAGTTAAGCTACACATGGGCTGGAAACACTTCAGCTTCTTGTCCACTGTCAGCCCCACCTCCCAGATCTCATTTCTGGTCTGTTACTGCTCACCCCATACCCTTTAATTTATATTTCAGACTTATTATGTATTTTTGTATCTAGGTGCAATTATTTGCTGAATTGCATTGGCTACCTTGTTGCCTAGTTCCTTGATGTGTCCTTTTGTTGCATTTTCACCACCTTTATCGAAATTGTTCAGAAAAATGTTTGGGTGAATGTGCGCTGGTGGGCCCTTCCCCAGGATGCTAATGCAGGCATGTTTCAGGTTGGGAGGAGGCAACAGATGGGCAGGGAGAACTGGGATAATTACACACAGTTTTGACACGCTGCACAGAGGTCCCCTGGCTCTTCCCTTGCATACGAACATACGAAAACACCAGCAGAAACAGGCCTCACGGTCCGAGTCTGCTCGATTGTGCAGCTAGCCCCTCAACTTGCAGCTGCTCCACCCTCCCCACCCCTCTTCATCCTTACCTACCCTCACTCTGTCCCATCCCCTCTTAAAACCACCCACCATTCTACAGGATACCACCTCCTCGGGCAGAGCATTCCATTTGTCCACCACCTGTTCTGTGAAAAAATGTGTCTCCTGATTTCCCTCCTGAACCTTCCCCCCTCCAATCTCAGCTGGTGCCCTCTCATATGCCTCCCTCTTCTAATCTGGAAAATCCCTTCTGTGTCAGTCTTATTTATCCGCTTTAAGTATTTAAAGGTTTTGATCATATCCCCCCCATCTCTCCTCTCCTCCAGGAAGTACATGTTTAGCTCACCCAGCCTATCCTTGTAGGATTTTCCCTCCAATCCCTGGATCATCTTTGTCGCCCTACACTGCACTCCCTCCAACAATCTGACATCCTTCTTCAGGAACAGGCACCAGTACTGCGCGCAGTATTCCAGGTGTGGCCTGACCAGCGACCTATACAGGGGAAGGATTACCTCCCTATTTCTAGAGAAGATTCCCCATGCTATACACCCCAGCACTTGTCGAACAGTCCATCAGTTTACTGACACCCCCCTTCCCCCAGCTGCGGCTCAGGCGACAACCCTCTTCTGGGCATACCTCCTCTGGTACCAGAAGAGTGAGCCCCAGGCAGGGATTCATCAAATCCCAGGGGGGGGTAACCTGGAGGTGGGGCATTAAAAGCTGGGAGGTGAGTCTGATAGAGAGTACTGGGAATAGTGGGGCCAGGATTAGAGGGGTACTGGAAAGGAAAAAAAAAAAAATCTGTGTTTACAGAAAGAGGAGAGCTTTATCTTTCCTGCATAACTTTATGCCCGAGTAAGAAGATGCGTGTAATTAGAAACATAGACGATGACAGCAGAAAAAGAACGATGGTCCAGCCCGTCTGCCCACATTACCCCGTCATACTTTGGGACCTGTTGTCTTTGTGGGTCTTTGTTTACACTGTTACCGCTTTTGTTCTCTGTGTTACCACTTCCCTCTTCCCGTGGAGTAGCTACTATACCCTTGACTCTATCCCAGCTGAGTATGAAGCTGTTTATGGTTTTGGCACCTATGGCGTCTGCCAGCAGATCATTTCACGGCTCAGCTACTCTCTCTGTGCAATAATACTTCTTCACATCTTTTTAAAACCTTGCCACATTAACCTTCACTTGTGACCCCGTGTCCTAGCTTCTCTGTTCCTGGTAAATAGCTCCCCCCAGTTCACCTTGTTAATTTCCCTCAGAAATTTGAAGGTCTCTGTCATATCCCCCTCTCTCTTGTGGTTTACAAGGAATACATGATCTTCTGAGAGGTTAGCTCTTTCATCAGGTCACACTTTTAGGCCTATAGCCACCAGGCACTAGGACCACACAGAAACTTTTTGCAAGCAGTCTACTAGGGGCCGCTCATGACATCAGATGTCGACGTCCTCCATATATAAACTTGGGTGGACCCTCTCCCCTACTCGGTTCTTTTCCCACTGTTGGCCACAGCTCCACGGAGGTGCTGCCACTACAGTCGACTGCTAAGTCTTTAAAATGTCTAAGTTTTGTTACTTTTCTCACTAAAGTAGCTGTCACTTTGTTTAGAGCGATTGCCATTGTCATGTATGTTGATGAAAGACTCTGCTAAACTCTTTAGTTACTGTGGAAAAATCTATTCCGGTGATGATCACGATGTCTGCATGTGCTGTCTGAGTGGCCCACAATGTTAAGACCTGCTAGATCTGCCTGAAGTTCAGTCGTGCTAGCTGGCGATGCTGTCAGAAAGCCCTGCATACTTTCCTTCTTGAGCAGCAGGTAGCCAGAATGGAGAGGGAGCTCCAGGGGTTGAGCTCCACCGCATCAGGCCTACTCCTCGGGCTCTTAGTCCTTCAGGCAAGCACAAACACTGGGAGTGGGAGTGGAGTAAGGATAAATCCCCCTCCTAGTACACTCTTGGTCGCCGCTACGCTCGGTGATGACTGTTGCATAGTCATTGTCTGCATTTGGCGGTGAAGCCTCCTGCCACTCAGACCTTATATCCTACAAGGTCAACTTTGGCAGTGAGTTCCGCCAGACCTCCCACGACTGGTGAAAGCCTGCCAATGTCAGGGCTGCTGCCACCCCCACTGACGTTGCAAGTCTTGCAGCTCAGACCTCAGAACCCTCAAGGTCGGCTGGCAGTGAGTTCCACCAGACCTCCTACAGCCGGCAATGGCCTGTCATTGTCGGGGCTCCAGTCTCCCCCATTGATGTTGCAAGGTGCTCCTGCAGTGCAGGCCACTGTCGACGTGCAGACGATGCTTTCTTCCTTCGTGGAAATAATGCAGCGCCTTATACCTTCTCCTCCTACACCAGGTGCAATGATGACAGGACTTCTCAGACCAGTCCCTTGTGTTGATGCCTGCTCCGTCGAAATGCCCCACACACTCCATGGCGCCAACGTCCTTGCTTCCTTACGGCCCCTGGGGCCCGTTGATGAGGATCAAGAATATAACCCTGACCTCCTGCCACAAGTGGAGGAAGAGGAGGAACACATGGGTGGGAGCCCATCTAACAGGTCTGGCTCCACAATTTCCACTAGGAGTTAGGACTCTACTTTGTGTACCCCAGGTGCCCTCCTGAAGACCCCTCCTTCATTTCTATGATGAAGCAGCTCCAAACTGCAACGGGGTTTGATGCTGAGGAGCAAGACATTACTAGGAGAAATCTGGTAGAGTTTTTAGAACTACCAGATTCTCCACCTCTTGTCCTTCGTCCTCTATTGACTGCTCTACAGGTTTCTGACTGGCACAGACCAGGCTTGATCTCTGCGATGCCCGGAAAGGCAGACAAGCTATACCAGGCACTCTCAGGAAAGCCCTTTTTCACAGGCCAACCTGAGGCTGATTTGGTTGTGATGAATGCAGCCAACGATTGGTCTGAGGGGCCTAAACATCTCGGTTCTCCCCCCTAGACAAAGAGTCGAGGAAACGGGACCTCTTGGGAAAGAGAACTGTTTCCTCTGCCACACTGGGCCTCAGAATAACAAATTAGCAGGCCCATATGGTCAAATACCAGATTACCCTCTGGAAAAAGCTTGGGTCCTGCAGTTAATAGAACTGGGCCATGCTCTAGAACTTCTGGAGTTGCCTCCAGACTTTCCTCCAGTCCCCTCAGCTTATTCTTCAGACCACACACCAGTGCTACCGGAGGAAGTATGTACACTCTTGTGCAAGAGGGCACTAGAACCGGTTCCCTGAGAGCAAAGGAACAGGGGGTTCTATTCTCTTTTCTTCCAAGTTCCCAGATTCACAGGAGACTTAAGGCCCATTCTGGATCTGAGGGATCTGAACTTCTGCATTCAGTACAAGAAGTTCAGGATGTTCACTCTGCAAGGCCTGCTGCCCTCCTGCACAAAGGGGACTGGATATGCTCCCTGGACATGCAGGATGCTTACCTGCATTCCAGGGTTTGTCTCCCCCAACCCCAGGAGGCACCTCAAGTTCCTGTTTCAGGGGGAGCACTACCAGTTCCGGGTATTGCCCTTTGACTTGTCAATCTGCACCATGGGTATTTACCAAATGCTTGGCAGTTGTGGCAGCAGCCCTCAGGGGAGAGGGACTGTATGTCTTGCCCATTCTAGACGACTGGTTGCTCAAAGCTCAGTCTCAGGAGCAACTGTCCCATGCCCTAGCACGTACCAGACATCTGTTAAGTGCCCTAGGGAGTACGGTCAATCTGTCCAAGTCAGTCTTTTTTTTTTTTTTTTTTTTTAAACTCTCTATTTCTAGCTCTGATGGACCAGGGCATCTCTCAGGAGTACCAACTCAACCTTGGCCTCTACTCCCGGCCTGAAATCAAGCTCCCTAGGACCCTGGGAGACATGTTGCTGAACGCCCCTGCCCTGAACCCACGGACCTGTTCAGCCCCCCGGATAACCCCTCCCTGGGGGAGGGCCTGCCCCACTTACCTGGTGGCCTTTCTGCAATTAGAGGAATGGTCCTGGGTCGAGGAGCTTGGGAGAGCCGGTGGAGCGCTGGTCTGGCGATGGGATGTGGGCATCGGTTCCTGGGGTCTCTGTCGCCTCCTTGGCCCTCTGGGGTTTTTCAGTGTTGTTTCCCTCTTGGAACGCGGACGTGCAATGACGTCTGTGCACCTACATGCCACTGTTTGCCGCTGCTCCGCCCCCTGAATCTGGATTGCTCCCTGCAGGTCCCAATCTCCATCAGGGGCTGCTGAGGGAGCAAGGCGTGCCCAGAACCCCCCGGGAGGGGAGAGCAGTCCTCCAGACGCTCAGTCCCCTCCCGATTCCCGATGACCTGAGTCTGTTCCCGAACCTGGGTCGCCGGGCTCATAGCGCGAGGTGTGGCGTCCAGTGCCACTGAGCCGGCTGTCCAAGTCAGTCTTGACCCCTTGGCAATGTCTGTAATGTTTAGAGGCAGTACTGGACACTCTGCAAGGCCTAGCCTTCCTGCCTCAGGACACAAAAGAACGCCTGATGGCACAGGCCTGGGAACTTTACAACAACAGGTATGTCACAGCCAGGACATTCCTGAGACTGCTGGGTCTGATGGCAGCAGCCGTTGTCATGGTATCTCTGACAAGGCAGCACATGAGAATCCCCCAATGGACTGTGAGTCCAGTGGCATCAATGCACCAACAATCTAGAACAGAAGGTTTCTGTAACATCCACTGTAAAGAAGGTTCTCCAGTGGTTGATGGAACCCACCAACTTGCTTAAAGGGGTTCCTTTCCTAATCCCCTTCCCTTCCCTCTTCAGGTCCTCACATGGACACTTCAGGAATGGGCTGGGGAGTGAATCTGGGGCCTCATAAGACCCATGGTACATGGACCAGAGTGGAGAGCTCCCTCCACATCAGTGGCCTGGAGATGAGAGCTATCCTGTTTGGCCTGTAAGCCTTTCAGAACCATCTGTCCCCGGGGCCTTTGCTGGTGCAGATGGACAACATCAGTGCCGTGCACTATATAAACAAGCAAGGTGGGGGGGACTCATTCTTACATCCTGTGCAGAGAAGTGATGAGGATGTGATACTGCACTCTAGAACACGGTCTAGAACTCCCGGCAGTCCATGTTCCAGGCAGACAGGCTAAGCAGGTTGCCGTCCAGAATGCACGAGTGGGTACTGCTGACCTCTGTAGTAGACCTGTTTGATAGGTGGGGTTGTCCAAAGTTGGACCTTTCTTCGTTCCCACACAACGCAAAACTGCTTTTCTGCTCACTCGCTTCAGGGCCTGGAGTTTTCTGGCAAGACGCGCTGTCCCTCTCTTAGAAAAGGAGGTTCTTCTACACCTTCCCTTTAATTCAGAGAGAGAGAGAGAGCTGATCAAGCTTCAGATGGCGGGAGCTACTCTGATACTCGTTGCTCACTTCTGGCCTCGTCAGATCCAGTTCACCTTACTGCAGCAATTGGCAGAGGAACCTCCAGTACTTCTGCCCCGTGCAAAGGCTTGCTCTCACAGAAGCAGAGTACCCTGGTCCTCAAGTAACTCCACCTTCATGAATGGCTCCTGAAGACATAGCCAATGCTAGATTTGGGGTGTCTCAAAAGGTGTCTGATGGTCCTGGTCGCTGCTAAAAAACCCGCCACCAGGGCCACGTATTCCTTGAAGTGGAAGTGGTTTGCTCTGTGTGCTGCTTCCCACCACTTGGATCTCTTCACTTGCCCAGTGAATCAGATTCTGGAGTATTTACTTGTTAGATGCTGATCTGCAGTACTTCTCCATAAAAGTGCACTTAGCTGCCATTTCAGCTTTCCATTTGCCTATTGCTGGCACAACTGGAAGTGTTCCATACGTTCTTGAGAGCCATTCTGCACCTGAAGCCTCCCATCCATAATCCAGTCCTGGCTTGGAACCTGAATTTTGTTCTGAAGAAACTTACTTTGGCCCCTTTTGAGCCAGCCACAATTTGAGAGTTATGCTTTCTGTCATGAAAGGCATTATCTGCTCGAAGAATTTCTGAGCTTCAGGCCCTTATGTGCGAACCTCCTTATTTGATTTTTCACAGAGACAGGGTATCTTTCTGTACCAATCCTAAGTTCTTACCGAAGGTGGTGTCTGAGTTTACCCTGAATCCGACCATCCACCTGCCTATTTTCCCAAGCATGCCAATCCAGGGGAAGCATTGCTCCCCACTTTAGACGTACATAGAAACTCGGGTATTCTGTTCACCGTACGAAGGACTGCAGGAAGTCCTTGTAACTCTGTGTTTCCTTCACCCCTGGGAAAGAGGGCTTTCCAGTTTTAAAACAGTGTTTGTCCAAATGGTTGGCCAACTGCATTACTTTCTGTTACAGGAAGTACGGTAAGGAACTTCCCGGAGTTGTTTGTGGCCATTCAGCTAGAGGCATGGCCACTTCCGTTGCCTGTTTCAGGAATGTGTCAGCTGCAGAAATCTGTGCTGCTGTAACTTGGAGTACTGTCCACACTTTCACTAGTCACTACAGTTTGGACATTGCCTCTCGAGGAAGGGCAGGCTTTGGCCTAGCTGTGCTTCAAGGCCATCTTGCCTAGCTGTGCTTCAAGGCCATCTTTCCTAGGCCTGTAGCCTCCAGTCACCCAGATTGTCTCTTGGTCAGTACTGCTTGGGACTCTCCTATAGGTGTGGCCTGATGAAAGAGAGATCCTTGAAGGAGATAGAACAGGTGCGTACCTACTGTAACAGTAGATCTTCGAGAAAATCTCTCATCAGGCCATGCTGTCCCATCCTCCGTCTCACTTAGACTCAGAGCTTCTTCATTCCTGGCTGTCTCTCCAGGACAGACTACCTGCTATTCCAGCTTTGCCTGGCTGGTAGCTGGAACCTTCAGCTCTATCCTGGTTCCCTAGAGGGAGGTCCTCTGAGTATGATCTCCAGCGGGGAACTGAAGAGGGAGAGGGACCGCCCACGTTTATATACAGAGGACATTGACATCAGATGTCATCGTGGGCGGTCCCTGGCAGACTGCTTGCAAAACGTTTCCATGAAGTCCTAGTGCCTGACAACTATAGTCCTATAGGTGTGGCCTGATGAAGGAGATTCTCTCGAAGATCTACTATTACATCTTTCCGTGCCTGTAGTTGATCCTGAACAATCTTTGTCACCTTGCGTTGAACCTTCTGTAGCCTGTCCCTGTCATTTTTTAGGTGGGGACTCCAGAACTTGGCACAGTATTCCAGGTGTGGCCTCACCAGTGACCTCTAGTGACCTACAGTGGCAACAGTACCTCCTGCTTCCTACTGCTAGCCTTGCTAAAGGCCTTGTTACATTGGGTGGTTTGTTTAAGGGAGTCACTAATGATGACTTCTTGGTCCCTTTCCCCTGATGCTGTGTCCAGCTTATCCACCCCACTCCACTGGGGTTTTTGTTCCCTACATACCTAACTTTGTACTTTTTGGCATTGAATTTCAGTTTCTGGTGTCCTCATAGAAACTCTGAACACTTCAGACAGGTAGAAGGAATCCTGTAACACTGAAACAGAAGCAGACACATCTGCTGTGACACTGGCCGGCTTACGAGGTTACAGGGCGCTCAATTTGTTATTTTGGTTCTGGCAACTGGTTATGTGTGTGAAGTTTCTGTAAGGACATTGAGGGGGCAACTGTTAGAAGCATTGCTTCATTTCAAGCCTCTGTTCTGTTTAATTTTGATACGCTATCGGTACATATCTACTTTGCCTAGTACTCCCACGCCCTCCCTCCCCAACCAAAGCCAGGATTTGCTTGGTGACTGGATAAACATTCCCTCGCTGCCCATTTTAAGAGAGCTGGGATAAACGTATTTAGTGACAGGTAAACAAATGCACAACACTTCAATATCTGGTTAAAACTGTTCTTTTTGTATTTACCCAGCAGTGCTGACTGTAACTTTACCCTGTGCAAGGTGTACAGTATGTTAACCAGTTTAAAATGCTCTACTCCGAGGTTCAAGTGAGCTGGACTTTTTGATGAGCTACTGGCAGTCTGTGCTTTTGATTATTTAGTTTTTTTTTTTACCTTACTTGAAACTGGATCAAACGTCCTGATAGTGCTCAATTCACCAAGTGCCCGCTTCACATGTACATGTTTTTTTTGAGGGGGAGTATTACGTGAATGTCCCCTTTAACATGCACAGTTGTCTGCAAAGTATACAAATGGCATCTAAAGGCCACTGCTGCACCAGTCATATTATAGGCCTATCTGTTGCACTGCAGCCTCTTTCGTACTTTGTGTTATTAAAATGTGGTTTCTGGGTGGCACTGTGATGGCATTCTGTGGTTTGGGCAGTACTAGATAGGTTGACTGAGTTTTAAAGTAAGGTAAATAAATAATACCTACACAAAAAATGTTGAATAGCGGCTAATTTAGGTCCTAGGGCAGGCAGGCAGCTACTTGCCACGAGTTGCCTGCTCCGAGGATGTCAGCCGCTTTTTAAAAGGGCAGTGTTGTCAAACCCTTCCCCCAAAACAGGCTGATTTGTGACTTTTAAAACGAATGTGTGTGTGTGTTGGGGGGTTGTTGGGGCACTGTTCAGGTCTTTGAACAAGGTCCAGTTTTTTTTGTTTGTTTTTGAAAAGCAAGAGGTACCATCTTGATGTGGCAACACCAAAAGAAGGGAAACCCTTTATTTATTGAATTTTGATAACCGGGTAGGCCCACTGGGCCCCGAGGGTCCCTTTTTCAGGGGCGACCCGGAGAGACATTAAATAGTAGAGACATTACACAGGTATTAAACAGATATTATGTTGTAGGGCAGTCATGCTTTAGGAGAATTTTATGTTTGACACTGTCAGACCCTCTTCCAGACTATAAGAGGGCAAACATTAGTTTGGGGTATTTAAAGTGCCCCTTAGGACACTACATACAGCAGTTTAGCTGGCATTTGACTTTTAAACAGTTTAAAATCTTTGCCATTTCTCATTTGTCGTTTGTCAAATTCTGTGTTGCTGTTTCCATTATTTAAAGAGATGGTGTACTGCCTGGAATTAGCAGTAAGTTTAAGAAGTAGTCGGCTGTCACTGCTTGTAGCTGAAGTGTTTTTTCTTTTCTGTTTATATAATTAGAAGATGTTCTACCTGAAGAGGTACTGGATGTGATACCTGGAACAACACTCTACCTGGAGTCTGACTAAAGGCCTCTTTACACAACCTGAGCTGCACTGTCGCGAGTGGTGCAGATGAGTTGCACCACTGCAGATCAGGTTGTGTAAATGACTTGGATTGGTATAGGTCGCTATGTTGTGGTGAACCACGATCCTTGTTTTTGTGGGAATGCAGATGTTTCACGGTATCCATTTGAAAACTAGAAACTTGGTCACCCGAGCCTCACAATACCGACTGCATGAAACACGGTTGCCCGACATCGGGATTTTGCCCATGACGGAGTTCTATAAATTAAGGAGGGTGCCGGCCCCGAAACATGAAAGTTTGTGGGCAAAATCCAGAAGGGCACCCGTGTTTCGGGCAGCCGGCGTCAGGATAGTGAAACTCGGACAACCAAGTTTCTAGTTTTCATAATATATCCGTTTTTACCTAGTATGTAAACACACTGCTCCGTCAGCACTGGTGCACCCCCATGGAACCCCATGCCAGCCCACTGTCCTTCCTCCTGTATTACTGCAGCTATAAGATATGGATCTGTCGGGCAGTAAAATTACTCTGATTTGCGAAAAATACTTTTCCTTTCAGATAGCTAATCTTCAGATAGTTCAGAGACTAGCAATAGGTTCAGTTAAGATCTGACACTAATATGTAAGACTTGTCATATAGTAAGGGTCATATAAGGTAACATCAACCAGTTGTATTGTCATTTGTTCTTAGTGTAAGATCTTACCCAGAACTGTTGCTACTCTCTGTAAACTGTATGAAGGTTAGCTATCTATTAGGGAAGCCTAGGGATGCACACTTCATGTTTTGCTGGTATTGCCACCACATTGAGCCTTGCTGCACTTTCAGTCCCCAGTGGAAGTTCACTCAAAATGCCAAAAGCACTGCCTGCCACCCTGCACCAGTGCATGACTGTATCCATGTAAATAGCTGTCAAAAGTGGTGGGTGAACGGCGCAAATGAGGACGCATTTGTCAGGTACGTGTAACGGCATCTATAGTCAGTTATTTTCCTTTTAATACATCAGCATTGAGACCTTACTGACTGTGATATCACTAGTAACCAATTAAGCAGTAGGGCATGTGATGCATTAACCCCTGCTGTGCCACTGGCGTGCATACATGTCTTAAAAACCTATACGTTCTAAATCTTCTGGCAGCCTAAGGGTTGAGTGAGATCACATGCTGATGATGTAGTGGGAGGACTATAACTAGATATGTCTGCTTCCAGGTAAAGCATTGCTTTTCACATATCACACCCAATGCTGTTGGGTACAAAACCTTTCAATGATCATACAGAAAAAGAAAAACACACCATAAAAGGAAAGTAATCAGGGACTACTTTTAAAAATTAGTAACATTTTCAGCCTGCTGTTTTTTGACTCTGTTAGGTCTGTAAAGCTGTGTTATACATCTTCCTATTCTCTTCTCCTTCCTCCCTAAACTCTCTTTTTTCTGACTTTTGTCGTCTTACCTGCAACTGCTAGTGACTGTCCTCTTTTTCTCCATTCTTTAGTCTTACCCTCGTCTTACTGTTATGCTGTTTTCGAAAGTGACGAAAGGAGGGTTACCAGCGGGGTACCGCAGGGTTCAGTACTGGGACCAGTCCTTTTTAATGTCTTTATAAGTGACATTGCAGAGGAACTGGAAGGAAAAGTATGTCTCTTTGCAGATGACACAAAGATCTGCAACAGGATTGATACACAAGATGGAGTGGAAAGGATGAGAAGGGACTTGGCAAGGTTGGAGGAATGGTCAAATATATGGCAGCTCAGATTCAATGCAAAGAAGTGCAAGGTAATGCACATGGAGAACAAAAACCCAGGGGAAGCGTACACAATGGGGGGTGAGATACTGACAACAGTAAAAATAGAAAGGGACCTGGGGGTAATTATATCAGATGACCTAAAGGTGGGCAAGCAGTGTGAGAAGGCAGTAAGGAAGGCTGGGGGGACACTGGGATGCATAGGAAGAGGCATCAATAGTAGAAAACAGGACGTTGTTATCCCTCTGTACAGACAGTTGGTGAGACCCCATCTGGAGTACTGTGTGCAGTTCTGGAGACCCCATCTCCACAAAGACATAGACAGAGTGGAGGCTGTCCAGAGGAGGGCAACCAAAATGGTGCAGGGTCTGCACCAGAAGACATCTGAAGAAAGACTAAAGGAGCTAATATGTATACCCTTGAGGAAAGAAGGGAGAGGGGACATGATAGAAACTTTCAAGTACCTCAAGGAATTAACAAAGTCCAAGAGGTAGCATCTTCCAGAAAAGAGATGTGCAAGAACAAGGGGCACAATTTGAAGATAGAAGGGGGATGGCTCAGAGGTAATGTGAGGAAGTATTTTTTCACTGAGAGGGTTGTGGATGCATGGAACAGCCTCCCTGAGGAGGTCGTGGGGTCAAGAACAGTGGGGGACTTCAAGAAAGCATGGAACACGCATAAGGCAGTCCTAGTGGGGGGTAGGAGGAAGTAAGCTGTTGGTTAACTAGGATCTGCAGCTTATCTGTTAGGTAGGAAAATGGGCAGACTAGGTGGTCCTTATCTGCCGTCAAATTCTATGTTTTCCCTTTCTGTATATATTAGAATGTGCGTTATTTTCTTGATGTCTTCATTTACTGTTCTGCTTATAATATATGACTCTGCTTGTAAAACTATATTATTGTATTTTACCGTATTTTTTTATTGTTAGCTGTCTCATACTCCCTTCTCCCCCAGGATACATCTGGAAACAAGTGGTTTTCAGCTCAGTTTGTACTCCCTGGTTAAACTTTTAAATAAGCAAGTAAATAAATTACATGGCATAAACCAGCCATTCTGTGTCCTCTAGCAACGTCTGCACCCATCTTGTTTGCTCATTCAAGTTTTGTTGTGGGCAAGGGATGGATTCCTAGCCATTCATGGAAGGTACAAAATCCCACGTGAACCTGGTGCTGTGCTAGTTAACTTTATTTATAACGCTGCTCTTCTTTATACTTGCAGAAGTCCCTCTGAGTGATGCACTCGGACAGCAGCTGATGCTGTGTCTTGAATCACCCACGGTTCCGCTGCAGAATACGCTCACTCTTCAGTATTTGCTGAAGCACTTTGGAAAGTTGTATCACAATTCAGAAAAGAATGGTCTTACCCCTCGAATCCTGGGGGAGATATTTGGCCCTCTTCTTCTCAGGCCTAGGTGAGTATTAAGGATACTTCAGCTATGAATTTTCAGTACTTTCTTAAAAAAAAGTAAATGTGTTCATTAACAAAAACATTTCAAACAAATAACATTACTGTTCTGGTTGCTCTCATCATACTCATAAACTCTACCTCCTTATCGTCCTCGGGAATACTGAGGGTGTCAACCATTTGTTTTGTAAATGAGGAGTACGATAGAGAGAGAGAGAGATTTTATTTATGAGGCACCCAGTTCCTGGGACTCTGGGCGCCGTACAATAAAAATAATACAAGATGCAACTATGTAAATTAAACAAAAACACACACATAAAAATCATTATAAATACAGTCAATGATCTATCTATAATTCATAGCAGCACCAATTAATAAAAGCTAGTTGTATGAGTATGAGGAATAATCTTCATTAGCCCGGGGGGAGGGGGGGACCAAATTCCTGCTCTGGTGAGACGGGCTGTCTTGGTTCGTCGTCCTGTTCCCCATCCTCATAATATTCCTCTTCCTCCTCCTCCAGGACAGGTTGTTGCAGTGGAACCATCCATACCTATAACATTTCCCATGGCCTTTTGTAATGTCCTTTGCAGAGTGCATCAGTCTTGGTTCAGCTGCCTGCTCGCTCCCTATCTTTTTCAGGAGGAGTGGCAGGAACCTCTTCCCGCTTTTTCTTTCCTGGTGCTGTTTCCAGCATCTGCTCCGAGGCTGTCTTTTTGTACATTTTTGCCATTACCAGCTTCGGGGGTTCCTGAGACACCCTGAGTTCTTAGTATGCCTTTCTGACGGCTTTGCAGCTTTTTCCTTTTTATCTGTCCCTTTTGCCAGAGACTGCTGCTTGTGCGATCTTGGACCTTCTGATGCTTGCTTTCTGCCATCAGTGGGAGCTCCCTCTGTTTATGAGCCTTTTGAATGCCTAGGTTACAACGACGCAGACTGTGAAACCATAAGAGCTTGCTTTTCTTTTTTGTGTGTGTGTGTGTTTTAGGGCAACACTTTTTACGCAGTTCACAGTTATTAGAATCGTGATGTAGGCCCAGGCATTTCAAAGAAAACTTGTGACAGTCTGTCTTTGCCAGGAGTTTAAAACAGGATTTGCAGGGTTTTTTTTTTTATCCTGTAGACTTGTTTTTTTCACCCTCTGAGAACAGGATCCAGTTGGAGGAGGTGTCAAGGTCACCAGTGCGGGATGCAGGCCAGATTCGTCATCCTGCCTGTTCGGCATATTTTCCACTTTTCATCCCCAGACCCACAGGATGGCAGCCACAAAGGTGCTCATGTGCATGCAGCTAAGGCCCTGTTCACACTGGGTGGTCTGAAACGGTTCTGGGGCATTGAACCACTTCAGATCCGAGCCAGCACCTTTCCCGTACGCATCTATTTCACTTCAGGACACGTTTTAACAAACTGTGCTAAAACCCTGATTGGACCTAGGCTATAGCACGGTTCGTTAAAATGTTTGAGTAAGGAAATCGGTTTAACTCACAGTGTGAACAGTATCTCCAGTTAGTCCGTGTTAGATGGATCCGTGTTGTCTAAGCAGTTCGGGTGAAACACGCTACCGCATTGTGCCACACGGACCCAGAATACTTCTGACAGTCTGAACTGCACAGCACAATTGATGTGACACGATTTAAAAAATGGAGTGGACAGTGCGAGCCCTATAGCACGGTAAGGCTTAATTTGTTTTAAAAAACATTTTTCCTTACCGTGCTATAGTGTGAACGGGACCTTAGTGTAGCGTGGCACCAGCTGATAACTTCCTCTTACAAAGCCACAGTAGACTGCACTGCCACCAGTGGTCACCCAGGTGGCGGTATCGCAGTGGAGCTGACTGCCCTTCTCCCCTCCAGCCAGCCCCCTGGTGGCCAGTGTTGCTACCAGTATCCATACTGCTGCACCGATAGGCCACCAGCCCACTGCCATCTATTCTCTGTTTCCCTACTCTGGCGGATTACATTAGCAACAGACTTCATTCTGTGGGACCCGAGTGTACCTGAACCATCATTTGGATGGCAACCTCCCTCCACTCACCTGATGGTGCCATGCAGTCTAGTGTCGGCCTCAGATATTGCAGCTTTCCCCCTGGCTGGAGCAAGCGCCGTGGCCTGCCACAGAGGCTGCTGTGGTATTGGAAAGCTTCCCTCCCAGGATGTGACGTGCTGCCATTGACAGCTTTGTCTCCTGGTCTGGCCACATGCCTAGAATGCCCATGTTGGCTCCTGAACCCAGGTTGTCAGCTTGGCCACCCATTGCGCTGCCCCTGGGCAAGTGGGTGAACACGGCTTGTGTTGAAAGCCACCTCCTCGGTTTGTCCTGTTTCTCAGTGCAAGGTCTGACACTAAATTTGAATTTAATACTGCATTGCAACCTTTGTACAGAAATAACCACATGCATCATAAAATCACAGTTAATGAAAGACGCATGCAAAATGTAACATAAGTAGTTCTAAAGGAATTGTTTTAAGTTAAAATTAAACTTGTGCCATGTGACACACTTGGTATATATGTTGCTGCTGTGAACTGGAACATATAGTGTCCCCCAAAAAGTACTCTTTAGTATCCCGTCTCCTTGTTCTACGGTACATAAAGGCAGACTCCCTTAGGGAGGCAAATTTGGCCTAGTGGTTAGAGCCCAGCGCTTTGAATGTGGAGACTCAGCTGACCCATGTTTGAATCCCACAGCTGCCACTCACTGTATGACTCTGAGCAAGTCACTTATTAATCTCTCTTTAACCTATCTCTGCACTCTCTGAAATCTGCTCTGAAAATGGCAGCAACATTCTGTGAACCTTCTTTGTTGAACTCTGGCTTTGATTTATTCCAAAAATCTGGTTAAAATCAGGAAACAAGCATTTGAAAAGATGCTTTATAGCATTGAATGATGCGTGCCCCTTCACTTTCCATGTACTTACAAAATGTCTGAGCACAGGGCAGAGTGGTGAATAAGGAAGTAGAAGGGATCGAGCAGCCAGTCCCCAGGGGTGCAATTTGATCCCTTCCATTCCTTGGGGGTACATTTAAAACAGTTACTAGTGCCAAGGAAGGACCTCCACACAGGTAAGGGAGCTTCCTGTTTGTGCCTGTGAGCACTGGGAAAGGTGCTCTTTCAGGGTGTCTGAATTTTCTCTTAGTGTATTCTCTCTTGCAGTTACACACAAAGGTTCAAATCAGACAGAGGAACAGGGGCTGAAATGTTCTCACCAAAAATGGTCTGGAATGGGTTGGGAAAAGGTCTTAATTTCCAACCCTCCATATGTGCTGGAAATCACCAGCTACTAGAAAGGAGCAGCAGTTGCTTTTAAATTGTGGTTTTGTTTACTGAGAGCACATGATTCTGTCTCGTCTGAGACATTTAGGCTGGATTTGCCCCCTAGAGTATGCATGCCAAGATTCCGTGTGCCCTGGAGAAAAACAGGAGCTGGCAAAGTATTTCTATTAGAAGCTCTCAGGTCAATTAAAACTAGCATCTTACATTAAGAAAGAACTTTTAAGAGCTTGGCTGGTAGCATGGCGGTAACGTTACCGACTGCTACATGGGCGACCTAGGTTTCAGAGTGAAATCGAGTTAATGGGGGTCAGCTGGAGAGAGAGAGAGAGAGAGAGAGAGAGGATCGAATATCCGATGGACTGCTTTCCTCCTCCAGGGTGTGTGTGTGATCATCATGCCTCCTCAGTGCACCTGACACCAAGTGGAGGCTGGGTGTCATGGTAGACTTGAGGTCCAGAATCGTGTGGAACGTTGACAGCCAGTCTGTGTCATTGCATGTCACCATCCATGAGGATAGAAAAACTGGAGGAAAACCCTACTTTGCTGTGGCAGAATGAAGGATGACCTCCCACAGGTCTGACATCACTGACTGGGGCACTGTCTGGATCCTGCTTGGGCGGGCAAGGGCAACCCCTCTGATTCCACCACAACAGGTAAATCCTTGTTGCTGTGAAAGGGCCAATGTCTGTATGGGGTTGGGGTCATGGGAGAAACAGGGTAATTCCCAGGGCTGGTGGATGACTGGGGCCAGAATGGGAAGACAGGGAGATAAATCGAAGTTAAAAAAAAAAAAAAAAACCTTTAAAAACCAGCAGCATTCCATTTTGATTTTGTTCTAGGCTTTCAAAGCAGACGTTTGTTGATTATTCCAAGTTTTGTTTTTTTTTTCTGAAATGAGTACTGACGTTTTATGCATTTTGTGTTTTACAGTTCGGACTGGAACCCTGACTATTCTGTGCTAGTGCTGGAAACCCTATTACAAGGCCAGGAGAAGGAAGCTGAACCACCGCCTCCAGGTAAACAAGGATCACTGTTCCGTCCAGTGAAATTCTCGCTGCCGTAGTGTTTATGGATAATTAAAGTACAACACTGCATAGTGTCTTTCATACAAATAGTGTTTTGAAACGCTTCATAATTGCATTAAACATGCAGAGAAGTAGATGTTTAGAAATTTTAACTACTGTATACTCCGACTAAAGCCAAAGGGCCCCCCCCCCCAAATATCTAAATATTATTAGTTACACTTTATATTTACATTATTAGGGATAGGATGTTTATCAGCATCATGGGTCAAATGGCTAGCTCGATTAAAAGAGGGTAGAACATTTAAATATAAGACTGACACAACTGGGGATGGAAGGCAAGACAGAAAATGTAGATTTGTAGTTGAGATATATAGAGAGAGTGAGGTGGATAAACTGTTCAACATGGCAAGGCAGTAGAAGAGCAGGGTATATGACCAAAATAGGAAACTTAATTGTTGGTTACAAGAGGAAGCCCCTATCTGCGGAGCAGAGATTACAGGCTAGGGTACATAGAAATATAAATGTTGATAGCAGAAAAAGGTCCAATGCTCATAGAGTCTGCCCAGTACCTTCTTGCATCTGTACCCAGCCTAATATTGGACCGAAGCTAGTCTAATGCAGTCCCTGACTGTATTTCAGTACCCTGCCCACTCATCCCCTTCCTTGACTGCCCACCCTCCCTCTATTTTTGACCCTTCCCCAGTGCCCATCTCACCTGTTTGAAGCTGGCAGCAGACTCTGCACTGTTCTCTTCTTCTGACAACATATTCCATTTTGTGGAGGAGTTGTGGGATAACAGATGGACCAGACACCCGAACTTCAGGTTCAACACACAATCTCTGTGTATTGTTTATTCAAAATGCAGGAAAAGAGCTTCTGCAATGCCATATTCCTTCTTCAGTACATCATTTTGCAGCAACAGACTATTAATGTCCTTTCTCTACACTTAGCCAGCACCTACTAACACTGATCTCTGATCTGCCTTTCAGTGAAAACCCTTCATCCCTATGTGGGCCCCGTTTACTTGGGTAATGGGGGCTCAAAAAAGAAAACAAAAACACAAAACAAGCTATAGACAAAGAACCTCAATACAGAATTACTGAAAAAAGGGTTACCCCAAAGGGCATTGGCAACAAATCAAGTTTCAAACAAATACATCATCATACATACTTCTGTAATGCAAAGCATCATGGGATATATGTAAATCACCATGGAATTTCAGACTGGTTTAGTTTACAGTAATTTACATGCATTTTAAATAGCCCTGCTATTTCATGAGTTTATTCTCTGTGGAGGGAAGGAGTAACAATACTTTGTCCCCTGACTGAAAGTTTTAGTTTTCAAACCCTGGTCGTATCTTTCTTTCTGCAAGTCTTGCTTCTGTTCTAGGCTCTGGTGTGCCAAGTTGATAGACCTCACCAGGTGTTTGCGTAACTGAGTCATGTACTCTACGACATTAAGATGTCTCACCTCCTTCCCTTCTTCCCAGTGTTCTTTAAGCACATTCAGTGACCCCCTTGGGTTTCTCCCATACAGTAATGAAAAAGGCGAGAAACCAGTGGACGCTTGAGGGATTTCTCTGTGAGCGAAAAGTAAATAGGGGAGGTACCTATCCCAATCTTTACTTTCTTCTTTTACATATTTCCTCAACATTCTCTTTAATGTTTGATTAAACCTCTCTACGAGGCGGTCAATCTGTGGGTGGTATGGGGAAGTACGCACTGCTACCATGCCCAACAGACGGTACAATTCTTTTAGCAGGTGTGCATTAAAATGACTCCCCTGATCAGTAAGTATTTCTTGGGGGATTCCCATGCGGCTAAATACCTTTGCTAGCTTCTCTGCTATCCTTGGGGCTGTGACAGTTCTCATGGGGATAGCTTCTAGGTAGCGGGTAGCGTAATCACATGTGACCAGTACAAATCTGTTACCCTTGGAGCTCTTTTCCAGGGGGCCCACTACATCCATGGCTATCCTGTCAAAGGGGGTTAGTCACAATGGGGAGGGGTTGTAACAGTACTCTATCCCTTTTTCCTGCCTGAGCTACCTTCTGACACTCAGCACATGCTTTACAATACTCAGTTATGTTCTCATGGATAGAGGGCTAATAAAACCTGGGTCATATCCTATTCAGGGTGCTATATCTGCCTGCATGGCCTGCTAAAGGGATGTCATGTGCCAGAAGCATGATTTGGGAGCAGAATTTTTTTGAAATCATTAGTTGGTCTACTACCTCTTCAGTTCTGAGGTTAATGTATTCTCTATGCAGTATTTCCTGTTTTACAGCAAACTGAGGGGCACCTTTTTCCACTCCCTTCCCCACCTGTGGAAAAAAAGGGTTAAGTGAAGGGTTTGCTTTTTGCTCATGCTGCATATCGCATTTAAAAATTTGGCCCAAGTCTGGCTGTACACCAGCATGAGTATCCATCCTGTCCTCCTTTAGCTTCCTCTTCTCCGCCTTAGTTTTACGGTCCTTGCCAGGATCCTCAAAAACATCATCATCAAATGGGAACACAGATGGTAAATGTCCCTTCTTCACTTGAGCTCTGGTGGTTACAGCAACTACAGCAGAGTCCTGGGTGGCATGACAATGTATAAATGAAGCAAAGTCTGGGTGGTCATGCCCAATAATAACTGGCAGAGATAGGCGAGGTACCAACCCGACTTCTACCTCATGCATCTTTTCTTGAGCAGTCATTTGTATGGTGACTGTAGGGTAGCAATAGGTATCACCATGCACACAGATGACTGCTGTATTCGGTCCTTTATTATTCTCAGTCACCAGATCTGCTTGCACAAGAGTCTGGTGACTCCCTGAATCAGTCAGTCCCATAATCTACTGTGATCCAATCTGCACAGTAGCCATAAAGTGACCCAAGTTCACCAAGGCTACATGAGCTGTCTCTCTCTTTGTATTAGGATGATTTCTTACAGAATGTCCCTTCTTTTTGACACCCATGACACACAATTTCAGCTACTGAAATGCGCCCCCCTCTCTTTGCTCTCCAGTCTTGTTTCCCTGGGGCTGGATTAGATAGTTTGTAAGTAAAAGGGTTCCTTACTGGATTGCTGGTGGTCGCAGCTGCTGCTATCTCTTGAAACCCTCTGAATCTGGATGGTCGAGCTGCCAGGAAGTCTTCCACCAGCGTGATGGTTTTATCAGCGGAATCTGACTTATGCTTCTGAACCCAAAGTTGTACATCCTGGGGTAAAATTTTAATAAACTGTTCAATAATCACTGCCTCCAGAAGTTGGTCTTTGCTCTTGTTCTCTGGTTGTAACCATTTGTAGCAGAGCTCCTTGAGACGGGCATAAGTCTCTCTGGGGGGGTATCCAGTGACTGAATTTTAAGAAACCTAAATCTCTGGTGATAGGTTTCAGTGTTTGTCATAGCGCCTCAGGATCTCCTGCTTCACATGGTCATAGTCCTTTGCCTCTCAGGAGTCCATGTGGTTATAAGCCAACTGGGTACTGCCTGTCAGGTGTGGTGCCAGTCAAACAACCCACTGTTTCCTTGGCCATGCGCAAGTTCGAGCAATCCTCTCAAACGTTGTGAGGTAGGCCTCAATGTCGTCACTGTCCGAAAGTTTACAGTTTAATGTCTTTTGGGCTACTGGCTCTTTCTGTTTGCCCTGCACTGATGGCATGCAAGACCCTCATGGTATCCGCCCATTTAGCATCTTGACTTCTCCGCTCAATGTCTCTTTCTCTTTCCATCTGCACCTGTTTTATGCAGAGCCATTTTCAACAACTCCCCTACATCCTCGGGTGGAGCGTCTTCAAGAGGAGGCAGTTCCCTCAATTCTTTCACGTCTTCTTGCATCTCTTCGTCTTCAGGCTTGGCCTTTCTCCGAGCTCCCAGGTCCAGTCCAGGCAGAAGCTTCTCTCCCAGTCTGTCGGCCATGGTTCTGGTCAGAACTCCATGGACTTTCTTCTCCGGGTTCTCCTCTGTCAACTCCTGGTGCATCGGTCCACCTGGGATATCTCGGCGATATCCACCAGAAAACGTCCCAAAAACAAGCTGTAGACAAAGAACCTCAATGTAGAATCACTGAGAAAAGGGTTACCCCAAAGGACATTGGCAGCAAATCAAGTTTCAAAGAAATACATCATCATACGTACTTCCACAATGCAAAGCGTCATGGGATATATGTAAATCACCATGGAATTTCAAACTTGTTAAGTTTACAGCAATTTACATGCATTTTAAATAGCACAACTAACTTAATTTCTATAATAGTCACCTAGTACTTTTTACCATTATCAAAAACACATAGAGCCATGGTATTTTCAACATTTACAGGTTTCATAAACATAAGGTATATACAATACATCAAAGTATTTTATGACGACATAGCACTATTACATACTAAATCCAGCAACGATAAATACAACCTATTGTTTTACTTACGCATGGAGGTCACCACAATAACCTCCCTGTACGAGGACCTGAGAGGGAAAAGGAAAATTAAAGAGGACACTATAGCATAGTCAAGAAAGGAAAGGGAAGGGGATGCCAATAGGTGGCCAACCTTATGGACTAGAAATTGTAAAGGATTAGGCTAAGAAATATAAGAACTGTTGCAACAGATTTAAGAAAAGGTCGGTCCTCAAGAGTGGCAGGAGCTTCCTGTCACACATTTCTTCACCACCATTTCTATAAAGAAGAACTTCCTTACATCCCTCCTGAAGGTATTCCCTGTCTGTTAACATTCAAACAGGACATAATATCAGTGAGGTAAACAGGCATAAGGCCACTGAGGAGCGTACAAACTAATAGCATGACCTTAAATTGAATCCAAAAGTGGATTGAGAGCCACTAAAGGTCATGGAGAACAGGTGTGATGTCCCTTTTTTTTTGGTGTTGGTATTCAGTAAGACTATAGGCAGCTGCACTGTGGATGTGTTAAAGTCGTAAAGGAAAACTACATGCTCATGTCTTGTAAATTTTGTTTGTTTCCATGTCAACAGACAACTCTTTTCGTGTGGCTGTTAAGGGATATATATGATTGCTTCAGTTTGTTTTTACTAGTCCCTGTAACTATCCTGGGGGTCTCCATTTTCTGGTTGTTGAAATCTCAGTGTTCCCAAGAGCTGCATTAGCATGTGAAAGCATGATGTGTCAGCACCCGTTGTGCTCCACAGTACGCTTGTCTGCTGAGAGTTTAACAAAACAATTTGCAGCAAGGTGTGAAATGCCACGTTTACCTTCAGCTAGCTTTGCAAACTAAGTTGTAATGCAGGAGGTTCTCCTTTAAATTGCATTCAGTTTATTTCCAGATAGTTTTTTCAGGATATTTGTACTTCGACATAGAGATACATGGTATAAATGGGTGATGTGACATCATGTTTTCATATACTAATACAGCTTTCACGGACAGAGAGATTTCAACAACCATAAAATGGAGACCCACAGGATAGTTACAAGGGACTAGCATGAACAGTGTAAACAAACGAAAGCAAACACATATATCCCAAACAACTACAGGAAAATAGTTGTCTGTTGACATGGAAAGAAATAAAATGTACAAGATATGAGGGTGCAGTTTTCCTTTAATAGGGCCTTTCACCTCTAGAATACTGGTTCTAATCCAGTATGGGCAGTAGTGGCGGATAGCTGTTCACTGGTCAGTGTAAAATGATTTGTGATCTCAGTGTAGTTTCCAGTGGGCAGTTGTCCATATCACAAAAAAGCACCAACATGAAAAACAACAAAAAAGCCAGCGTTTCAGCTGGAAAGATAAGACGTGTCAGAGCACGGCAAACATAGTCTTTACCACTGCATGCTTCATAATCAGAGCTTTACCTGGTCACTAAAATAGTGGCCCAGCTCCAGTTGCATTCCTGTTTGACCATCAAAATTGCAGTGTCAGTCTGAAACATAGTGAAATAAGGCACGTAAAACTATAGAAAAATCAAATTTTACTTGAAAAATGACTTCATGGATTCGATTTTTGATTTGTGGCCTGAGTAGCTTCCTGAAAACTTTGTTTATAATTAAATATTCTGCAGTCATTCCTAAAAATGATAGAGAAAGGAAATTGTGAGCAACCTTACAAGATGTACTCCTACCTTAACAAGTCTGTTCTGCTGGTAGAATAAAAAGGAAAAAAAATACTTTCAGTGATGAAGAAATGATTTCTTACTGCAACTGTAAGAGACTGGTTATATTTTGTTATGTGGATATGATGGTCTCACATAGAACCATTTTGAGGAAAAAAAGGCTTCAAATTCAGTTGTCTCTCAGAAATGCCTGATATATGTATATAGCGTTACTGCCTAGTGTTGGCATCATTGCTGTGAAAAGTTTTTGGTGTTTTGTTTTTGTTTAGAAATGATGGCAACTGTTAAAAGTTCCTTTTTTTTTGTTGTTGTATTTATTCCCTCCTCGGCTGGGGGGTGTTACCTGTGGTCCCCCCCCCCATTTGTCTGGACCTGCAGCCCCCAACCCACTTCCAGTGCCTGACCCCCTCCTCCATTCCTCTCACTGGCTGCTTCATGGCGGGTACTTACCCCACCACCGTGGAAGCCGGGGTTAGGATCCTGAAGGAGCAGCTCGAGGCAGAGTGGCGCGGCGCCAACGGACCGGACTTCATTAGCGTGCTGGAGGATTTTCACTATAATGGTTCCCCATCCCACGGCTCAGGCGTGCAGTTGCATTAATGATGCGGCCTTGCGCATTTCCACACACCGCACATCTGACGCTGTCCCCACAGTGAACCGCCGCTTGCACCGAGCCCCAGCCACTACCAGGAGCTAGCGCAGCCACGGTTGTCCCACCCCACCCTCCCTGGAATGCTCAATCCTCCTCCTCCTGGCCAACCCTCCCAACACACGAGGCCGCTCCCAACCCCGGGTCATCAGCGTGGCATGAGGTGTGGCATCCAGTGCCTCAAGCGCCACTGGGCTGGCCTAAAAGTTCCTTTTAGTTTTATTTATGTATGTGTTAACCAGGTAGTTTAGTTGGACACAAGTGCCTGTTAACAGCAACGACCCAGGTGCAGTAGCACAACGTACACAATACTCGCAGTAAAAATACAGGTCAGAAGTATACACACAAATAACATGAAGCAGCAGTGCACCGAAACGGGGCAAAATCTTTGACCCTACTGTACTTTTTTTTTTTTTGTTAGTTACTATAAAAGATTAGAGGCATGTTCCAGTTTTTATTTCGTGTTATAATTTTCTTGTTTCACCAAAATGAGTATTTTATGAATATTTTAATGTAATTTATTTTTTTAAAACAAAAGATGGCTGCCACATTTTGCTTAGAAATTACATTGCAAACATGGTAACAGGATCAAGAAAATGAAGAAATGAAAATTAATGGTGCACACCATAGGAGGTACCTAGAAAAGTAGACTTGACAGGGTTGCTAATATTTTTATTAATTGTAGTTGAAACTAGCTTTTTGAAAAAAAAAGATTGTTGCAACTGCTACTTTAATGCCATCATTAAATAAAGTAGAAAAATAATTTTTATGCATAGAAACTAGATGGGACTGTGAAATGTTAAAACAGGATCCCTTCTGCCAGTCTCTGTTGGCTGCCCGAGTATAAATATCCCATGGCACTTATCAGATGAGTAGGGTATTTTACCAGGCGTCCTAGTCAATGCTGCCCGTCAATAAAACAGGTCCTTGTAAACCTTCCCCTCTCAAGGGAGTTCCTGGGAATGAGCTGTCACAGCTTAGTGTGCCTTTCCCCGTCGAAAATAGCAAGTAAATAAAATATTGCAAGTTATATGTAAGCCTCTAATTTATTGGAAGGAGAAGAGGCTTGCATATTATCTGATTACTCACTGTTGCCTTTTCAGCACTGCCTCCTAAACCACCCAAACCTAAACCCACGGTGAGTGGCATGACGAATGGAAACGGGCTACTGCTTCAGGATGCAGAATGGTACTGGGGGGATATCTCCAGGTAAGCTTTATTGCATTCTTTTGTATTTTGTTCATTTATTTATTATTAAGTACTGTTCTGCTCAAATGAGGTAGTTACAATGAAGCAGGTTTGTGTTCGCATTCATTTCCATGCAGTTTAGCTGCTAATCAGATTTTAATTTCTATAAAAAGTGTTATAAAACTATGTTACAAAACAGTAATTGATGTTAAAGCTAGTGTCTGGCCACTAGCCCACACATCATAGCTGACATTAGCAGAACTGAGTTGCATGACATTCCCTCCAGTTTTTATTTGAACGCACTATATTCTTTTTTTTCCTGTTGTGATTTTTTTCCTTGGCCACTAACATCTTCTTAGGGATGTAGCCTGTTCCAATCTGCATCCTTCAGCTCCCACAGACCACAGTAACCCATCATTTACCCCTGTGGCTCTTTCTGTGGCAGGGGCTCCAGGGGAAGGCCATCCTTCCCTGAGGCAGACCACTACGTGAAACAGAATCTGCACCAGCAGGCGTTAGGACCCAGAGAAGCCCCAGAGGCCCAGATTGTCATACAGACAGATGTGGGTCCCTCCCCCAATGTTAGCGCAGCTGTCCGATTAGATAGATAGAGACATACACACACACATACACACACACACACACACACACACACACACACACACTAGACCCTGCGGCAGGAGCAAGCTCCCTGGCCCAACCGCTGGGGTCGCTGTGGTGCTGTATCTCGCCTCTGACCCTCCCTGACACCAAGACACAGTGCTGCATCGCAGCTGCCCCAGCCTGGCCTACATCTTGATACAGCGACTCAAGTTCGTTCCCGAACCTGGGTTATCTACACAGCAGTGCATTGCGCTGCCTCTGGACTATGGGGAGTGCCCACACCACTGCAATCTTCATTACTGTTATAGATTGTGGGAGTATCAAGTCCCTGACCAATCACAGTGCTTCCTTCAGTTGCGTATGAGGTACTCCTATTGCTGTAAGAGTACCTTACGCGCTCACACTAATGGACTTCTCGAAAACTGCTGCAGAGATGGACTGCAAATAGAGGTTTTTTTTTATAATGGTGCCATGATCTATAATAAGTTTCTAAGGGTACCAGCAGGGCATCTTATGACTAAGAGTGTCGCCTTGTGTGCGATTAGGGCACCAGAGCTGCTCATCTTTGGTTCGCAGTTCTCTTGCTCTAAGAATGTGTGAGGTGACACTCATATCCACAAGAGGCCCTACTAGCATACCTAGAAACTTATAAGAACATTGTAGGCATTGTGGTCTGGTGCTTAGAGCACTGGCTTGGGAACCAGGAGATCACAAGTTCAAACCTCACTAGAGCCAAATAGTCACCTTGTGTCTCTGGACATGCCACTGAACCTCCCACGGCTCCAGTCCATCTAGCTGCAGAATGGATAGAAGCAGGATCCTTGCATCTCAGCTGAGCTATCGCGGGGTAATAACATTATAAATTTGCTTGAAAATGGATTATTTCAATCATGGAAGTTTGGTTTCCTAGAGTATTCCATATGCTTCAATCCCAGAGAACATGTAATACTTGGAGAATAGTAGACAGCAGGTGTACAAGAAGGTGTACTGTAAGCAGAGATTGACAGGTAGAAGGGGACTCTGCCTGGATGGAGTCTGCCGTTCCTGCCTAAATCATCAGTTATTTATTGCCAATGCAGGGACAGATCCCATCCAGACCAAGCATGTCAAATCAGTCAAAATTTGTAGAGAAATAGTTCATGTGGCAGAGAAAATTCATAACCTACTGCAAAATCAGAAGGTACATAATGACAGTAACTATTTACACATCACCCCCCCCACCCCCACAAAATGAAATGGATGCAAAGGAGGTATAAGGATGTTTGGAATTCTCTGGGAAACTAAATTTCCAGGTATTGGAACAAGTACCTCACAGGGCTGAACAAGATGCAGGAGGAGTCTCTTTCAAATGAGAAGGAGCACCAGGACCAGGGGTATGTCGATGAAGCTGGAGGAAGTTTAAGAGGGATGCGAGGAAGTACTACTTTACTGAAAGGGTGGTAGATGTCTGGAACAAACTGCCAGTGGAAGTGGTGAAAACTGTTTTGGGGGGGGGGGGGGTTCAAACATGCGTGGGAATATGAGTAAATAGGCAGGGTGGAGGGAGAGTCACCGGAGACCAGTTAGGATCTGCAGAGATGGACTAGGCAGGGAACATCTGTGCAGACTTGGCAGTAAAGGATTGCTTGACTTACCAACAGTTTTTTTTTAATATTAAAGGTTTATTAATTTTTCAATATAATGACAAGGTACAAGCAAAGAGAACATGTGTAGGGATACACACAGCAGCAGAATTAATAATGTCCAGCTTTTTCTGAGCATAGGTTATCCTTTAAAAGAAAATGGTCAACAATATAGACTCCTGCCCCCACAAGGCGTACCCTCCATTTAAGCCTTTTAAGTATGTTGTGGCGTTTTTCTCGTGCCACAACAGCCGATATTTAATAAAGAAAGAAAGTCCAGGACCCAAGTATGGCGGACCCTGGGGAGAACTCCATTATCTGGAAAGGTGCGGCGCACAGATCGCTGCTCAATACATAATGTATTGAAGCGAGTGCAGTGCCGCACCTTTACAGATACGGAGCCTCTTCGGCCCGCCATAGCCCGGATCGCTGGACTTTTTAAAGAAATAAACCAGTTGTTACAGTTTTCACAACTGGCTGTGTCAACACAAACATTGATATCCATTCATATAACTAAAAAAAAAAATGAACGGGGGTCTTGTGAGGTTTGTAGGGCAGTGCCCCCAACAACAGTGGGTGGTACAGTATGAAGCTTAGTAGTTCTGCTGACAAATTCTATGTTAACTCTGTGGGACCCTGGGCAAGTCACCTGTCAGTGCTCCAGTCCTCCCAGCTGCATAAATAGGTAGAATGAGGAGCCCATTGGAAATAAGATGCTGCATCTCAGCTGGGCTATTGTGGGTAAAAAAACCTGGGGAAAAGATCAGGTTACAGAGATACTTCGTCCCAAATACATCACATGAATACATACATCAGTACATAAACAATAAGTGAGGAAGTAAATACATGAGTACATCATTTACAGACAGCGCTGGCTGTCCTGGGTCCTAATTGTGCAAACCTTCTTGCTGGGTCCCCATAATAGGAGTCGGGGAATATAATTTTCCCTACCATGGCCTTACGTGTAGCTTAATTTTCAGCTGGTTTTGTGCCCTTTTTGCACTTTACTTGATGGAGTTCAGACAGACACTGGACCAGGAAGAAAGGAGGCCAGCTGCACAGCTGAGGCTTTTTGGGGAACCCTCTGCTCTTGGCACTCTTAAGCGAATGCACAGTTCGTACCCTGCTAAGGCCAGCTCAGTTCACAGAAGATGCATGTATAAGAAGTAACCCACAACAGGGTATGCATTTCTAGATTAATGCACATACCCCCTGTGAATTGGAGGGCACAAGGCAAATGGCCAAGTGACTTTCAGTGCACTGGGGAAGTGAATTAGTTCTCATAAAAACCTATGCCCTTGCAGTGTGTTACTGCGCTTAAAAAAATGAAAAAAGTTTTTTTAATTTTTAGTGGAAAAGGGTTTTATTTTCCTGTAGCAGCCTATGCCCTGTTGTGGGCTTTTGTGTTTAAAAAGTGGAAATATTTTCATTTTAATGGAAAGGTTTATTTTCATTTAGTTAGGCTGTTGCTAGGTAGATTAAGGCAGATTAGTTAAAAGTGACCCGCAAAGAAAGACTGCAGCCCGCTCCCGTTCCCACATACCTTAAAATGCTGCTGCAGGAGTATGGGGCTTCAGTGATCCTAATTTTTAATCCAGCGTGTTTTTTGCTATAAAGTGCCGAAACTTTCGACCAAACACAGAAGCGCTCCGCAGTTCCCATATGAGCTACCACCACTGCTCTTATTACAGTAGCAGTGGTGATACTTTATTATGTTTAATTTACTTAAACATATGGGGTCTTCATACATGTAATGAAATTAAACATAATAAAGTACTGCCACTGCTATTATAGTAAGAGCAGTGGTGGTAGAAACGATCACTAAATGGGTGTAATACCCATGACTCTCTCATACTCTTAGGGGTGTAGCGGTTGCTTCGTGTTTGGCCAAAAGTTTTGGCACTTTATAGCAAAAACATGCTGGATTAAAATTAAGATCACTGCAGCCCTAAACTCCCACATCAGCATTTTAAAGTATGTGGGAACGGGAGCGGACTACAGTCTTTCTTTGCTGGTCACCTTTAACAAACTGTGTTTACCAGAGATTAATGAATGGTCAGGTCACTGATGTGTTTAGACCAAAGAAGTGGAAGGTTTTGAAGCCTATTTTATATACAGCTGAGGTTGGAATGTGAACGTTCATTTGAAGAGCCCCTGACGTATTTGAGATAATGTTGCATATTTCCACTGTATGTGTCTCCCGGTTTTCTTCATGATTGTGGACATCATCATAAAAATAGGATCGCTGTCCCCTAGACTTTATCAGCTCTGGCTGTTTAGCTACATCTGACATCACAGTCTTCCCTTTGTGACATCAGTGTCTTGCCATGGAAGCATGATGTCATAAACTGCGGATCAAGATGTTGTGTAAAGACAAGCAGCCAAAGCAGATTAATTGGGGGCAGTCCTCACATTTTTATGGTAATTTGCGTGGCCTAGTTTGAAAAGCATCACTTCCAGTTTTAGGCTGATTTGATCTCACTGTCTCTTTCCAATAGGTGTTCTCATGATTTCAGTTGTTATGTTTTTAAGTTGCTGTGCAGCGAATCACTAAAGTGTTTGTCCAGTCCTCTTAGACCTGCCCCATTTATTAGAACTCTCAAATGCAATGGTGTATCACTCAAGTCAGTAAATATTATCGCTGGTAAAGCGATGTACAAATCATCGAAGTCAAATGCGTCTCATTTTTGGAACTGTCTTCCACTTGATGTTAAGAACTGCTTTCTTTTTTGGTAGTTTTAAACTCAAAACATGTTATTTCTTTATTTGCCATGAAGGGTTTTCTACCATGGCTGTCCCTGCCTCCTCCTCCCCCCACTGTGGTGGGGCTGGGAAGGAGGGCCATCTCCGTGCCTCCTCTCATCCAGAAGCAGGATTGGCGATCAAGTGGCGATGGAGGTAGGAGGGCAGGGCTTCATTTAACCGGCACCAGCCTTTTTCTGTTTTCTCCCAGTGTTTCCAAGCTGCAGCAGCACATACGCGTGGAGGCCCGAACACGCTACAGAACTGCTGCCCTCCCTTCTATGCCACTTGTAATTCCAGTGCTACCACCCGGGCTCCACCAGGTGACAGCTAAGGACTGAGATTTCATGTAACTGTAAATTATTTGTATGTACACTGTAACCATTTGTACCTCTTTTATTCACCTTGTAATGTTATTTCCGGGTCACCCCTGAAAAAAGAACGTTCGGGGCTCAGCGGGCCTACCCGGTCACCAAAATTTAATAAATAAATAAATACCTTCCCACCCGAGAGAGGAGAGCTGTCCAATGGATGATGGAATTCCCCCCTCCCCCCAACCCGAACATGATCCCAAATTTGGGTCAGTGGCATGGTAGGAAGTAAGGCGCACAGTGCCTCATCCCTCTGCGCCACTATGCCAGCTCAAACATGTTATTTCTAGCCCTGATTGCAACTGGTTTTTGATTTTTTTTTTTTATACTTTTTTATATTTGTATTTCTGCAGCACTAGTGGAAATAAAAATGACAATCTAAATACAAGATGTGCAGTGGGGGGAACCTGCGTGATGCATTATCTATATACACAAGAGTAGTTTGACTTTGGATAACCTCACGAGTAGTGTAAACCACAAATGATGTGCCCGAGGTCAAACTGCTCGAGTGCAGATAAATATAATAATGAATCGCACATGGTCCCCATTACATGTCCTGTTTGTACAGCAGGTTGGCTGGCGGGGATGTTCGATAGGTAGTGTTTATCTAACATACACATGATAAATTACGGGTTCTAAAATTTCTCACACATATGTGGGGATGACATTGGTTTTGTGTCCATGCATATTGCATAAAAAAGTGATATGGTATACCCAGCTCACAAGATACCCCGCTGTCTTGTGAGTTGTGTATGTCAGATGATACTGTGTCTTGATCTGTTACATACATTACAGTGGAATACTGAACCAGAGAGCAGCTTTCACAATACTGATGCTATCACAGCAGGCACATGCAGCAGTGAAGTCATCAGTTGAAATCAAAGGGAAGCAATTAAATCTTCATACAGACAGCAGGTTTAAAAGCTATAACTAGTAAACTGATGTTGTGTAAATAGAATACACAATGGCCCAACTCAAAATATATAGTTTATCATCACCTGTAAGGTTGTAGGTCTTCCATAACACACCAGTGGGTTATGGTCCTGCCCCCTCACACCTGAAGATAAATTGCATATTTTGAGTCAGGACATTTCATATTTCCTGTATATATTATTTGTGTGTTTGTTGCCTTTTGTACTGTATATATACAGGTCATGCCTGAACATAGGCCATGTGGGCTAGTGCAACTACTAAAAAGGGGTCAGTGCAGAAAGTGCATGAAATGTAACCCGAAAGACGTCTAGAATGTTTTTTTTTTTCCCAAGTGTCCCTTATGAGAGGGTCTTTCTAAGGTAAAAAGAAATAAAGATCTAACCTCAGAAGTTGTAGGCAGTGGAGAAAAGATGATCCCTACCTCTTTCCTCACCTGATACTGTCCAGCCATTATCCGAATTCTTTGATTAAAAGCACTGTTTTTTTTTTCCTTTTAATGGTACTGTATAGAAACTACTGTTTCCTGGTTTCATGCCATTGTTTGCATTTATGTTACAGAGAGGAAGTAAATGAGAAACTGCGGGATAGCCCTGATGGCACTTTTCTTGTCCGAGATGCTTCCAGTAAAATCCAGGGGGAGTACACGCTCACGCTGAGGTAAGGTGAACAACTCAGCAGTGCAGTATTGCTGTGAATGTAGTCATGTATTCATGATCAGAGCTGAAGGCACAACCTTTTCCTTCTCAAACCTGGCAAAATCAGACAAAGCAAATTATGAGAATCACTATGAAATTGGTTTCAGAAAATGGGAAACCTGATTGTCGGCTCAGGGCCAATTTTACCTGTGCTGTAATCTCAGCATAGCAAAACTGGATAAAGATCCAGCAGCCTGTTCACAATAAAATTAGTACTGCGCATCTCTGATTGCCGCCATCTTTACTCACTAAAAACCTACAGGTAGGTCCTAAAAATAAAACTGCCTTAAATTTAAAAGAATAATAGTTTAAATATTCTTTGCCCTCATTATCCTCTCTAGCAGACACATAACATTAATTAAAAAATGAAGTACTATAGTACTTACACTTTTACTTTCTGGCGTTTCTTTCTTGATCATGAAAAATGCCCCTCCCAACCCCTCCTGCTCACCAGGGAGATCTCTGATCTTTGACCTGCTACATATAAAACAGAAGCCCTAGTTCTCTCTGAGGCCTTGCGTTGTGTGACTCTGGGGGTGAACATTCTGCCAGCAGAACTGAGCAGATATTTGAATTCTTATATTCCATCTATAGAAAACAACCATCTATTGAATATAGGAAAGGTAGACAAGAAACGGAATGGGGGAAAAGGGAGGAAATAATATAAAGAATAAGGCTGAAAGGTGAGAAACAGATACATGAGGATGGTTTGGGGAAAACAGAGAGTTTAAGAGCTAATTAAAAAAAACGTTCTTGTGTGTGTAATATTTGAAGCTGAGATGGCATGCCTATGCGGGGATATTGCTGGAACTATTTTATTGGGGTGGATGGACTTTTAAAAAAAAATCATTAAAATGTTTAACATCATTTTATTCTTGTGCATTTTTCAACCTCCACCACTACCAGATAAATCTTAGACCCATTTCATAATTGCAGTAAGACACTCCAAGGTGTGCTTTGTGGTGGGATAACTGCACTTCTTCAGTGGTTGAATGCACTTGCCGATGCCTCATAACACATCCAAGGTGTGCCGTTGTCCCACCACAACACACACCCTGTCTTGTCTTATTGGTTAATTAAAAAATCTTGAGGCATTTTTTGGATAAAGTTCAAAATTTGAATTATGAACCCCAACTTGGGGCTTACCTTGGGTTGTGCTGGTACACTCAGTTCTCTGTGGCACATCAGCCCTGAGCTTCAGCTGCTGGTTTGGTTCACTTCTGTAGGGGACACTGTTTTACTTTTGCTGTGGATCGCTGTTTCTCTAAAAATGGTAAATTCTGTGGCGACACACAGTTCTGCTCCCTGTTCTTCCCCTGCTGAACCACAGAATAAAAGCCTTGCTAATATATCACTCCGATAAGACAAGAATGCCAAATATTGCATTAAAATAGACTAGAAATACAGTCAATCAAGTTGTATGTTTATCATTTTAGTTTATCTTTTCCCTTCGTCCCACCCTTCTCCTTTACAGCTCCCACCTTCTGATCCCCCTTGTGCCTACTGCAGGCTTGGTCCAGCGTGGCCGTGCTGTTTTCCCTTGGTAAGATGCTCCCATGGATCGGGCCGCCACAGGTCAAGGCACTTCCAGTGGAAGCAGATGGATATAGCTGGTAGTTGGGGAGGCAGGCCAGCACTGGGCCTGCGCAAAATAGCTCAGGGGCAGGAGGTAGACTGCCTGTGTGACCACTACCCATGCTCCACCAGGACAAGGAGTTTGTGCTGTGCATCACACCGAGATGCCACGAACCATCCAGTGGCCCAACAAGGATCCTGGGCTTTAGAAACAAGCACTTGCTCCCCACATGGGACTTGTAAGATGCTCAGCACAAGGCAGCCATGTGAGCCGAATTGAGGTTTAGTTATAACCAAGAAGCTGGTGTTATTGTATATCATCAAACTAAAGAAGGAGCAATGTAGTACAGTGTATGAATGTTGGGAAAGCAAAATGCTCCCCAAAATATCCTAACATTCCCCCCGATGAATGCTAGGTTTAGTTATGAATCTCAGTATTTTTAGTGTCATAGATATGGTTCGATATCTACACTCTGGCAGTTCACAGAAAATATGATAATATGTCAGATATTTTTAAGCTAAGCTCCTCCCGTCACCAGGGCGTTATATCCCCGACTTTGCCCAATGGTGTCAGATCGATCTTTCTGCTGAAAGAGCAGGTCACCTCTTTCATAGCTCTCATTTAGGATTTAGTGCGCCATAGGTGAACTTTGCTGTTGAAGTTTACTAGTTTCTCAGATTTACTTCCTTGACTTCCCTTGTAGATCATCGATTGAGCAATGGAAGCCAGGGTTCAGATTCAGCGTTTGGTTCTGGCAGAAGATGTCAGTCACTGACTTGCACGACACATTTGTTTATTGCCTGAGTGTGCAGCACAACGTGACCGGGTGCAGCCTTTGTCTCAGTGCACTTCCTGAGTCCCTCGAGAACAGGAAGCTCTAGCTGTTACTGAGTCGGCCTTTGGAACAGGATCTGAAGCACCGCCATGAGGGCTACAAGAAGGCATCGACTGCAGCAGGGTAGTAAATAAAATACACAACACTCCAGGCTAGCATTCAAAAATCTTTATATATTAATGAAATGGAAGCATAATAATAATAATAAAATGTATTTATAGAGCGCAATTCAACATGTATCAAAGCGCTGTACAGAATTAAAAACAGTGATAAAACATTAAAATACAACAGTGAATCATTAGATGCTAATCTTCGAAAGCAAGGTTAAATAAATAGGTTTTTATTGCCTTCTTAAAACTCTCCAGGGTCAGGCACTCTCTAATCCGACGAGGTAGAGAGTTCCACAGGGTCGGAGCTGTGTAACTAAAAGCTGTCGCACCAGAGGTCTTTACTCGAACCCTGGGAACCTCTAGCAATCCCTCGTTGGCTGAGCGGAGGGGTCAGAGGGGGCAGTAAGGAATCAGGAGCTCTTGCAGGTAGCCAGGACCGTGACCGTGAAGGGCCTTAAAGGTCAGTAAACCGACCTTGAAGGTGATCCGCCACTGAACTGGCAGCCAGTGCAGTTTGTGCAGTACAGGAGTAATATGACTAGTCTGGGAAACCCCTACCAGTAATCTGGCTGCAGTGTTCTGCACCAGCTGCAGATGGCGAATATCAACCCCTGGAAGCCCTAGGTATAGGGAGTTACAGTAGTCAAGGCGAGAGGTCACAAAAGCGTGGATCAACGTTGGAAGATCACGGGACGGAACAAGGTGCTTAATCCGGGCAATGTTCCTCAGATGGTAAAAAGAGGATTTGACTCGCAGCTGACACCTCACGTCGAGCGTCCTTTGGAAGTCAAATATCACGCCCAGATTCCGCACCTGAACAGGTAGGCAGGAGCTGGCTACCCGCGAGCCAAAGCTCGAAGGCAGACCGCCCACCCATCCTCTCTAGTCCGCGGCCTGGCTCCACCATCAACACCTAAGTCTTTCCAGGGTTCAAAACCTTAGCCAGCTAGCCTGCATCCAGTCCTGGAGCTCCACGAAGCCGCTATCAAAGACAGAAACCACACTATCCTTGTCGGGGGCAAACGACAGGTAGAGCTGGGTATCATCTGCATAACAGTGAAACCACAGCCCATACCATCTTACAGTGTCTCCCAATGGCAGCAAATACACCGCGAACAACATAGGGGACAGCACAGAGCCCTGAGGAACCCCACATGGCAGAGAGAATGAGGCAGAGGAATAAATCCCTGCCATCAATCTCTGGGTTCTGCCAGTGAGGAAAGATCTAAATCAGCTAAGAACTGTACCTGAATCGGGAGGTGGTGAACCACCTATCCTCCCTGTGGGGCACACCTCTGGTGGATTGGTTTGCCTCCTGGGAAGATGCCAAACTGAGACCCCCCCCCCAAAAGTGTGGGATACTGCTGGGGGATGCCTTCGCAAGACCTCTAGACCCCAGGTCTCACGTACGCCTTCCCTCCCTTCCCCTTGATCCACAGCGTAGTGGTCAAAGCCTGGAAGGCCAAGGCGCGGATAATCCTGATCACTCCAGACTGGCCTTGTTAGTTCTGGTACCCGGGTCTGCTCAGCCTCAGTAGTAGACTTCTGAAGCAGCTGCCTCCCTGCCTGGATCTGCTGATCAGACAACAGGGACAGGTCCTGCACCTGGACCACAGTCCCAGCACCTGACGGCCTGGTTACTGAGCAGCTAGAGTTCCAGGCCTTGGGTCTTTTGGATGAAGTGCTGCATGTTGTGGAGGCCTCCCAGAAAGAGTCAATTTATTAGTGCTGTCCTTTAAATGGGAGAGGTTCTCCATTTGGTACCCGAGCAAGGAGCTTGATCTTAGACTACTTCTGGTCCCTCTCACAGCTGGGAGTGCAAGCGATGACCCTTAAGCTGCACCTGGTAGCCATCTCTGCTTATTGGGTGTGGGCTGGTAAGCTGACAGTGGCCCAGGAGAAGGTGTTCAGGTGTTTTTTCATGGGCCTGGACCACCTGTCCCCCTCAGGTGCGTGAACCACCCCCACCTTGAGACTTAATGCTGGTGATAGCTGTGCTTTTGGGCAAACCTTTCGAGCCTGTGCACAGATGTGAGGTGTCACAACTGTTACGGAAGATTGCCTTCCCAGATGGCATCACACCAGCCAGAAGGATTGGCCTCCAGGCGCTCTCACTGGAGTCTCCCAGCCTGGTCATCCATAAGAACAAAGTCATCCTTAGCCACCATCCCACGTTCCTCCCAAAGGTAGTATTGGCATTTCATCTTAACCAGGTGATTAACTTACCGGTATACTTTACAGACCCATCTTTGGAGGTCGACCCTGGACCTGCGCAGGGCGCTTTCTTATTATGTAGGACACATGGCTGGAGTTTGGGGAGAGGTTCACCAGCTGTTTGTCACTTACATTGAAGCCGCACCTGGCAGCAAAGCGGAGAGTTGGCCAGTGGATTACATCCTGCATAGACCTCTGTTATAGGCTGGCTAGTAGGGAGCGTCCTGTAGGTCTTGGAGCTCATTCCACTACACATACTGCTGCCTTGGTGGCTTCTTCCATGGACATCCCTATCCAGGAAATCTGCAGGGCTGCTGCCTGGAAGTCAGCACACACTTTCATTTTCTACCACCGCATCGACCTTGAGTCACTTAGGGATTCTGATTTTGGGACCTTGGTTCTCCAGTCTGTGTTCGACAAATGGGGTGCACACCTTGCAGTCTCCTGCCGGAGAATTGCTAGGAGTTTGCCAGAGTGTGGCTAGTGAGCCACATCCACGCCCTTAGAAAAACAGGTTACTCACCTGTACGCATGATTCTAGAGTGACACATGATTCACATCCACACAGCCTACCTGGCCTCCCCTGGCAAGTGGCATACAGATCCCTGCTTCCAGACCTGACTAGGTATGGGGCTGGGATAATGCAGTGGGATTTTAGGGAGCTGGGGCAGGGGTCTTGGACAGGTAGCATGCTGAGGGGCTTCCTGTCTATGACAGAGGAGGAGGGGGATTTCGGCACCAAAACCTTCAACTCTTGGTTGAACGAATGGTGCAGAGAAGAGGGGTTTGGCTACACTGGGGATCCACCTAGAGAGATAAAGGCCCTTACAGGGATGATGGCCTTCATCCATCCAGGAGGGGAACCGCAGTCCTTAGTGGATGGGTTAGATGTTACTTTGTTGAACATTTAAAAGTAGTTGGGGGGTTAGCAGAAGAAGGTTGGGAGGAAGTAACTGACCCCCCCCCCAAACAGGCTGAAGTAGGAAGAACCAGAGAGGAATGGAATTCCCCAGGGTGAAAATTAATAAGGGAAGCAGGGCAGTAGAAATGAAGAGGGATGGAAATGGAAGCCTTAAAAAAAAGAGGTGGAAAGGATGTGTGCGAATGCTAGAAGTCTACTAAGTAAGATTCTGGACTTAGAGGCCATAATAGCAGGGGTCGACCTGGATATTGTGGCCAGTACCGAGTCATAATGCACTGAAAACCATGACCGAGCCATGGCCATCTCAGACTGTACTCTGTTCAGCTGGGACAGTGTGGGAAGGAAAGGAGGGAGTGTGCTGCTTTATGTGAAGGATGGCATAAAAGCAACAGTAATACAGGGAACATAGGGGTGAGCAGATACTGTGGGTCACACTAGAGATGGGGAATGGAGCCTCTGTTTGCATGGTGTGATCTACAGACCTCCAGCATGGGAGGGGGGGGAGTTAGGTAAGGTACTGGTGGAAGCTGTTGGCAAGATGGCGAAAAAAGGGGGAGGCACTGCAGCTGGGGGACTTCTGTCTGCCGGATGTAGGTTGGAACCTCCCAGCTGTGGCCTCAGCTAGAAGCAGGGACATCCTGGACTCCCTGCAGGGGTGTTTCTCAGGCAACTAGTCAGTGAACCCACTCGTGATGGGGCACTGCTGAACCTGGTACTCGCTAACGGGTCCAGTGTTGCAGATGGCAAGGTAGAAGGCCACATGAGGAACAGCAATCACCGTACAGTGTAGTTCAACATAAGGACAGCTGTGAAACTGAACCACACAAGAGCGAGGGTCCTGAAATTCAGGAGAGCAGATTTTAAAAAGATGGTGAGTGCCTCAGGGATGACCTTGCAAGGGGGAGGACAGTGTACAAAACTAAAAAGGGCCATGGGGAAGGCAACAAACCTCTGCGTGAAACCAGTGAGCAAAAGCAAGAGGAAAAAGAGACCACTGTGGTTCTCAAAAGAGGTGTCTAAAAGGGTAGCATTCATAAGGTATAAGGAGACACGGAGGGTGGAGGATAGGGAGATGTATCAGGGGCAACAGAGGGAAGCAGGGAGAACAGTAAGGAGCGTGAAGGTGCAAACTGAAGTGGGAATAACTTAGGTGGTGACGAAGGGGGACAAGACAATTTTTTAGGTATGTAAGTGAAGGGAGGAAGACCAAGGGTGGGATTGTAAGGTTGGGAAGGGGGCAGGGACTAGAGAGGTGGACCAGGAAAAGGCACATATCCTGAACAAATACTTTTGTTCAGCATTCACAGAGGAAGAGGAAGGAGAAGGGAGGCGCTTCAAAAAAGTAACAGGAGCATTGAAGGGAGGAAGGGGGTACAGGTCCATTTTCAGAGGAGCGTGTCCTGAAGGGACTCGCTAGTCTGAAAGTGGAGAAAGCAAATGGGCTGTATGGGGGTACATCTAGAGGTCTTGAGGGAGCTCTGAGAGGTACTGGCTGCACCTCTGACAGTCCTGTTTAACAGTTCATTGGAAACTGGAATGGTTCTGGAGGACAGGAGGAGGGCAGATGTTGTCCCACTTCATAAAAGTGGTAGCAGGGAAGAGGCTGCGGTTACAGGCCAATCAGCCTGACACTGGTGGTGGGAAGTTAATGGAATCACTGCTGAAGGAAAGGATTGTGGAATATCTTGAATCCAGTGGGTTACAGGACCCAAGGCAGCATAGATTCATATGGGGGGTTCATATCAAACCAATCTGATAATTCTTTGTCTGGGTGACCAATGAACTAGATCAGGCTGGAGTGGTGGACGTGATCTACCTAAATTTCAGTAAGGCATTCAGCACTGTTCCACATAGGAGACTAGTAAGCAAGCTGGGTTGCTTGGGAGCGGGTTCAAAAGTGGTAAACTGTAAGAAACTGGTTAAGGGATAGGTGACAGAGGGTGGTGGTAAACAGAATTAACTCACAAGAAGGGAGGGTGACCAGCAGAGTGCCTCAGGGATCAGTGCTGGGACTAGTACTCTTTGATGTCTTTGTAAGTGATACTGTAGAGGAGATGGAAAGGAAGGTCTGCCTCTTTTTTAGATGACACCAAGCTCTGCAATAGGGTGGACATTCGGGGTGGGATGGAAAGGATGAGCAGCATCCTGTGAAAACTCGAGGAATGTTCAAGAGTATTGCAGCTGGGTTTCAGTGCGAAAAAGTGCAGAATAATGCATTTGGGGCACAGAAAGCCAGGGGTGGTGTACAGAATGGGGGTGGTGGTACTGACGACCACCAAGCAGGAAAGAGACCTGGGGGTGATCATATCGGATGACCTGAAGGTGGCCAGGCAGTGCGACAGGAAGGGCAAGTGGGATGCTGGGGAGCATAAGGAGGGCTATTACTAGCAGAATTGGGGCGTGGTATAATCTGTATAGATCACTGGTAAGACCCCACCTAGAATACTGGGTCCAGTTCTGGAGACCACATCTCAGAAAGGACATAGAGTGGAAGCAGTCCAGAGGAGGGCAGCTAAAATGGTGCAGGGTCTGCATCAGAAGCCCTACCAGGAGAGATTAAAGGACCTAAATATGTACACCCTGGAAGAGAGAAGAGAGGCGATGATGGAGACCTTTAAATAACTCACAGGGGTAAACAGGGTACAAGAGGGAAGTATTTTTCAGAAAAAGGTGATCAAGAACAAGGGGGTATGATAAGAAGCTGGAGAGGAGTAGATTCGGGAGAGATGAGGAAGTATTTCACTGGACACCATGTCTAATTACTGTGTAAACTGTTTTGTCTTTGATCTGTTGTGGAACCTTTGCAAAAGAGCCTCTGGCTCAAAAGAATTTTTATTCAAGAAATAAATAAGAAGTACTTTACAGAAACAGAGGTGGAATCCTGGAACAGTCTTCCAGCGGAGGTGGTAGGGGCGAAAACAGTAGTGGGGTTCAACAATGCATGGAATAGGCATAATGGAATCTTATGGAAAGGGAAGGGGGGTGAATGGAGCCAGAGATCAAGATCTGTGGGGAAACTATAGGTAGGGAAAAATGGGCAGACTAGGTGGGCAAAGCAGTTATTATCTTCTGACAGATTCTGTGATCTTACTTCGAGAAACAGCTCTTGCAGCAGGTTACACCATTAGGACTGAAGCTGGCAGGCGCCAGGACCCCACGGAAATTTTCTAGCTAGCAGTATCCAGCAGGTACCGGCCCTGACATCGGCCCTGCCCCCGACATCAGGCATCATACAAAAGGGTGGTCCCCAGAATCCCAGTTCTTTTCCCTTACAGTCGACTCGCAGCATCGGCCGCACGGGCGCCTCGTTAATGAACGACGACTCAAATTTTTCCAGCAATTTCTTGCTCAACTAAATGTCGACATCTCCTACTCCTTCCACAGAAGTTGACCCCTCCAAGTGTGCCTGTGGCAAATAGGTCCCTTTCAAGGATCTCCATTCGGTCTGTCTGCGGTGCCTAGGCCTGGAGCACGACACCAAGGCCTGTTCCTTTTGTCAGCAGTTTAACAGCCGCACCATGATCTGCCGTCAGAAGGCACTTCAGGGGTTCCTGTTAGAGGAAAGACTAAAAATGATGGAAAAAGACCCTGCCTCCAGAGGTGAGTCAGCCTCCAAGTCCCATAAACACCGGGAAAAACACTGGGAGAAGTCCAGGTCCAGACCCCCGAACCGGGCCTCGGACTCGCGCAACAGCTCAGGCTCCACGCGCTCAGACTGCTCTCCCTCCAGGGCTCACTCTCAGTTTCCTCCTATCAAAGTCAGAGCTTCAGGTGGTCTTTCGGCTTCTCTCCACCCACTGAAGACTTCCAGAACTTTGGACCCTTCTCCAACACCCTCCCGGGCCTCAGTGAAATCATCCGACAGTCATTGGTCCAAGTCCTCTTCAAAGTCTGCTCCAGCTTCCTCGGACAGATGCTGGGAACCCGATGCCAGATCGGCCTCCCAGGGGACCTGATCCCCCCCCTCCCAGGAAGACCAAGGACCTGACGTTCCTCAAGCGGACGACAGAACCTAAGCAGGCTGCCGATCCTTCTCCGGCCAAACACCCGTCGGACCAGACGTCCCTTAAGCACTCTGTCGGTCAAGCGACCTACGGAGCCGACGACTGCCCTCCTGTCACCGGTCGATACTGGTCGGCGGGGTTCATCTGAGGAGGATTTGATGTTGCCCGACCACCAGGCAGGTGACACTGAGGATGCTGGGCTTCGGCGGGAGCCTTCGCCCGAACCGGCGACACCCTCAGACCCAACACCCGATACCGGCAACAGACCAACCCCGACGCCAGGCCCGTTATCCGGCATGAATATTCAAGAAGTCAAAGATCTTTCACCTTTTGGTGGGACACTAGTAAAAATGATGTGGTCCCAGTAAAGCCTCCTCGTCCTCCCCAGGGTCCAGCAGGAAGACCCCTGACCCCCAAGGAGCCTACACCACCTCCATGGGGCAGATCCAGAGAAAGGAGAAAGGCCCCTTCATGGTCTCCCTCAGCCCCAAGCGACCCAGAGGAAGAAGGTCCACTCCGCAGGGGGACGACTCTAGACCGGACTCTTTGGATACCTCCAGGTCTCCTCCTTCCATAAGTATCCCATCACCAGACCCACAAGACCTCCCCAGGTCACCTCCGGATGATCCCTCCTTTGCTGAAATCATGTGGCACATCCAGGAGAATATGGGATGGGAAACTGAAGATCTAGACCCCGAACGACAGTGCCTATCTTGATATCTTCAGCAGAAAGATCCTAAGCCTGTGGTGGTGCCACCCTTGGTGGACACCTTCGTGGACGTCACCAAGGCCGTGTGGAAACGTCCGCATTCCACCCCCGCTGTGCCGAAGAAGGCTGACTGCCTGTACAGGGCCCCTGTGGAGGACTCATATTTGGAACACCAACCCCAGGCTGATTCACTGGTCATCACAGCCTCTCACGACCGGTCTCAACGACTGCAACACTTGAGCACTCTGCCTCCGGACCAGGAATCCAAGCAATTGGATTCACTGGGTAGGTGCATGTATGCGGCTGCTACATGCTCCATCAGGTCACTGAACTATCTGACACACATGGTTCAGTTTCAGAACGTCCTATGGGAGCAGAGCCAGGACCTGATTAAAGTCCTTCCGGATGGCGAGCAGAAGGAGGAACTCTTAAACCTCCTTCACACAGGGTCAGACATGGGGACCCAAGTTTTGAGCGCCGCCTATGATTTGGCGGACTCTGCGGCCAGGGGAGCAGCCTCAGGCGTCTGCCTCCGGAGACACTCATTGCTTCGCGTCTCCGGATTTACTCTGGATGTCCAGAAAAATATCCTGGACGTCCCCTACAATGAAGAGGTCCTGTTTGGTGAAGATTCTGAAAAGGTAATCATCAAGTTACAGGTCGCCGGGAAGGCAGTGAGGACTGTACAGGCCCAAGACTGGTTCCTTTTGTAGGAACCAGAATCGCTTTTGCGGGCAGCAACAATGGCAGCAGCCACGTTCCGGCCAGCAGCAAAGGGGCAACTTTAACCGCAAGGCCCAGCCTAAGTCTTCCCCAGGCCAAGGTCAGAGATGCACTAAACTGACCCAGCCTACAGGAGGCAACGCCACCATAGCATGACTCCTTCCCGGCCCCCAACCCTCCTCTGGATCAACGGGAAGAAAAGGTCGGGGGCTGCATCTCCTGCCACCTTTCAGGGTGGCAGATGGTAACTGCCGACTGGTGGGTCCCACAATTGGTAGAGAGAGGAGACACTATAGAATTCCTCGATCACCCACCTTCAAGGCCTCCCCTACTTTCCCGTTACTCAGGACAGCACGCACTGCTCATTCAGCAGGAGGTGCTGGTGCTTCTGGACAAAGAAGCCATAGAGCACGTACCGTGGAACCAGAGAGGCGCAGGATATTATTCCCACTTCTTTCTGGTCCCAAAAAAGACAGGGGACCTCTGTCCGATCCTGGACCTCAGTGACCACAACGCTTTGGTGCTTTACAAATGCTTCCACATGGTGACTGTTCCAGGGCTAATCCCCATGCTCAAGCAGGGCGCCTTCTTAGCGTCACTGGACATGCAGGATGCCTACCTGCATATCCTGATAGCTCGGGGGCACAGAAAATTCTTGCTCTTGAGTTTCTGGGTCGCCATTATCAGTTCCGAGCCCTCCCTTTCTGGCTGTCCTCAGCACCTCGGGTATTCACGAAGTGCATGGCAGTCGTAGCGGCAGCTCTCAAGAGACAAGGCCACTACGTGTTCCCCTACTTGGACGACTGGCTCCTCATGGGCCCCCTCTCGGGAGGACCTGATGTCCGCGATCCACTGTACTCGTTCCCTCTTTGGGTCATTGGACATCACCATCAATTGGGAGAAGGCGCACCTGGTTCCGTCTCAGAAACTGCAGTTCATCGACGCAGTCCTGGACACCGTCCAGGGGAAAGCTCTTTTGCCCCAGGACAGAGCAGAGCACATCAGATCCCTCATAAGGGATATCTTGGCGAAGAAGACCGTCCTGGCAAGACTGGTCCTTTGCCTGCTTGGACACATGGCTGCAGCCATTGCAACAGTCCCTTTAGCAGGTCTCCACATGCAGGTGACCCAGTGGATGTTACGGGTGCAGTGGGATCAGAAGCAAGACCATCTGCAGCACCCAATCAGGATCACGAATGCGGTCATCCAGGATTGGCAGTGGTGGCTCGTCCCAGAGCACCTGTCGTTGGGAGTCCCATTCGTTGCGCCGTCTCCGGTTGTGACACTCTCCATGGACGCTTCGAGGTCTGGTTGTGGAGCGCACCTCAGCGGTGTCAGGTCTCAGGGCTCGTCGATGACCCAGGAAGCTCATCTTCACATAAACATTTTGGAGATGAGAGCGGTCCTTTACACCTTGCAGGCTTTCCAGTCGGAGATTCCAATTGGTACTCTTCTGCTGCAAACAGACAATACTGCGGTGATATATTACCTCAACAAACAAGGAGGTACTCATTCCTACTCTCTTTGCAGGGAGGCCATGAGGGTGTGGGATTGGGTACTGCAACACGGCGCTAACCTTATTGCTGTACATGTTCCAGGAGTGGACGTTATCGCAGACAGTCTAAGCCGATCTCAGACCAGAGTCCACAAATGGGAACTATTCCAAGAGGTCATAGAGGATCTGTTTCGCAGATGGGGGACATCAGAATTAGACGTTTTTGCGTCACCATCCAATGCAAAACTGCCCAATTTCTGCTCGCTAGATCCAGGGCCTGGTGTTTTCTGGCAAGACGCGTTGTCCCTCTCCTGGGCGGGCAGATTCCTCTCTGCATTTTCTCCCTTCCCGTTGATCCAGAGGGTTCTTCTGAAACTCCACAGAGAGCAGGCGACGCTGATCTTAATCGCGCCCTTTTGGCCCAGGCAGATCTGGTTCCCTCTGCTGTACCAACTTTCTCAGGAACCGCCGGTGCCTCTGCCAATCAGCTCTCACTTACTGTCCCAGGAAGCAGGATCCTTGGTCCATCCAGACCTTCACTCTCTGAACCTGCATGCCTGGCTCCTAGGGACATAGCAGTCATGCGCTACGGGGTCTCACAAGAGGTAGCAGATTTTCTAGTGACTGCTAGAAAACCAGCCACTCCTGCCACGTGCGCCATGAAATGGCGCAGGTTTTGTGTCTGGGCTCAAGCACGGGGACTTTCCCCACTGGCTTGTTCTGAGGGTTCAGTATTAGACTACCTCCTGTCCCTATTTCAGGCAGGCTTGGCCTACTCCTCGATCAAAGTGCACCTCTGTGCCATCTCGGCCTATCATATACCTATAGGCCTACGGTCCATATCCCAGGTGGAAACCGCACGTGCCTTTTTGAGAGACGTTCTCCACCTTAGGCCTCCGATTAAGGATCCCATTCCTCTGTGGGACCCACCCTTTGTCCTCGAGCAGCTTACGCTGCCTCCTTTTGAACCAGCCGCGGATTGCGAGCCAAGTCTTCTTGCATGGAAGACGTTATTTTTAGTTGCTGTTACTTCGGCCAGAAGGATTTCTGAGCTACACACACTTATGTGCAAAGAACCTTATTTGGTTTTTCACCAGGACAGGGTGTCCCTAAGGACAAATCCAAAATTTCTGCCTAAGGTGGTCTCAGCCCTTACCCTTAACCAGGATATCGACCTACCAGTGTACTTTCCAAAGTACTCCAATAGAGGAGAGGCCCTGCTGCACACTCTTGATGTGCATAGGTGTCTAAGATACTACCTGACCAGAACCAGGCACCACTGTAAATCTGATCAGCTTTTTGTCTCCTTCACCCATAGGATGCTGGGTGCTCCGGTCTCTAAGTAATCTCCTTCTAGATGGCTCATTCATTGTATCACGTTCTGTTACCAGAAGCGTAACAAGTCCCTACTGGACTCGGTTAAGGGACATTCCACAAGGGGGGTGGCTACCTCCTTTGCTGCTCTGAAGAACGTGTCCACCTTAGCCATCTGCGCAGCAGTTACTTGGAGCACCGTGCACACCTTTATCAGGCATTATAGTCTGGACGTTGCTTCATGGCGAAGAGCTGGTTTTGGTCTAGCAGTCCTTCAGCGGCTACTGTCCTAGGCTCCGGTTCAACTCTTGATCTCTCTCTCTCTAGCCTCCTCCCATTTGAGAGGGATTTCCAGAATTGCTTGGGAATCAGTCCTAATGGTGTAACCTGCTGCAAGAGCTGTTTCTCGAAGTAAGAGAGTACAGTTACATAAGAACTTAACCGTAACAGTAGATCTTTGAGAACAGCTCTTGCAGCAGGTAGTTTCCCTCCCACCATCCCCTCTGGAGGTAGACTTGTTCCATTTAGTACTTCCTAGGATTCGGTGTTTTCAACACCTCCCTGCTGCATACCTTCTTTGAAGGCGGATCCTCAGTCTCCACTTCAGAAGTCATCTAGCGGCCGGGAGTCTCCGGCGGGAGAACTGGGGATTCTGGGGGAACCGCCCCCTTTTGTATGATGCCTGACATCAGGGGCGGGGCCAACGTCAGGGGCAGTCCCTGCTGGATACTGCTAGCTAGAAAATTTCTGTGGGGTCCTGGGTCCTGGCGCCTGCCGGCTTCAGTCCTAATGGTGTACCCTGCTGCAAGAGCTGTTCTCGAAGATCTACTGTTACAGTGAGTTCTTACGTAACTGTACTTTTCTATTTTTTGGTGTCCAGTGCAGTTCTGTCTGGCTGATTAATTTTGTTCTGTAATCAGTTCTAGAAACGCTGAAAGGCAAAGGCAGAAAACAACTTGGAGTTCATCCAGTCTGCCCTAGAACCCTGCCTGGATCTACTCTGAGATGGCTACTTCCCTTACCTTCCCACTGGTTCTCCTATCCCAACCTTGGTCAGCAGCCATTGTTAAATCCAGCAATGTTTTTTGCATTGACTGGTAGGCTGGTCCACTTATCGACTACCCTCTCCATGAAAAACAACTTCCTCGCATCTTTTCCAAACGCCCTCCAGTAGCTTAAAATTGTGCCCCCTTGTGGATAAACTTTTCAGTCTGAACAGCTCTGCGTGGGTCACCTTGTTGTACTCCTGCAGGTATGCCTCTGTCATGTCACTCCTTTCCCTCCTATCCTGTAGGGTGTACAGATTAAGACTCTCTGTAACCTGTCCTTGTAAGTCTCAACCTGCTGCCTGTGTATTACCTTGGTTGCCCTCTGCTGTGTCTTCTCCAGCCTGTCCCTTTTCAGGTGTGGACCCCAGAGCTGCACACAATTCTTGAGATGTGCCCTCACCAGTAACCTGTATGACAGCATAATCACCTCCATTCTGTGACTGGTAGATCCCCACCTTATACACCCCAGCATTACAGAACAGGTGGCAGTTGCTCAGAGTTTAATAGATTACCCCACAGAAGTCTATAAGGTAACTACTATCACATCAAACAATAGCAGATATGCTGTATAAAAGAAATTGTATGTCCACTTGCATTTAAAGTTTTGTTGCATAAGGGCTTAATAGAGATTTGAAACTCAGATATAAAAATAGTCTAAGAGACAGGAAGTAGAAAAATGAGAAGAGAGGAGTAGAGGAAGTAGGTTTTAAGAAGTGTGGAAGGCCTGTGAAGGTCCCTATTATTTCAGATACACTGTCAATATGGAGCAAGCGTGTGATCAAACGAAACCTGAACCATTAGTAGGGTAAAAGGATCATGGCAGGGCCACAGATCAGGCGTCTGTACATAACAGCCTGTAAATGTTATTTCACTTTTTAAGAAATTTAGTAGTGTTATCTCTTGGGGACAATGCTAGCTTCTCTAACTGTAGAATTTCCAATAAGTGAATTCTCCATTCTTATAAAGTAGGAGACGTTTCCTCCAGCCAGTGCTTCAAAATAATATACCTGAGAGAAGTACCTATCAGGAGGAGGGTGTGCTTTTGCTCCTTAGAACAGCAGGTGTTTTTGTCAGCGTGGGCCAAGATACATGTGTTCAGTTGAATATGGTTCAAAATCATGGGGGCATCCTGAAATAGATGTCCTACTTCAACCCAAAGTGGCTGAATAAGAGGACAGTACCAAAACATGAGTAATAATGTGCCCGCACCCAGTCTGCATTTATGACAAATTGGAGAAGGGGGCAAGCCCATTTTAGATCTCTGTATGGGGGTGTAATACAGGTGTATGGTCTTAAAGTGGACTAGCCTAAGATCCCCAGTGCTGAAAGTCTTACATGCCAATGACCATATGCTTTCCCAGCCCCAGTCCTCTGTGGCTTGAGACCACCACCTAATTGACTCTGTTGCTGAGCCCCTAACAAGATGATTAATAATGGATTATCCAAGGCAAATATTAATATATATGCATTTTTATGGTTTGTTACATAAATCCTTTTTAGAACACTATTTCAGTGTACTAATATGATTGATACTTTGTGTCAGTACTAAATGTGATATAGCTAATGTAATATTCAATTTCATATTTTTCCTTTTTTTTTTTAGCTATGGTTATATATTGTACACTGTCATATTTACTCTGTGTTCTCGTTTGATGGTTACATTTTTGTTGTGTATTGTTTCTTTGTTTGTAAAAGAACAAAAGAAAAACGAATAAAAATGTTTATTGACAATAGAAAAATGCACCCCAGCATCCTGTTTGCCTTCCTGTGGCCCACACTGCACTGGGGAGTGGACTTCATGTTGTCAAGAATTATTATACCCTGAATCTCTTTCCAGGAATGTTCAGCTTTACCCCATCAGCCTTTCTTGATGAACTTCAGCTGCCGGATGCTAGACTGCTTTTCTGGATTCTACATGTCTTTTTCCTTGCTTTAACCCCCTCCATACTGGCCACCCTCCTGCAGATTTTGGTGTCATCCACAAAAGACTCACTTCCTTTGTAGTCCAGTGCCTACAGTATGTAGTTGATGTTCCTGTTGAAGAGGGCTGGACCTACAGTAGTACTGACCTTTTGGAACCCCACTGGTCACTGCCCTAACTACTAAGAATACACCATTTACGATGACCCTCTGGGTCCTACTCTCCAGCCAGATCCCTATCCATCTAGTCAGTCTGAACCCTAGCCACAGCTCTCTGCCCACTTTTACTTTACCAACCTTCTGTACGGTACAGAGGAAGAGGCCTTGCCAAAGTCCAGGTAAAAGATGTGGACCGGCCATTTCAAGGATCAAAAATGTCTGACACTGCCTACCCCCCCGCTTTGTAAACCTATGCTGTCATATCTGTTACAGACCCTGTGTCTCAAGGAATTCCACCATTAATACCCCTTGACTGTGTACATAGAAACTGCAATAGAAATGTGTAAATCTGTAATGAAAATGGAAAAGTTACCTTTTAGTCAGTAAATATTTTATTTTTTGTATTGAAGACTTTACACTAACCCAGTTGTATCGGTCCAGTGGGAAAGGGGTGGGGTGCTCATGGGATCTGTATCTGCAGTAGGAAAGTTATAGTTATTAATCAAGAGAGGGATGAGTATCATCAAGGGGTTTATGGAGTTGCCCTGTGGTTTCCATTGCTACCTGTGGTTGTTGCTGCGACCTCATTAGAACACTCCGAAACCTTTTTCACCATAATTGGTAGCTACTGCAGTGTCCAGTAGAAAAACAGAAAAGTTAACGCTTCAGACAGATTGTAATGATTTGTGCCCCTGCCCCACTATGTAAAAAGTAACCAGGCCAGCTCCATGGAACAGGTGGTAGGAGATCACTCTGTGTGTTGGTTACCCAGCACATGTGAAGCAGAGACTGGGGGGACGGGTTGCCAATCCACCTATGTCTCTGCCTGCTGGCATTAGGCTGGAGGTCACAACATGCAGAGACACGGCTGTATGAGGAAGAGGGTGACTTGGGGGGTGTACTGACATCACAGTTTTGCATCACGGGATGGACCACAAAATAGGATAAAGGCTATCCCTCCTGTCTTTATAGCCTTGCCCCAACCTATGCTCACAGGTCTGGGATCTGCAGGGCTCCTCCTCCTCTAATGTCACACACCACCCCTTGCCAACAAAGCAGCTTACAGCCTACTCCCTTTGCAGCAACCTACAGAATGAAGTAAGGATTATGGGGTCAAATTAGAGCCTGGGGTGGTGCCTACTGCCCTGAGACCAGGAGAGGAGGCTGCCTGGGATTCAGTACCACCAGCAAGGGGTGGGGACCTGGAGGTCCTGAAGGAGAGACCTAGGGATCCCAGGAGAGGATAGGGAAAAAAAGGTATCAGCAGTGCTGCCTTCAACCTGGACTGGTGTTTCAAAATGACATACCAAGTATATTTTTAGGATTATAACACAGAATCATAGTTGTATGATTTTTTAAATATATATTTGCATTTTTACATTTCAGGAAGGGCGGTAACAACAAGCTGATAAAGATTTGCCACCGTGATGGGAATTATGGTTTTTCCGAGCCCTATACCTTTAATTCTGTGGTAGAACTGATCAGCCACTATCGTCATGAATCTCTTGCACAGTACAACGCCAAGCTGGACACAAAACTTCTCTACCCAGTGTCCAGGTTTCAGCAGGTAAGGAGGATTTTCTTTTACTGTTATAAACCTGTTAGGATTACTGTATACAATGGAATCCTGCAGGAAGACCATTTGGGGGGACCAAACAGAAAAAAAAATAGGGCTTTATGGTAATACATAGACCAATTTTAACAGACATAAACATCATTTAAAATACAATTGGGGTAGGGGGGGTGTAGTGACAGTTTTTTGGCCCTCAAGTGGCAACCTGTTCCTACCTCAGATCCCTGCCAGACCATCACCTTCTCTTCCCACGCTCAAGCCAGTGGGCATCTACAAAGAGCAGGACCTAAGGAACGTAGAGACCATCATTGAAACAGCTCAAGGTACTTTTCTTTCTTGTGGTTTTTCCCCTTCTCTCCCACCTCCTCTGATACTGGATAGTACCTCTGACGGCCTCAGACGTAGGAGCGTACTATATGATGACATCACCCCTCCATGAGGTTGCAGGTTCCCTGGCTCACATCGCCTGTCGAAGAGTTTTTACTCAGAACTTTGGAGTCAGGCTGCAGGCTATGAGCACCGTCTGAGGGCAGCAGTCCTTTAATCAGATTTTCACTATTGCAGTTTAAAAACTGTTACGCTGCTTCAGTGAATACATTTTCATACACCTGCAATTTAACCTGTGTGCACTACAATTTGTTTCTCCCTAGCTCACCACGAGGGGCTGCTGCTGTGCCAGAACCTGCACGTCTCCCTCACCAACCTGACTTGTGTTGTGCTCAGTAGCACTCCCCAGCCCTGGTTGTACCAATCCTGGTTCCCGGGTCGCCAGCATGGAAGTGTGATTCTCATCTGCGAGTCCATCGGACAGCCCCTGTTAAGTTTCTTTACCCATAATAGTCCAGTTGTTGTACAGCAGTGTGTTTGCTGAGGGGTTCTGCTTCTACGCAGTTTTACTACCTGGGGATTACAGAGCAAAGCAGTCACATGACTTGTGTTGTATGTCACTGCCCCTAATGGGATTCAGATCTCGGATCCTGCGTTCTCCAGACTCTGACCACTGGCCCACACAACTGCTGCTTGTTTTGATTAGGTACTGTATACAGTGGAACCCAAATGGATTTCAGAAGGCATCCGTGTTCACATCAGAACATTAGTGTGGCTTCTGGGCTGGTATCAGAGGAGGAGGAGTAGTACTGCTGTTATTAGGATGTCACACCTTTTATAAGGCACTTTAAGCAGTCCATATTTGATTACCTGTACACAGAGTGCATCTACAGTTAATACAATTCAAGGTATCCAGAAACCAGCATTACCCCACCACCACCATAGCTACCACATGCATCAACAGTTAATCCATGTCAAGGTATATTGTGAACCAGCATAACCCACCACCACCATCATCATGTGGATCTGCAGTTGATCTATTTTATTTTATTTCTGCCATTAATGCTATTTTTCTCCACCGCAGTACAGGCTTAGGTCGGGGTTAGGCATAGATGTTACTGGCCTTACACACCCCCAGTGTATCGTGGACGTCGATGGTTTCACAAACTACACTGCCAGCTCCTACTGTCACACCTATTTACCAACCCGGCGCCGATGCTCAAGCAGCTCTCCTTAAATTCTCTGAAATGTTAACAATGCCTGTTTCCTGGCCTACCTAATACTATGCCACTATCTATGGGGATGCCGACGCCTCTCCCCATGATGATGCCAGGGCCACGTAGGCCACATTAGTCTCCTTCACAGCATCCAGCATTGTCGCCAGCTTGCTTCTTCCTGCCCATCGACATGCTCGACGATGCCTGTGAATATAATCTGGATCTTATAATGCATGAGGAGGAGGAGGAGGAAGAACTTGAGGAGCTAGCTGAGACTCCCTATGAACAGGATACCAGCTCTGCTGTCTCGACCTGTAGTGAGGACTCTGTCATTAACACACCCAGGTCACCTCCAGAAGACCCTGCCTTTCTTTCCATAATGCAGCAACTACAGGCTGCCATGGGTGTTGCCCTGGAAGAACAGGACACCACCAAAAAATAATTTTATTTGATTCTCTGGAGTTCCCTGAGTCTCCTACCATAGTTGTGCATCCTCTCTTCCCAGCTTTGGAGGAGGCCACTTATGCTGCTTGGCATAGGCCAAACAACATCCCTGCAGTCCCCAGAAAGGCAGATAAACGGTATCTTGCTCCATCTGGGAAACCCTTTTATACCACACAGCCTGAGGTGGATTCAGTGGTTATTACTGCAGCCCATGACAGGTGGCACCCTAAGCACCTCGACTCCCTCCCTCCTGATAAGGCGTCTCGAAAGGTGGATGCCCTAGGCAAATGTATGCGTGCCTCAACATCTTTGGGCCTACGTATTGCCAACTGCCAGGCCCATATGATGAATATCAAAATTCCTTCTGGCATGAGGACAAAACTACTCAGGCCTTGCCTGAAAGCTCTGAGAAGCAAGAATTACTCAGACTTCTCACTACAAGTGTTGATGTAGACAAGCATCTACTTTGAGCAGTTTATATTTTTTCCATACAGAATTTTATTAGTTTTTAATAAAACAATACTTACTTCTGTGATCATTATATATACAAATGATAGGAGCTCTTGAAAAAATCTACAAACTGTAAGATGTACAAACAGATTATTGTAAGCTAACTAGTGTATACTGACTAGACAACAAACTTCACAGTAGATGAAATACAACTTGTTGAAGTTACTATAATATCTAGTCAAGGACTACATTCAGCTAATTCTTCAAATACATTGATTGTGCCCTACGTTCCTCTTGTGGATTTCTGCAACATTTTAAGGACTGGAGACCAAATAGCATCAAAAATATGGAGTTTGCCAGATAAACTATGAGCTTTTGGTTTTATGATATTTCTGATGCCTCTGCAAGAGCAGCTGCTTCAGGTATCTGCCTTAGGAGATACTCCTGGCTTGGAGTGGCAGGTTCTGCCTCTGATACCCAGCAGGCTGTACTAAATGCTCCTTTTAAGGTCCCCAAAGCATTTGGCCCTGATGTGCAGGATATGTTAAGGGATCTCCAAACATCTAGTAGAACCTTAAAATCTGTCCATTCCCTCTACCACACCTAGCCTAGGGGTCGGTTTTGTGGTTCCTGTTGTCCTGCAGGAGTTGAGGACCAGTGTCCCCCTACCAGACAGCAGGGTAAAGGAAAAGAAGCAGGATTGCCAGCTCAGGTATACACTCCAGGTGCTCACTCCACAGCACCTCGAGGAGGTGGAGCAGGGGGAGCAGCCGCTACCGGTACAGCCGGACTCCCTCATTCTCCTTAGCCACTTTCACCTCTAGGAGTGACTGTTTGGGGTCGTACCTCCCTCCGCTCACCCCAGTGGTGGGAGATCACCTCGAATGCGTGGGTACTAGAAATTATAGCCAAAGGCCAAGCTCTGGAACACTTAGACAATCCTTCAGACCACCTGCTTACTCAAACTACTCAGCAGAACACCTTGCTGTGTTACAAGAGGAAGTTCAATCCCTTCTCCAAAAACAGGCTGTTCAGCCGGTTCCTCTCGAGCAATGGAACACTGGCATTTATTCCAGGTACTTCCTAGTCTCCAAGTGGACAGGTGACCTGCACCTCATTCTGGATCTCGGGGGGGGGGGGGGTCTCAGCCGCTTCACTGAATACAGAAAGTTCAGAATGGTCACTCTTCAGGGTCTCCTTCCGATACAACAGCAGGGAGACTGGCTGTGTTCCCTGGACATGAAGGATGCATACTTTCACATCAGAATCAGGAAATCTCACAGAAAATACCTGAGATTCCTTCTCCAAGGGAACCATTACCAGTTCAAAATATTGTCTTGAAGCTTATCCTCTGCACCACATGTTTTTACCAAATACTTTGCCATTGTGGCTGCGGACCTTCACAGGGAAGGTCTGTATTTATTTAGTTTTTGATAACCGCGTAAGTGCACTAGACACAAGAGTGACTATTTTCGGGCACGACCCGGGAGGTTACAACATCAACAAGAAAAAACAGTGATGATACAGTACAATATAGGAGTACAACATATTAGGGTTACAATTAAAATGGATAACAGTTTGAGGTGACGGGACAAACATTCTGATGTACTTCATATCAGAAGTGAAAGTAAGTGCATATTATACTATAGCATTTAAGGATATAGTAAAAATGGATACCGGTTTGAGCAGTTGGTGTAACTAGGAGACAATACTGACATTTCACATATCAAGGCACAACAAAGATAACTGCACATATTAACAGTTGATTATCAATCTAGGCATCAGCTCTATTCTACAAAACTGGCTATAATATAAAGAATATGACACCAAAGATAAAGAATACGACACCTAAGAGGGAGCAAGAAGGTAGGAAGGATTGAGGTAGTAAGACCTTATGGGAGAAAGTGGGGGAGGGAGATGTGTAAGAAGTGGGTAGGAAAGGGGTGAAGACAAGTGGAAACTATGAGCTATAAGTACGAGGAGGATGTATGTGTTCCCATACCTGGACAGCTGGCTCCTAGAAGCAGACTCCAAGGATCAGCTCTTACATACTCTAACTAGAACCCAGCTGTTTGACACACTAGGTATCACAGTGAATATTCCAGAATTGGTACCAACACCTTGCCAACGCCTGCAGTACACTGAGGTGTGGAGGGGTTGTGGGATAACAGATGGACCAGACACTGAACTTCAGGTTCAACACACAATCTCTGTGTGATGTTTATTCAAAATACAGGAAATAAGCTTCTGCAATGCCATATTCCTTCTTCAGTTTGTAGCAAGACTATGTATGTCCTTTCTCTGCACTTAGTCAGCAGCTACCGACACTGATCTCTGATCTAACTTACCAGTTGAGATGCAACCTCCACCCCTGTGTGGGCCCCATTTGCTTGGGTAGTGGGGGCCCAAAAAGAAAAAAAAAAAAACTATAGACAAAGATCCTCAGTGCAGAATCACTGAAAGAAAGGTTACCCCGAAGGGCATTGGCAACAAATCAAGTGTTAAAAGAAATTCATACTTCCATGATGCAAAGCATCATGGGATATATGCAAATCACCATGACATTTAGACTTGTTCAGTTTACAGCAATTTACATGCATTTTAAACAGCACAACTAACTTGATTTCTGTAATAGTTACCTAGTACTTTTTACCATTATCAAAAACACCTAGTGCCGTGGTATTTTCAACATTTACAGGTTTCATAAACATAAGGTATATACATCAAGGTATTTTATGACAGAGTGCTATTACATACTAAATCCAACAACAATAAACAACCTGTTTTACATACACTTGGAGGTCACCACAATAACCTCCCTGTACGAGGACCTGAGAGGGAAAAGGAAAATTAAACGAGGACACCATAGCATAGTCAAGAAAGAGGAGGGGGTGCCCATAGGTGGCCAACCTTATTGACTAGAAATAGTAAAGGATAGAATAGACCAAGAAATAGAAGGACTGTTGCAACAGATTTAAGAAAAAGTCGGTCCTCAAGAGTGGCAGGAGCTCCCTGTCACATGGGGGCGGTGCTGGATACCTCCCACGAAATGGCCTTTCCACCAGAGGAGTGGGCTGACCATTTAATTGCTCATGCCCACTCGATTTACACCAGTTGTTATGTCACCGCCAGGTCATTTGTATGCCTTCTAGGACACATGGTGGCATCCACTGTCAGTTCCACTAGCCAGACTGCAGATGTATGTGCCCCAGTGGACCCTTTGAGTCCAGCGGCACCAACTGACAGACGACTTGGAACAAACAGCCTCATAACGTCGCCGCTACGCAAAACATTGATATGGTGAAAGGATCATGGCAACCTTCTCAAGGGTGTGCCATTTCTTGGGCCTCCCCTTCTGCATATCCTAACCATGGATGGCGCGGTTGCGCACCTGTGTCCTCATCAGACACAGGGTACCTGCAAAGCACCTTGCACATCAGTGTACAACAACTACGTACTGTCCTGTATGCCCTTTGTGCGTTCCTGACATATTTGTCTCCAGGTCCACTGTTAATACAGATGGACAGTACCACTGTGATGCATAACATCAGTAAACAGGGGGGACACATTCCAATCAGCTGTACAGAGAGGCCATGAGGCTGTGGTATTGGGCTCCAGAACACAGCTTTCATCTGTCAGCCGTTCATGTTCCAGGCATCCGAAACATATTGGCAGTCAAGCTCAGCAGATCCCAGTCCATGATGCACGAGTGGGAACTGCTGACCTCTGGTGGAAGACCTCTTCGCAATGTGGAGGTCGACCAGATTTAGACCTCTTTGCATCTGTACACAACAAAAAACTGATGAGATTCTGCTGGCTCGTTCCAGGGCCTGGAGTTTGCTGGCGAGACACATTGTCCCTCTGTTGGACATGGAGGTTTCTTTATGACTTTCCTCTCATTCAGAAAGTGCTCCTCAAACTGAAACAGGAAGGTGCAACACTAATACTTATTGCCTCCTTTTGGCCTCGGCAGATTTGGTACCCACTCCTGCAGCAACTTGCAGTGGAACTGCCACTACCCTTGCATCATGATCTCCTGGCACAGAACTGCGGCACTCTAGCTCATCGCAACCTGAAATCCCTGTACATTCATGCGTGGCTCCTGAAGACATAGTCATTGCTTGCTTTGGTATCTCACAAAAAGTGGCGGATGGTTCCGGTGGCTGCTAGAAAACCCTCCACCAGACACACTTATGCCCTCAAGTGTAAGCGGTTTATCATATGGGCCACCTCCCACCATCTGGACCCTTTCACATGTCCAGTAAATCAGATTTTGGAATATGTTCTCACACTGTCAGATGCAGGCCTTCACTACTTTACCCTCAAGGTACATTTATCGGCTATATCGCCTTTCATGAACCTATTGACAGGCGTACGGTTGCTGAACTGGAGGTAGCACATACGTTCCTCAGGGGCATTCTACACTTAAAGCCCCTTGTACAAAATCCAGTGCCCCAATGGGAATTCAGTTTTAGTTTGGAAAAGCTTATATTGGCTCCTTCTGAGCCTGCCGCAAGCTGTGGCTTATGCCTTCTATCTTGGAAATTGGTGTTTTTAGTTGCTATTACTTCTGCTCAAAGAATTTCAGAGCTGCAAGCTCTCATGTACAAGTCTCGTTTGATTTTCCACAAAGTCTTTGCACACTAATCCTAAGTTTCTTCCCAAGGTGGTGCCTGAGTTTACTTTAAATCAAACCATCCACCTCCAGTCGTTATTACCAGAGCATGCCAGTCCAGGGGCAGCATTGCTCTATACTTCGGATGTACATAGACTCCTGAGCTACTATCTCAACCATACCAAGGCCTTCAGAAAGTCCTCACAGCTTTTTGTTTCATTAACTCCTGGATAGAGGGTGCCCCTGTTTCTAAACCATGCTTATCCAAGTGGTTGGCAAATTGCATCACTTTTTGTTACCTGAAGTACGGAAAGGAACTTCCTGATATGGTTTGTGGCCACTCCACTAGGGGGATGGCCATCTCTATTGCCTGTTTCAGAAATGTGTCTGCTGCTGAGATTTGTGCAGCTGCCACTGAAGTACTGTCCACACCTTCACTAAACATTACAGTCTGGACATCTACTCTCTCGCAAACATGCTGGCTTTGGCCTTGCCTGCCTGCAAGGTTGCCTCTCCTGATACCATTGCCCAGCCTTTTTGGTACTGCTTGGTACTCATTCCAAAGGTGTGGTCTGATGAAAGAAATATCCGTGAAAAAGATGGTACAGTTACGCAGGAGCTTACCATGACAGTATCTTCGAGAGAATCTCTTTCATCAGGCCATACCCCCTACTTTTCCCTTCCGGCTGCTGCTTCAAAGGATCCTGTTACTGCTCTCTCCATAGTTTCTTTCCCTGGCCCTCTGCTTTGCAGAGGTCTACATTCTCTCCTGCTTCCCTCAAAGCCTGTCCTTCGTGTATGATCTCTAGCAGGGAACTGAGGAGAAGAGGGGCCGTGCATTATTAGCCGGATGTTGTCATGGGCGGCCCCTGACAGCACTACTTGCAAAAGTTTGTGTGTGGTCCTGCTGCCTGACAGCTGTATGTTACAAAGGTGTGGCCTGATGAAAGAGATTCTCTTGAAGATCGACTGGTTACGGTAAGTTCTTATGTAACTGTACTTTCCTGTGGTGAGTGGTATGAATGTTGGTCTGTCAGACTTTGTTCTAGCTGGATAAAATATGTCAGAATTAAAAAAACAGGATGACAGTCCCCCCCTCCCCGACCCTCTCCTTCGGGTCTCATACGCACTACCCTCTGCCCGAAGGATTCAACCCTCGCTATTGGCACTTACTTCCAGGCTTCCCAATTTCTTTTGACATCTCCTTGCTTCCAGTTTATCCTTGCCAGGGGGATTTCTTGCTCTCATGTAGGACGAAGCACCTCAGACGTCATGGATGCATTCTGCGGAGGGGGGAATACAAGGATGGTGTGCTGGGGTGGCATGAGGGGGAATACATTTGAGGGCCATCATCCAGCGCATCGCAGCATCTTTGGAGAGACTCATGGCATTGGGTGATGATCATCCATGCTGTCAAATGCATCTCCACCAGCTCTAGGAGCAGTGGGAACTATGCCTTACTCTCAGGGAGGATAGCTTCCACAGGAACGCTCTTTTATCCTGTGCACTAGTCTTTGCTCCAGTTGCCCCGGGTGCGTGGTGTGAACCCAGGTTGCCAGCATGCAGAGTGGGTACCTCACCATTTTGTGCCACGGAGCTGGCAACAGAGGTTTTTATAAACAGAATGCATTGTGTTTTCAAAAATGTTATCTTTTAAATACCTGCAGGACCAACTAGTGAAGGAGGACAGCGTGGAGGCAGTAGGAGAACAACTCCAGGTGTATCACCAGCAGTACCAGGACAAGAGCCGTGAATACGATATTCTGTATGAAGAATATACCAGGACTTCACAGGTACAGTACTTAATGCCCACTACATGTTTATATGTCCATCCTCCTAATGCAGTGCATTGTGGGTGATGTATGTGGCCGTTGTCTTTAAGCAGGGCTGTAAGGTGCACTAGGCTTCACAAAGCATGTGATGAAAACTACAAAATGTAGATAAACATGTGAAATTAAGAGTCAGCATTGATTTCCTCTTGGCTGTTGCATATATAACACGGTTATATCAGGTAAGAAGAGAGAGACTAGGTTCATCAAGTCCTCTCCTCTGGCTTCATAAGCAGGGATGAATTAAGTACGCTGTGCAAAGATAGGGATTCCCTATCCACTCTACTACCCCAGGTACCTGGTGATTCCCTTGGTAAGCAGGAATTTGCCCAGGCTTACATTAAAGGCCTGTACTGTCTTCATGTCCACTGTATCTGCTGGTAGACTGTTTCAAAGGTTCACCACTCTCTAGGGAAATAAAGTGTCTCCAGATACTGCCCTCTGCATTTACCACTCCTGGGTTTCAGGGTGTGTCACAGTGTTCAGCTGCAGGATATCGGATCAAACAATTCCAGCTGAACTGGCCCACTGACATGGTGGTAACGCTACAACTTGTGAGCAGGGATGGGGAACAAGCCTAGGTTAATCAGCAGACAGACGGGAGAGGAGGATTGGTCGTCCCAAGGAACGCTCACCAGGGAGGAGAGGCAGTGTGCCCCACCTCACGATTGTTACTTGCAGATCTGCAGGTAGAATCTCAGTGGGTGCCACGCTTTTTCGGGGGTCAAGGGGATGTGATTGTGATTCACGCCAGTCCGAGGGAGGGAAGGAGAAAATGTGGTGGGAAAATTTCTGCTGTTGCAGGATGAAGATTATATCCTTTGTCAGCCCTGCACACGTGACTGCAGCACCGTCCACTTGTATCGTGCTCCAGAGGGGTTGGGGACCACTTTCGGCTCTGTCACAAAGAGTGAGTCCTGGAGATGGTGGGGGTGGCAAGGCAGGTGGGAGGGTGGCAGAAGGGGGAAGACTGGCAGAAAGAGAGAAAGGTCTACATAAGAAAAAAAGCATCTCCGACTTCGATTTTGTCAGTACCCTTGAGAATGCGAAAAATTGAGATTATGTCCCCTCTCAGCATTTTCTCCAGAGTAAACATTTTATATGTAAAGAATAACACGTGAGTGATGGGGAATTATGCTATATTATACTACATATGAACCCTCTCCTCCAGGCAGAAGCCAGGGTTACACACTCTTGATTCCTTAGCAAACTCGCACCAGTCATTTTATTCTCAGTAAAATGACAGCTCAGTGCTCAGAACAGTCATGTTATTCTCAGTAAATGACAGCAGTGAAATCATCCTCTTTTTCTTCATTCTGATTAGTCTTTACTCAAAGCAGCGAACACATGAAGCATAATAGTTATAATGTGCTAAATGGGTCCCTATCTTCGGCAGTAATGTAAAGTTAAAATACTCTGCCGTTGCCCAAAAACTTTTTTCACTCGACAATCACAAAGAGAGACCTTTGATGGAAGAGAGAGACCTCTAATGAAATCTGGATCAGCTGGAATGGATGAACCAAACGGTATCAAGCATAGTTCCCTGTCTCGCATGTGTTGTTTTGCATCAAAAATGATTTTAAAGAATAAATGAATCAGAATGTTTTAATCTCAGCTTGAATGTCTAGCAAGGTTTTGCATGGTACTGTGACTTTAGGAACCAGACAACAGATGAAGTTTAAGGTTGGGTGAGCTCATCTCTTCCTGCTTGATCCAGACATAGATGAGTCAAGAGGGCTGAAATGTGGTGATGGTGATATGTATGCAGTATAAAGTGCATTGAAACAGTTTTTTTCTTCCTGTTTGGATCTTTGTGCTTGGGAAGAGTTTTAGCGAAGTGCGTGAAGCAGTAAGAGAAGTTAGTGAGAAAGCAATTCTAGGCTTGTTTGTGTTTCATTTTTTCCCCCAATCAGTATTTTATCCTCCTGAGCTGCCCTGACTGTCCCCATGTGACCAATCCACCCAGTCTCTCCAGGGCTTACCTTGCTCTGCCATCCTGTGCCATAGGACTGTGGAGCTGTCCAGTACGGGGCCTGCAAGGGACTGGGCCGTCACCTTGCAGTCTGTTTTTTTTTGTTTTTTTTTATCCTTGCCTCCCCTGGGCTCACAGTTCCTGCAGTGGTGCAGTGTGTGAACTCCTCCACGGAAAGGCCCCCTGGCATCTGCTAGTGGGGTCCCTTCCCTGTGTGGTCCTGTTACGCTGCTACTCGGATTCCTGCAGGTAGCAGATGAGCAGCGGGACACGCTCAGCCCCCTCTCCCCCAGCCAGCCCCCTAGTGGCCCTGATCTGTTCCCAAACCAGGACACCGGCATGGCAGGAGGTGAGGAAGCCAGTGTCTTAGCCCTCGACACCAGTGGACTGGCCCAGCAATTCTAATTTTGTATCATCTTTGTATTTCTGTTGCATTCCATGGTGTGTAGTTTTGCAAACGTTGATCTGGTTGGTTGACTTTTTTGTTTTGGGGGGGTGGTGTCATTTGGTGTGTTGTCCATTAGGGTTTTCTGGCTTTGTTCAGAAGGGTGCAGTTCATTGAGATAGTGAAGCATTTTGAGTTTTGCAGAAATTGCTTTGTTATGCAGGTTGGGGGGTAGTCACATGGGGGGTGAAGTATCGATTTGTCATTTGAAGTGGAATGGTTATATAGTGACCTTTTGATGGAATGTATCTGACTAAGGAGGGAGTCAGTGCATTGGGGCAGAAGTTTGATGTCTTTGCAGAATATTTAAACTAGCAAATGGGGAGAGGGGTGCAGTACCTCATACATCGAGTGGGAAGAACACCCCTGCCCCCTCAGCTAGTGGTCAAATAGAAGTTCAGCATGTTTGTAGTTCATTTGCATCACCAGCTAAGGAAAAAAGTCCGGCTCCCCATACGACGCATAGGGGAAACGCCAGACCTCGCCCAACAACTAACACACCAAAATCTGGCCAATGGAAAATCATGTACACAAATGCTCGCAGTCTGGGAAACAAGATCCCAGATCTGCAGGCAATAATGACAGAGGCTAAACTGGACATAGTAGCCATTAGCGAGACATGGTTTACCAGTAACTACACTTGGGAGACTTCAGTACCTGGCTATGTACTGTTCAGAAGAGACCGAGGTGCAAAAAGAGGGGGTGGAGTGGCCCTTTATGTCAATGAAAATATCAAAGCTACAGAAATTCAGACTATACATAAGGAGCTAGAAGAACTGTGGGTCACCCTGGAAACAGGAAATGGGACAGCCATACGAACTGGGGTTGTGTACAGGCCTCCAGACCAGGGGGAGGACATAGACACATTACTGTTAGAAGATATACAAAATATGACAGCTAAAGGGGAGGTTCTGATAATGGGAGACTTCAACATGCCAGATACAGACTGGTCAATACCAGCAGGAACATCTGCCAGAACTAGACACATGGTGGATTCCCTGCAGGGGGAGCGACTCAAACAACTGGTACAACAACCCACAAGAGACAGGGCTGTCCTAGATATAGTACTGATTAACAGGGCAAGGATCACAGATCTCCAGGTAGAAGGTCACCTGGGGGCCAGTGACCATCACATGGTATGGTTCAATTTGGCCACTAGAACTAAATCATCCCATTCCAAGGCAAAAATATGGGACTTCAGAGGAGCTGACTTTGATAAGATGGCCAACAGAGTTAAGCTAGCCCTGGCAAAAAGAAATATAGGTGAGGGGGTACAGGAAAAGTGGGCAAGCATTAAAGATGCAATACTTGAACAACATCCCATTGTGTTAGAGAGAAAGGAAGTGCAAAAAAAGTAAGCCACTTTGGTTCTCAAACAGTAGCAGAAAGGTCAGAGCCAAGAGCTGACCTTCAGGAAATATAAGGGACGAGCAGGATAAAGATAGGAGGCATACCAAAGTTCCCTAGGGAAGCAGGGAAGGCAGTAAGGCAGGCAAAGGCCCACACCAAGGAAACACTAGCACAAACAGTAAAAGAAGGTGACAAGACTTTCTATAGATACATTAGTGAAAGGAGAAAGTCCAGACGGGGTATTGCTAAGATCAAAGGGGATAAGGGTGTGTGTGAGGAGGAGGACCATGTAAAAGCATATAACCTAAATAGATACTTCTGTTCAGTATTTACTGAAGAGACGGTAGGGCAGGGCCCACAGCTTAGCACCATGGACACAGGGGAGGGAGGTGTGCGCTAGTCCCTTCACAAAAGAAAGGGTCCTACAAGACCTCGATAAGCTCAGGGTGGACAAGGCAATGGGACCTGATGGCATACATCCCAGGGTACTAAAGGAGCTAAGGGTGGACAAAGCCATTATCAGAACTGCTTAGTGAGTCTCTGAGCACAGGAGAGGTCCCAGAAGACTGGAGAAGCACTCATGTGATCCCGCTCCACAACAGTGGGAGGAGACGGAACTACAGACCAGTCAGTCTTACCTCAGTAGTGGGCAAGATTATGGGGGCACTCCTTAAGGAAAGGATAGTGCAACACTTGGAATCCATATGAGCACAGGATCCAAGACAGCATGGGTTTACAAAAGGAAGGTCCTGTCAAACTAATCTCATAGATTTCTTTGACTGGGTAACCAGAGTGGTGGACCAAGGGGGAGCAGTTGATATTGCCTACCTTGACTTCAGCAAAGCTTTTGATACTGTTCCACATAGAAGATTGATTAATAAGCTGGGTAGGCTCAGGGTGGGTCAGAAGTTGGTCAGCTGGGTGGCAAACTGGTGTACGGGCACAAAACAGAGAGTGGTGGTACATGGTATACAGTCAGAAGAGATGCAGATCACAAGCGGGGTACCTCAGGGATCAGTCCTGGGGCCAGTCCTCTTCAATATCTTCATCAGTGACATTGCAGAAGGACTGGAGGGTAAGGTTTGTCTGTTTGCAGATAACACCAGGATCTGCAACAGAGTAGGTGATCCAGATGGGGTGGGCAGAATGAGAAGAGATTTGGTAAACTAGCAAAATGGTCGGAAGAGTGGCAACTGGGTTTTAACACAAAGAAGTGCAAGATCATGCACATAGGGAAGAGAAACCCTGAAGCCACCTATAGGCTGGGAGAGGAGTTGCTGGCAGTCACAAGGGAAGAATGAGACTTGGGCATCATCATCACCGATGACCTGAAATCATCCAAGCAGACCACTAAAGCAGTAGGTAAGGCTAGAGGGATGTTGGGGTGTATTAGTAGGGGTATCACAAGTCGGAAGAGGGAGGTAATAATTCCTCTTTACAAGACACTGGTTGGGCCCCATTTGGAGTACTGCATGCAGTACTGAAGGCCACACCTTCACAAAAGACATTAACCAGATTGAGGCAGTCCAGAGAAGGGCAACCAAAATGGTGCAGGGACTGCATCAGAAAACATATGAGAACAGATTAACGGAGCTCAATATGTATACCGTAGAGCAAAGGAGGGAGAGAGGTGATATGATTGAAACATTCAAACACCTTAAGTGCATTAACAGGGTGAAAGAGTCTAACATGTTTCAATATAAGAAAAATAGCAAGACAAGAGGACACCGCATGAGAATAGAGGGGGGCCGTTTAAGGGGTAATGTGAGGAGGTTATTTTTCACAGAAAGGGCGGTGGATGCATGGAACGGCCTACCTCAGGAAGTGGTGGCTATGAATACAGTGCAGGGCTTCAAACAGGCATGGGATAGGCATAAGGGAGCAATATAGATGGGTATGAATAAATAGGCCATTGACAGAGAAAAGGCAGATGGCACATTCATAAGGTAGAAAAAGAAATGGACAGACTGGATGGGCCTTGTGGTCCTTATCTGCCTTCAACGTTTATGTTTTTCACATGGTATAGTTAGATTGACTCTAGGAGGGAGTTATTCAGTAGGACAAGGTAGCCCCATGTGACAGGTTCTTGACCAGTGAGGAAGCAGAACTGGCTAAACCCCCATTTTGTTGGTTTTAATTATGGTGTTCTTTAAAATGCGACTTTGCTGCCTATGCTTTTAGTGCAACTCTTGCCTCACTTTATTGCACTGAGATACTTTTCTTTTTATTGCCCTGTAGTCCACTTATGGCCATATTTTTTTATTCATACAGCTATGAGGTCTGGTAAACATTCTGCATGAAAAAGATTTACAATATATGTATTGTGAAAATTGAAATGAATCTTAGAATTAATGCCTCCACAGCCATAGGTCCAAGAAATGTATAGGGGAGTAAGCTTAGTCCCACTTTTTCCTTTCTAGATAACTTCTGAAGATGACGTACAGGATGGTGAAAGCATTCTAACTTGATTTTCAGTTTTCAGTGAGCACTGAATTTAACTCTCTTGTTTTACTTCAAACCCACACGCTGATGCAGTACTCTTTTGTTCTTGCGTTTCACTGAATACCACTGTTTCAGGAGCTCCAAATGAAAAGAACAGCAATTGAAGCCTTTAATGAAACAATAAAGATCTTTGAGGAGCAGTGACAGACACAGGAGCGATGCAGTAAAGAGCACATTGAGAAATTCAAACGAGAGGGCAATGAAAAAGAAGTACAAAGGTACGTTCACTTAATAGTACACACATACGGAGCATGCAGTTGCTTTATTTTACTGGTTTCAAATCGAGAATCATTTCCTATTGATGCAGCATTTCAAAATATATTTAAGCAGTAAGGTACAGCAAGATATTTTTTTTCCAATTCTTTAACCAGGTGAGACACACTAAGCTGAAACCTTGTATACAGGTGCAACCTGGGAGCACAGGGAAGTTAAGTGACTTGCTCAGGGTCACACAGTATGCAAGTGGGGGCTGTGGGATTCAAACCCAGATCTCCAAATTTGCAGCGCAGAGCCTTACACCACTGCCTCCAATATGTGGGTTAGATTGATGGGGGGAAGATTTAGAATGGAAATGAGGAGACACTTTTTCACGGAGAGGGTTGTGGCAGAATGGAATGCTCTACCAGAGGAGGTGGTAGCCTGCAAGACAGTGAGTAGTTTCAAAGGGGATGGGACAAGGTGGGGGTTAATTGGGAAGGGGGGGGTGGCGAGGCAGTCGTAAGGTGAGGGTGCTGGCTGAACACTTGAGCAGACTTGAAGACCAGGTGGACTATTTCTGTTGGCAAATTTGTATGTTTGTATTATGGGATATCACCATTCTGTGGGTGGCTGCCCCAGAAGTGGTGATATCCCATAATGATACACACGCTGGAGTACCTTGTTCACGCATGCCAGTTTACTGTGCCATATTTTTTTTTAAATTCTGCACAGTTTCTAAAATACTGCAATATTTTCTCCTCCAATCTGAAGGCAGAGTTAGTCTATCCTTCTGCAAACTCGCTACTGTTATTTCATTGTCAGTGAAATGAGAGTAGTAACATCATCATCGACAGAAAAATAAATACAAAAAGTAATTTTAAACATGTTGCACAGTAGCTATAATAGTGGATTCACTGTCCTTGGCAAAAATCTGATTGTCTCGTGGAAATAAAGTGCGTGGCCTTCGGCCTGTTCTTTATCCTCTCCGGAATCAGAGTATTGCCTCGCATAGTACATCTACTATCATATTTTCGCTCCATTAATATGAACATTGAGGCATCTTTGGACTCTCGAGTGTCAGCTCTTGGGTCCAGTGGATGCCAGGACTGCTCACTTTCGTTTTGAATTCCCCTTATTTAGAAAGCATGTAGGGCGATACTTGCATGGAATGCTGACATGCACAGCTGCTGTATTTAGCATTCTTACATTTTCAGCTTTCAGACCTGTTTAGTTCCATGAGGTTACTTACAGATACAGCTGGCTGCCCCAGAAGGGGATGACATTGTGTATGGAACTGCTGCGGCACCACTGTGGTTCAGTTGTAATAACTAGCATCAACAAGACACTGTTGTGATCTGCTGTGATAGCATTCAGCAGTGCCACAGCCCTGCCACTGTAAGCAGCTAGCATTGTGCACCAGTAGCAAGCATCAGAAGCAAAAGAAGGATGGAGGATATAGAAGGAGTAGAGATGAAATTATTTGAAAAAATACTGGTGGTCAGTTACTCACCTGGGGATATCCCCATACAGGTCACAGTATTTGTTTAACAGAGGATTAGGAGTCGCTAGATTTTGCTTTAGTGTGCTTGGAGCGTGCAGGTTCAAATCCTGGCACATTTCCATAGAGTTGGGGTTTTGGATCACAGCGCTGCAGCGTGTTGCCAGGGTTCAACGGACCTAGCCAGGAGAATCCCTTCTTGCTGAGCATTACCCTTGGGATGGAAGGGAGAACTGTGACACAGTAAAGCAGTTAGCCAGGCAAGTTTGTTTGGGAGGGGAGCTTTCTATAGTTTTAGAGCCCCCTGTTGCCTCACTCTGTGTCTCTTTGAGTGCCTCTGGAAATACTCCAAAATGAAACAAGTATGGATGTTTCAATAGCCCACTGATCAGTTCTGAAATAAAGCTGAGGTTTGTTTCCTCAAGGGCACACGTTTAATCTAGTTGCAGACTTGGGGTGCAATCCAGTGGAGAGCAAAAGGGCATAAGTATTCAAAGCGGGAGTCCACACCCCATCTCCAGTGTTTCTTAGCTGCTAACATTACTGCACCTGTGTCTGACTGGTTGTGTTACCCAGAATAAAATGTGCAACTCAGATTGCAAGATGTCTTTTAAATTTTATTTATAGATTTTGCATATTTGCAGGATATGTCTTCAAGTAAATTATGCTAACCATGGAACATTATGTCTGATGTATATGCATCTGACGCAGATTCCATTACAGTTATCATATTTTGCAGTTGCAGTCATGAGTCACCTTATGTTTATCTTAATCAGTTTGACTCAGGCCTTGTATTGAATTCCAGAGTGGGTTTTCCAGATGTAGGAACGTTGACAATAAGGCTCCCAACATCTAAGCTTGGACTGCCTTTACTGGATTTCTTCAATTAATAATGTTGATCCTCCGAGTTTGCTGCACGTTTTCCTGGCATGACGAGGAAAAAAGTCTTCCCTCCACAGGTTTTAATGTCATAGTTACAGTGAAAAAGCTACTTGCCATCTTTTGTTCGGGGGGACTATTGGACTCACTACCCCACAGCAGTGTGGTCTAGTGGTTAGAGCACTGGCTCAAGAACCAGAAGGCTGCAGGTTCAAACCCTGCTAGATCCAAATACTCACTGTGTAATCTTAAACAAGTCACATAACCTCTCATGCTCCAGGCCACTCAGCTGTGGAAATGGGTAGAAGCAGGACCCCACTGGAAATGAGGTATTGCACCTGTACTGTCTTGGGCAAATAGTAAAAGAAAAAAAAAGAAGTAATGAAGGGCTAGAACTTAACGGTATTTCCCCATGTTTTGCATACCAGTATTCAAGACAGAATACCATTTTCATCTTGCTGGTATTCCAAATGGAATACCATTTCCCCATGCTGCCTATCTGTAGTTTAATCTGTAGCACAGCTCTTCTAGGATAGGCAGATTACCAGATACTGAGACGGAATACCAGATTTGTAGTTTCAGTATTCTGCCTCCCACACCATTTTCTTTTCATGATTTCTAACCCTGCTATGTTGACTTCCTGACCCATGATAATCTGGTAAATATTCATGCAAAATGCAAAACAGAGTCAAAAGTACAAGAGGCAGTGAATCCTGAGAGTCATCTCAAGTTGATTTGTTTTTCCTCTTGTCTGTATTTTATCCCAAGCCCCACTGTCATCCCAGGATATACTCTGTTCAGGCCCCAGTCGCCATGTAGCCAGCAGTTGAGTGTTTTAGTCCCCTTTTTCTATATTCCTTCCTCCTCCTCCTCGTGGTGTGGGCAGTGCTTCAGTTGGTCTCACGCATGTACATGGAGTTCCCCTGTGGACAGAGTAAGCTTTTGGTCCATTTGCAGAGGTCGCTGTGGTGCCAGAACCTGCCCCGAGCCCTGCCTGGTCATGGCATGCTGTCACTTGGCAGCTGCCTGCAGCCTGGCCTGCCCCCTCATGCAGGGACCAGAGTCTACTACCAAGCCCAGGTCACCTGCACAGCAGCATGACCAGTGCCTCGGCGCCCTCCCCCACATTGTATCCATGCCCCTTGTCTCTGACCAGGCCCCCTTCCTGCTGGCCTCCCCTGCCCCATCACTCAGCTTCTCCTGGACTTACCTGTCAGTCCAGCTTCCTCCGTGGCTTAACCCTATGGCGGGTTAGTGAAGCTGCCCATCTCAGCTGCATTACGGATCCAGATTCTGGAGGAGGTGCTGAGGTCACCAGTTCCGGGCCCGCAGGAGGCCTAAATTCATCCATTTTGATCGGGGTGCTCCAGCCCATTCCCACAGAACATTGGCAGAGAGGGTGCCCATGTGCACACGAATCTGCAGAGCGTGGTATCAGCCAGAGTTTTCCCGACGACATAGTTGCTTCCGACTGCACTGTCCCATGGGGTCACCCAGGTGGCAGTATCACAGTGGAGCAAGCTGCCTCCCCTCTCCAGAGGAAGAGTGTGTTCTCTGTTATGCTCAGTTTTCCTCCCTGTGGCCAGCCCTCAATGACCCAGGCTCGTTCCCGATGCCGGGTCACCGGTTTCTCAAGCAGTAGTAGCCCTACTGCTGCATCAGCTGGCTGACCTCTCTTTCAAATGACTAATGGAAGAGATTTCCTATGGGAAAAGAAGCAAGCTGCTGCCTTGAGTATTTTGGTAGCCTCTGGTCACTGGTTGTCTTATGATCTTCACACTTTCTCTCCCAGCTTTCCTGTGCACTTAATTAATGGGGGTGGAGGAGTAAATTGTAGTATTTTTTCTACACTGCAATTGCTTTCCATGAATCCAACTGTTCCTGTTCCAAGTCTTAAAAGATTTTTATTTTCCTTAGGATTCTGATAAACTCTGAGAAACTGAAGTCCCGTGTTACTGAAATCCATGAAAGTAAACTGAAACTGGAAATAGACTTGAAGAAACAGGCCACAGAAAACCGGGAGATTGACAAGAGAATGAACAGCCTAAAACCAGACCTGATGCAGCTGCGTAAGATCCGTGACCAGTACTTGGTGTAAGTAGTTCATTTCCATGTCATCCTGTGCTCACCTTTCACTAGCTGTAATAAAGTGGGTGATCTGATACCTTTTATTGGACCAACAAGAGATTTACAGAATTTAAGCTTTTGAACTATACAGAGCTCTTCATCAGAAAATGACAGGCTATACAAAGAATTGGTAACAAAAAAAAAATCTTTTACACATGGATGTGACAGTTCTGTTGATATGGCAACAAACAATTCTTTACTGGCTATATCAGAAATTACAGGTGAGAATATCAGGTGCTGTGCGATGCTGCAGTGAAACGAGGTGACGTCTGCTTACCCATGATTGGTAGGAACGCTGCAGGCAAGCTCTTTTTTTGTGCTTTTTGTTTTTAAATAATCTGGTGAGTACAGTGGACCAGAGGCCTGTTTTCAGACACGGACTGAGCCAGACAGGCACAGGAATAGGTACAATACTTCAAATGCGGGCACACGTACATTGAAGATGCATGCTCAAGCAGCAGTTTTGTAACAGAGTAACAAGTACAGGCAGAACAAACAAATCGACATGTCATCGAATCGACATACCGTGGTGAAGATGCACGCCTTAGGGTCAAAGGTCAGGAAGCAAAGGCAGGCCAGTAAACATAAAATTCACAAGTAGCATTTTATTATCACTAACGATAAAATAAAAAAATACATTGTACAGGATTGCTCATAATTAAAGGTAGTACAAAAAAAAACCACTATCTGAGACTGTCTCTCAGTTTAAATCTCAGTCTCTGTATACAGTGCCTTCAGAAAGTATTCACCCCCCCCCCCCTTGGATTTTGTCACATTTTGTTGTGTTACTACCAGAATTTTTAATGCATTGAAATGATTTTTCCCCCCTTGATTCACAAGCATACTCAACAATTTAAAGGGGCAAAAATATTTTTATTGTGTAACAAAAATTTATGAAACATTAAAAACTGAAATATCTTCAGTACTTCGTAGAAGTGCCTTTGGCAGCAATTACAGCTTTGAGTCTTCTTGGGTATGTCAGTATCAGCTTTGCACATCTGGATTTAGGGATTTTCGCCCATTCTTCCTTGCAGATTTGCTCAAGCTCTGTCAAGTTGGATGGGGAGCGTCGGTGAACTGCAATCTTTAAGTCTTTCCACAGATTCTCAATGGGATTCAAGTCTGGGCTTTGGCTGGGCCACTCAAGGACATTCACCTTCTTGTTCTAAAGCCACTCCAGTGTTGCTTTGGCTGTATGCTTGGGGTCATTGTCCTGTTGGACGTAATCTTCACCCCAGTCCAAGGTCTATTGCAGACTGATGCAGGTTCTCCTCAAGGATGTGCCTGTATTTGGCTCCATTCGTTGTTCCTCTATCCTGACAAGTGCCCCAGTCCCTGCCACTGAAAAGCATCCCCATAACATGATGCTGCCACCACCATGCTTCATGGTAGGGATGGTATTACACGGGTGATGAGCTGTGTTCGGTTTGCACTAGGCATAGCGCGTTGCATTCAGGCCAAAGAGTTCAATTTTTGTTTCATCAGACCACAGAATCTTTTGCCACATGGTCTCAGAGTCTGCCACGTGCCTTCTTGCAAACTCCAGGCATGCTTTTATGTGCCCTTTTCTCAGGAGTGGCTTCCGTCTAGCCACCCTCCAATAGAGGCTACATCTGTGAAGTGCTGCAAAGATTGTTGTCCTCTGGACAGGTGCTCCCATCTCAGCCATGGAACTCTGTAATTCTGTCAGGGTGGTCATTGGGGTCTTGGTCACTTCCCTGACCAAGGTCCTTCTTGCCCGGTTGCTCAGTTTGGGAGGATGGCCTGCTCTAGGAAGAGTCTGGGTGGTTCCGTAATCTTTCCATTTCCTAATGATGGACTTGACTGTGCTCCTGGGAACTTTCAACACCCTAGAAATGTTTTTATACCCATCCCCAGATCTATGCCTCCTCACAATTCTATTACCGAGTTCTACGGACAGCTCCTTGGTCTTCATGGTAGAGTTTCTGCTCTGACATGCACTGTCAACAGTGGGACCTTATATAGACAGGTGTATTTCCTCTGAAATCATGTCAACCATTTGAACTGACCACAGGTGGACTCCATTCAAGTTTTAGAGTGATCTCACAAGGAAATTGGATGCACCTGAGCTCAGTTTGGAGTGTCATAGCAAAGGGGGTGAATACTTATCAAATCAAGACATTTCAGGTTTTTATTTTAAATTACATGTACAAAAAATTCCAGAAGTTTCATTCCACTTTGACATTATAGAGTAATTTGTGTAGATACATGACAAAAAAATCCATATAAATGTATTTTAATTTGAGTTTGCAACATCACAAAATGTGACAAAATTCAAGGGGGGTGAATACTTTCTGAAGGCACTGTATCTCTCTAAACAAAACATTGCTCTGGTTATATACAGTGCTTTTGCCTGGGAGTCCCAATTCTGCATCCTCTTCTTGTAAGTCTCACCTCTCACCTTTCACAAGATGTACCAAATGTTTCCTTCTTTAGTTTAAGAACACATCCAGTCCCAGCAGGTGCAAAAAAATTATTTTGTCTCAGAGCTGGTTTCCTATTGACATTTCTGTAAACAAGCTTGAGGGGGTCAAAATACATCTCATGGTCAACCCCGCGTGTTCCAGACTGATATATTTTCTAATAAACCCAAATAGCGTTCGGCAGTCGTTGAAACAGTATAATTACATACATTTGCAAACCGAGGGATTCCAGTATCACATAAAGATTCACATTTTTTTTTAACCACAGAGAAGCAAGGGGAGAAAGCAAGAATAGAAACAGCAAGTGGTCCAAGGGATGGCTCTCCTCTGGGGTGAAGGGGAGGCTGAATGGCGCAATATGGACTGGCAGCCCACCGGGGGGCTAAGCCTGGGGGTGCTCAGAGAGTTGGGAGTCTTGGGGGCGTTTGTCGGTGCAGAACGCATAGCCAATGAGGCCCGTCAAGCTGGAAAAAAACAAAACAAAAAAAAACTGCCAATTGAACAAAGGGAGATGATAAGGCGAAATTGTGGGACCATCGGAGTGGCCAATTCCTAGGTGCCACATGAAAAATGTGATTACGTAATCAGGCAAAAAACAAAGTGGCAGAATAGAAGAGGACAAAACAGATCCTTGCTTTTAACTCTCGCTGCATAACAAGTGGGACAGGGTCTTACCCAGCCCTGTCACAATACAGACAATATGCAAACCTCAAGGGCGGAATGGACACTTTGGGGATAATAGGTGTCCCAGAGTTGTAATTCAGTCTGGAAATGGCTGGAGGAGAGGCGCAAGGAGCTAAAGAGTTTATTCTGAAGTTATTGGGCAGATTTAAAAAGATCGTTCAAATCTTTTTGTGGCCTTTTTATTGGGAGGGGGGAGTGCCTGCACTACAGAGTTTGTGAAAGTTCACCCTTTTGGGCTGGCTGAGTGTTGCAGTGGCAGCATCTTGTGATGTCACTTGGTAGTTCAGGATTTGTGTGTGAACCCCATTGGGGTCTGCAGGCTTCAGGGCAGTGATGCCGTACCAGGCTTGCAGTGGAGGAAGGGAGACGGGCTGCCCAACATTCACCCCCCCTTCCCGCAGCTTTATCTAGTTTGCCTCTGAAATGCAGAATATGCAAGAGAAAGGACAGTTGTGTAGGTGCAAACACTATGATAACTGAGTAGACCTTCAGAATAATATCTCTATCGGTTTCTTACACAGTCCCATCCTCCCAAAAGGTTTGCTGTACAGCTAGTGATCTTAGTCCTCCACCATGGCAGAATGGTTTCCTTATATCAAAGGGGTCAATTTGTAACATACAAACAAGGATCAGGTGAGGGAAAGGGTACAACTGGACTACCATGGAATGCAAATGGGGAGGGGGGGGCATTAGACTACTAGAGATTATCCTTTATTTTCACTATGACTGGCAGTTTCAGGGGCAGGAAGGGCACTGAATACTTCACTGCGCAATGCCAACACACATACAAAGGCGTGGAGACATTACACAGAGCATCTGATGGCCTCATAATGACATACAAATGACATCTTAGCACCCTGTGTGCCTTTATGTGATTGTCAGCATGTTGGCGTTTAAATATGGCAGATATAATGGGAGGTCCGCGTCATGCCTGAAAATGGTCCCTGGGATCAGTGTTCTTACACGGTAAACAAACAAATGAATAAGCGAAGGAGCAAAGCCTTTTGGGACATGCGATCCACCTCTGCTTCTGGGTCTGTTGCCAGCAGGGGACTGTGGTGCGCTGCACCCCACCTCTATGCGCACCACCACCACAATCCAACATTCGTACAAGTAGTGTGCTGCGCTGTCACCCATGTTTGAATATGGGTTCCATAGGCTCACAATTTGCAAAACTCCTGAACAGTTGAATGATGTTTTCCGTTACACAAATTGGTGCTGATGAGATTTTGGCTTACATCGGATAGAAGATGGCTGGCAGCCATCTTGTTCAAACTTTACTCCCCCAAAATAAAAATAATACCCTCGTATCACTTTGTGATTTAGATACATAGATGCTGTTGGCAGATAAGGGCCTACAGCCCACCCAGTCTGCCCATTTGAGCTTGTAAGTTCACTTTGTTTTTCTACAAGTCTGTTGCCCCTTACCCCGACCTCCAGAATTCCCTTATGTCTATCCCATGAATTCTTAAATTCCGTGATTGTTTCAGCCCCCACTACTTCCTCTGGTAGGGTGTTCCACTTGTCCACCACCCGTTCTGTGAAGAAATTCTTTCTCATGTTTCCTCTGAATCGCCTCCCTCCCTCCCTCCCACCTCATCCCATGCCCTCTAGTCCTAGAACATCTTTTTCACTGAAAAATAGTGTATTCCTGCACCCTGTTCCTCCCTGTAAGATAATTGTATGTCTCTATCATATCCTCTCCCTCCCTCCTCTCCTCCAGGGAGTACATATTCAAGTCCTTCAACTTGTCCTCCTAAGACTTGGGATGCAGTCTATGTACCATCTTTGTTGCCCTCCTCTGAACCTTCTCTACCCTATATCCTTACGTAGGTAACGTCTCCAGAACTGTACACTGTACTCCAGGTGGGGCCTCACTAGTGTCTTGTATAGTGGAATTATGACCTCCCTTTTCCTGCTGGTGATGCCCCTGCCTATGCATCCCAGCATCCTATTTGCTTTACCTGCTGCCTTGTCACACTGTTTCCCTACCTTGAGGTCATCAGAGATGATAACCCCAAGATCCCTTTCCTATTTGGTGCATGCTATATCCTCACCCTCCAACTGATATGTTGTTCCAGGGTTTTTGTGCCCCATATGCATTATCTTGCACTTCTTCTTTGCATTGAATTTCAACTGCCAAACCCCTGGCCATTCGTCAAGTTTCTCCAGGTCCCTCCTCATTCTCTCTACACCCTCTGGTGTGTCCACTCTGTTACAGAGCTTTGTGTCAGCAGCAAACAGGGAAATTCTTCCTTCTAGGTCCTGCGCAGTGTCACTGGTGAAGATGTTAAATAGGATCGGTCCCAGCACTGATCCCTGTGGTACCCCATTGGTCACTCTTCCTTCTGTGGAGTGACAGCCATTTACCACCACCCTCTGTGTCCTGCCGCCCAGCCAGTTACCTACCCACAGCACTACTGTCCTGTCCTCTCCCATATTCTCCAGTTTGTATAATAGCCTTCTGGGTGGCACAGTGTCAAAGGCCTTGCTGAAGTCCAGATAGGCCACGTCCACTGCCCTCCCCTGATCCACCTCCCTTGCTACCCAGTTGAAAAATCCAATGAGGCTGGTCTGAAATGACCTCCCCCCAGGTGAGACCATGCTGCCTTGGGTCCTGTAGTCCGTTGGCAACCAGATGTTCCACCAATCTCTCCTTCAGTAGTGCTTCCATGATCTTCCCCACTACCGAGGTGAGACTGACTGGTCTGTAGTTCCCCGCTTCCGTATAAGGGGACTACATCTGCTGTCCTCCAGTCTTTGGGTACCTCCCCTGTTTCCAGTGATCAGCTAAATAGGATTGCCTGAGGTTCAGCCACCACTTCTCTTAGCTTCATTAGGACCCTGGGGTGCACCCCATTGCTTTATCAACTCTTATTCCTTCCAGTTCCTTCAGGACCCTTTCTCGTGTAAAAGGACTTGTGTCCATTTCTGCACCATTCCCACCCCTTATACTCCCTTCAGGCCTATTATCCTCCTCTTCCTCAGTAAAGACTGAGCAGAAATACCTGTTCAGTATGTCGGCTTTACTGTTGTCATCCTCCACGTGGCCCCCATCCTCCCCCTTCAGTCTCACTATCCCTCCCTTTGCCGTTCTTTTTTCACTTATGTACCTGTAAAAGGTTTTGGCCCCTCTACCCACTGATTTAGCAATGCGCTCTTCTGTCTGAGCTTTGGCTTCCCTTACTAACCTCCCTGCCTCCCTTTGCTTCTTCTGGTACTTCTCCCTATCCCCTTCTGCCTGCGTCTTTTTGTATTGCCTGAATGCAATTTTTTGGGCTTTCACTTTCTCCACTACCTCCTTGGAAAGCCATAATGGCCTCCTCTTCGTTTTCCCCTTGCTAACCTGCCTAATGCATAATTCTGTTGCTCTTGTAATCCACGTTTTAAATATTGCCCACTGTTCCTCATCCCGATTCCCACCCCATTCCCATTAATGCCTCTTTCAAGCATCTCCCCATTTTCCCAAAGTCTGCCCCCCTAAAATCCAGGATACATGTTTTTATGCGGTTTGGTTCTGTTCCTTCTGTGATTTAAAACCACAGTGACTGTTGGTCACTGTTCTCCAGGTGCTCCCCCACTGTTACCCCCATCACACTGTCCCCGTTTGTGAGCACAAGGTCCAGTATTGCCTTCTGCCGAGTTGGTTCTGTGACCAGTTGCTTGAGGAAGGCACCCTGAAGGGAGTCCAGAATAAATTTGCTCCTGGTTAATGCTGCTGCTGCTGGGAGGCTCCAGTCCACGTCTGGAATATTGAGGTCTCCCACCAGCACCACCTCACCCTTGTCTGCCATCCTTTGGATGGCTAGCATCAGCTCCCTCTTTTTCTTCCTCATGGGCTGGTGGCCTATAGACCATCCCTGTGCGGATGTCTGGCCTCATTCTCCTTTCCAGCTTAACCCACAATATCTCTCCCCATTTTGTTCCTCCTGTATCTCTGTGGCCTTTATGCCATCTTTCACATAAAGTGCCACTCCTCTTCCCTTCCTATCTGCCCTGTCTCTTCTGAATATGTTGTAGCCAGGTATGGCCATCTCCCAGTGGTGGTTATCATTATACCAGGTCTCTGTGATGGCCACAATGTCCAGATCCGACTGCACCATGACAGCCTCCAGATCCTCCATCTTGTTGCTAAGGCTCCTGGCATTGGCACACATGGCTTTCCATGATTTGAACTCCATGGACTGTTTAGCCATTCTACTCCTGCCTCCTCCCTCGTTGTCCTGTACCCCTGGTTCTCCCTGCCGTCTGCCCTTCTGTTGAATTTTGCCACCTTTCTGCTTATCCACCTCTTGAGTGCTTATCTCCATCTTTTGCACACTGCTTTGTAGAGGATATCCACTCCTCCTGTTATTAGTATGAGGAATTGTCAGACACATTTTAAAAGATGACCTGAATAAAAATGTAGACAACCTGAATAGAAATATACACAGTGACGACAGAAGAAGACCATTGGTCCATGCACTCTGTCCATAAAACCCTACCAGACCTGGGAGCTATTGTTCATACAGAGTTCTAACCCACACTATCCACCCTCATGCTCCCTGCCCTACTGCTACCACCCTAAGCAGCCACTACGCCCTCCACTCTGTCCCAGCCATGTTTGAAACCACTGATAGTTTTGACGTCCACCACATCAGCTGCCAGACTGTTCCGTGGCTGCACTACACTTTCTGTAATATAAAACATTCTAATTTCCCTCTTGAAACCCCCTGCCCCACTGTTAATTTCCACTTGTTCCCCCATGTTCATGATCCACTACATAATGCTAAATAGTTCCTTATACTTTACCTTGTTCGTCCTTTCTGGAGCTTGAAGGTTTTTACCATATCTTCCCTTTCTCATCTGGCCTCCAGCAAAGCGAGTATATGTTCAGTGCCTTCAGCTGATCTCTAAGATCTGTTCTGCTGGCTCTGAATCATTTTGGTTACCCTGTGATGCACTGTCTCCACTCTGTCTTTATCTTTCCTTGGGTGAGGACTTCAGAATGGGGTACAGTACTCCAGGTGAGGCCTCACCAGTGATCTATATAGCAAGGCATAAAATACCATATTTCACCATTTAGAAGCCACAGCTTTTACTGCGTTTTTCTATTTTTGGCCATGGCTTCTAAACAAGGGCTGCTTTAATTGCTAACGGCAGTATGCTTTTCTCTACATTGTTCTACTGTGCTGACTTTCATGGTTTCCCACAACTGAAGATTTCCAGCAGACAAAGTAAATACTGTATGCAAAGTGCAGTCCCCCCCCCCCGGACTGGAAGAAAAACTGTTTTAATTAGTTTGGTACTGACACCGACCACATGCACCATGCTGAATGCCAGCTTCAGAACAAGTGATGTATGGAGCATTGGGTAGATGTATTCATTTATTTAGCAGATGCTATACTGGTTAAGTGAGCAGTACATACCAACTATTTTCCTATTGAAAACAAGTAGTGAAAACATCTTGTCCTACTCTGCCATGCTCATGAACTGCTAGACCCTATTTTAACATTTAGAAGCCCTCTAGCAGTCACTGTTTTGAAATGGGGTGGAAGTTGTTGTTTTTTCCCCCCCTGTGGCTTCTAAATGGTGAAATATGGTAAGCAGGTTTGCATCGCAGTTTGCTGCCCAAAGACCAGCTATTGCAATCATTTTCAGGTTTGGTTAGCTAAAGCTGCTAATCTTTGTTTTTTTTTTTGCCAGAGTTGTACTGTAAAAATGTCTGCCTTGGGTTTCATCTGCACTGACTCGTCTTTTTTTTTTTTGTCTCTCATATAGCTTTTACTGCTCCTGTCTCTTCCCCACCATGGCCAGCACCCTGGACTGACCTTGAGCTTGTCCCCCACGGCTTGCTCCCCTGTGCTGCTGTGGAAAGGGAGGGCTATTCTCCCCTCTCCAAGTACTCGAGTCCAGTTCAGCTGCAGGCATCCAGGTGGTGGTGTGGGCCTGGGTAGGAATAGTGCTGAAACCCAGTGGGACCGGTTTTCTTTTTGGGTTTGTCAGACAATGCTGAAAATCAGGAAAGTCACTCTTCTCAGCTCTCATGCTAGGTAACTAAAACCGGTCTGTTCCAGCGGTGTCACGGGTTGGTTAAAAAAATCCTAGAAAATCTGGATTTTTTTAGGAACCGATAAGTACAGGAAAACCACAATTATTTTACAAAGAATCAGAAAAAAACAATACGTTTCGGTCCTGAACCAGACTGACCGGAAAAGAACTGAAGAGAAAAACAATTTCTAACAGTACAAAATAACACTACCCACTACTGTCACTTACTGTACCGAGACAGAGGTAAGAATACCAAAAAATTAACAAACTACGGTTGAAACAACTGACCGATTTGAACTTTTACCGAACCGAAGCGCAGGAGGGATCTCCAGAGCGACTTCACACTTAGGAGGAGTAAGAAATCTGACTTTTAGACTTCAGAGTACCACAGACAGAGGTTTGAAAACCGAGCTCGAGCTCAACGTTCTATGCTTTGGCATAGAGTTAACCCTTTACTCTCCGGAGCAGTTGAAGTGCTGGGGCTAACTGCATATAGTCAGAATACAGCAAGACCATGTTGTTTGAATGAATCTGTTGAATGTGTAAAGGGTTGCTAATTTGTTTGTCTTTTACAAGGCTCAAAATGTTTGTTGGAAACATCTGGTGCTTATTTTGGAAGCAATTCAGCATTTTGGTTTAATGGAAACTAAACATTTGCAGTTGACCTTTGTTGTGAGATGCTGACACCATGTGGTCACTAAGTGAGCTGTAGTTTAGTAATTTCCAAATGCCTTTTTCCCTACATGAGCTTCTCCACAAAAGTTGTGCTAACGTGTCTGTACTAAAGAGCAACTCTGCATTTCAACATGCGTTTTCCTAAGATATTTTTGCTGTTACAATTTACTAAAGAATACAGTTTTTTCATTTTCAGTGTTCCTTTCCAAGATTTACAGCACATCTTGGTAGATCGTCTAAAAAGTCTGTATAGAAAACATTTGCCTTTCTTTATGACACTCATCATGACAACAGACTGTGATGTCACAAACCACAATTGTGTGGTTAGCAGGGGAGAGTGAGCTCCATTTTGAAAGACTCAGTGAAATAATTGCTGCATTGTCTAAAACATTTAGTAGACCAACAGCAGGGGAAGTAAAGAATATAACAAATAACTAGAAAACAATAACGTTAAAACATAACTGGTGTAAATCTAGTGTTTTTAATTTTTTTTTATTATAATAGAGTTGCTGTTTAAGTGTTTCAGACTGTCCCTAAACAAAGCCTGTCGCCTCACCCTGAACTGTGACCGGCTAACACAGACTTGCTCTCTTTATAATGACACCAACTAGCTTAACCTCGATAACAGAATTAGGTTTCACACCTGCCTCATGGCCAAAAAATAGACCTAGGCCTCTGCCCCCCCCACCGTGGCTCACATACCTAATCCGCACGGCTATGACACTTAAGCAGACTCGTAGCTCTGGTAAGCAAAGTAAAAAAGAGACTTGAGGATCTGCTGGCAGAGAAGAAAATATACAGCAGGGAGATTCTTAATTTGGAGAGGGTGCTCTATTTCTTTACTTGAACTACAGCTTAGAATGCAATTTAAATTCTAACTGCAGCTTACAGTGTCATTTAACTGTAATGCTGTCTTTTTTTCTGGTCTCTGTACACCTGCTCAACTGGGCTCTGACTCCCCCATACTGCATGAAGTATAGAGTTCTTTGTAACATAAGGAGTTACATGTACTCTTTAAGTAATTCAAGATGGTCCAAGTGAGCCTAAATCACTGTAGTATTTCTGAAGCACGAGAGGACAGGCTGGCCTTCTCGACAGGTCAAAGCGTGGTGATACATGCTTGAAAAATAAAGCAGTTTTACTTTGCAGCACTTGTGAAAACTCTCCTTTACTACACTGTTGTAGCAATCGCCATGGCTCTGGGTCCTGATCTTGAAAAATAAAATCTGGAGTACAGTGTACAGTTCTGGAGACCATACCTACGTAAGGACATAGACAGGGTAGAGAAGGTTCAGAGGAGGGCAACAAAGATGGTGCATGGGTTGCATCACAAGTCCTATGAAGACAGGTTGAAGGAACTGAACATGTACTCCCTGGAGGAGAGGAGGGAGAGAGGGGATATGATAGAGACATACAAGTATCTTACAGGGAGGAACAGGTGCAGGAAAACACTATTTTTAAGCGAAAAAGATGTTTCAGGACTAGAGGCATGGGATGAAGTTGGAGGGAGGACGATTCAGAGGAAACATGAGAAAGAATTTCTTCACAGACACTGGTGGTGGACAAGTGGAACACCCTGCCAGAGGAAGTGGTGGGGCTGAAACACTCACGGATTTAAGAATGCATGGATAGACATAAAGGAATTCTAGAGGTCAGGGGTAAGGGGAAATAGACTTCTAGGAAAACAAACTGAACTTACAAGCTCAAATGGGCAGACTAGGTGGGCCATAGGCCCTTATCTGCCGACACTGTCTATGTATCTATGTAACTCCTCTTTGTCCCACACTGTCGAACCTCCTAGTTCCAAAAGTCCTTTAGTTACCGTGCCCCATCCTGGGTTAACAGCCTTCCCACCCCTCTTGTCAGTGAACACAGACTTGGACCATTTGAAACCTCTCTTAGAAACCACCTTCAGTCCTCAAACCACTGTGACTGTCATTGAATCAACTCCAACCCCATCCTGACTAAGGCCTATTTGGCTGGCTTCTTCCACCCCTAACCTGTCCTTTACCCGAATCCCCCTTACTTAGTTCTATATCTGAGCTATCATATGTATCGATTGACTGTAGTAATTATTCCTACTAACTGTTAACCTAACTATGGTCCTTGTGACAAACGGACTATATCCTGCTGAGCAACAGTGTAATCGTTTGTCTATTTTGTATGAAATTTCTGTGACATGGAACCTTTGTAAAGGAGTTTCTGGCTCAAAGGTACTTTCCGAAATTCTTAATAAATAAAATAAAGTCAGGGGTTTTTGTTCGTGCTGCAGCTCATAGGGTGCAGTAAGGAGGTGCCTCACAGGGAACTATCTCTGTCTTATGGGGAACCTAATGAGGCCATTCCAAGTGCTTTTTTTTTGCTTTTACTGTGGTGGTGAGACTGAATCTGGGAGATGATCACAAAATACACATGAGATTTTAATCCATCAGAATGAGATTTTCCAGGCATTAGGTTTCTGGATTATATTATATTCTAGGGACGTGGCTACAGTTCAGATATCCACACATTGGCAGTTCTCGAAGAGCTGTCTCACATAATGTTCTTAAGTAAAGCTTCTCCCACCACCTGGTTGGTATATCCCTCTGCTTCGCTCCATGACATCAGATCTTCATTTCCGCTGGAAGAGTTTGGTCCCCTCCTTCACAAGTCCACGTGTTGTAGGGCCTAGTAAGTGCATCGTTTGGCAAACTTAGTAAATTTTCTCCTAAACCATTTTGTATGTTCCTCAGTTCCACTCAACCTCTGATCCTCAACATAGAACACAAGGAAGGGAAGCCCGCATCTGGCTTCAACAGTGTGTCACGGACCGGCAGAAGATTCATAGGTGGACCCACACATGTTATGCCTGTACTGCCTGGGCTCAGCACACAACGTTGCTGGTTGCTGCCTCTCTCAAAAGATGCTCCTGTCTTTGCTTGAAGACAGGAAAGCTCGCCTTCTCCTTGGGCAGCCGGCCAACTGAGATCTGAAACTGTGGGCCAAGCATGGTCATGAGGGCAGGCTCTGCTGTGTGGTGGTGGGGTCCTGGGCATCAGCAGCAGTGGAAGGCAGTGGCTCACGCTGCGGTGGGCACCACAATCACCTTGGCACTGCTCCAAGTTGGAGCCAATGTCAGAATGTGCGTCACAAGTAAATTCCATAATATGTGTCGGGCACTCGAGATCTTTGGTGAGGACTGTACCTGCCACAGTAAGAAACACTAGTAAGAAAAGCCAGCGTAGCCAGCCCGGTGGCGCTGATGGTTGAGGCACTGGACGCCACACCTCGCACTGCGCTGGTGACCCAGGTTCAGGAGCGAGCTCAGGCCCCGGGAGTCAGCAGGGGAGGATTGAGGATCGAGTGCCCTCGTGGTGCTCTCCTCCCCGGGGAGGGTGGGTTGGGACAGCTTGGCGTACCAATGACCTCCGGTGGAGATCAGGGGTACTGCAGCAAGCTGGGCAGCACGTAACTACCACGGCTGACGCAGGCAGGGTTGCCGTGCGTCGGGGCGTAACTTAGGGGCATAAAGAGAAATACCCCCACCAACTGGATAGGCGACTGCTCCACAGTGCCTGCCGCCACACGTCCGGAACTGGTCCTCCGCCTCTGCCCTTTGAACTCCCCATGGACTTTGGGGCCTGGGGTCTCGTGGGGAGTACTAACATCCTTGAGGAGGTTGGGGGGGACTCAGTGGGCGGTAGAGCAGCATGCCAGTTGGTAGCCCGAGAGAGTTCCAGTCTGGTGTGGCGCAACAAAATAGTTTTTTTTGGGGGGGGGGGGCAGCGTCGATTGTAGGACCAGAAGAGAGCATGCTTTTCCTCTCCCTTGACTGCCCCGGCTGCTTGACGGTTGTCGAGTGCTTGGCTTCGGTCAAGACCCTCTTGGCTGATGGATAGGTCGCTAGCTACACGGTTGCCCTGTTGGGTTCACTGACCTCGATATTGGTCGATCAGGTGGTTAAGATTTTTCTCTACCCTGTTGACCCGTCAGAGGGGGCTGACGACATGTCGCTCTCCAAGACCCCAATCATCCTGGTCCTCTCCCAAGAGGATATGGAGTGATCGGTATCCCTGATCGGGATCTGCCTCCACCGGTGGTCCTGCAGCCATATCCGGTGCCCACGTAGTACGTGGCACCCCTGGTTTCATCTCCTCGACATCGGCCACCAGTCAGAGTTGAGGTACAGGTCAGGGGACTCCTGGAGTTCTCAATCCCACTCAACCAGGAGGTGTCACCATTGACGCTTCTCGTCCTCTTCGTCTTTGGATGAGGATAGACGTTGCTCAGCTCCTCACAAAAAGAGCAATAGCCCATGCCCCAGATGCCCTGGTAAGTCGGGGTAGAAACATAGAAAGTGACAATAGAAGGAGACCTTTTGGTCCATCTAGTCTGCCCTGTAATAGCCCTGCTTAGAATTTTGCTAGCTGCCTACTATCCGTTTTGTGTGAGGGCTCCTTTGTGCCTATCCCATGCAGTTTTGAATGCACTCACTGTCTTGGCCCCCACCACCTCCGGGGCAGGCTATTCCATGTCCATGTACTTATTAGTCCCAAAACAGATGGGGGCTGGCTCATAATACTGGATCTTCATTATCTGAACCAGTTTCTAAGGAATCACAAGTTCAGGATGCTTACGCAGAACCAGATTATGCCATCTCTGGAGCAGGCATGTGGTTCTGCTTGCTGGACCTGCAGGACGCAGTCTTCCACATCCCAGTCTGTCCCACTGGCAGTACCTCCAGTTCTGCACAGAAGGGGTGCTTTGTCAGTTCAGGTCATTTGGCATCTCCTCAGTGCCCAGCGGCTTTAGCAAGTGCATCCGAGTGGTGGGGGCCTTCCTATGGCACCAGGGCGTCGGTGGGTTTATCCCTATCTGGCCGACTGGCGGATAGCCAGGCTGTCCAAAGAGGCAGTGGAGCAGTCCAGGGACCAAGTCGTCCAGACCTGCAGAGACTTATGCCTCATTGGTCAAACCGGACAAGTCTTTTTTCTTTAATTTAGCTGTTCACCCCCCCCCCCCGTCTCCCTCCTGTTGGCGATGGGGACACATATGTTTTTACTCGTTTTCTCCCCGTTCCGAGGCCCAAGCACATGGCAGTATTTGCGCGTGGAGGCACGTGCGCACACACTGGAAGCCGGCTTAGCCTCTTCCGCCCACCCATTACACTGCCGCCCCCTCCAACCTCTGGGAGGAGAGCTGTCTTTTTCTGGTGGCTCCCTCCTGCACCCCCCCCCCCGGCACCCTGGCGACCGGGGTCATTCCTGAACCAGGATTGCCGGCATAGTGCGAGGTAAAGCGTCCACCGCCTCAACACTCGGTGCCACTGGGCCGGCCAAGTCTGAACTGATCCCTTTTTAGGTGTTTCACTTCATCAGGGTGGAGCTAGACTCCCTGTGGGCCAAGGCCTGCCTCCCTGCAGACTGTACATCATTTCTTACCTCCTTTGCTTCATCATTTCAGATTGGGCACTTGCACTCTGCCCAAGACTTCCTGAGGCTGTTGCAGTAAATGGCATTTTGCACCAGCATGGTCTGGTGGGCTCGCTAGCAGATGCGGCGCCTGTAGTGGGAGTTGGACCATCAGTGGTCGCAATGCCTAGGACTCCTGGACTAACTGGTCACAGTGACCCAGCTGATGTGGGATGCCATCCAGAGGTGACTGATCCCAGAACATCTGGAGGACAAAGTCCTGTTTGTCCGCCCAGAACTGACCATCACCCTAATGACAGACGAATGTTTGGTGGGATGGGGGAGCTACCTGGGAGACCACAGGATCCACATATTATGGTCACCCAGATTCCCATCACCACATCAACCTGCTGGAGCTCCGTGTGGTGCAGCTAGCTCTGACAGACTTTGCTCCTCTAGTCAGGGATCAGGTTGTGCAAGTCCAGGCGAACACCACCACAACTTTGTTCTACCCGAACATGCTGGGTGGAATGCATTCCCGTCTGTTGTGTCAGGAGGCCCTCCACACCTGGACCCTCGTACGCAGCCTAAGTGCAGATGATCTGGCAGTTCATGTCACAGGAGCAGACAGTCAACTTGCAGATGCTCTCAGCCAGGTTGGTGAGTCATGGTCACAAGTGGTCCCTGCACCAGGAGGTGGCAAAACATCTGTTCTCCCTGTGGAGCACCCCTCTGGTGGACCTGTTTGCTTCCTGGGAGAACACAAAACTGAGGCTGTTCTGTGCTCCCGCACACCAATCCGGGATCCTAGTGGGGGATGCCTTCATGAGGCCGTGGAGTCTGGACCTCCTGTACACCTTTCCCCTGATCCACAAGGTGGTGGTCAAGGTGTGGCAGGACAAGGTGCAGATGATCCTTGTAGCCCCTGACTGACTTTGCCTGTTCTGGTATCCAGTTCTCTTCAGCCTCAGCAGCAAGCCTTCATGGTGGTCACCCTCTTCTCCCAGATCTGCTCACCAGATAACAAAGAGAAGGTCCTGCACCTGAGCCTTCAATCCCTGTACCTCACAGCCTGGTTCCTGGGTATGGATCTTTCAGAGAATAGTCTCCACATTGTGGAGGCTTCTCAAAGAGTTGACTTGCCAGTGCTATGCCTTCAAATGGAAGCAGTTTTCCATTTGGTGTCGGGACCTGGAGCTTGACCCCCTGACCAGCCCTGTGGCTAGCATCTTGGAATACCTCTGACAGTTGTCCCAGCTGGGACTGGGACTGCATTCAATGACCCTTAAGATGCACCTGGCAGCCGTCTCTGCATACTGGGCGCAGGCTGGTATGCCAACAGTGGTGCAAGAGAAGGTTGTATGGCTGCTTCTTTAAGGGCTTTAACCACCTGTCCCTGCCAGTGTGCGAGCCACCACCACCTTGGAACCTATCTATAGTACTGGCAGTGCTCATGGGCCAGCCTTTTGAGCCTATTCACAGATGTGAGATGCCACACCTGCCACGGAAGACTGCCTTCTTTGTGCCATCACGTCAGCCAGAAAGATTATAGTCAGTTCTAGGCGCTTTCGGTGGAGTATCCTTACCTGGTCTTTCACAAGGACAGTGTTGTCATTCGTCCCCACCTGAAGTTCCTCCCAAATGTTGTATCAGGATTCCACCTTAACCAGGTGATGAAACTTCTGGCTTACTTTCCCAACTTGTCTTTGGAGGCTGAAGATAAGCTCCATTTTGTGGACGTATAGTGGGCACTCTTGCATGGCTGGAGTTCAGGGTGAGGCTTGCCAGCTCTTTGTTAATTATGCTGAAGCCACACCGGCAGACCGGCAGCTAAGTGGACAATTGGCAGGTGGATTACATCCTGAATTGACCTCTGCTATAGCTGGTAGGCAGCCTCCCACAGGGTTTAGGGCTCATTCCACCAGACATACTGCTGCCTTGTGGCTGCTTCTGCCATGTCCTGTTGTGTGGAGTTTCTCAAGATTTGATCCTTTCACCATTGCTGTTCACAGTGTACATGCTGCCCCTGGGTGAGCTTATTAGACAGTACAGTCTGGGTTTCCACTGGTATGCAGACGATACCCAACTGTATATGTAATTTGCCCCTGGAACAGATGGCGCCATTGAAGTGCTAAATAAATGCCTGGCCAAAATTCAGGACTGGATGTCCTCCAACTGGATGAGGCTGAACCCTCACAAGACGGAGGTGCTGGTGATTGAGCCTGGTCGCTGGCATGATGGGGGTGCCTTCAGAGTGGTTGACAGGTTTGGTCCTGGGATCTACTCCGTTGATGGCATCCCCCAAGGTGAAAAATCTGGGCATCATCCTTAACGACAGGCTGACACTTGAAGCTCAGGTCTTGTATCTGGACCGAAGTGGTTTCTACCATTTAAGGAATGTCGCCTGAATTAAACCCTTGATTCCACCAGAAGACCTGCCCTCACTGGTGCATGCCTTTGTGACTTCCAGGCAGGCCTACTGTAACGCTCTATACTTCGAGGTTAGTGGAGGGATCCTCCGCCGACTGCAGCAGGTGTAGAACGCTGCAGCCAGGTTGCTAACGGGCCTGCCCAGCTCCTGTCATGTAACCTCGGTTCTGCGAAATCTGCACTGGCTGCCTGTCAGGTGGAGAATCATCTTCAAGGTGGGCTTGTTCACTTACAAGGCCCTGTATGGCTCAGGCCCTGGTTATCTGTTTGACCTCCTTACTCCAGCCATCCCGGTATGTTCCCTCCATTCCTCCACCAAGGGCCTCCTGGCGGTTCCGAGGGCCAGGCTGAAAACCTTGGGAAATCGCTCCTTTGAGGTTGCAAGTCCAGCCCTCTGGAACTCACTACCAAAATCTTTGAAGGAGGCTCCATCGGTGGAGGCATTTAAAAGGGGCCTGGAGATCTACCTCTTTATGAAAGCATTTTCAGAAAGTTGTAGCCGATTTTAAATATTGAATTATTTATTAATTTATGTATTGTATGTCTGTATGTTGCCTGTGAACCCTGCTTTTAATATTTGTAATGGCACCCAGAGCCTCCGTGATTGGGCGGCATATATAAATAAAATATTACTTACTGCTTATTGAGACACCCTTATTCAAGAAATCTGCAGGTCTGCCACCTGCAAGTCAGCACACACCTTCCTCTCCCATTACAGCATTGACCTTGAGTCTTGTTATGATACAGCTTTTGGGGACTTAGTTCTCCAATCTGTTTGCCAACTAGGGGTGCTTGCCTTGCCCCCTCCTTCTGGAGAACTGCTGGAAGTCTGCCAGTGTGTAGGTAAGTGGACTATATCCATATCCCTAAAAGGCAGGTTAGTCGCCTGTAACCATAGTACTAGGAGTGGTATATGGTTCACATCCACACCATCCTCCTGATCTCCCCTGTCAAGTGCACACGGACCTCTGCTTCCAGTGAGCAAGATCTGACGTTACAGGGCGGAGCCAAGGACTATACCACCCAGGTGGTGGGGTGAGCTTTTCTTAAGGACATTCCGGTGAGACAGGTCTTAAGGAAGAACTGCCAGTGTGTGGATGTGAACCATATACCACTCCTAGAACTATGGTTACAGGTGAGAACCTATTTTTACAGCTGTTGTAGCAGTATCCAGTGACACACACACACGCACTTGAGAGATGGAGTACCTAAGAAGTAAAATACTTAAACAGCATGCATGTGAACACACACACCACAGCATACGCATGCACACATACAGACCAGACACACACACACACACTCTCTCTCTCTCTCTCTCTCTGGAAAGACTCCTGCATCACACTTTTTGGTGCCAAGAATAATCTGAACCAGTTAGAGCCAGATCGTATGAAGTCTAACCATCCATCTAGCCCGAGGAAAGATATCCTGAAACTATTATCACACCGGCACTCTGCAAATATTATATTGCAAGAACAACTTGTAATTGCCAAAGGTGAGATCAGATCCTTTAGGGAGGATGTTGACATTATGAAAGAAGGCATTATTAATCGCCACTCTTTGACAGAACTGTGGTTTTTGATGCTATAATTTATCAGCCAACTACAGTTATGGATCCTATAACCAATGTTGACTTAAACTGGTAGGCAATTATTTAAATACCTGACATTGTTTAGACACACGTCAAGCCCCTAGGATTTTTTCACTTATTTATATTCCAGACTCTCCTAAGCATGCCCCCTAAAAGGAGAATGCAGAAGTCTAAAGACAAGTAAAAAGAAAAATAAAGATATGCTTATTACATCTTTAAATGATAAAACCAGTATTATCCGCAAAATCATAGCTTCTCCAATAAATAGTAGTTAACTTATTACTCTGTAGTTTGAAGTTTGCCCACCAGCCAGCCAATAATCTGGATGTAGTATCAGTTCCATTCCTGATTTTTGTCATAGCCCTGAGAACCCACCATCAAGTGGGTCATTAATTCTAGTCTTTAAGGAAAGAAAGGCATTCCTGGTCCTTATTTGTATGCATAAAGTTACGAATCAGAATCATTCCTGAAGGAACAGCCTTGTGTATCTATTTTGTAGAGCAACAAGGCATCATGTTAACAGATGCGATTTGATTTATGGTTTTTGTGAAGCTAATACTTCATAAGGGGTTAGTAGCCCTTTTCTTCAAGGAAATGAGTACCAACAAGGATGTTTATGGGGCCCATCATCAGGGTTCCAGATAAGATTTTTTGGGATGAGTACCGTACTCCTCGTTTTGAAAGTGAGGTGAGTAAAACCAAATTCAGATGCATACAAATGTCTGGACAGGGTGGAGTAAGGCGTGCATTTTTAAAAACAATGTAGTTTTTTTTCCCTAGATGAAAATTGATCAAGTGCCACCATCATCTAGATAGATTAAATTCACATGGGAAAGCACAGGATAATGCATCTCAGTTTTCGCTAGCTACAGTTGGTAGAACGTTGTTATCTAACAGGAGCATTTGCTGATACTGCCACAGGCTAGTGATAATACTTAAGTTACTCGGTAACTGAAGGACCAGTGAAAAACTTTTCAGCAATCTCAGGACAAGGAGGGAATTCCTTCACTTCATGGTTACCCAAAGAACAAAAAATTATCTAGCAAATCACTGATGCGATTTCTGGTCTGTTTACTAATTTGGGATTCACCTGGTTTGAAAGGTCGTAATTTTGGTGCAATCTGGATATCAAAACTGGAAGACAACTCAATTCAGTAGTCAATGGGATAGAGAACCAACTAATCATATCCCTAAAAATATGTTAAACTGTATCTCCTGGGATTTCTTGCAATAGACATGGATAATTTAATTGTAACTTGGCATCCTGAAGTTGTTGAAGTGATTTTTGATATCAGTAACATGACTTCCAGCATTTGCATGATGTCTAGTTCCAATTTTATACAGCTACCTGTCAATTAAAACATAATTAACATATCGTTTTGCACCTCTTCTGACAGTTTCATGTGAATTTCTTGAGCATAACTGTATAGTTTGTAAAGTTTATATTCCTCAGCTAATACTAAATATTTTGATAACTAGTATGACAAGACATTGAATCAAATTTCTGAGCTGTTTCCAGTTAAGTCATATATTTTTATGGTCAAAGATTATTCACTGCAAAAAACTACATTGATGCAGACATTAGGGCTGAAGTATGCAAAGCGCACAGAGTAGGGAAATAAACATTAAGGTTTGGGGTCTTTGGAGTTCAGGTGAATCAGTGGTGGGGTGTTCCTTGGGATTCTCTACCCTGATGCCTCACTCCCAGCCCATAGCCCCCTGTCCGAAGCACAAGGTACAGCTCCAGTCCAGTGCTTCATTGTGATAACATTCTTTAAAGATAGAGGAATATGGCTCGCCATATGTTGCCAACAGACTCAGTCGTAGCTTTCTTCACAGAGGGCGCTGGCAGTTGGGACACTAGTGAATGTAATATATGGATGAGTTGTTATTCAAACATTTTCTTTGACATACATAGGAGTGGAGAACTTGGTTTATGCCTTTCAGCCCATCCAACCACATTTCAAATAACTGAAGATGTAGTGATGACTGCCGTCATGAAATGTGTTTAATTTTAAAATTGATAAGGCACCAGGTTAGGATTTAAAGTGTTTTTCCCAGTTTTTGATACCACTTCTTTTATCAAGTACCTTATACTGGTGATAGTTCATTCCTGCCATTTTTATAAACTTATGCTGTACCTGCGTTTGGGTGGAAGGGATCGTAATTTGGCCCTGGCGATGTGGCCAGTCGATTCCCTTCCACTTCCCGATCCTCAGGCACGCCCCCGTGCTCAGCACACAGTGACGTGAAGCAAGGGAGAGCGCAGTTCACTGGATAACCAAGATTTGGGGGGCCTTTTGAGGATGGTATTGTTTTGCTTAAAGTACAAGCTTATCTTCAGAGTATGTATCATTGATTTATCAAAGCAAGAAGATATGCCCTTACCTAGGGTCTCCAGATTTAGTCCATGGATATCTACTTAGAAATTGGTAGACAGATTTGAACCATAGTTAGAATTATTAACTATTCCGGACAATCGTAAAACCCACACCCCCTTTTGATTGGAAATTTTTCCAAATGCAGTGAGAGAGAGAGCTCATTACGACATCCCAGCTCTGTAATTGCAGCTCGGATGCAGTTGAAGGCATTGGCCATATTGTTATAGAATACTGTTGGAATAATCATCTTTGAATAAAATGGATTCACCTTATTAAAACTTATTCCTGCCTGCAGCGTATAATCGAGTTAATGCCAGATGTCTTTTGGTCACCTACTAAGATTTTGAGCTGTTTTTTAACTTGCTGGTAATGGTAGCTATGAAGAAGTTTGTTGCCTTTCTGAAATTTGGCAAAACTGTGTATGAGTTGATGCTACAGCGGTCCAGAAGAACTTAAACCATATCTGCAGTAGTAAGGGGCTGTCATTCTTTTTTTGTGTAGTATGCAGAATTTTTCTCTTGATGTTTATAAACTTTTGTAACTAATGATTGAAATGTCAAATGTTGGTGTCATTGTGGCTCAGTTGGTTGCACATACGCCTCTGGAACAGAAGGGTGTGGGTTCTAGCTCTGCACCAAGATTGGGCCTGTTCCATAAAACTGGCACCCAAGTGCAGTACTAAAGGGGGATGCTTTACTGCCAGGGTGTGCCGTCCTTCGGATGAGACTTTAAACCAAGATCCTGGCTGCCTTAATGCTTTTTATGGTTCTACAGGTGTATGAGATCCCCCCCTTGGATATCTCAAAAAAGAGTAGGGGGATTTCTCCAGTATGTTGGCAAAACTTCCCCCATTCAGCAAAACACCAACTGCATCTTCCCCACCTTACCCTCACTCCCTAGCAGAGGTTGAAAATTTGCAGTATCGTCTAGCCCTCCCTTCCCACTCAATAAAAAATAAATAAAATTACTACTACTACACTGAAATCCACAGTGGATTTCTAAGGATTCTGAAATACAAAAATATTAAGCTGTGTTTCAGATGCTTCAGAATCGCCACTATGTACTAAAAGGTTTACCTCAAAGTCATTGGCAATATAAAGGTTTGCACACAGCTGATTGCTGCCATCCAGATTCTACTCACATGCATCCCTTGTTAAGCAGAAGTTGCCGCTGCTACGATGTGCTTTGATAACTGCTGGCACAAAAGTGGATAAATAAGCTATAAGCACTGAAAAGAGCTCTGCAGAAAGCTGCTGTCACCACTGCAAAAATGTAAAAAAAAAAAAAAGAAAAAGCCTGGTATTTAGAGGACATTGAGTTTGAGGGAAGGGACATTTGCCACTGCAGAAACCACCTCTGCCACAGCGACCTGCAGACCAAACTATTTTCGAATGAAGTTGGTAAAGGCAACCTCTTGCAAACCCTGTGCATCTGGGAGGGCCCCTCTTGTCTAATTCTTCTGACACATATTTAAGATCTCCAGCCAGTGAAACAGTTTGACCCAGTTTCTCATGTTGCACCCCCTTTTAATCACCATGCTTCTTTTTTTCTTTGTAGGTGGCTGACACAAAAGGGTGCTCGACAGAAGAAAATCAACGAATGGCTGGGGATCAAAAATGAAACTGAGGAGTGAGTGATTTTTTGAATTTGTTTATTTTTGCCCCCATTTCTTCTTGCCAGCTGCTATTTCTCCTTCCACCTGCCCAATCCTTTTCTGCCCACTGTAGGAATCCTCTGATAGTCCAGCCAGCCACAACCTCTGGTCGACATCCTCTCTGACCATAACCCACAGTGAGTCCATTACAGGTGGGACCCCCTGGTTTCCCAAGCCTGAAGGATAATGCTTCACTTGACCATTGAGGTCCAGGAGGAGGAGAAGCCAAGGCACTGGAGGAGTCAGTAGGACCCTACTGTGGAGTGAGGAACAGGGATGCTTCATATATCTGGGTATTTCTTCCCACTAGGCCCTCCCTTATATATATGCAGGGTGTGGTCCTGAGGAATGACCAAGGAGAACGCCTATCAGGACCATCAGAAGGGTTGGTGAGTTTGCCCTACCTTCGGAGCTCCCCTGCCGGCCATTCTCTGAATGTGTAACGCCTTTGCATCATTCACAAGGCGAATGGGTACATGCTGACATAAGGCGGCTCCAGAGGGACCACTTATTTTTCCTGGATGACACGCCCTTCCCCGGGTCACTAGGGGGCAGTAATGCAGCAGAAAGAGGTGCCCATCTCCCCCGAGATAGGGGGCATCCAAGACAGATGCCAGAACCCTGCCTTACCGTTCGAAGCCAGATGCCCCAGCCTCGGGACATGAACCTGGCTTGTCTGGATGGCATGTGGCAGCACTATGGCTGCCATTATTTTTTATATTTATATATATATATATATATAGTATGTTTTACAATCCTGAACTGAGATTCTCCACTGCATCGCCAGTGAGATCAGTTTACTAACAAGGCTGCTGTCACTCCCTACTGCCATTATTATCATTTCAGTTGTATTCTATTCCCACAGCAAGGCATATATTGACCTAACCAGACATTAATCACAGACTGGGGGTAAAATGGTGCAATTAAGTATTATAAAGTAAAGTTTACATTTTTCCACTAATATTGGCCTGTCTCACTGGAGGCAAAAATCATTTGCATTTTATTGATAAACGTTGCAATTTTTTACCTACTACAATAAGTTTGTCATAATGGTAGCTACACCTGATGTTTAGATTAGATGGTTCATATATATATATATATATATATTTTTTTTATGTTTTTTATTCTTTTCCCCTAAATGTTTGATGGTAAACTTTGACTTAAATAATATTCCTTGGACATCTGACCAGGAATTACCAGTGTTGGTTGGCTATAGTTTGTCACCGTTATGGATGAAAACTCTGTGTTAGTGGCTCAGTTGCTACCACTCTCGCCTCAAGCCCAGGAAGAGTCATCAGATGGTTGTAGGTTCAAATCCTGCTGCTGGCCCTTGGGCTGTTAAGTAACATAGACACTGCTGGAGGTGCCACTTTTCAGATGAGTTGTGAAACTGAGGTCCCTTCGGCCCATCTCTGGTGGCTTTCTAGGTGAAGTTAAAGATACCGTGGCACTTTTCAAAAGAGATGACAAGTTGACACGATGTTCTGGCCAATGTTCCCTCTCTGAGTAACACTGGGTTAATGCGGTAATGAGGGAGTATAGGCTAGAGGTTAGAGTGCTGAGCTGTGAACCTGGAGACCTAGCAAACCTGGGTTTGAATCCTACAGCCTCCACTTGCGTACTATGCAACCCACATATGCACCTGGAATCGAGGTACGGCTCAGTATGCCTTTTCCTGCCAAAAATTCTGCACTGCCAGTATCTAACTCCCTGACTTTAAAAGCATTTTAGGATTTATTTATTTAATGAAATTGTTTCACCTGGCAAACATACAAAGATAACAGTAAGAATCTTGTTAATGGATGTGTCTTTGGGGGGGATTACAACGGTAGGAACCTAATATGTAGCAGTCAAGTAGGTATACTCTGGCCCAGTTGGGCTCTCCCCCCATACTCTGGGGACTTGAGTTGGTGTTGGTGGAGGATTAAGGTCTTGTGTTGATACAGTAGCGTAGCAAAGTGGTATGCTGTGCTATCTGCACTAGTTTCAGTTAGTGCATCATTAAGGTTGTGAGTTCTTTTTATTTATTTATTTATTTAAGTTGGGAGCTGTGCCCCCCTCCCGCCCCACACACACACACTAAAATTAAAGGGAAAGGTCCACTGGATTCAGACCCCACCACACTATGAGGTTGGGTCCTGATTAGTTCATAGAGAAAAACGTTTCTTACTTAGGAATGGTTGGGATTAATTTCGTTTCTTCTGTGGTTGATCCTGCCGTCCCTCGCTGGCATTCCGCTGGCATTTTGAAGCGTTTAGTGGACATCCACAACTCACAGCTGTCCTGAGAATGACATCTGAGACAGGGAGCAGCTGCGGAAGCGTGCATTGATTTACTGTATATTGAGAGCAATTAATAGCTGTGGTTTGGAAAGTATATGTCTCCATGCCGTATGCAGATCGAACACTGACACCTCTACGAACGACAGTACAGTGACACAGCAACGGGTCGCTGTAATGTCACCGCAGGACCCCAGCACCGCTTTCTCGGGGTCTAGCACCCCCTCCCCAATCAACTCCAACTCGGAGTTGGTTATATTAATTACAGGGGCTGCTGGGGCAGAGGCCCCACATTGGGGTTTGGGGGCTAAAGAAACAGTAGTGGACGGATTTGGCGCAGACTGCAGTTGCAGCCTATATAACCATCGCTGTAATGTCCGTCGACAAAATATTTGTCAAAGCGGCATCATAGAGCCTCTCCGTGCTATTTACCTGGTCTCAGTATGGCACCGAGACACGTACTTTCCAAACTGGAGCTATTAACAGCTCTCACTATACAGTAACCCAAAGCATGCTCCCGCAGCTGATCCTCATCTCACATATTCTCGAGACAACAATGGAAGGTTGTGTGTGCGCCGCTAGGGGCGCTTACATTCAAAATGCCAGCGGGAGGGATGGCAGGCTCAACCCGATTATATAAAAAAAAAAAAAAAAAAATTCAACCACTCTTAAGTAAGAAAAATGTTTGTTGTTTTTTGCAAAAATGCTAGTCTGATTCCATGTGAACGTTTCCCTTCAAGGGGAAAAAAAATGACAGAAGCCCTCCATCCCTTGAAATAGTGCATCCGTCTGGGATGCTTTGCCACCCCCTGCCAGCCCCCAGCAGTGGTCTGAGTCACCAGCACTGTAATCAGCATCTGCAGAAGGCACATGCAAGCACTGGTGGTGGAGCCAGGTGGTGCTGGGGGTGGGGGTCAGCATACCCCTCCCATTTCTGTCTGGGAGGTTAGCCAGTGTAGTATGATGATCACACACACACTTTTCAGCTAACTGCCATCACCCAGCTACACCAGCGCTGGCCCAACTGAGCTCTCCCCCTATGTTCTGTGGGAGCTCGAGTTCCATTGGTGGAGGACTAAGGACCTGCATTGATAGCATAGCAAAGTGGTGCACTATGCTATTTGCTGGTGGTATGTTATTGGGGCAAAACCTTTACAGCAAAAGACCACTGCAGCGACAATTTCGAACAGATTCGAGGATTGTCAGCTCATTCTGCCATACACTGAGCTAGTTGCGTTGATTTGCCCCCTTCCAAATTAACTCCGACTCGGAGTTGATTACCCCAGAAAACAGTGTCGTCTTGACAGGTGAAATACCGACTGTCGCTGTAGGGGATGTCGACAACAAAGTTGTGGAAGCCTATTTGCCTTAGTTTCACTTAGTGCCAGATTAAGGTCATAAGTTTACTTCTAGGATCGTGGATATGTTGTTCATCCACTCATTGGCATGTCCCTTTCCCCTTTAAGAATCTCCGGAAGTCTTCAAGTTGGCTCCTTCCACCCACCCAGGTGGTATATACCTCGGTTCTGCTCCGTGACGCCAGATGTTCCTTTCCGCTGGAAGATTCAGGTTGCCTCCCTCGTGCTCAGCATTTCGAAGGCCCTGGCTTTGAAAACTTTGGTTTTACTGAAATTAAAAATCGTTCAAGTTAGCGATCGCCTTTTCGCATCTTCGATTATGGAAGAGAAATCTTCTCCTGGATTTCGCCGGTGTCCTTGCGGCCAAAAAATGTTAGGCACCGATCCCCACCTCACGTGCGTCTACTGCCTCGGTGTCGGCCATGACACCTCGTCCTGCAGCTTCCGCTTGGCCTTACATCCCAATGTCCTGGACGACTGTCTTGCACGTTTGAAACTGGGGAGACCGAAGAGGAACCATCCGGTGAAGTCCAAGGAGGCTAGGTGGAAGGTTTCCGCTGCTGAGGGATCCACCGAGCAATTAGAACTCATGCAAGCATTTGAGGAAGAAGCCGCTCATGCTGTGGACTCTTGAAGCTTCTTCGTTCCGCTCAACCTGGGCTCCACCTTCTCGGGCTCCTTCAGGGAGTTGTGCCAGCCTCTTCCCACCCGGGGAGAGGTGCCCGCAGGCTCGCACTTCTCCCGATCCCATAAGTGACCGAGCAAGTCTTTATCTCGGTGAAGGCGCTCCTGGGACCGAGAGCTGTCTCAGTCCCAGGAGCATGCGGTCTCGACCTTGGTCGAGATCGCATCTTCGGCCGCCAGCTTCACGGACCTTCTGTCGGGCCAGCCGACGGAGGATGCAGCCGATGAGGTCAAGATTGTTCTCGACCGAATCAACCCACTGTCACCAATCCCGGTTGCCGACTGTTTAGCGAGGACTCCGGTCCTTGTCTTCCCCGATGAGGAGACCCAGCCCGCTGGTGTCCCCATAGAGGACCCGGTTCCGGACCCCCAGCTATCATCGGTCCCGCCGGTGTCCCCCGAGCGACCGAGTCGGCCCGCCCGATCTCGGTCGAGGTCTAGAACCCCCTCGTCCGGAAGGCAGAGAAAGAGGCATAAGTGCTGTAAAAAGAGGCGATGCCATTGGTCATCCTCCTCGAATGAGGAGAGGCTCCGGCGGAAACTCTGGCGCTGTGAGGACCTCATGTGGCAACAGCTGATCTTGTCCGGGCACAAGCCGACTCAGACTCCTACCCTGGCTGTTACTTGGCTTTCGCTTCCTAGGCCGAAGCTGAGCCCTTCAGAGCCATAACCTTCGGTTCCCCCGCCCGCGGGGCCGGTGCAACTACCTTTTTGGCCTAAGCCGGTCTCTCCACCGATCATGGTGGAACCGCCGCCTAAACAGCCTGTGGGAAGGGCTCCTTCCAAAGAAGACTGACCAGACACCGGGCTTCCCCGGCATTTGTCGGTTACGGTCACCCTGGACCACCCTCGTGGTGTCGAGGGTGATTGGGCGGCAGGCCTCTGTATCCTGATTCTTTGGATTCGAACGTCACCGGGCTTCACTCTCATCCTGGGGATGATGAATCGTCTGTTGGCCTAGGGATGGAGGAAGGTCCTTCCTCCTTCCAAGGGATCCTTCGACTCATCTCTGAGTCCACAGGGATGCCCCTGAAACCCATCCAGAAAAAGGCGGAGTATACTCTTATGGACATCCTTAAAAGAGGGGATACCCCCAACGGAGGTCTTTCCTGTGGCCGAGGCTATTGTTGGTCTGGCACTCGAACGCTAGCAGCGCCCTGCCTCTTGTCCAGCCCTGTCTGCCTGCAGGGCCTGCAAGTACGCTGTTCCCATGGGGTCCCTTGTGAGGTTCACAGAGCACCATTCGGCCGAGAGCCTGGTGACCACCTCTGTGTTCAGGCATATTGGCAGTTCTGCCGACACGGACCGACCTCCCGATAAAGAGTCCAAGCTCTTGGATCATTCGGCGAGGAAGGTCTGAGCAGCTTCCTCCTTGGGCCTTTGTCAGGCAGGTTCGGCTGTCATCATGGCACACTTCTCTCACGCCCTTCTTGGGTCATTAGACGAAGTCCTCCCACATCTCCCCACAGACATGCAGACCACGGTCAAGCAGGTCCGATCTGTTGCTAAACAGCAGCTCCAGATGGCCTTGGACATCGGGGACTCTTGTGCCCGCTCCATGGCTGCCACAGTTGCCTCTCACCGCAGTGCTTGGCTGAGGCTCTCCTCCTTCCCGGCGGATACTCGGCACAAGTTAGCTGATGTGCCCTTCCCTGGGACTGACTTGTTCAGCCCAGGAGTGGCCGGTCACCTCCAGTGCATACAGCAGTCCAGTGCCACCTTGGACGCTACTTCTGCTAAGAGTTCTTCAGGCAAGAACCAGCAGAAGAAGAAGCCCTTTTGGCACTCTTCCCCTGCGGTTCAGCAGTCCTCCTTCCAAGGTGGACAGCAGCATCAGCAGCAGGCTCAAGCTTGGCACCCTCGGCCCAAGCCGGGACCTCAGCAGGGCCGTAAAGGAGGCTGAGGCTCAGGTCCTGGAGCCGCTGCCTCCTCCTCCTCCAAGACTGCTCAGTGATGGGGTGGGGGCTGCCACCCCTACTCCCATCATGCCAGTTCTGGGTCCTCCTGTGGGGGGCCGGCTCCGTCACTTCCTTTCCGCCTGATCCGTCATCTCGTCGGACAGGTGGGTTCTCGAAGTGGTCAGTCAGGGACTGCCTCTAGAGTTCGAGCAGTACCCTCCCAGCCGCGCCCCTTGGGAGGAACAGTTATCAGCTCACACCTAGTCGGCTCTTCGAGACAATGTTGCTCAGCTCCTCCTCAAGGAGGCAGTAGCTTCCGTGGCGGATCTTCCAGCAGACCCAGGCTTTGTCTTCAGGTACTTCCTGGTGCCCAAGCGGACGGGGGGCTGGCACCCCATTCTAGATCTCTACGACTTGAATCAATATCTCAGGTCTCGCACCTTTCGGATGGTCACTCTGTCCCAGATCATTCCATCCTTGGAACGAAACATGTGGTTTTGTTCACTGGATCTGCAGGATGTGTTCTTTCATGTCCCAATCCATCCATCCGATCAGCGGTTCCTCCGCTTCAGGGTCGAAGGGACCCTGTACGAGTTCCGAGCCATGCCGTTCAGCCTGTCATCGGCCCCACGGTCTTCACCAAATGCATTGCAGTGGTGGAGGCCCATCTACGGCGTCGGGGGGGGGGGTGTTAGAATTTACCCCTACCTTGACGACTGGCTTCTAGCAGGTCACTCCCTGCAGGAGGTGGAGAGATCCAGGGATCTGGCCCTCCAGACGTGATCCTAGCTTGGTCTCCTAATCAACGAGGCCAAGTCGGAACTCATGCCTTCTCAGGTGATGGGCTTCATCGGGGCAGTGTTCGACTCTTGTCGAGCCAGAGCTCGGCTCCTTGCGGAGGCAGGGAGGAAGTTCTTTCCTGCCTTGCCCAGTCATTTCTGGTTGGGCAACTGCACCCTGCCTGGGACATTCTGCGCCTTCTGGGTTACATGGCGGCGTGCACCTTGGTGGTCCGTTGGCACATGCGCCCCCTTCAGTGGGAACTGGCCGCCCAGTGGGCTCTGCGCCATGGTCGGTTCGACCAGCTGGTCACTGTAACCCAGAAGATGTGGGACACTCTCCAATGGTGGCCCGCCCCAGACCGGTTGCAGGAAGGGATCCCGTTTGTCCGCCCGAGCCAACGGTCGTTCTCACAACCGATGCCTCTCTCATGGGCTGGGGAGCCCACAGGCTGTGGACCATTGAGGAGTCTCGATGCCACATCAACTTGTTGGAGCTCAGAGCAGTCAGACTGGCACTGTTAGCTTTCGCTCCTCGGCTCTGGGGTCAAGTGGTTCAAGTTCAGACGGACAATACCACGACCATGTACTACCTCAAACAAACAAACAAAGCAGCACGCACTCCCATTTGCTGTGCAAGGAGGCGCTCCGCATCTGGACCCTCGTGAGCTGGTTGGTGGCAGATCTAGCCATCCATGTGGCAGGAACCTCGAACTATCTGGCGGATGCTCTCAGACGCTTAGGCCAGACATCCCACAAGTAGTCTTTCCATCCAGAGGTAGCTCACAGCCTGTTCTCCTGTTGGGGCAAACCGATGGTGGACCTGTTTGCCTCCAGGAAAAACACCAAGCTGAGGCTGTTTCATGCCCGCCCCCCCTCAGCAGGGCTCGCTCGCAGGGGTATGCCTTCTCGAGACCATGGACCCCAGGCCTCCTCTACACCTTCCCTCCATTTCCCTTGATCCACAAGGTACTTCTCGAGGTGAGGAGGGACAAAGCGAAGATGATCCTGGTAGCCCCAGACTGGCTGCGCCAGTTCTGGTATCCAGATCTCCTCAGCCTCGGTTGCAGGCACCTGGAGTGGCTTTGCACACGCCCAGACCTGATCTCACTCAGTCAGGGGAAGGTATTCCATCCGGACCTTCAATCCCTGCACCTCACAGCGTGGTACCTGAGCAGCTAGAGTTCTCCAGGCTTTGACTCTTTCCGAAGATGTCTACACTGTGGTGGAGGCATCTAGAAAGGAATCGACCAGGAAGTGTTATGCCTTCAAATGGAAGCAGTTTTCCATTTGCTGTCAGAACAAGGGCCTGGACCCTCTGTCCTGTGCCATGGCTAACATTCTCGACTACCTTTGGTCTCTTTCCAAAGGGGGGTCTACGGTCATCGACCCTTAGGGTGCACCTGGCAGCCATCTCTGCTTACCGGGCGCGGGCCGGTCAGCCGATGTTGTTGCAGGAGACAGTGGTCAGGCGCATTTTCAAAGACCTGGATCACATATCCCCTCCTGTGCGTGAACCTCCACCTCTTTGGGATTTACTGCTTGTATTGGCAAAGCTCATGAGCAAATCATTTGAACCCATGCACAAGTGTGAGTTGTCACACTTGTGGAAGACCACCTTCTTGATGGCTATCACGTCAGCTAGAAGGACAGGGGAGCTCCAGGTGCTTTCGGTGGACTCCCCTTATCTGGTCTTCCACAGGGACAAAGTTGTTCTGCGCCCCCCCACCTGAAATTCCTTCCGAAGGTGCTGTCAGAGTTTCACCTTAACCAGGTGTTGACTCTGCCAGTATACTACCCTAATTACACCTCGGAGGCCGAATACAGGCTCCATACTTTGGACCCGAGACGTGCTCTCTCCCATTGTAAGGAGAGGAGGGAAGAAATTCGGGGAGAGGTTCGCCACATGTTTGTCACCTACACGGAAGCTGCTTCTGGCAGACCTGCAGCGAAGCGTACTGTTGCAAGTTGGATTACATCATGCATAGGTCTGTGCTATGAGTTGGTGGGCAGATAGCCTCCCAGAGAGATAAGAGCTCATACTACCTGCCATACTGCTGCATCGGTGGCTGCTTTCAGGGACATCCCTATCCAGGAAATCTGTCAGGCTGCTACCTGCATGTCAGCAAACACCTTCACTACCCAATACCACATCGACCTTGAGTCACGCCGGGATGCTGGTTTGGGGACCTCAGTTCTCCAATCTCTGTTCCCTAAGTAGGGGGTGTGCACGTTGCCTCCCTCCTCCTGGAGAACTGCTAGGGAGTCTTGCCAGTATGTGTGGATGAACAACATATCCACGTTCCTGGAAGAACAGGTTACTCACCTGTAACAGTTCTAGGAGTAGTATATGTTTATCCACACGGACCCACCCGACCTCCCCAGCTGCGGACGCACAACACCTGGCTTCCAGCGAGCTAAGATCTGGCGTCACAGGGCGGAGCCGAGATATACAACACCTGGGTGGGTGGGAGGAGCCAGCTTGAAGACTTCCAGCGATTCTTAAAGGGGAAAGAGACATGCCAATAAGTGTGGCTGAACAACATATACCACTCCTAGAACTACTGTTACAGGTGAGTAACCTGTTCTTTTTCTTTCCTTTTTTTTTTTTAAAGTTGGGGGAGGCTCTGCCCATTATACCTCCCCCCATTTAAAACTTAAAAGAAACAACCTGGGGGGGAGTAGGGATGGTGGCAGAGCCCCCCAAACAAAAAGAAACATCACATCTATACCAGTAAGCTTGACTAGTGCAAACAGTGTATCATACTGCACTACGATATCAGTGCTGGTCCATAGTCCTCCATCGTCGCCCTCGAGTACAGCTCAGTGAGCCAAGTGGTTGCATGACAGTATGCGTAACTCTGGACATGGGTGGGGTCAGAGACATTATCTGCCAATGGGGAGCCATGTCCACAATTTTAGTACCCCACTCCTTATGTCACTGAACAGTTGAGCCCAGTGCATCACTTCTGATGTCAAGGCTCCTCAGTGTCATTCCCTCTCCTTCTTATGCCCTGTTGGCAGTGACACCCCAACCTCCCTGGGTCAGCCTGCAACTGTGAAGTAGATAAGGAAACATGGAAGGGAAAGGGGAACTTGTTTAACCAGGCAAGGCACACTAAACCGAAGCTTGTTTCCAGGTGCGACCCGGGAGCACAAGGAAGTTAAGTGACTTGCTCACAGTCACGCAGCGTGCAAGTAGGGGCTATGGGATTCAAACCCAGGTCTCCAGGTTTGCAGCTCAGTGCCCTAAATCACAGCGCTATACTGCCTCCAATGGGCAGACTGGGTGGGCCAAGTGGTTCTTATCTGCCATCCCATTCTGTGAAGTGGCAAGGACAGGGGCCCTCTATTCCCGGTAATGGAGCTTGCTTGTTAGCCCACAATAGTGATTCGGTTAACCAGCACCTGCTCAAGGGACACAGACAAATATAGATGGCAGAGCCAGGGGTTGTGGCTCAGCCGACCACTCCCACTTGTAGCTGTGGGGTAATTTTCGCCACAAAGCTTTTTACCTTTCATCGGAGGAGGGCTGCTCTCAACTTCCTCCCCTCTCCCCTGCTACCAGCATTCACCTCCCTCAGCCTCAGGGGAAAAGTTGCCCACAGATTTTCCACCGTGGTGGGACCAACAGGGAGAGACTCCCCCTCCCCCCCGGTCCACAAATCCATATCTTACCCCAAGTCAAGCGGCAGTGTGGGCCACGGAAGAATGGGCAGGGCTTCATGAAGCCTGCCATCCCCACATTTCCGTTTTCCTTCCCACTGTCACCTGCCGCTGTGTCCGTACATGTGCGTGGAGGTGCACGTCCTGCAGAGCCGCTGCCCTGCCCTACAAGTGGACTGTAACCTGCAGTACCACTGGGTTTCCACCCAGTTGTAGTTGGATGCTGATAAGGCTGGCCACCCTCCCAGAAGAGGAGAGAGCGCGCAGTCCCTAGATGCTCAGTCCTCCAACCACCGCTGGCCCACGGGCAGCCTGTGCTCATTCTCGAAAACAGGTCACTGACATGGCAAGAGGTAAGGGCGTTCAACACCTTAGCCCTCCACACCACCGGGCCACCATACATCCAATGCATTTTTGACGACCATACACACACTCGCTTTGCAGTCAGTGGAGCGGCATTAAAATGACACTGGTTGGAATTTTTTTTTTTTTTTTAAATCCTCTACATTCACTGAAAAGTCATGCAACATGATGCATATTTCTGAAAAAGAAATGTTATAGAATATTTGACCTTATCAGGTACCTTATTCTGGCGATAGTTCGTTCCTGCTCCAGCAGAGAACACAGACGCCTCCCTTTTGGAATACCAGGACAGACCAGCTGACCCATTCCTTCCAAGGGTATAGAAACTAGCATCACCCCAGAGGTCAGGAGATGCTCTTAAAGGGACATTTATGTAACTCCTGGGTGTGTGTGTGTGTACACATGCATATCTATTGATTGTTTTGCAATATTTTTATGTTTGGTCGCAATTATAAAAAAGGTGTTTTCCTTCAGTTTGCCTACCAATAAAATATTAATTGATCCATTAGTGAATAATGGCTTATTCACAGAAATGTGTGGATTATTTGGTGGTATTAAAATATAGGTAGGTTGGGCCGGCCCGGTCGCACGGAGGGTTGAGGCACTGGGTGCCACACCTCATGCCTTGCCGGCAACCCGGGTTCAGGAACGGACTCGGGTCATTGGGGGTCGGAGGAGGATCGAGCTTCCCAATGGATGCTCTCCTCCTCCTCCAGGGGGTGGGTTCCTGGGGTGCCTTGAGCACCCGACGCACCAGTGCCTGTGGAAGCATGGGTATCAGGGCATGGGCATTTCTTCGGAACTGGGGAAGACATTGTGGGCACTTGGCACATGTTGTCTGCCTGGACATCAGTCCTGCGTGCTGACGTCCTCGGGTAGTGGGACCTAAGAGGGAGAAAAACATGCAGAAAAAAACCCGCTCTACCCCAAGATGACAACTGACCTAATCCCGGACCCCGGACTAACTACCATGGGCAGACCCCAATGTGTGCAGGCACTTCAGAAGGAGGCAGGCTGACACTCTAGGGGCAGACTCTGTGGTAGAATCGCCGGGTGTGATCAAGTCTGAAGGAGTGGGGTGAGTGGGTATTATGGTGGAATAAAAAGAAAGTGCAAAAAAAAAATACATACATATAGGTAGGTTGACTGAAGTATATTCAGCAAGGCAGTTTTTTCCTAGTGCTGTGCACCGAGGTGTTCTGTGCACTTTTTTTTCCGAATTCTATTTCTGGCACCTCACCTCGGAGAACTCTCTCTCTCCGACATCCTCCACCGCTGGTCTCTACCTCCCACCTGAGACACCTCCCCTTTATCTCCTTCACCTCGCCTGACACCCGGCGTCCTGAGCTAGTTCCTGAACGCTGGTCTCCGGCGTGGTGCCCAGCGCCACTGGGCCGGCGTTCTGTGCACTTTTGTCCCCTCACGTTTTGGTGCGCTCCACTGCAGTGGGCAAGCAGTCTCCTCCAAGAGACGAATACCATATCCTGCTCTGAAAATGCCCACACTTATGGTGTGTAGCAGCACAGCACCTGAGCTCTGAGTGTAATCCAGTTTCCACTAGCTAGGGGAGTACAGAAACCAACATTGCTACTGAACCTGGGTCCCTGCACTGCTAACTAGCAACCGAGCTAATGGCCTTGTTTCCATTTTTATTGAGTTAATTAACTGCTTGGTTTCAATTTTGTGCAGAACCTATTCTCTTACTATAAAACTGAACAGAATTCCTGGAGAAATAGTCTCCATTCTGTATGCAATTTAGAGATCCTTAAAATTGTTTTTCCCAACCGTGGCCAAACAGAACTACTTTTCCTCTTTCCTTTAGCCAATATTCCATGATGGATGATGAAGATGATTTGCCACATCACAATGAGCAGACATGGTACGTTGGGAAGATTAATCGTACACAAGCTGAAGAGATGCTTTGTGGGAAACGAGACGGAACATTCCTAATCCGAGAGAGCAGCCAGAAAGGCTGCTACGCCTGTTCAGTTGTGTGAGTATCACCATGTTACACCAGCCAGTTTTGGTGCTAATAGAATATGAAAATGTGGGGAAAAAACTTGTTCACAGCTTTGTGTTCCTTCAGAAGGAAACGTATAGTAAAAACTTGCCAAAATTAGTATTTTTTTTATTTTTTACCTGATTGGTCATACACTTTTTTTATTTTGTCCTGATTAACATACAGGGAACCTTTAAACCCTCCTTGTATGATTGGCCCTTCACAAAATGATGTCACACAAGACCAGGACAGCTGTTCGTTATAACAGGATAGCATTCCAGCCCAGTATTTTGTAACAAATCATACCAGTAATTGGACGGAGCACAACCCTTTTTTTTTTTTTTGTCTGTTTCGCTATTTATTTAGTATATCTCAGCTGCAGCATTTCATTTTCAGTGGGGTCCAGTTTTGCAGCTTGGTGGGCTGAAGCACAGGGAAGTCACATAACTTCCTAGAGCTCACACTGCTAGTTGCTGTATGTTGGGATTTAAACCCTCAGAATATAAAATGTTTGTCTTTGGTAGTTTCACATGAAGAGCCAGCCATTGTTTCTAGGGGCGTAGTTATAGTTTAGTTACCCACACGATGGCAGTTCAACCAGAAGTGCTGATTCGTCGGGAACATCTTCAAGCTAAGCTCCTCCCTCTACGCGGGCAGTATATCCTCTGGCTTCACCCTGTGATATAAAAGCTTTCTTTCTGTTGGAAAAGTTTCGGTCTTCTCCTTCGTAGCTCTGTATATTGTAATGCCACTGTCGAACATAGTTGTTTCTCCACAAGCGCATTCGTGACAGAAGAAGAAGCAAAGCCAGCTCCCGGCTTCAAGCAGTGCGTCACATATGACAAAAGATGCAGTGGATGGACCCACACGTCGTGCCTCTACTGCCTGGGGACGGCACACAATGTTATGAGTTGGAGGCTGTGCCAGATGATGCTCTCTTCCTCCCTGGAGGATTGCAAGGCATGATTTCTTCTCGGCTGGCTGATCGAGATCCTCAGTTGTGGTCTAAGGGTCACAAGTTGGCCTTTGCTGCGGCAGGGTCCACTCGCAGCCATGGAAGAAGCGGCAGCAAAGGCTGCAGCGGGCACCTCGTCGGCCTCAGTGCTGCTCCCTGCTTGGGCCAGTGTCCTTCATTGAATTCCAGGAGGTGTCAGGCCTTTGGGGAGAGCTCTGTCCGCCATAGTAAAAAGCACGAGAAACACTGCCATCGGTTGTGGGAGCGGGGAGAGATCACGCTCCTCCTGCACCCTCAACTCCCCCAACGGCTTGACTCTTGTTGAACACCCAGCTTCCGCCAAGTCAGCATTGGTTGAGAGACGGGTCACTAGCTCCAGGGGAACCCCATTGGGCTTGTTGACCTTGACACCAGCCAACCAGGTGGTAGAGATGTTCCTCAACTTGGTTGACCAGTTGTCAGAGGAGGTCGATGAGGAGTCACTCTCCAAGACCCCAGTGTTCCCAGTCCTCACCCAGGAGGATGTGGACCTGTCGGTATAATAATAAAACTTTATTTTTATGGCACCTTTCAAATACCAAGACACCTAACGAATTTCAAATCACAAATCAAACATCAGCAGCATAAATCATAAAAATCAGTAGTATCATCATACCATCAATTGCTAAATGCCTGGAGCCATAAAAAAAGTTTTCAGTTCCACTCGGGAACAGCCGCCACTGGAGATTGTTCTGCCAAAGCCAGTACGTTACTTGTACTGCATCCCCAGCAGCTTCTCCTCGACAACGGCCTCCTGGTTGAGGTAACGGCGTAGTTCGCGCTCTCTGTCCCACTCAACTGGGAGGCATCGCCGTTCCACATAGTCAAATGAGGAGAGGCTCCTCTGGCGTATGCGGCGGCACTTAAGGGAACTCCTCTGGCAGCAGTGGGCAGGGCTCTAACCCGACCCCAATGGTCGAATGGTTGGTGCCAGTTAAGCCCATGCTGGTCCACACGAGGCAGTTGTCACCACCACCTCTCTCTCTCTCTACCCTTTGTGGTGGAACTGCCTCCACCACAACCTATGTGGGGAGCCCCAACCAGGGACTCTCATGCTGCAGCCAGCTTGCCAGGCCAGCTCTTGGTGGAAATCACCCAGCTGGACGACTCTAAGGTGGTTCAGCGTGGCAGACAGTCAAGGACCATTTTTAATGAGACTTGACAACTCTGATGGTTCCTCTATAGAGGACGCATCTCGTCGATCGTGAATTGATCGAGGAAATGACCACCGACCATGGGCCAGTGTCATGTGGGGCTCTACTCCGACTCATGTCAGAATCCATGAACGTCCCTCTGGAGCCTGTTCAGAAAAGGACCAAGTACCCTTTCACAGACATCTTTGATGGGGGCAAATCCCCAGGGGTTGCCATTGCTGAGGCCATTTTGGGGCCTGTCCTGGTGCTCTTACAGCATCCAGCCCGGCATCCTCAGCCTGTACATTCCACAAGTACATGCTCCCTACTGGTTCTCTGGGTTCTTGGACCACTCCTTCGCCAAGGAACTCATCTGGGACTTGATCTCCCAGGAAGTTGGAACCACTGGGACATGGACAAGCGCCCCAAAAACAAGGAGTTGAAGAAGGCTGACCATGCGCGCAAGAAAATCTATGCCACTTCCTCACTCCGTCTTTGTAAGGCAAGCTACGCCTTGATGATGGCCCACTTTGGTCACTCCCTGCTTGGAGTACTGGATAATGTCCTCCCCACCTCCCTGTGGACAAGCAGTTGCCAATGAAAGTGGTCAGAGAACGGGGTCAAGCGCAGGCTAATTACCAGCTCCAGACAGCCTTGGACATAGGAGACTCCTTTTCCTGTGCTATGGCCGTGGCCATTGCAGTGCTTTGCAGATCCTGGTTAACGCGCTCTACCTATATGGTGGACACTCGGCACAAGCTAGCCGATGTCCCTTTCTTGGACACTGACTTCTTTGGCCAGGACTGGATGGATTGATAAGTCCAACACCACCCTGGACACTGTGGCTTCATCCCAGAAGGAGCCTAAGGCCCAAAAGCTGAAGAACTTTTCAGTCCTTTTTACCACAGCAGCCTCAGCAGGAACAATGCCAAGCTTGCACACCAAGGCCAAGTTCTCCAGTCAGGGGCCAAAATAAAGCGGGCGTTGGGGAAGTGGTGCCCTCCAAAGTTGCCCAGTGGTGGGTTGAGGGGGGGTGTCTGCCTCCCGCCTGTCCAGTTCCAGACCCAGCTCCCCATGAAGGATTGCCTTTCCCACTTCTGGGCATACTGGTCTGTCATTACGATGGACAAGTGGGTTCTCAAAGTGGTAGGCTGAGGGCTGCCTCTTGATTTTGAGGCTCTCCCAACTGACCAGTCTCACGCTCCGAGGGAGTCCTCGGTATTGCAGGACATGTTGTTCGCCCTCAGGGAGGGTGTTGCTCAGTTCCTTGCAAAAGGAGCTATAGCCTGTGTCCCTGATGCCCTGGCAAGTCAGGGGGTACATGTCCAGGTACTTCCTGGTCCTGAAACAAATGGGGGACTGGCACCCCATACTAGATTTGCACAGTCTCAACCAGTTCATGTGGAAGCACAGGTCACTCTGAACCAGCCTATACTATATCTGGAGCAGGGCATGTAGTTCTGGTCCCTGGACCTCCAGGATGCATTCTTCCACATCCCAGTTAGTTCATTCCACTGGCAGTACCTCCAGTTCTGTGCAGAAGGGTTCTCCATGCTCTTTAACCGCTTGTCCGCACTGAGCGTCTTCACCAAGTGCGTGGCAGTGGTGGTAATCTTCCTGCGGTGCAAGGGTGTCACAGTTTACTCTTAGTTGGATGACTGGCTGATAGCCAGGCTGTCCAAGGAGGCCGTGGAGCGGTCCAGGGATCTGGCTTTCCAGATCTGCAGTGACTTGGGCCTCTTGGTTAACCCGGCCAAGTCTGAACTGATCCCCTCACAAGTGACTCACTCCAAGACTCCCTACGGGCCTGTATCCACCTCCCTGCGAACTGGGCACTGGATAACACCTTCTCTGTCAGATCTGATGGCATTTGGTCCATTGATTTGGGGTCAGGTCATGCAGGTCCAGATGGACAATACCACGACCATGTACTACTTCAGCAGGCAGGGCGGCACGCATTCCCTCCAGCTATATCAGGAGGCCCTCCACATCTAGACCCTTGTGCACAGCTTGGATGCCGATTTCTTGGTGATTCATGTGGCCAGAGCCTCCAACCAGCTGGGGGAGGCCCTCAGCAGGATGGGCAAGGCATCCCATGAGTGGTTCCTTCATCAGAAGATGGTGAACCACCTGTTCTCCCAGTGGTGCACTCCCCTGATTGACCTGTTCATGCCCTGGGAGTACACAAAGCTGAGGCTGTTCTGTACCCACCCCACTCAGTGCAGGACACTGATGGGGGATGCCTTCACGAGACCCTGGACACCGGGCCTCTTTTATGCCTCCCTGCCTTTCCTCTGAGCCACCGGCTGCTGGTCAAGGTGTGAAGGGACAAGGCGCAGGTGATCCTGCTAGCCCCAGATTGGCCACACCAGTTCTAGTGCCCATATCTCCTTAGCAGCAGCATACCTCTGCTGTGCCTGCTTCTATGCCCGGAACTGCTCTCCTGTCACAGGGGAAGATCTTACACACAGACCTTCAGTCACTGCACCTGACAGCCTGGTTCCTGAGCGGCTAGAGTTCCATGCTTTGGGTCTCTCAGAGGAGGTTCTGCAGGTTGTGGAAGGATCTGCCCATGCTATGCCTTCAGATGGAAGTGCTTTTCCATTTAGTGCCAGAGGAGGGAGCTAGACCCCCTGTTCTGCTCCCTGGTAGCATTCTGGACTACCTGTGGTCCCTCTCCCTTGACAACCCTCAAGGTACACCTGGCAGCCATATCAGCATACCAGGCACAGGTTGATATGCCGACAATGGTGCAGGAAAAGGTAGTCAAGTGCATCTTTAAGGGCCTTAATCACCTGTCCCTGCCGGTGTGGGACTTGTTGCTTGTCTTGGCAATGCTCATGGTCAAGCCATTCAAACCAGTACACAGATGTGACATCTCTCACCTGTCATGGAAGATACCTTCTTGGTGGCCATCACCTCTGCCAGACGGATCGGTGAACTCCAGATGCTCAGTTTCTGTACTTGGTGTTCCACAAGGACAAGGTTGTCCTCCACCCCAACCCAAAGTTCCTTCCAAAGGTTATTTTTAGAATTTCACCTTAACCAGGTGATCAGTCTCCCAGTATAATTCGCTAATCCAACCTCAGAGGCCAAGGACAGGCTCCATATGTTGGACCTGAGGCGATTACTCACTTATTACACGGCGCCCATGGCTGCAGTTTGGGGAGAGGTTCGCCAGCTCTTTATCACCTACACTGAAGCTGCACCAGGCAGACCGGCAGCTAAACTGGCGATTGGCAGGTGGATTTTATCCTGCATCAATCTCTGCTATCGGCCAGCTGGTAGGGAGCCTCTTGTAGGGCTTAGGGCTCATTCCACCAGACATACCGCTGCTTCCAGGGATGTCCCTATCCAGGAGATCTGCAAGGTTACTACCTGGACGTCAGCACACACCTTCATTTCTCATTACCACATCGACCTTGAGTCACCTGGGATGTGGGTTTTGGGACCTCTGGTCTCCAATCCCTTTCTTCCAACTAGGGGTATGCACTTTGCCCCCTCCTACTAGAGAACTGCTAAGAGTCTGCCAAAGTGTGCATAATGCACCATATCCACGCCCCTAGAAATGAGGGTTCTAGGGACGTGGATATGTTGTTCAATCCACACTTACTGGCAGGTTCCTTGCCGCTTTAACTCTTACTGGAAGGTCTTCCAGCTGGCTCCTCCCACCCACCCAGGTGGTAAAACTCTCGGCTCCGCCCCATGACGCCAGATCTTCCTTACCGCTTGGAAGCTCAGGTTCCCTCCTTAGCGCTCTGCGTTTTAGGCCTGGATCCACACTCTTCGGTCAATCCGAAACTTATTCTTAAATTCAAAAGACTTCAGTCTTCTCTTTCCCTCGCAGCTGCGATGGACAGATTGACTCCCAGATTTCGTCGGTGCCCCTGTGGGCAGAAGATGTCCTGGACCGATCCGTACTCCATGTGCGTTTGTTGCCTTGGACTCGGCCATGACTCACAGGCTTGTGAGTTGTGCAAATCCTTTTCGGCTTCGGTCTTGGAGGACCGCGCTGCCCGTCTGCTGTTGGGGCGACCTGAGAAACGTTATCCTCTGGTCAAGTCGAAGGAGGCCTGTTGGGCGGTGTCCGTGGCTGCTAGCTCGGCTGAACAGCTCGAACAGATGATCACCCTCGAGGAGGAGGCAGCCCAGGCTGCATCATCATCATCCTCGGTCACGGCATTTATCCCGCTCTCCTTGGGCTCCTCCTACACAGCTTCTTTCAAGGTGCTTTGCCAGTCCCTCTCCACCAAGGAAGCAGGGCCTTTGGGACATACTTTTAGAGTCCTTCTTTTTGGACCGAGAGGAAAGTCCCACCGTCGACGTTCATGGGAGCGGGAAAGGTCCCCTTCCCCAGAGAGTCGACACTCTACTTTGGTTGAGGTTGCAGCTAAGGCCGCTGGCTTCATGGTGTCCGCGTCAGGTCAACCGGCCGAGACACCTGTCGACACAGTCGAGATTTTTCTCAACCCGGACGGTCTGTTGACTGGAGAAGCCGACAACCCTTCTTCACTGGTTCCCCTGGTGGAAACCGAGGACTTGCCTGTGCCGGAGTCCCCGGTTAAGGTCCTTGAACCGAGGGAGGAGCGGGTTTCCCCCAACCCCTCTCAGACCCACCCTCGAAATCCCCAAAGGTCTCGGTCTCAGACATCTTCCAGGTCCAGCCGGTCCCGCTGACATCTGCTGTCTCAGTCTTGGCACCATGGAAAGCGGCGGCACCGCTCATCCTAGTCCTCTTCGGAGGATAGGCTCCAGCGCAGATTGCGTCGGCGTTACGAGGATCTAATGTGGCAGCAGCTCTTATTATCTGGGAACAAGCTGACTCCGTCGCCTTCACCGGCCATTAAGTGACTGTCACCAGAGCGGCCGAAACAACCCCTCGTAGTAGTCGAGGAGCCGAAGCCGGCACCGGTTGTTCGGCTGAAACCGGCTGCGCCACCCATTGTGGTGGAACCCCCGCCTCCACAACCAAAAACTGGGGCCCCGACCAAGGATTCTCGGTTGGGTCAAGGCTTGCCCCACCGGTTGTCGGTCACCCTCACTCCCGATCGACCTCGGCAGGTAGAGGGTGGCTCAGGAGCTCGACAGCTGTTCGCAGACTCCTCGGAGTCTGACGACGACGACTCCTTGTTCTCCAGGCCGCTTGACTTGGAGTCCACTGGGGGTCAGTTGGTGGACGAGAGCCCATCCTCGTTCCTTGGAATGCTTCGACTCATCTCAGAGTCCACTGTGATGAAGCCCGAACCCGTTTCAAAACAGGCCAAGTATCCCCTCACGGAGATACTGGACCGAGGGGATTCCTCTACGGAGGCCTTCCCGGTGGCCGAAGTCATTGTTGGCCCGGCCCTGGAGCTATGGCAGCAACCAGCTTCTTGTCCAGCACCTTCGGCCAGGATGGCTCGGAAGTATGCTGTTCCCACCAGTTCACTCTCCGGTTTCTCGGCGCACCCCTCTGTGGAGGGGCTAGTGACCGACAGCATTTTCCGGCGCTCTGGGAACGCTCGGGATGTGGACAAGCCACCCGATAAGGAGACCAAGAAAATGGACAACTCCATGTGGAAAGTCTATGCTGCTTCCTCCCTAGGCCTCCGTCAGGCCAGCTCGGCCATCCTGATGGCACACTTTTCACATGCCCTTTTGGCCTCCCTGGATGAGGTGATTCCTCATCTCCTGGCTGACCTTCAAACGACGGTCAAGCAGGTGCGGGATCAGGGAAGGGCGGTGGCCAAACAGCAGCTCCAAACTTCCTTGGACATCGCTGACTCGTGTGCCTGGTCAGTAGCGGCTGCAGTGGCCATGCGCCACGGAGCTTGGCTACAGATCTCCACCTTTACGGCGGATACCCAGCACAAGCTGGCAGACGTTCCCTTCTTGGGTACCGACTTGTTCGGTCCCGGGGCAGAGGGTCATCTGCAACAGATCGAGAAGTCCAACACCACCTTGGACTCAGTCACGTCTGCCCAGAAGGACAAAGGCCGCCAGCAGCAGCGTAAGCCTTTTCGTCCTTCAGCCCCTGCGGCACGTCTGTCCCAGCAACACCAGCATCAGGGCCAGCAGGCTCGCACTTGGCACCCCAAAGCCAAGCCTGCTGCTTCCTCCAGCAGGAAGCCGGGAGGAAAAGGTCCAGGCGGCTCCTCGGCCGACCCTTCCTCCAAGCCTGCCCAGTGACTGGTTGAGGGGTGTCGACCCCAACCTCGTCACTCCTCCCCGGGTTCCCCATGGGGGGATGGCTCCGCCACTTCCTTTCCGCCTGGTCCGATATCACCACGGACCGCTGGGTGTTGGAAGTGGTAGGAAAGAATCTGCCCTGGGTCGGAGAGTCCCCACCCTATCGGCCGTCGCCCCACGGGGCTACGGGTTCGCAGCGCTCTCTGTTGGCTCGTTGAGCCGACATTGCCCTGCTCCTCCAGAAGGAGGTGATCAGGAGGTGGGGATCCTCCACCAGACCCAGGGTTTGTGTCCAGGTACTTCCTGGTCCCAAAATGGATGGGGGGCTGGCGCCCCATTCTAGACCTACATGACCTGAACAAGTTCTTAAGGTCTCGGACCTTCAGGATGGTCACTGTGGCTCAGATCATTACATCCTTGGAACGTGGCGTGCGGTTCTGTTCTCTAGACTTCCAGGACGCGTTCTTTCACGTCCCAATCCGTCCGTCTCACCAGCGATTCCTCCGCTTCAGGGCAGAGGAATCCCTTTATGAGTTCCAGGCCATGACCTTCAGCCTCTCTCCAGCTCCCAGGGTCTTCACCAAATGCATGGCAGTGGTGACAGCATTTCTGCAGCGCCGAAGGGTCCGGGTGTAACCTTACCTGGACGATTGGCTGATTGCAGTCCCCTCCAAGTTGGAGGTGGAGCGGTCCAAGGATCTGGCCTCCAGGACTGCTCTCAGATTGGCCTCCTCATCAACGAGGCCAAATCGGAACTCGTGCCAACGCAGGTGATTCAGTTCATTGGAGCAGAGCTCGACTCTCTTCAAGCCAGAGCACGGCACCCGGAGGACAGGGCCGAGGTCCTTTCCTCCTTTGCCCAATCATTTCTGATTGGGCAATCGCGCCCTGCCCGGGACTTCCTGCACCTCCTGGGCCTCATGGCGGCCTGCACCAGCGTGGTCCATTGGGCCCGCTGGCACAACTGTCCCCTGCAATGGGGGCTGGCCCGCCAATGGTCAGAGCGCTGAGGTCCTCTTGATCAGCCAGTGACCCAGGAGATGTGGAACGGTCTCCAGTGGTGGCTCGTTCCAGCTCATGTGCAGGAGGGTATCCCGTTTGTCTGCCCGGAGCCGACGGTCACTCTGACGACAGACGCCTCTCTGATGGGTTGGGGTGCCCATCTGGGGGAGCTCAGAGCGCACGGCCTCCGGTCCCCTCAGGAGTCTCAATGACACATCAACCGGCTGGAGCTTTGAGTGGTCTGACTAGCCCTCACCGCCTTCGCTCCGTTTATACGGGGTCAAGTGGTCCATGTCCAGACGGACAACACCACAACCATGTACTACCTAAACCGTCAGGGCGGGAAGCACTCCTTGCCTCTGTGCAAGGAGGCTCTCCGCACTTGGTCTCTCGTGAGCAGACTGGAGGCGGATCTCCTAGCCATCCATGTGGCAGGAGTCTCCAACACTTTGGCTGATGCCCTCAGCCGTATAGGTGCTGCATCTCACGAGTGGTCTCTCCTGCCGGAGGTAGTACACGATCTGTTCTCCCACTGGGGCACTCCTCGGGTGGACCCGTTTGCCTCCAGGGAGAATGCGAAGCTGAGGCTGTTTCATGCCCGCCCCCCTCAGCAGGGCTCGCTGCAGGGGGGTGCCTTCTCGAGGCCGTGGACCCCGAGCCTCTTCTACGCTTTCCCTCCATTTCCCTTGATCCACAAGGTGCTTCTCAAGGCGAAGAGGGACAAAGCGCAGGTGATTCTGGTAGCCCCAGACTGGCCCCACCAGTTTTGGTATCCAGATCTCCTCAGCCTCAGCTCCAGGCTCCTGAGGCGGCTGCCTGCCCGCCCGGACCTGATCGCAGTCTACAAGGGGAAGGTACTCCACCTGTACCTTCAATCCCTGCACTTGACGGCCTGGTTCCTGAGCGGCTAGAGTTCCAGGCCTTGGGTCTTTCCGACGAGGTCCTCAACGTTGTTGAGGCATCCCGTAAGGAGTCGACCAGAAAATGCTATGCCTTCAAATGGAAGAGATTCTCCATTTGGTATCAGGATAAGGGGTTGGACCCTTCCTCCTGTTCTTTGGCTAGCATTCTGGACTACCTGTGGTCCCTTTCTCAGCTAGGGCTTTGGTCGACGACCCTTAAGGTGCACCTGGCAGCCATCTCTGCTTACCGGGCTCGGTCCAGGAACCAGTCGGTGGCACAGGAGAAGGTGGTCGGGCACTTTTTCAAAGGCCTTGATCACATATCCCCTCCGATGCGAGAACCTCCACCTTCGTGGGATCTACTGCTGGTATTGGCTAAGCTCATGGGCAAGCCATTCGAATCAATGCACAGGTGTGACATCTCTCACCTGTCATGGAAGACCACCTTCTTGGTGACTATCACGTCAGCCAGAAGGATGGGAGAGCTCCAGGTGCTTTCCATCGAGTCTCCGTATCTGGTCTTCCACAGGGACAAGATTGTCCTGTGCCCCCACCCGGAATTTCTTCCGAAGGTGGTGTCGGAGTGTCACCTTAACCAGGTGTTGACTCTGCCGGTGTTCTACCCCAATCACACCTCGGAGGCCGAATATAGGCTCCATACTCTGGACCCTAGAAGAGCGCTCTCTTATTATAAGGAGCGGACGGCTGAAGTTCGGGAAGAGGTTCGCCAGCTGTTTGTCACCTACGCTGAAGCCGCACCTGGCAGACCTGCAGCCAAGCGGACGATAGGCAGGTGGGTCACCTCCTGCATAGATCTCTGCTATAGGTTGGTGGGCATGGAGCCTCCCAACGGGAAAATAGCTCATTCTACCTGCCATACCGCTGCTTCGGTGGCTGCTTCCAGGGACGTCCCTATCCAGGAAATCTGCAGGGCTGC